>JAMZAV010000999.1:0-720699 GCA_024449915.1 Sweltsa coloradensis
GGAAAAATCCTTTTTTCTTCTAAAATTTGGTAATGATATTACCAACCGATCAGCTGCATTCCACACCTGAGCGCGTGCATTTTCGTTGCCTATACCTCAGCATCTCCTCTTTATAATGACTCCTTTTGAAAGTTAGATGAGATCCCAAATCCCCACATTGGAAAGAGCCTACCTAGTACAGCTCAACATCAAAGGATCTTGGATAACCCAAGCTGACGGTGTAATTTGTTATTGGGGGGGGGGGGGGGGGGGGCTCAGCGCCTGCGTACAACGTCGCCCAGCCGTGCACAAACCACATGGACGACACCGTGGAGATAGAGACCACATCAATCAATCCATCCATCTTGATGATAGGGGTGAGGGATACGTGCAACTGCGTACAAGACCTTCATTAAGAGGTGAATTACATTTCGCATTTTACATTTCTTTTGACGTTACAAGTGAAAATGCTCTAATATTCGAAAAATAACTTCGGAAATTCTATCATATTCATATGGAAACTAATTAAGAATCTGAAAATACAAAATTTCGAGATTCTTGAAGTACGACGGTTTACTGTACGTAACTTTACACTTTACATGCGCCAATTTTTTCTGTGACACCCCCCCTCCCCCCCCACTTAATAATGCAGGACGTTCAGTCACGCCCTAAAACCACCACGGCTTAAACAACTGAAAAAAGAATTGCAGTCAGAAAAGTAATATCCCCCCCCCCCCCCAACACACACTCGAAAAATAAGTAATATAACCTTGAAAACTGGGATAAACCAAAACCCAGAGTAGACCAAAATAATTAGAGCTTGGTCTTGGTCGATTTGACGTATTCTAGTTAGGTACCACAATTATTTATATGTTTCCACGGTAATAAAATCCAGGCTTTGTAATAATGTATGTTAGGGGACGTTGTACAATGTACATACTAGGAAAACGCTAAAGTCCCGTCGCGTTGGTGAGCGAGCACCGGTACGTGCAAGACGACCCGAGTACGACATTCCCATAATGTTAAATACCAATAAGTCTTTAAGGTCTTGATCAATTTAGCTGAAAATTTGTAAAAATGAGAGAATGGATAAAATCCACCGCCATCTAGAGGACCTTGACATCATTTCTTTGAGAAAACTATTTTAACTCAATTGATTACTTCTAGGTGGCAGTGCAAAAGTGACCAGAATTTTCGTGCGACTTTTCGTTGCCATGGTAATTCGTTACTTTTGTTAAAATGTAATTTCTATCTACACTGCTTAAGGGCTTGACCGATTTAGCTGAACATTTGGAAAATAGGAGAGAATGTTGTACTTATTGATTATGCAAAATTTCATAACGATTAGAACATTTTTATTTATTTATTATTTATTTTTTATTTTTTATAACCAACGATCGGTTTTTGTTCAAAAACTATACAGCAACCCGCATAGGTGGTATGTACATGTGTGCAAATTTAAGGTCGATCAGAGAAACGGTGCGACCTGTACCGAAGCAGTAACAGAAAAAAAAAACAGACATTCGAGACATAAGTCAAGTGGAGACGCTCGCTCAACTAGGCCGCTACGCGAACGCTTTTTTTAGTCGCGTTGATGGATGAGCTTTTATGGGTGAGTTTTTATTTTTGCGTGGGATCTCTTTACTTTTGTAATTTGATTTTTGAACGCATTGTAGGTGATTGTTGTCAAGTTTCTATTGTTACTTGAAAATTTGTTATTATATCCCTCAAAGAACTTATATTAAAACCTTTTATTTCTATTGTTTCTGGCTACCTTTCCCCAACTTTTTTTTTCAAAAGATACATCACCATAACCTCACTGCCCTAGTAGCACACGGAAGTTTAGTTTATCCATGGCCATGACCGTCCGCGCCATGCCATGGAAAAAAAAATTGCAAGGGCCATACAAGAACCATGCACGATCATGACTATTTTGGGCCATGGTTATTGCTAGGCCCATTGACGAGTTGCCACGGAATGGATTTAGGTAAAAGGTTGACACATGGCCCATGCATGATGCCACCACACGGCAGGGACAGTGGCCATGGCAACCACCTGGCACATAAACGAATGCCACAGCCCCGGCTATAGATCATGGAAATCACATGGCACATACACAAACGCGCCACAGTCCTGGCTAGTAGAGCATGGAAATCACATGGCACTACCGACGCGCCACAGCCCGGCTAGTAGTGCATGGCAATCACAAGGCACAAACACGACAGCCACAGCCCGGCTAGTAGAGCATGGCAATCACATATGGCACATCACGACGCGCCAGGGCCCCGGCCAATAGTGCATGGCAATAACGTGGCACATACACGACGCGCCACAGTCAGGCTTGTAGAGCAAGGCAATCGCATGGCACATACAAGACGTGCCACAGCCCGGCTCCAGTAGAGAAAGGAAATCACATGGCCCATACACGACGCGCCACAGCGCGGCTAGAAAGAGCAAGGCAATCACTGGCACATACACGACGCGCCACAGCCCGGCTAGTAGAGCAAGGCATCGCAATGGCACTTACACACGCGCCTCAGTCTGGTTATTGGTGCATGGAAATCGCAGGGCACTTACACGACGCGCCTCAGTCTGGTTAGTGGTGAAATGGCAACCATCTGGCGCAGAGACGATGTGCAACAGCCTGGCTAGGAATGCATGGCAATCACATGGCACAAAGATAATGTGCCACAGCTTGGCTAGTAATGCATAGTTTTCTCATGGCACATACACTATGCGCCACAGCGTGGCCAGTAGTGCATGGCAATCGCAAGGCACATACACAATGTGCCACAGCTTGGCTTATAGAGCATGGCAATCACGTGGCACATACACGACGTGCCACAGCTTATCGATCGATAGTGGCGCTATCTCTATTGCATTAGAGAAAATATTCACTAAATAATTACAATAATGTATTTGTTGCCTCCATTAATTATTATTGTTAGCTAAGCTTGTATACACACGGTGCGTAATTTTCGGGTTAATATTTTTCTGTTACAATATAAAGCATAGAATTCATACTGCAATCTCTGTAAGTTTTGAAACCAAGTTAGCACGTACGTGCACCTTCTACACTTGATTTTTTTGGTCTGATACTTAGAAAATTTTCAGTACTCTGTCTCTTCTTCTCTGAGGAGAATCAATAAAGAGTCTTTTTTTACCTCAGTACATTTGCTCCATACATGACAAGGGTGGGCAGGGTATTATCGTACATTTGCGCCACGCATGGCAAGCTCCATGGGCAGTACCACGCTAACCATGCAAGTGCCATGTTTAAAAGTCATCCAAGAAAATTGATTGTACTCGCGGCCAAAACGTTGCATGGCCCATCGACGAATGTCGGGCATGGCCCATGCGCGATCAACGTGCATGGCCCGTGCGCGATCAACGTGCATGGCCCGTGCGCGATTACCACGCGTTTTAATGAAAAGTAGGCATGGGTATTTTACGCTTACCATGCATGTGCCATGTTTAAAAGTCGCCCAGGGTTTTGGTTGTACTCGCGGCCAAAACGTTGCATGGCCCATGGACGAGAGTAGGACATGGCCCATGCGCGATCAACGTGCATGGGCCTTTTCGCGCTAAACGTGGATGGGCGTTGCGCGATTAGCACGCATGGTGCAGAAAAGTAGGCATGGGTAACTTAAGCAACCATGCATGTGCCATGTTTAAAAATCGTCCATGGTGTTTGGTTGTACTCGCGGGCCCAAAAAGTTGCATGGCCCATGACGAGAGTAGGGCATGGCCCATGGCGACTTTCACGCATGGTACTGACAAGTACGAGTACCTTGTGTCCTGCATGGCTAATTGGCGCTAGCCATGCAAGTGCCATGTTTAAAAACCATCGATGGGTTTTGGTTGGACTCGCGGCCAAAAGTTGCATGGCCCATCTACGAGAGTTGGACATGGCCCATGCGCGGACGTTAAGATAATCGTCCATGGCCCATGCATGGCACTTAACGGTGTGCTACTAGGGTGTCCATGTAAAATATGAACGTTTGTAGCCCCCCCCGTTTGGTCAGAATCGCACAAAAAATCGAAAAACATCGTAAAAAAACGATATTCATGAGAAATATTTCTCCCATTGTACCAAAAAACGTGGCATGTCTAAGTTCAGAAATTCCGAAGGTTTCACTCCAATTTTCATCAAGATCGCATATTCCATTCGCATCGCCGTTTGCCCGGTAGAGAGCGAACAAACAGAAAAAAGCAAACAAAAAAACACCCGAGCTAATTTTTGGGGAGTCAGTGAAATTGAAGTCTTCGCTTCGCTCATCCAAAAAACGTACAACTGTATGAAGGTATTCTGAATACCAGTCGACTAAGCGATTTTCCATGTAAACTTCGGGGGTGTGTTTTTTTTTCGATTTTTACTAAAAAATTCAAAACCCATGATTTATAACAACTTTTTCAATTTTAATCAGATATTTTCTACATTTAAAAAATTAATCAACAAATATCATTGTTTCAAAACTTGTCATAGTGAGCGGATCAAATACTTTCACATGCGTTTCAGAAAATCCAATTGAAAATTGTTTTTAAGGAAAACTTTGCCTAAATCACTTAGAACTCTTTTGTGTATGTTGCTAAAAATTAAGAAAAAGTCCATTTGATTTAAATCAATGATTTTTATTAAATACATCATGATATAACACCCTGAAACTAGTTGATAATCGCGCTGAACCTCGTTGTGTAAGATCGGGAGTGCGTGGAGACGCAAGGGGCGAGAACTCGCCGCACGGTTAGTCTCGATTAGGGGAGTTTGGGAACACATCTATAACCTCTGGCTTTCCACACGTCGTCGGGGATCCCTCGAGGCCGGTTCACGCAGACAGTTAGATGCGCGACGGCATAATATAGAGGCGTGAGGAGGGTTCACACGAGACGTTGTGTGGAGGGAGAGGGTGCCTAGCATGCAAAACACGACGTCGAGTCTGCATGGACGGACAGCACAAAGGGATGGTTGGACATCACTAAGGTCTGGATGCCGTAAGGAAGTGTGAACCCCTTTTTTATTTCGAACTGAACGAACTCTTCCTTTCAGAAGGGTTGTCCATCGACCTTTTATAAAATTTCGAGCCGAACCTGAAACGAACTTGATCGAACCGAACTTTAAAACATATTAAAACAGTAATTATTTACTATACAATTCAGAAATTAAAAAGTAATTAATTTCTGAATTGTAGAAAATAATAACAATTACACCTACGGGAGTGTTTCCCGATTAACCAAATCGAGAAAATATTAAAACAGTGTTATTGTAGGGAAAGTAGTTTGGACCGGCACCTCCACCAAGAATGTATTTAAATTCTGGACCGGCACATCCACCATTCAATTTATGTATTTATTTATATTTATTCAGTTAAAAAACTTATTTACAAAGGACAAAAATTTATTTTCTTCTGAAAATCAAAAACCGTTTTTTTTCTTTTTTGACCAATCGGGACGGCCCCGGGGAAATAATCTACCCTATAGGTACCCGAAATTCTGGAAAGTACAGCAAATTTCTAAGACATTCTGGACCACATTTTGCCCTCTAATTTGTATTTAAACAAATTGAAACTTTATATTGTTCAGGAAGGACAAGCGCATGTCTATCAAAAAACATTTCCACGATTAAAATACACGTGTCCGTGTACTACATAGAGTTGGCAAAGTGCTAACAATTGTCTCTATTACGGAACATTTACTGTCAGATATTCAGGTTTAGGCCACCATTTAGATGCGCAACGGCAAAGAGCAGGGGCGGAAACAGGGCTTCTGTGCGGGGGTGTCGACCGGGGGGTCTGGGGGCACGGCCCCCAGCTCAACCCCGTAGTGATTTTTTTGAAGAAAGCAACGTGTTTAAATAGTTTTAGTAGAGGGTTTATTTAAATAGGTTTTATTAGATTTACAGTACAGTTTGGTTTGTAATCATCACAATGCAGGGTTGTTATAATCATTATAGAAAAAAGTGTAATTTTCAAGAATCATAGGGGGCACTCGCCCCTACCTCCCCTCCCCTGGATCCGCCACTGGCATAGAGAGGTGTGAGGAGGGTTCAGATGACACGTTATGTGCTGGAGGGAGAGGTTGCCTCACATGGACAACACGATGTAGCTAAGGGATGGTTGGAACATCACTCAAAGGGCTGGATGGTAGGGTTGCGAGAACTCGAACTTCCGTCTAGTCCGTCCATCGAACTTCAACAAAATTTCGATCGATATCGAACAGTTATCTCAGGCAAGTGATTTAGTCTGGACCGGCACCTCCACCAAGAAAGTATGTAAATTCGTAACCCATCCCCAAAAAATGATTTCCACTTAAATATCGAGAAACCTTTTTAATTATACGGTGCCGGTCGGCCCGCAAATACTCTACCCGACCCAAAATTCTGGACAGCCGCACACCACTACAAGGAGAAGTCGAAATGCAAGTTAGTCCCGGGCTGTTGAAAGTGTACACTCTAAGTATTCCCGTCACCGAAGGAAACTCCAGACGAACGAAGTAAGTCGTGCAAGACGATCGTTGACCGGTGGCGCGTTTAGCGTGGGGCGTGGCAACTAGCAGTAAAACGCGCAAACTGAAACTAGACGAGTGGTATTACAATTTACAAGGGTGTAATAAAACGCTACGGGATAGAGAGATCGCGAGGACATACTTGTGCCTGGCCTAGAGTACAGTCGCTATCAGAAGTTAATAACAACCACACGAAATTACTTGATTCTGCGACGCAAAATCGAGAACCCGGGTGGCTTAATTTTATTATTTGTTCCACATTCATTAATTAAACGAGTCATGAGGAGGGCGGAAAATAGCATAGATCCCATCACACTTGGGCTCGGGTCCAAAAGGGGAGTTAAGCGCTATTCGGAGTTGTTTAACTTTAATTTTAAATTTTAGAGCGTTTTAAGTTATTTAACTTTAACTCGCGTAAAGCAGGGCGCGCACCAGAACGACTCGGCTCGGTTTCGTGACAGAGTGGTGTGAGTAATCGCTTCGGTATCGTCCAAAGTGCCGCGCACCATACGCTCGACTCGGTACCCGCGCGACCAGGTGCTACCCTCGGTTCACCAGTTCCATTATGTTTCTCGACCTCATAGTAGGACAATTCTTATAAGCGGTGCTCTCTTTAATTGGAACTGTCTTCTACCCCGTCCGGCTGTTCGGCCAAGTTGCTTGCTCGAGCAATCGAGGATGAACGAAACCGAGCGAAAGAGGGGAAGTTAGACATGTACCGGCCGAAGCCGATCAAGTGCGCGGTGTCTCATATGATTTAGTGCATTTCAATTCGACACAGAATGCCGTTCTGGCAGGAGCCGAGCCGAGTCGTTCTGGTGCGCGCCGTGCTTAACTCTCTTTTGCGGATACCGAAATGGGAGGTACTAGGAAAACGCTTAAGTCCCGCCGCGTTGATGGATGAGCGTAATTTTTTTTAAACGAAAAAAGCGTAAAATTGCGATTTTTTTAATAGATAATTTTTCGATTACGCTCAAATTTCACACGAATATATTAATTTATAAAATTAAAGTTCTGTGAAAAAATCATTACAATCGGATAAAGCATGTAGGTTTTATTCGTCGAAGAAATGTTAAAAATTGAAAAAAATCGTAAAATTGCGATTATCATGAGAAATGATTTTTCGATTGCGCTCAAATTTCACACGAATATATTAATTCATAAAATTAAGGTTCTGTGAAAAAAATCATTACAATCAGATAAAGCATGTAGATGTTATAAGTCGAAGAATTTTTTTAAAAATCGAAAAAAATTCGTAAAATTGCGATTTTCATGAGAAATAATTTTTCGATCGATTTTTCTCTCCGTGCAGTTCTTCGTTCAGAGATTTCACAGACCTCCATAAAATTTCATCGCAATTGGAGTATTGGTTTAGCCGGAATCGTGTTCACAGACACACAAAAATACAAAAAAAAAAGAAAGAAAGAAAAAAAAAAAAAACATTCCGGATTTTTTTCTCCAGTGTAGTGAAATGGAATCTTCGCTTCGCTCGCTACGCTCATCCAATAAGTAGGCCTACAGCTTACTCCTAAAACTAACTCCGTTTTTGGCCTAGGTGACTACCAACTGGGTGAAGCCTCGGACGAAATGTTTTTAATTTCCAACTTTTAAACGCGCGTACAAAAACGTTTAAATAGACAAATTTCAGAAATATAGAAAATGTTACAATGTTTGAAGTGCAAATTTTCACAAAATTTATTACGTTATTTTTTTTTTTCACACGGCGTCTAGTTTTTCAGATTTCTCACATGAGGACCATGCAGTCCGTGTGTAATGTTTTCATGAATCGTTGTCATAAGAGTAGTTGACAAGGGTATTGCCACGGGTGGTAGTTGCAACCTTCACTACGCCTCCTTATCGATATTGTTGATTTGTGTTTACGAGTTCTTCTCCCCGGGGAACATAGTGAAAACTACTCCGCAATACGAGGGAAACCATTAAATGTGTCCCTGACGAGTCCTACATCCCTGATAGACGTGGTTTCTAAGGTGTGTCTGTCTACCTTCCATATCGCGACAGTCTGATCAAATCTCTCAGAGCACATTGCGATCAACTTTGAAGTACGCGACGTAGCAGCAATGCGACGAGAAACAGTTGTCCTTATTTCTGCTTTTCTTTGTATTTCATAAATGAATGTTTTTATCTAAAGCTCCCTTAAAAGTACCACTTTTCTATCCGTCCGTCTATCTGTCTGTGCGTATGTCACGTCTCACGATAAAAACTGAAAACGAAATCAGATTGACACGTGTTTTTAGTTGGTATTGTCCTTCAATAATGATGCAATAGGCCTACATAATGTTTTTGCAAGCCCTGGGGGTACAAGGAGGGGGTGGCTCGAAAGCTAGATAATGTATAACCCCGACGCGACGCCTTCACTATTTTGAATGCGGGAACAAGAGCGAACCTTTTTATGTGGTAAGCGTACCCGGCGCCTCCACCAAATATATCAACTCAAAACGAATTATTTTATTTGTCTTCTTCTTTTTCGACGATCTGTTGAGTCGCTCCCTGATTTTCCCACTCCCTCCCTTGTGCTTGTATTTAAGGTATTGTACTGGTCTGTTGACACATAGGTAGGCCTACTCTGCGTTTATCAAAAACATTTAGGTCGGATTAACTAAAATGGTTCCCGTAATACGATACGTTTATCACGGAAATTTAAACCGAACTATATGGTTGAGGGCTTAAATTAAACCGTTTTAACTATATCGCAGTGTTTATCAATGTCACTAGTTCGAACTAACTCTTAATTTGAATTAATTGAACCGTTTGAACTCCTTTGATAAATACAGTGATACTGTACATTCGAATAAACCACAATTAAAACTAAATTGAGCATAGATAACTAATGTTCATCGACGTAAAAATGACCATTTGCCAGATTAATAATATATACAAATATAACACCAAATATCATTATTACATGACATTAGGCAAAGTATGTGTTTCTTTTGACACGCATTTTCAAGAAATCGTAAAAAAAAAGGGTCATCATAATTATTATTATTATTATTAATACGTAACCTTATCAAAACTAGGGTCAAACCTAGAATGTATATTTTTTTAGTAGAGATCCGGATTCAATGTGATATTGCCACCAAGGGTAAATACACGTTTGTTATCGATGGCAATATCAAGGATTGGGCAATATTTGTAGAAGACCCAGCCGACGGCCAATGAATGATACGATTTCTCGTATGCGGAGCCGTTGGTGGATTATTGTGATTGCGATGGATTCGCACACAAACCTATACTTTTCGTATGGATGACTCGTATTGCAGGCAGCATACAGCTTGCTTATTGTGGCTCCCTTCAAGAGTTTTGGAATTTAATCCCACAATCGCGAATCTGAGAGGTAGATAATTATAATGGAGGCTGGAAACGTTCACATGTGACACACAAACAATTAAATGAGAAAAACGCTCTGATCGGGAATCGAATATGATGCCTACTTCAACTATCGGTAAAATCGTGTTGATGATATGTTAATAATATCAGTAAAATGTTAATGATATATCACCCTCTTAGTGTTCGATATATATATATATATATATATATATATATATATATATATATATATATATACAGTAAAACTTGTAAGTGAACCACTAAAATTATTTCTTAATTTCATTTTCGTAAAACACTACTGTACATGAAAATGATAAGATGGAAATCGAGAAATTTAAGAAAAATCTACCTCAGCCGGGTATCAAACCCGACCAGAATCGGGAGACCCGAGTTCGATACCCGTCTGAGATGGATTTTTATGATTTGTGAATTGATTTCCATATAATTAACATTGTTGCTGATACTATCATAGAGTACTGCCATGCTGTCAGATCTCCCTTCCTGTGATGTAGTACTACAGACGAAGAAGTCAAAGTTTCTCCAATACAAGGGTCTAGGTTTGAGCACAAGGTCGCACGTCTGTCATCCGTCCACCTGAGACTAGACTGACTGATGGTCAGGACGCGTGGACGCCGCTGCTCGCAGTTTACACCAGCACTGCTGCACGCACCTAGCCTGGTCAGATGCACGCAGTTTACACCACCACTGCTGCACGCACCTAGCCTGGTCAGATGCACGCAGTTTACACCAGCACTGCTGCACGCACCTAGCCTGGTCGGATGAACGCAGTTTACACCACCACTGCTATACAAGACTAGAAACCCGAAGCTACAAGCACCTAGCCTGGTCAGATGAACGCAGTTTACACCACCACTGCTGCACGCACCTAGCCTGGTCAGATGACGCAGTTTACAACCACCACTGCTGCACGCACCTAGCGTGGTCAGATGAACGCAGTTTACACCACCACTGCTGCACGCACCTAGCCTGGTCGGATGAACGCAGTTTACACCACCACTGCTGCACGCTCCTAGCCTGGTCAGATGAACGCAGTTTACACCACCACTGCTGCACGCTCCTAGCCTGGTCAGATGCACGCAGTTTACACCAGCACTGCTGCACGCACCTAGCCTGGTCAGATGAACGCAGTTTACACCACCACTGCTATACAAGACTAGAAACCCGAAGCTACAAGCACCTAGCCTGGTCAGATGAAGGCAGTTTACACCACCACTGCTATACAAGACTAGAAACCCAAAGCTACAAGCACCTAGCCTGGTCAGATGAACGCAGTTTACACCACCACTGCTATACAAGACTAGAAACCCAAAGCTACAAGCACCTAGCCTGGTCGGCTCGTGACAGTTTAGATCGCAAGGAGATAAGACGAAAATGTTCCACTTTTGACATTTTCTCCAAAACAGGTTGAAGCCAAGAAGATAAAAAGTTTCGTCCCAAAATGCGACACCAGAAATTAGGTAAACTAGGAAAACTAGGTCTTTAACAAACAAATTTATCAAGGATACCTTGACTCTCCTTCAAAATAAAAATATGATTCCAAAAGTTAAATTTGGAAACGAGATGTGCTGTTATATTGTAATTTTTGTAAATTCTTATCCACTTTTATCTACAATTTCAACCATTACATTTAAGAGATAGTATACTTTCTATTTATTTTTTAATAAAGTACTTAGATAACTTTCTTTTGTGTCTTTTGTTTGCAACATTTGATTTCCTTCCACGAAACCTCCATCCAATTTGTTACCGAAGTCGTTCTATAAGATTGGTCCTATAAGAAGGCCCTGACCTCCCCGCCCCGCTACAATTCCCTGGCATCCTACTCGGCCCAGCTATTTCACACACACTAACAAACAAATACAATTATGCAACGAAGCTGTCTGTACGCAACCTCAACGCTTCCTACAGCTGTATGGCCGACTTGTTATAGGTCAAGATCGGACAGTGGCTTGCCAAGGTCGCTCTCTCACTCTCACTCGTTCTACGTCTTCATTTCGTTTTCCCGTTACAATTAAACCGTTTAGGAATCAACAGTTTTTTTAGAAATAATTCATGAACGCACCGAAATGATGAAGAGGAATTGGTGCTTCGCGATTTCAGGATAATAATAATAAATGTATTGTAATGTTTTGTTATTATGTTTAGTAAGTTAGACACTAAATGTGAATGGGGCTATGCCCTTTTTTATCAACAAATTACGCATTTTTGTAGGTGTTAAAAGAAAAATCCAATTCAATTTATGTTTGTTACTCTAACTAACCCATTCTTTCATTAACGTTCAAAAAACTAAATATCATAATGATTATTTTAATATTTTTAGCATATTTTTTGCTCGAGTAGGATTATAGTAACAAAACCACACATCGCTGTTATCACATGCAGCGTTCTCGAGTTTTATAAAAGTTAATTATGTATAGGCCTATATATATTTTATATATATATATATAATTTAAAAATATATTAAACAAATAAATTGTGATACGGTAAAACACAAACTCTAATTACAATGGTTTATTGAGAATAACAGAAATTTGACAAATTATTTGCTTGTAGGAAATTTCACTCACATTGATGAGATGGAAATGTTTATTTGTGATTCTTTTGAGATAAGCTCTATCTATAGCGGTTCTTTGGAAAACATTTCCTACGGTGACATCTGGTTGCATGAAATTACACATGATTACGCCACGAACAATTTTGTATTTTCTAATGCGAATATGTTATGGTAATTATTTTCTTACAATAACAATCAACTTTCGAGTCTTGCAACTTTTCATACCTCTCGCATAATTATTATTACTGTCAACCGGAAAAAAATTCTTTATAAACGACGTTTAGTTGTCATTGTTGTGCATATGCTCGACTCATTACTTCAGATACCGCGCATATAGAAAGTGTTTACGTCAATTACGCATTAATTGGTCCCAATTACAATAATTAGCAGCTCAAACGGCATCCTAGACAATGAGATGGGTGAATGAGAAGTGCACAGTACTAATATGTAGACCGAGAGAGAGTATCTCACAGACGGAACAACATTTCTTATTTCCCCTCACATCTCACGTCTTGCCGACTTGAATGAATCTGTTGTGTCTGTCTGTCTGTGTTTATTTCTCAGGGAAAATAAAACCAACAATAACAAGTAACTAGGGTAAACACGCTTTCCGTCTCGAGACGAAGTATGACGTGAGACTAAGGACACACTGGTCAAAGAAACTTTCCGTTACACTCTACACTAAAACTCTAAATGTCCCTTCACACTTTTGCTTCTTTGGCGGCGCTTCAGAGTTTAGAGCTATAGTTGGTTCCAGCTAAGAATGTCACCGCAGAGGGATATAGTAACACTATCGTCTTCCGGCTACCTTCGCACTGTGGCCACTGGTTAGGAAGAAAGTGGAAATATAGGGCTTTACAGTAACACATTTCTAAAATTTGTTTTAAAATAATTTATAAAATATAACAAAGTTTTCACAAATTTTGATTTTTAAAACTCCAAAGTTGACTAGGCCTATGCTTGAATTTTTCTGGTTGATTAAAGCAAAATTTTGAAAGTCTATGACTGATGTCCATGTAGGCCTATGCTTTATTGACAACTTTGCAAAGTTTAATATACGTCGGATGCATGTTGGCCGAGCGAATAACTATTTGCTAACTAAATGTGTCCCATTTATAAAACACAAATAGGCTAGATTGTATTTTAAGAGTTTAAATTTTGGTAAAATGTCCAAGAACATATTAATTTGTCATTTCTATACCAAGAATTTGTTATCAAGGTCTGGTTCGTCAACAATAAATGATGTTGATTTGGAACTGTAAAAAAGAGTACACTGTACATCCTTCCTAGACAACCAAGTAAACTTTCACACCAATCATGACGACTGACTGCAAGAAATGTTGACAACAATGCAAAATGTACACTGCCCATTTTAATACGCAAGTGGCTAAAGTAATTTGCTGTAGATTCTAGATCCAGAGTAATCTAGGTTCGAGCTACACAAATGTGTTATTCTCTTCTATAACCCATACCAAACAAGAGCAATAGCACAGATAATAGCGAGGAAAAGTGTAACACTTATTTATAAGGATAATAACAACCAGATCGGAGACGTAAGTGGGTGATTATTGAACTATGGAGAAGAAAGGAGGGGAAATTATCTTGATGAAGCTTTCCCCGGTCGAACCAAAGCGGAACCCACGTTCCTACGGTGCCAATATAGTTGATAACACAGTCTTCGGGCCGGGCTAAACTGTACCATAAAAACAATAAGTTATATACAGTATATACAAGCAAATGACATTGGTGCTGGTTGGAACAAAAAGAATGGAAAGTTGATTGACTCGCCAAAGACCCTCATGCTGAATTCAAACCCACATCCCTCGAAGCAGAACTGTGCCTCAGTATTAGCTATATCTGTGAAGACAGGGTTGTAAATATAAAAAATAAAAAAATAAATATTAAAAAAATAAAATAAAAAATAAAACAAATAAATAAATAAATTGTGTTTAGAGTCTACCCACTCAGTTATATAACTGATTTTCAGTGGCTTGATACACTTTTAGTCATCCACTGAAAATTAGTTGTGTGACTGAGTATAGGGACTAGAAATACGAATGAACATAATTTACATATTTAAATAATTTTACATACCGAATTTACATACCAAATATGATATTTGTTAATATTGTTCTTTAAAGAATACAGGCTCCTAATGTAAATTTGCCCACAGAGAGTGTGCAGATTTGAACAGGTCCGTGAACTTGGCACCCCCCACGACTCCGATCAGGCTCATTTTTTATGAACATTTAGTGCTGATTTAGTGCTATTTAGTGCCGCAAATCCCAGATTTAGTGCTGCCATATCTTCGGACTTATTCAACCAAAGGTCGGGGGGGGGGGGGTGCCAAGTTCACACAGCATATAAGGCACATACAGCTTATTCTTGCACACTATTGTTTCCTTCTTTATGCTCTTCTTCTTGAATCCAGTTAAAATAGTCGCGAATTGAAGGATTAGTACATTATTGTAGTGCAGTAAAAATGTCTAACTATAGTGCAAAATGTAATACCAGCGTAAAAATTTGCAATATTATAGATTTTGTAATGAAAAATTCGAAAATAACTGGCTCTACGATGCAACTTTTAATTAATTAATTAAAATTAATTAGTTAATAATGTGACACAAATTTCATAGTGTCAAAAAATTAGTCATGTGTCATGTCATGAGGGCGGCGGAAGCGTCGCGACGACCTATAACGTTGATAGAGATGCTTGATCCTTTAACTCGTGCACTTTTCATGATAAGAGTATTGCGGTAAACTGTAACCATACAAAAATGCAAAAACTTGTAAAAAGGGGGCCAAGCCAAAAACCAGGAAGATACAAGTGGCTCAACTGCATAGAGTGGTGAGATCTAGAAGTGTGCTCAAGCCCATTATTTTATTTAAAAAAAATATGTATATATTTATTAATTATATAATGAATTAATAATATATCAATATCCAAATTATTATCTGACTTTAATTATGAAATGAATATATTAACAAAAATAACATAAACATTAATTAAATTTATTGAAACATTTACGTGTGGAAATATCAAAATTAACAGACGCCATTTAAAATTAAAAGCTTGGTCGATGGATTTGGATTGGTTATGTTTTGGTTAGTCAGTAACGACAACCAAGTTAAAAATTCATCGACCAAGCTTTTAATTTTGAATGGCGTCTGTAAATTTTGATATTTCCACATGTAAATGTTTCAATAAATTTTTTAATGTTAATGTTATTTTTGTTAATATATTTAATATTTATTTCATAATTATAGTTAGATAATAATATGGATATTGATAAATTATTAATTTATTATATAACTTAAAAAAAGGGCCAAGCTCATCTACCCTTCCACATTTGCGCATTCTTAATTCATAAACGTAAAGTGTCCCATAACAGCATCCTCGAAAAGCTTGGCAAAATAGAATTTGCAATTATTAATTTAAACGTAATAGTTTAGCCAAGTTCTTTTTTTCTAATTAATTTAAACATAAACATGCAAATTCTATTTTGCCAAGCTTTTCGAGGATGCTGTTATGGGACACTGTACGTTTATGAATTAAGAATGCGCAAATGTGGAAGGGTAGATGAGCTTGGCCCTTTTTTTTAGATCTCATTCCTTTTGAGTGTGTAAGGTTTGGCTGTATTTCTACCAGTTTTTGTTATGTGTGTGATCTCATTACTTTTTCAAGTTCCATTACAAAATTATTTGTTAAAATATAATATTTTTATCAAAGTTGATTTAATTTTTATGGTATTAGCAATAACAATAGGATGTAAAATATCTAGGCCCGGATTCATGTACATCCTGGGTATAGGTGATATAACCATGGTATAACGACGGCATAAGGACTGGTTAAGTCTAGGCAACTCACATCCAATTAAAACTTTCCCATGTAACAACAAACGCACAACTAATGTTATTTTACACCTATTTCACTGCATCCACAGCCATGTAAATCATCAGATAATCAAAAGAATATTGAAAATTTTCACCATCTTTTGTTTTACATTTTCATTAAAAGTGACATGAGATTGCGTGAGTTTATTAAAAGAAAAGAAAAGGCTTATTATTGCCGTAAATTTTGGAATAGCCTAGGACTATCATACCATTGTTTATCTGCATTAGGCTTTTAGTAATCAAAACTAGTTATTTGTACGGGATGTGTGTCAGAACAAGGTTGTGCTGGCCTAGGGTTGGCTAAGAAAGGCCTAGGGCTTGTCAAACATGTAATGTAAGTACTTATTTTATCTAGTCCTATAGCCTAATGGAACTTTAGACCTACACTGTTGTATTATAAATAATTTTCTACATCTGGGCCTAGGCCAGGTACGGTTTCTGATTTGTTTTATGAGAGTATAATGACACCTATTCTCGTCCCACACAAAGAAGAAAAATTTAAAATGTCCGCTATTTGTTTACGTATCACACTTTCCCGCCTAACTCTGCTTGTACCGTCAACAAGTGTCAAGTAACTATAGTTACTTGTTGATTGTATGCCTAGTGTATAAGGCTTATTTTAAAACCTTTATTTGGAAGCCTTCCAGCAAACTTTTTCAACTTTTTTTTCAAAAAAGACTATATTACTATAACCTTAATGTCCATGTAAAATATGAACATTGTAGCCCCACCCGTCTGGTCAGAATCGCGGGCCGATTGAAACTGACGAATTAGATGTTAGCAGTCGTAGCAGTAGTAGCAGTAGCAGTAGCTAATTTTGAGCATGTTTCAAGACATTTTTTCACCAAGAAGGAATAATCGTACCCCAATATAATTTGGCATGTGTTGTCAGGTACCTAAATCCCCTCGATTGTGATAGTTTTCAAGTTCACATCACGTAACATGACGGCTGGGTAACACCTCGAAATCACCCCAACTCTGCTTGGTGTATAAGGTGCTTGAGTGTGTAGCGCACCGCGGCTTGGCTGCGGCGCCCTAACGGGCACCTAGATTTATAAATATATATTTTTTTTAACAAAATAATGGGCTTGGCCACACTTCAAGATCTCACCACTCTATGCAGTCTAGCCACTTGTATCTTCCTTTTTCGGCTTGGCCCCTTTTTGCAAGTTTTTGCATTTTTGTATGATATCAATAATTTTTTTGAACGTACACGGTATGGATGTTAGCATCCAAGTAGAGAAAATTACTTTATTTACAATGATTCTAAATAAAATCTCACTGATTGATAATTAAAAGGTTTGAGCATCGCAGTTATAAATAATTTTTGTTTATTATTATTATCTAAGCTTCCGGACATCTAATCCAATTGCCGTTTGTATAGCACATGGCCACTAAGATGACTGACATCGGT
Organism: Sweltsa coloradensis; assembly: GCA_024449915.1. NCBI lineage: Eukaryota > Metazoa > Arthropoda > Insecta > Plecoptera > Chloroperlidae > Sweltsa > Sweltsa coloradensis. The sequence goes on from JAMZAV010000999.1 coordinate 17,709, forward strand.
GCAAATTTTGGCTTCTCTAACATTATCCATTGCTTAGCAAAACACGAATTAAATACTTTGTTATTTTTGCATTATCTAAGCTTCCGGTCATCTAATCGAATTAACGTTTGTAAAGCCCATGGCCACTGAGATGACTGACATCGGTGCAAAATTTGGCTTCTCTAACATTATCCATTGAGGGCCCACAAACTGATACATAATTCGTCAGCCAGCCAGCCCAAGAAGAAAATTATTTCGAACGATCTTGACGTCTCAACAACTTCTAGACGCATCATCAGATCGGGATGAAACTTAAAATGGATCATCTCATAGTAAAAGCCCATCGATTGAAGCATATTGCAGGTTTTTATCTCACATGGTTTCGCGTCGGCGACACCGTGTTAAGTGCTCATGTCGGCGTGCGGTAATAGGCGCTAGTGGAAGCGGAGCCGCGCGTGGCTTGGCCCGGTGCGCTTCCGCGTACCTTGATCTATTAAAGGGGTATTTAACCGCTAAACTCAAAACATATATTTCATTCAGGCTAACTAGTAATGAATTTAGCAATGAACAGAAAAATTATTGGGGCCACCATGACCTCCCAAAAATTGTCAAACATGACATTTTTCGAGCTAGGTCCCATCGGCAAAAATCTCCCATAAGAAATAACATGGGGACGATATTTATGCCCCGTGACCTTGGAGGATTTTGATCCAAAAAAATATTGGCCATTATTGACGTACTCGACAGCCTTTCTGTAAATTCTCGATGTTTTGTTTTGTAATTTGGGCAAGTAGTTTGGTCAAAATATGCTGATTACCAAGATGGGGGGTGATTTTGGAATGCATATTTTTGCGTGTTTGAGGGTATATTTAGGCACAGTTTCAAGACACGATGTTATAAAGGGGCATTTTAGATTGGTACTATGCTCTAGTATCTATGTGGACCAAAAAAGAAGCAGGTTAAAGCCATTGAGAACATTTTCCAAAACACCGATTTTCGCCAATTTCTGGATCCAAAAATTAAAAAATTCGTGTTTAATCACATTTACAAGATATAATTTTTTAAACGGTTATTTAAGTGCTATAGATTACGTGGTAAAAAATATTTTTTTGGTGTTTTTAGTCCCTTTAAGTAATATCATACAAGGTTTTTATGCCCACCTTGCAGGTCCTGGTACGCTTCAGAGCGCGTGGGGGGCTTCACGACGCCCTATAACGTTGATATATATATATATATATATATATATATATATATGCATGATCCTTTATCTCGTGCCGATTTTTATGATAGAGTATTGCGGTAAACTATATTCTATTAAGTTATATCATACAAGGTTTTTATGCCCACCTTGCTGGTCTTGGTGTGCTGCAATTATGACGTTGAGGTAGTCGCAACACCTCGCACAGGTTGCCCAAAATCACGATAGCGCAAAACACGAAATTTTCTATGGCCCAGTCACTTTATAATTAATATGTATTCGCAAGACTCAAAACAAGTGTTCAATCAATGATGCAGGTCATGCAGTTTGTGTTTTATTTGAAACACTAACGCGAATAAAAACCTGTTTCAAATTTCGTTAAAGAGTAAGTATGATCAGAGTCATTGGTTGTGGCTTAAACTTGGCGCCCCCCTCGACTAAGGGCTGAGGATTTGCGGCACTAAATAGCACTAAATGCTCACAAAAATTGTTCAAAAAAAAATTGGTGATTAAGCATGAACTTGGTGCCCCTCAGACTTAGGGTTGAATAAGTCCGAAGATATGGCAGCACTAAATCTGTGATTTGAGGCAATAAAAAGCACTAAATCAGCACTAAATGATCACAAAAAATGAGCCCAATCAGAGTCGTGGAGGGTGCTGCGTGAACTTGGCACCCCCCGACCTTTGGTTGAATAAGTCCGAAAATATGGCAGCACTAAATCTGGGATTTGCGGCACTAAAAAGCACTAAATCAGGACTAAATGCTCACAAAAAATGAGCCTGATCGGAGTCGTGGGGGGTGCCAAGTTCACGGACCTGATTTGAACACATTTCTGTAGAATACAACTTGAAGAAGCGTTTATTCAAAACACCTTTGCTTTCCCGGTAAATGATGATGATGGTGATGATGATGATGATGATGATGATTCGTCCCCCAACACAAAATGTACGGACACTAAGAAATAGAGATGTAACACTCACCATGTCCCCAGTGAGATGCGTAAATATACCCCCTGCCATCGGGAGAAACGTGACACCGGGGTCCCCCAATCATGAAAGTAGCTTTGTTTCAGTTCAAACAAGCATAAATGAAGATGTCAACGAAAGTTTGAATTGGGGTAACGACTGTTCTCCGCCAGGCACATATGACCCTCTTGTAGAGGCGCGCCAAGCTAACGTAGTTGCTTATATTAACAGGCGGAAGCAACATACGGACAATGAGTCATCAAAGAATCCTCCGGCCTCTATATGTCATGCTGCAAGAATGGGAGATATCAACAGAAATTCCTCTGATCATATCGACTCAGAATATAATGACAAAACTCCAATTAATAGTCAAATAACTGATTCGGATTCACTAAACATTGCGAGTTCCCCCGTGTCAGAAAAAAAACAGACCAATTAATGAAGTCATAAATCGCCCTATACTACAGGATTCATCTACACAAATCAATTCCCCAACTCAAGATAATATCATCAAGCCTATTAATGATAATAATGCGGATGTGGCCCCAGAAAGCAGCTCTGCAAGGTGGATAAGTCGACTAGAAAGAGCGTACGAGGAAGGATGGGACCAATTGAAGAGGAGATGGCAGAGGTTACTGCAGAAATACAATCCCTTGCAGACGAGAAGAAGGATAATATGAGGGGTTTACGCCACCACCAGGTCGTCATCGGCAACCTGGAAATCGTGGTAACAACCGTGGAAAGTCGCGGTCTGATGCAGGTGGAAAGCGGGGTAATGGTGTTCCAGAAAGGCGAAACGAGCGGCACATCCGCAACCCTAGTCCTGATCAAAATGCAGACGACCCCATCGATGGGCGACAGGGAGCTGCCCCCAAGAGCAACAAGGTCAGCAGTTCAATGGTAATGATGCAAGTCGGTTGCAAAAGCTGTACCGGGTGAGTAAAAAACAAGCATTTGAGGAAATAATGCAAGGTTCTTCACCATTCTGTAGCGTAGACAAAAACAAGGTGGAAGATTACTTTAAAGACTCGTTCAATAATCCTGACTATAACTGGACACCACCCCCCAACATAATTCCAAATTTGCATTCGGAAACTACTGGAGATGATGATATATCCCGCCCTATTACAGCAGGGGAGATAAAATCACGCCTCTTTAGCATGAAAGACTCAGCGCCTGGGCCAGATTTCATAAAATATAGTTTCTTGAAGAAAATAGATAGTGAATGCAACTTATTATGTGCGATCTTTAACATTTGCCTTAAGTCAAAACGAATTCCACTGGCATGGAAAAAGTCAAGAACTGTGCTAATTTACAAGGGAAAGGGTGGTAGGGATGATTTGTCCAATTGGCGACCTCTTACATTAGGAATCAACTATGAGCAAACTATATGCAGGAATCCTGGGAGGAAGGCTATCGAACTGGGCATCTAGTAACAACATCATTTCACCAATGCAAAAAGGGTTCATGGAATTTGAGGGATGCCTAGAGCATAATTTTGTCCTGCAATCTATAATTGACAACGCCAGAAGGCACAATAAAGGGGTATATGCAGCTTGGCTTGATCTTTCAAATGCCTTTGGGTCAGTACCACACGAGTATATGAAGGAGGCAAAAAAGACAACTGGGCGTACCTGAAGACGTTCTAGAGATCATAGCTGACATGTACCATGGAAGTGTTACTAGAGTTTAGAACAGGTCAAGGCTATACAAATGATATTGAGCTCAAAGCTGGAGTGAAACAAGGGTGCCCGCTAAGCCCAATTCTGTTTAATCTAGCTATTGAGCCAATCATTAGAGCGATTACCAACTTAAGTGATAGTTGGGGGGCTGAAATTCATAGTCAATCGATTCCATACTGGCCTATGCCGATGACTTTTTTTTTAGCAGCTAAAAATGAATTGGCTCTACGACGTCTTTTGAGGGTAGCTGGGGATGCAGCCAAGTGGGGAGGACTGACATTTAACCCAAAAAAGTGTGCTTCGCTAAGTATCGACTGCAGAAAAACACGAGATACGCTTCCAACTGTATTCCTCATACAGGTACTCAAATGAAAGCATTGAACGATGGGGAGGCGTACCAGCATCTGGGCGTTCCTACTGGATTCAGAGTCCAACAAACGCCGGTAGCTGAACTGGAGAGGATGTGTGAAGACCTACACAAAATTGATGTTTCTCCGTTAGCACCCTGGCAGAAGTAAGATGCTGTAAGGACTTTTTTCCTCCCACGGCTTGAGTTTATACTGCATGGGGGAGGTATGAGAAAGACTGCCTTTTATAAATTTGATCGCAAAATAAAGGTGGCAGCAAAACGGTGGCTATCACTCCCTCGACGTGCCAGCGCAGAGGTGGTGTACATGCCCATGGCAGAGGGGGGTGCAGGCCTGTTACCAACTAATGACTCTGTAGATGTGCTGGCGGTAGCCCCTCCGTTTCGGCTTCTTACGGCCAGCGATCCACTTTGTAAGGATATTGCGTGGTCCTCACTAAAGGAGCTAGTTAGGAAACGTATTGGTTTGAGAACCTACGGTCCACGACTGTTGCCAGTTCCTTTCGGGAAGCATGGTTTGGTGATCTGGGAGGTAGAAGTAATGACTTCAGTTCCATTTGGACTAGAGCACGTAATGCTACAAGGAGGCTACAAACACGCATTGGGTGTCAGTGGGGGTACAGTGAGGCAAGAGGTGAGATAGCCATTACAATAAATATGCCAAATCGGACACCCGATAGGCATACTATACCGCCAAAGGCTCGCGGCTATTTGGCTAACAAACTAAGAAATGGTCTCCGTCACAACTATAAAGAAAGACTTCTTCGAAAGCCAGACCAGGGAAAGGTGTATAGACATTCTAGTAAATCTCAGGCTAGTAACCATTTCATGTCAACTGGGCGATTTACACGGTTCTGTGACTGGCGGTTTGTTACAAAGGCGCGATTAGATACAGTGGGGCTAAATGGTACTCGGAGGTACGGAAATGCTCCTACTAACTGTCGCCGGTGTGACTATGGGCACGAAACTTTTACCAACATGTTTTGAACTCGTGTCGATATCATACTGCTGCCATGGACAGAGAGGCATAATGCTGTGTTGAACAGATTAGTTAAGGCTATCCGAGAAATCAGGCAAACACAATCCGAGTTAATCAGAAGATTCCAAATTGCGATCTGAGGGAAAGACCTGATCTAGTTATTACGAACATCAAAACAAAGAAAGCTTGTATAGTGGACGTTACTGTACCCGCCGAGAACCACGACGACGCCTTGTTAGCTGCTCGAGATTACAAGATCAGGAAGTATACGCCACATGCCGAAGTGCTTAGAAGCCAGGGGTTTGAAACTGTGGTTGAAGCAGTGGTTAGGTGTAGTCTGGGATCGTGGGATACTAGGAATGATCGGGTTGTGAAAATGCTTGGAATTGGAAAAGAGTACTCTAACCTAATGAGAAAGTTGATGGTCAGTGACACTATCCGGTGGAACAGAGACATTTTTATTGAACATGTAACTGGGCATCGACAATACAACTGATGACGTAAAAGAAAAAAATACTAATTGTATACATATTTTAATTCGTTTTAACAAACGCAGAGATTGCGTGATTTATGGTGTAAAAATAGGATTGACATTACGGTTCATCTTAGACCTATTTTGTTTTGTATGTATATATATTATTGTTACAATTTGAGCGGTGCAAAGGAGTATACATTGTATGCATGTACTTTTTAGTATTATTGTGTGTACCTGATATAGATTATTGTTATTAATTTTAATATGTTAACAACAATTGTCCAATTTTTACCGTTTTATGTGTATGCTGGTGGTGCGGTGCAATATGTATGGTGTTTTATGCTTTAAAACAATGTACAATGTATTGTAATAACTTTGTATATTTAGTCAACAACTTCAACTATTATTGATAAATTGTTGGTTTGACGCAATGTAATGTGATAGATACTAATAAATGATGATGATGATGATGATGATAATTTTTGTCGATTAACGTCTCTATCAATGCAATATTTCTATTCGAGACGATGAAGGATAATTACAAAAACACATACCTTCTGCGGGATTCAAACCCACGACTCCGCAGAGTGTCATACGCTTAGGACCAGTGCCCTAATCGGTTAAAATTCCACTCATATACAAACACAATTAATATGTGGTTTCATTCATATTTTAAAACTGAAATGATAACAGTTACTATATTTAATTATCAATACGACTATTAAACCATCACGTTTTCCTCAGATAATACAATGTGGCATCTGCCATGACCTAACCATATGTGACCCCATAATTATAATCTATACCACAACTTTTTGTACGAGAGGACTTTGTCTTTTCTTTGGCTTGTGCACCAACCAAACTTCCGGCAACATCGCTAGATGATAAACACATTACTCGTACGTTGAACGTCGCTTCATTCATTATTATTCTCCACATTATCAAGAGGGAACCGACTCATAGTCTAGGGAGTAATGGAGTCGGGTTATTATTGGAGGGGGAGACAAGTGGATGGAAGGGAGAAGCAAATAAGGAAGTACTTCACTGGGGAAATGGAAAAGTTTAATGTAAGAGAGATCACATTTTGTGGAATTATGGAATTAGAATGAATATCATTGGTGGGAGATTGAAGGAAAACATTGTTGAGGTAGATTGATGTTGTGGTAGAGGGAGCGATTCTCGAACAAATCGGGGAAGTACTAAGGAAGGAACTAGAAAGACTGAACGCAACGAGAACATTTTAGAATGTAATGCTTATGGTGCACGGGGCATTACAGAATATACTTGAGGGCAAGTTGATGGCATCCACAGAATTGTTTTGTTGCTTAACGTCTCTATTATGCACCACGAGCGTTAGATGACGATGCAGGACGATTACAAAAAAACATGCCTTATGCGGGATTCGAGCCCACGTCCTCGTAGAGACATACGCTTTGGACCAGCGCCCTGATCGTATGCCACATGAAGCAATTGCTAAAATTGTAAATCAAGAAAAATATAATAGTGTGTTTAATGATAAAGCTATTAGACAATTGCCATTTTTAAAAAGAACGGTCAAAAAACACGTTTAGCAAAAAAAAACATTCAAGTTATTATTAAATTATCACAGGATAAATCGAAGGGTAGGGTATAGAAAGAACAAAAAAAAACTCAGAAGTATTTGACCACGTTTTGTGTGCCTAGGCCTACCCAAAACCCAAAATCCAATAAGACTCAATAAGTGAAAAGACGTTCACTCAAGTACGGCATTTTAACTCATCACTACCGTGAAAGATAGGAATAAAAAGAGCACTGTTGCTTTCGCCCATTGTTAAAACCGTTTTAATTAACCTCAATGCATACTACACACACAAGTATCAGAAGCAAAGCGAACGTTATAGTTTCTTGTAAACCTACCGGTCAGAATGTAGCACTTTCAATTACACTTTCTAGCTTCAATAGTTTTTTGACGAATGTGGTGTTGGAAATCCAAACATTTCTTATTTTGTACCGTCCGACAGAAAACTAAATATTAATTTCATGCATAGTCCTTAAAAAATGTAAATTTTTAGTCAATATTTACAAATTTTGTGTGTCCACCTCGGGACACAAATTAAAAAAAATCATGTACGATGATTGGCATTTACTTTCTGAGTGTATACAAACAAATGTCTTGGACGATGGACGAACGCACATTTTGAGCTCGATTAGTGGCGATCTCCGTGCTTTTCATCCAGTCGTACGCAACGAGGAAGGACTACCGCCAATATAAAAACCACGCGAAATTACAAAATTTTAGTAAAGTTCACAAAATGCAATGCAGTCTCGTCAGAACTACATCCCGTATAAAAAAATGTTTTACATTTTTAATCAGAAATTATTTTAGTGAGTGATAAAATAAAATAAACGTTTCCGTTATGAAAATCAATCCCTAGATATAATATTTGAATATTTTTGTATGCGGAATAAAGTTGTGATGAAAATAAGTTGGACCTATATAGGCCCTAAGCTACTTTTTCGATTTTGCGTATCTTGAGACAATTAAAATTAATTTCTTTCATGAAGCGGGAATAGTATGGCACACAGCTATTCCCTCGGCCGGGAAGAATCAAATTCATGACACTTTACATATAGGCCTAGTTGCCAAAGAACAATACATGGACACACACAGTCCTAGATTATCAATATTTTATGTCAGTCACGAATATGGTCAATTTTGGACTTTTAACAAAATCCAAAATCCAGAAAATCGTTTTTTTTACATGATTAAAAAGTTTCTTTTAAGTGTTACTGTAGAGCACTATATGTACAGTTCTTTGACAACACTACCCAAAATTGTAACCATCTGTGGTGTCGAGTCGGCCCAGAGAATAGGAAGTAGGCCTAGGACATGGGTTTTAGGCAAATCGCTGTTTGCTCGGTTGACTGACACCACAGTCTCAAATTTTGATCATATGTCACGAAAATGGAAATATGGGGCTCTTTGGTAACACATTTCTAGAGGGAATGGGACACGTACAATTGTCAGTTGGCACATAGCTATTCGCTCGGCCAAGATACATCCGACGTATATGAAACTTGGCAAAATTGTCAATAAAGCATACATGGACAGCCCTGTGGTCATAGATTTCCAAATTTTGTCTTAGTCAGCCAGAAAAAAATCCCAAATATGGTCAATTTTGGAGTTTTTAACAAAATCAAAATTTGTGAAAAACAATTTATTTTTTATAAATTATTTTAAAACAAAATTTGGAAATGTGTTACTGCAGAGCACTATATTTCTACATTTGTGACATATATTCAAAATGTTAAAACACCTGTGGTGTCAGTCGGCCGAGCGAACAGCAATTTGTCTAAAACGCATGTCCTTTACTCTCTAATGATTTTGTTAAAAAGTCCAAAATTGACTAGGGCCTATATTCGTGATTTTTTTCTGGCTGATTAAGACAAAATTTGTCAAATCTATTACTGTAGAGCTGTATACATGTATGCTTTATTGACAACTTTGCAAAGTTTTATATATACGTCGGATGCTCCTTGGCCGAGCGAATAGCTATTTGCTAACTGCCAAATGTGTCCTATGCCCTGCCCTCTTAAAAACACATGTCCTATGTGAGGCAGACTTAATATATAAATAAATATAATCCTCTCACTTGCTTCAATAAGCTCACGCGAAGTGCGTGGATAAGACATCTAAGTGGGACAAGGTTACCATCACGCTCCAATACCAGAGCCAGCGAGAGCCTCGGGCGACTACGTCATCAATTAAACACCTCGTTAGCGCGATCGCAATTAGAGAGATTAGCTCTAAACTACAGTTAAACGTGATGGGAATTTATAGGGAAGTCAGGCGAGGGACGATATAATATCTATCCGAGAGGCTTGTGATTGAAGGGGATGTTATCTCCAAAAATTAGTTTTACCTCATAATCTATTCTTTAGCAAATTACAACACAAAAATTACCGTTTAAAAAATTATATCTTGCAACTGTGATTTTACACGAATTTTTAATGTTTTTTTTATCCCGAAATTTGCAAAAATATACGCTTTAAAAATTGTTTTTATCGTTAATTTTTTGTCCCACGTGATATTAGAACTAGAGCATCGTATCAATCTAAAACGGCCCTTTAGAAAACCGTGTCTTGAAACTGTGCACAAATATACACTCAAACACGCATTCCGAAATCATATTGAGGGAATAGGAGACTGTCAGACAGTCATCTGACAGTTGTCAAATTCGTTCGGCCAGGAAGCTTCCGATGCATATGAAACTTCATACAACTGTCAAGAAAGCATTAATGGACAGCCTATCAATAGTTTTTTTTTTTTAAACAAAATGCAAATTAGCAAAAATAAATTTTAGAAAAGTGTTACTGTGTTACTGTAGAGCCCTCCATTTTCACTTTCGTAACAACTGTGCAAAGTTTTAAAGAACTGTGGTGTCAGTCAACCAAGCGATCAGGAATTCACCTGAGAAGCATGTCCTCTTCATTATACATTCAGTGGATGCCGTCGTCGAGAGGGGAAACTGGTTGGGTGTCGAGGGGAATGGAAATGACGGACGAAGAGTGAATGGTTTATGGTACTTGATTTATATTCGTCTGCCTTGTCCACTTCATCCGAGTCTGGGCTAGGCCTAGGTCTATCGTCTGGGTGTTGGCTAGGTCAATCCTAGACGGACTTGAGATAAGGCTATTAAAAGCATTCGTCAGCCTAGAATTGGGAGGAACGCGTTTCTTTTCCAAAGTCAGGAACTTGGAACTTGTAAGTTACAATTTTGCGGGAACGTGAAACGAATGAATGTAACGTTCTCTGAAAAAATTCCTAACGCTGTAGTTATCCCTCCGAAATCAGAAGTAAAGATTCATACTACGAGCTCAATTGCATCTCTTGACTAAATTACTGTCTGGATTTTACAATTTGGATATTAGCCTGGTGTTTGGGACATCAAAATTCTTCCGAGAATGAACAGAAACCCAGTAAAAATGTTTTGAATGAAAGGTTCACGTGGTGTTATCCTCAATAGGTGAAATAATACTTTCAAGAAAATTATGATGCATAAGTTAGCCCTATGTATGAACGTAATTTTGGAATGTAAATCTGTTAACTTTTATGCTGTAAAAATAGGTTTATTTCTCAAAATTTTGGTTCATGTGCTGTATGGTGGAGGTGCCGGGTCGGGTCATTTAACGCGAGTACGACAACGTAAACATCGATATGAATATTTGGCGATACATTATCAACCCTTTATATTATAATTACACATTTTTATAAGCATTCTCTTTTAATACAATTTTATAAATTATTTTTTTAAACACTTTTTTGGTAAAATCGATAGTAGAAATATGAAAGCTCAGCCCAAATATTAGACACTATAAACTGTTTTCACCTACACCTACCGTGGTGAAGAAGCGATTCCACCGCTCTCGGTGCATGGTGGTGTAGGAAGGAAGGAGTAACTGGTGGAGCTCGTTGGAGTAACCCAGTTGGACAGTGGACCAATAGGAGGCAGGGAACTGGTGGAGAGAGGATAGGTTGTTACAATATTGGACAATCAACTCAAGCCAGGAATAGTTACAATTTATAAATAAAAATTAATACACATCTCAACCCAAGGGGGTCGCGATACAGTAACTGTTTTTAAAAGGCAAAAAGTAAAATTTTAAATGGTCAAATAGGTACATATTATAGGGCCCTATAGAGTTAAAGAGTCAAATAAAGAACTATTAGTTTCTAAGATTTAGTTGTATGTCAATTCTGGAAATAAATTTAAGTAACTATTCTTTAAATTAAAACTTTTCTACATCGAATAGGGCGTGGAACTTTAAAGGGAAAGAACAGTGTCCTATATGGTTAGCAGAGTTAATTTTGATTTTTATGCCAAGCTATTTTCCGAGGTAAATTCAATTAATTTTAAATAGCTTATAATATCCATTTGGGAGGGGGGGGGGGAGGAGAGGTGATAAAGATGTAAAAGCTAAGTTTAAACGATTGTTTCCATCCCTAAAACCTTTCTTCCCCCTCGGAACAACCCCATACCTCATGAAGTCAACATGTAACCCTAAGAAGCAGGCCTACTGCAAATACACCCTATCCTATACCGTTTAACTATTCCATTACTCGCCCGGACGCCAAGGGGTAGTAGACTCGGAGACAATTAAATGATGCGACGAGCTCCTAATTAGAACGAACTGATGACGGGAACATCGCAAATTAGCGGCGAACTTAAGGACTCAGACGAGAGAAGCAGGGGGGGGGGCTGATCAATAACCCGGGGCATTTCGACGTAGAAAACCCTCTATTTTTAAACGCTTCGGGGTCGAGAATAGCATCAAAGATAATCTATACGTAGTAAGTCATTAGATGGGATGGGGAAGGGTCATATTTCACGGCATTTGATTTCAGTTGGGGAAGTAATACCACCTGAACGTACGTAAAATGTAATTAAACGAAATTAAATAAAAATAATCATATAACAATTTAATTGTGGGGCCTATATTATTAATTTTTTAAGATCTTTTAAAAAATATCGTATTTAGAGTTTATTTGTATACACTGTCATTAATATATTTTATTTTTAGCGAGTGACTTTTAAATACCAAATGGTTGGGCATGATAAGGAAACTTGCCAATCTTAAAACTACGCAAAATTAACGTAATTTAATAATAATTCACAAACACTATAGGCAAAATCCAAAAATTGGGTAATGGGTCCACTGTAGTCTCGTTAGGACTATATCCTAAATGAAAATATAAAATATTGTTTTAATTACGAATTAAATTAAATCAATTTCTTCTGTAACGAAAAAACACTACTTATTACAATAGAAAAAACCAACAAATAATTGGACATTCACAACTAGAATATTTATTACAGTTGTACGTAATATTTCAAGAACTATTAAGTTATCTTTATCAAACGATGACGTTTTACAAAACACACAACAAAGACTAAAAAACAACAACATATGTGTCCTGTATCATTGCTGTGATCAGTTTTTGACTTACACAATTTCCAATAATCACATGTCTGAATATAATTAGGGACTACATAGAGTCAAGATCTTTTGTACTAAATTGTAATCAAGATTTGAACACAAGAATCAAGATTCGCGTTCGGTGGTTTCTTCCGCGAAAGTTTGATTACTCCCTGATTTGCTGTTCCTGATTTTTGGCAAACCTCATATTCGTTTGAGTAGGATCGTCTAATCTACCAGTTTTTTTGTTTTCGTTTTTCTTTTTTGATTCTTTTTTTTCATTCCTTTTCTTTTTATCCTCCTCTTTTTTATATTTGGTTCATTAATTAATTACATGTTATACATCTTTTGTGAAATTTGTTACCAAACGTGTTTTAATACATTGTTGTAATATCACTCAAAAACAGCCCTTTAGTACGTGGTTCGAAGCACCGTATGAACCAAACTGTTTAAAGAACTAAGGATAACCGTAAGAAAAGAACCACCACAAAATCAAGGCCTAATATTGCTCACTTTACACAACGAAGTGCGTACGCAACAAATTTACCCAATGTCCCCCCCTGGAAATCAGCTTATTCTATTTCTGTCTGTTTACGCCACCAGTTTGTTGTTACCTTACTCCCAGTGGAAATCAGTGTGGCCTACCCTACATTTCCTCACGTACGATGACGGCACTAAGCGCATGTTACAAACAATGTTTACAGAATCCGTGTTAAAATATAAAAATATCACGTTGCAATAAAGTGATAATACAAATAAATATACGTGTCTAATTCCTATACATTAGCTACTCGCCCATAGTAATCGATTACATAGTTTATGGGACCTAACGCCATAAATACAATCAGTTGATGAAGTCAGGGCGCTATCTTTTTACGCTGTTAAATGACCATTTAAAATCTCTTGATAACCAAATCCATCGAATTTTCTCTTAGATTCTGGACCCCAAAAAATTTAATTCGTGCAATTACAAAAGTGTATTTTCAACGACATAATTCTTAATCATTTAAAACCGTGACCTTCCGAATTGGATCGAATTTACCAAATCATATTCTCCCATTTTGGAGAAGGGACCCTAGAAACGCAGGGACTGTCCACAGTATCTGCTGCCGTCCTTTTGGTCGAGCAACTTCAATGGAAATAAAGTTTCCCTTTGAAACTCATTTAAAGAGCATGCTTTACCTACTCAACTACGTCATCATTAATTAAGCTGGCCCTCCACTAGAGTTTAAATGAACTCAAACTTGGGAAAACTTTACCTGCCATGGAAACGTGGAATAAACTACGGGATAATACGAATCTTCAGAATCATTCATAATTTAACTAGGCCCTAGGCCGCTTCGCGAACGCGCGTTGATGGATGACCTTTTTTTTTATAAATTTCTGTCCAATGATTAATAATTGTTTTAAGTTGGATCTCATTACTTTTTCTATAGTTACTTGTAAACTTGTAAATTATACACATGTAAAAGGCTTATATTAAAACCTTTATTTCTAAGAATTTTTACCAACTTTTTCAGCTTTTTCTTTCAAAAGACACATCACCATAATCTGTATGTCAATGTAAAATATGAACGTTGCACTCCTCCCCCCCCCCCCCCCCCCCCGTTTGGTCAGAATTGGCCCAAATATCACGAAAAATCAAATTAAAAACAGGGAAATTAATCGTAAAAGTACTATTTAAATGAGAAATATTTCTTGAAATGTCTCTAAAATCATAACACATAATTTCAGTGATTATAGCTTATATCTTCTGACTGAAGGGATGTGGGTTCGAATCCTGTTCAAGGCTCCGCATGCAGAGTACCTATTATGTCTACACAGTGCAGTCTTCCCGCATTTCAATTGCAACTAATTACACGATTTATTATTTACCTGGAGTTTATTATTTATATATTCCGGAAATTACTGACCATGAGAATAATGAATTTTTGCTATTTTTCAAAATAGGTCTAGTACGGTATTTATTTTGTATGAGTTTGAGGAAATTTGAAAGGGTGCGTCAACCGTTAGGTAAAAATCCATGCTGGCCAGACCTAGCCAGTGGCAGCTCAGGGAGGAAGGGGCTGTTTCACACGTCGTTGTAGTCATCGTCGTCGTCGTGGAGCGCCGGTTCGGGGGGGGGGGGGGGGGACTCTAGTTTCGGGGAGTAAAAACGTGTAGACCCTGTCTTGTGGGTTCTGAAGGTATTGACCTCGCGATTGTCCTCCACCCTAATCAATCGCCACCAATGATATTTAACATATAGTTGACTTGATCCCCAGTCATTGGTCTACTGACGTGACAATTAGAAGCCATCTTCAATAGGTCAGTTTGCATGTTAAAGTAGATGGGAGAGATTTGTAGCACACATATTTTTCAAGATGGCTGTCAAATTGACGGGTGAGCATATTAGCCATTAACACTAAATGATTACTAAATTCCCTTATGCAATAACTTCTTATTGTTTCTGTTTGTGCATTCCCATGCTGCACCAGCTAAAACCATACCAAAACAATCCAGGAAAAATACTTAATCGCATTTAAAACATAACTAAAGCAAAAATTGAAACGCCAAATCGACATCTTGAATAGATCAGATTGACGTTTCAATTTGCTACGCTCGCGCCTGTGCGGATACGTATTTGAGATTGGGGATCTATAGCCTATGCTAAATATCATTAGTCGCCACTCATCACAAAGAATAGTAAACATGCATTAGCAGACGCTAAGTAGCATGCACACTCATTAGTCATTACCATCAAGAAGCATCGGGTCACTAAGCACTTGTACCATCCCATTGGGTACTCAACGCTTACACCGACCTGATTACATAATTTCATAGTTACGAGACGAGACGCATCAACCGACACGATGGCGATGGTAGTTTCTTCCTAGTATCATTCATTATTTATAATGCACGCATAATAAGTATTATTATTATTACTGTGTAAACGTAATATATATAGAGCAAGTCATCGGCAAGGCTCGATCAACGCATGTATCCGCAGGTGGAATCGTGTCCAGCTTGTTTGGTAGGTGTATCCTATGAAAAATACCGGTCTCTAGTTGGTCATTGTTCGCTCGCCGTTGGTGAGGGCGCAGGTTGGCTTGGTCTACTTTAAATTAATTAATGTATCCAATGAAATTGAGTTATGTGACTTAATGGGTTGACTCTAAATTATTTGAACATACGAATTGTTTTCATTTATTTTAAACTATAATGGGTCATTCCACATGTTTGAGAGCATATTATCCAACAGCTACTAAGCTAAACATCTGACTGGTATGACAATGAATGCTCGACAAACCAAACTAATTTTCAGTATGTTATGTTTATCAGCCAGGAGCAATCAACGAATGTGGTCAATTTTAGACTTTAAAAAAATGAAATCAAGTTATTAAAAAAAAAACTTGAAAAGTGTTACTACAGAGCCCGATGGTTCCACCAAAGATTAGTCATGTGGTGACTTTTTGTTTCCACTTCCTTGACAACTACTCAAAATTGTAAACACCTGTGATGTCAGTCACCAGGAATTTGCTTAAAACGCATGTCCTATATCTTCATCAATTTATTATGTGCTTCGTTAGTACGGAGGCCCCTCCTTAGTAACCGTTTACACATACAGGACACAATGCAGGTCTTGGTGGACCTTAAGTGAGATTCGAACCCGGGACCTTCTGCATAGGAAGCAGAACACCACAAGCCATTTACCTTAGACACGAAGTTCCCCATCTCACACAGGGGTGGCCGGTACCTGTTGTCGCCGGTGACTGTCTATAAGCAGCATAATACGGTAAGCATTCTCATCAGTTCGTAGTAACTGTCTGGATTCACTATTCCCAACAGGTTGAGTATCAAACAGCACAATACACTCATCACTTATTCGCACATTGTTAATGACATTAATGTTCTGGATGATTAGTCTGAGGATTACAACTGAACTGAACCAATGTGGAGATATCTAACACATCTATATCCATCCCAGAGTAGTCGAAAGTTTACATCATTTTCACATAGAGGCAAAAACACTCTTGTCACTGCAGCAATATAATAGAAATTTTAAATAAACTGACGCACTTTTATTGATTCGTTTAAAATCAGAATATTATTTTGCCTGTTCGATACTTTTCCACATTTAAAAGAGTGAAACTGCATTGAAACTGTTTCAAAAACGCGATAAAGACAAAAAAAATGTAATTACTACAAATTGAACCGCAATGTTGAAATAGGCTAATATAAGCACAACGAAATAATATGACCGTAAAAAATACAATTTTTCGGGTTTCCAAATAATTTTAAGTAAGTACACTACAGATTAAATTGACCTCAACGGTCAATATAACACAGGCACCTCTAAAGAATTAAATAAACACGACATCGTTGACAAACCTCCCTAGGGTGATTCTAGAATACACCGCACACCGACCACAAATGCAGCTCGCCGACTAACTAGCTGCGAACCCAATGAATATTATACTATGCATAATCACAACGTGCGCAGTGTGACGTAGCTACAAGCCGCACGCTACCCGTGAAGGGAGGCACGAAACACGGCAGCTGGTTGTTCTTTGGATGGGGCTGTGCTGCATGACGGCCTATAGCTAACAATGCGAGAAGTGCCAATCAAGGTGCGATTTAAAAAATATTTATAACAATTTGTTTTAATTAAAACTAATTTATTGTTAAATTTAAAGTAAATAATAATTTACCTCATTTATAGGCCTTAAAAAAAATATATATATAAAATATACACAATTGAAAAGTACCGTAGGTAGAGACTACTTCAACGTGCATTAAGAAAATTAAAAAAATTGGAAATCGTTTAGAAAAGTTTCACCTAAGACTTATGGCAGTCAAACACTGTTTTTTTTTTTTTTGCAAAAAATGAAACGATTGAGTAATTTGCTTACAGAACGGTACGTAACAGTATTGATTTTTATTAATACACGATTGCATGCAATAAAACGTGTTAATTTTTATTTATTTATACCATTACATACTAACTTTTGCAAATTATTTAGACACTTATACTTTGTTCCTGAGGTTATGAAGAAGCCAGTAAGCAACGGTTAGTTGGTGAAAATCACCTTACTATTTTGTGTTAGTATAAATTTACCGGTTAATAAGAATTGTTTACATTGATCATCATAATATGTCAGCCTAAAACAGCACGAGAGCCAAAGATAGGATGGAGATGGAAGCAAATTTGAAAAGTCTCAATGAATTTGATACCTATAGGTAGAATTATTCCAAAACGAAATGAGAGTTAATTTTCACCAAAATGCAACAATACGAAAGTGCAATCTCCATTTTGTTGCATGCACAAACAGTGCACAGATAGTTGTGTGAAATTTAGAGTGGATACTTTCTTTTCAGTGAGAACTACAATAAGTTTTAAATGACATTCTGGTTCCCACCAATACAAACCATCTCCCAACAGACAATACTGAACTATCAAAAAATACTAACTCTTTTATAATGTTGAGCATTGTTGGCTTGTAGATGTAAGTGGTTCATCCGTAGTTCACATATGAAAACCACTGCTTTCGACTGAGCAAACTTCCGAGAAATATTAAATTTTCCATTCATAAGTAGCTCGTTGGTAAATGTGCTAAACCATATGGCGATCCTATACCTAACATCAATACTGACAGTGATGATTCGAGCGATAAGCGCTTGACTCTGATTCGGGAGGTCTCGGGTTCAAATGCCATCGTAACCGGCAATCCTGACTGAAGGTTTTACTTTTTTCCCGATGTTTTCCTCAGTCATTAAAGCGAATGCAAGGGATTAAACAGCCCTCGGACATCCTTCTCAATTGTCCTATCAGCAACATACTTAATTCACCTAAAGAGAGGCATATTGCACTCAATAACAGGTTCAATACCAACGGTACAAATTTTAGAAGAACATCAATGGAGACCCATAGTAATAGTGCAGTGTGTGGAGGTAATTGAAAGGGGAGGGGACTTCAATCGTTCAAATGCAGTTTTGATTGCAACCAGGCGCTTCTGTGAATGTGCAAAATTTCAAAATCTGTCACTAAATTACAATTAACCATCGAGACATAGTAAATATTGTGTACATATGGTTGTATTGTGCATTTACAGACGGGACTGATTGCAATCACATCAAAACTACAGTTATAGACAACTGCACTCAACGTGTATTACAGCCATCATTGGGTAAGTAATTCTGTGCCTCCTTCATCGTAAGTAAGATACAGCTACAGCATTATGAATAAAGATGTATAGGCCTCAGAGTCAAAACGGAACCCGAAACAATTGTCTGATTAGCATTTAAACAATGGCTACATGAGGCTTGTCATAATATCGGTAAAGACATGCAAACACTCAAGTCACCGTCTTAGCATTTAGTTTGTAGTTCGGTTCGAGTCCCAACGCCGATGGCATCAGTTTTTATTATTCGGAAATAGAAAATCATCGAAAATGATCCCTCTGTAGGCCTACTTTAGAAATATCGATTGCCTAAGCATTGGTCTCTTGTATGTATAACGTTATAGTCCTTCCCCCTCCATTTCTTCAATCTAAATAAATGTTTCTTGTTCGCATCCTGATTCCTGACAGCGGCATGGATCGTTAAAATGAACATAAATGTTCAAAATATGACAAAAACGTACATATGACAGACACAAAAACAACAACATCGTCCCGACACGTTCAATATGAAACTGTGAGATTATCCCGACGATAATTAAATGTAAGTACGAGATCAGTACAGAGCATTAAAACAATACATTCCCCGAAATAAAAGCCTGGTGTACAGCAGTGTTTCCCAGCGTCGTGCAGCCGGCAACCTCATAAATTAATAACCCAGGCGAGCTCTTATCCCTAGGGAGTCATCCCAACCTCCGGACAGTTTTATCAAGGGGATTAGAAACAGGGCTAGGACTCTTCCGAGAAGAATGTTATTCCAGGTTTAGAAGTAATTTAAAATTAGGAGCGCTGCGCAGTTGGCCAAGGGCGAAACTTTCGAGGGGGAAGACAAAATTATCTTTATTAATTTCTGCGTCGTTTAATATGTGGACCTACTTAAAATTGTTGGATGCAAAATGTTATTCATAACAGTTTATAATTTTTTATACGTTATATGACGCAGAAACCTTAACATTTGTAACGCATATTCAACAAGCAATGACATTTCACAATGAATTACAAATTACAATAATTGTTTAATGTCCAATGCGACATGCATGCGTAGGTAGGTAGGCCTATATATTATTTGAAAACCACCTTCTAAAATCTCAAATTTTCGGTTGAACACGAGGTCAAAAATGGCTTGGAATGTGTGTGGAAACTCACTGGATTCGGCGTTGAAGCTATTTTTAAATGGACATAATCATTGTTAAAAAAGTTAGCGTGAGTCAATCCTTGGCCTCATCAAGCCTACTTCCCAGTAGGCCTACCTAAACAAAACATAATCCGTAAGCAAAAGGGAAAGAATATACGGACGCATCTCGACACGTCTAATCTAATGACATACAAGTACTAGGAGATACAAGTAAATAAAGATAAACTAACAACCCCATACAACCCACAATCCTCTCACCATCATCACCAGAGTAGAAGGAACAAAAGTAACTGATAAGAGTGGACAACGTACTACAAATAAAAAAATTAAAAAATACTAGCCACATATAACAACAACGCCTGGTGGAGAAGACCTCACCGATGATTCTGCTGATGAATGTTCGTCAACAGATAAATGAACAAGATCCCAGGGCTGATGGCAAACCGCCTCCTCCAACGCTGAACTACCCAATGATTTAAGATTGAAGATGTTTATTACAAGAGATAAGTATATACATGTATACATTTAATTAGGCAAACATTAAAAATAAGGAGTGCTTCAATCGAAAAACCATATTTTATTATACTCACCTCACCTTAAAAGTCTTATTTTCTTGTTTTCTGAACATGTATAATTAAGAACATTCGTATCTTTTAGCCTCTTGGCGATTAAAGTATAGGGAGGATTGTAGTGTATGACGCAGTGGCGTCACTAGGGAGTTTTTTTTTTGGGGGGGGGCGCACGCAATCCGCCCCCCCCCCAATAATTTCCTCGTTTTTCATTTTTTCTTAATGAACAACCCTCAGTTGGTCATCCTTTAAAAGGCACAGATTTCACCAAAATGACTTCGAAGGGGGAAATTTTTATATTAAAAGAGGATGAAAGTATACTAAGTTGGTTATTGTGATGCTTTGAAACGCACAGATTTTCACCAAAATGAACTTGGAGAAAAAATTTTCCCCCCGGACCCCCCACTTAGCCTTCGGTACATCTATGAATCAATTGGTTGAACTCTCCCTTTATGAATTACTGGATACGCCAATGACACTAAAGCCCTTCACCTTACGAGTATTTGGATTTGCGCCCCCCATCCCCGCCCCCAATGTTCAAACTCTGGTGACGCTCCTGGTATGACGCAAAGAAGGGTTTTCCCAGCGGAATTCCTATGCCAACAGAGTTTCATTTCTGAGCACCTACTTACTTATTTAATATGCTCAAAGTATGACAAGCTATCAATCTAACTTTGCCACGCCCCTGGCTTCACCACCCTACTGTCCAAAACTTTTAACACCTCTAGATTTGAATCCAGGCCAAACGTTTGTATAAAGGCAACGGAAGTTCTCGCGACGAACTGAAGAAACAGAAAAGTAAGGGTTTATTTCACCTTCACGAATAAATCACTTCTTGTCAACGATTCATTTTGATATACTGGACAGCTTCGCGGACACTTTCAAAGTTGCGTTGATGGATGAGCGTTGTTGGTATTATTTCTTAGTTACAATTTCGATTTTTGTTTTTACAAATTTACACCATGCTAGATACAATAAGTTTCTAAATAATTCATTATTGATCGATATAAAGTACAAACGATTATATTATGGTATTATCATCAGCAGCAGGTATTATGGCATGCAATCAAACCTTGCTTTAGTCTAGCCTAATCACCTACACAGTTTGGCCGGGGTGAGAATACTAAATTAAGCTGTTTCATTTGTATTTAAGAAGCAAGCAAAACAAATTATTAATTCATTTTCACCTACCTGAAAAATATATGTAAGCTCATTTAAAAAGCCGATCAATTTCGAATAACAAATTTTAAATTCAAGATTATTTTCTATTTAAACCGGAAATAAGTAGTAAAGTGTAAATGTGTAACTACGGCTTCAGTTTGTACACTACATTCTATTTTTGTTGGCACACAGCCAGGCCATTATTAAGCCCCGATCAACTCCGCTGCAACCTAACTAAGTATTTATAGTTTACCGATGACGTTTGAAATATTTACCGATCAGACTGTGCTCATTTCAGACAGAGCTATTTTCACCGTGAAAACCCCGTGAAATCCATTTTCTTTGGCACTTCCTTATATTCTCCACCACTATTTAACCACCATTTCACCAGTAAACAAACCAGTCATACGGGAAAATGTATTGGCAAACATGTTTTTAATAAAAACATCACGTCTTCACATTGTAAACATAGCAAGCGGCTAATGGATTATAAAACGACTCAGATGTTTGAGAGGAATACAAGTCGTAGCACATTTTATATGTGTTTTGTCGTTGCAGACAATGAGCATAAAATATCAGTTACCGTTATGTAGCCTAAACATTTTGAGCAAAATAATTTCTCATATTAGCCCATTTAACAAGGACTTGGTGTTAAATTTCTGTCCTCAGTGACTTCTTGTGATGTCTATCGATTTCTGAATATTGGCGATTGATTCTGTACATAACTCTGCATGGTTTTCGTACTTGGGACTTAGAGCAGGTACCTGCTCTAAGACTTGGGATTGAGTCCTATTAAACAGCCCTCGGACATTCCCTTCACAATTATTCTAACTAGGCCTATATACACATAGGCCTATATGCAGACATTGTATTTTCGGGTAGTCCGTGTGGTTTTATTATTAGTTCCAACGTTTCGGGCAGTTCTCCCGGCCCATCTTCAAGGAAATTTAAAACATAAAACAATATCAAAAACAAACAAAACCTTACTTCATAACATACACTGCAACTGGATACATAGACAAAACTAAATAGCTTAGAAAACATAGGTAGCCTACTATTGACAACAGATTATAAACATCCAGATATTTTTAAAAACTGTGAAGACATCAACACACCCTATTACTTTTTAGATGACCTCAGCGTACGAGTAGATAGTAGAACTATAGTTAGAGAGAGGTTCACGAGAAAGCTCGATTATGTAGTTTACCGGTATTTTAGATTTAAAATGGTTATAAATCAATACAAAATCGAAAACAATCAAATTTCAGTCTTATTCCTCCTTATTCAAAGTTTCCACATAGGCCTAAGCAAACAAATTGTTCGCGAGATCCTGAAATTTTGCGCATTTTGTTTTTCCACACGCAATGGCATTTTAAATTCCTTCTAAACACCCTATAAACAAGCCAATTTTTTGGGGAAAAGGGGCTATTTCAGTTGTCTATATTATATATAACATGTTAGTATTATATCAGGGTAGAAAACTTGAAAACCTAACAGCTAGGCCTAATCCGGAAATTTAAAAATCCATCTCATTAGGGTATAGAAGCCCAGTCTCCCAATGGCCGGTCGGATGCTTTACCCTAAGGTAAGCTACCGAGACGGTTAACTTTATAACATCTGGATTGTTAATGCAATATAGATCTGAATAGATTGGTACAAGTACTGCAACGATTATGCTGCCTTTGAACTGACCACTAAACATTAAATATAATATCATTATATACCTAATAGAGTTTGGTCTGATCTGGTAAGTTAAAGAATAAATAAATAAAACTAACTAAACAAATATATAGGCCTAGAGAACCAAACACGACCTCAGCTCAAACTAACATTCTTGACACCACAAATCATAATTTAATATTTAACTACCTAAAAGTCTTTTATAATCAAGTAAATAATAACAAAATAAGAATTAAATAGAAGTGGCCTTCCCCCTGTAAGTCCGACTCTCCCTCCCTTATAACAAACACATGGACGTGGGTGAGCTAAGGTGGACGAATGCACCCTCGTTTCAATCAATACTTTTCTACACTCTCTCTCCCCCAACGGCAATTAACAGTATATAATCTAAGTGTGCCGTGTGTTGTGAGGCTAAACGATTAGGACTTTGTAACTACTTAACAATCACAGACACCGCCAATCCCAGACATAAAAGCGCGAGTGACTGACCCATCACCACCGCACTATAATTGATAAAACACTTGACATACATTAGTGTAAAGGGAGGGTAACAGATTCAGATATTTTTAAGAACGTGAAGAAAAGAATACAAAAAGGAAGAAATAAATGTAGGGGAAGGCGTTGATAAACTCGGCGGGCCAATATGTAGTGGGAACCTCCCAATCACCTGGACCCGACAAAGTTGGAAATAGATCCATAAAGATGAAATAATTTATTGATTGATTATCAAAATAAATTTGTTCTATGGAAAGACTACTATGATTTAAGCAAAAAGTACAGATACTATATAAATATGAAATTCAATTAGTGGTCGTGCGGGTACCCGAAATTGTGGGTCGGGTATTTGGGGGCCGACACGATTTTCGGTAACAAGAAAAAAAATTGGGGTGAATGGTGGAGGTGCCGGACCTGACATTTTTTTATTTATTCTATATATCATACAAAATGCCATTCAATGAAAATTCAGACAATACTAATAGAAAAGGAATTGGGAAAAAATTCTACTGCAATGTTCTTCTTAAAGTAAAGTTGAGTAGGGTATAGCGGATGCTTTTTCCCTACACGACCCGACCCGTTTTCAAAAATCCGCAGCAGTTTAGTACCCGAACCCCAAGCCCACTATCAAACTCAAAACCTCGACCCGCACAGCCCTTATAGTAGTATCGACTTTGATTCCCCTATTCGCCAATTTGGAGAGTTCGAAACACTAAATTTCTTTAGGCATACTTTTGCAAACAAATCAACAATAGAAATATCGCCAAAATGCCTAAAGGCCTACGTTTACATTTTTTTGTTTTTACTGGCCCCATAGCAGTTCTGTAAATAGAAAGATCAAAGTATACCCACCCACCCACAATCAATAAATAATATATGGTTACACAGGCTTTTAAGTTTTAACATACTGTCTTTCTGTTTGCAATTGTCGAAATATTTATCCCGACTGGGGTTCAAACCCACAACCTCCGCCCTCCAGCTCGGTTCTGGGTTCGAGTCCCAGTTGGGGTAAATCTTTACGACAATGATATCAACTAACATATTATGACATACCCTACCTACCCACACTTATAATTTGTTTATCACGTAGGGAGGGATTATACCTACCTCTCTAGTAACGCTACCGACTCCCACGTAAATAGCCATACAATATATTCAACTCTCACTCGGCGGATAGACGCCACACCGAGGCGACACCACCAACACACAGATCAGTCTCGTTCTTCACTCGGCTAACTCTCACCACACCTTCACCCTGCTAGGCCATGTGTCTCGCGTGGCTGTAAATAGCGCGTGCACGTTCGCGGCGTACAAGCTAAGAAGGCGATAAGTGCTCCCATACCCACTCTCACTAGCAGGGTGTGTGATTTTTTCGATTTTTATTAAAAAAATCAAAAACCATGATGAAGACCTATTTGATTTAAATCGGATTTATTTGATTTTTTTATTTAGATCAGATTTTTTCAATTTTTTCGATTAAATCAGATTTTTATTGATTTAAATCAACAAAATCAGTGTTTCAAAAGTTGTCAAGTTCATGAGCGGATCAAATTACTTTCACAAGCGTTTCAGAAAATATAATTCAAACATTATTTTACGGAAAAATTTGCCTAAATCAGTTAAAACTCTTGTGTTTGTTGCTCAAAATGAAGAAAAAGTGCATTTGATTTAAATCAATGATTTTTATTAAATAAATCATTTGAATTAAATCTGATTAAATCAAAAACACCCTTCTCACTAGTAGCCTACTCCCTTCCCACGAAAGAGAAAGATTGCGATACTTGGGCACTCCGGCTGTTAAATGTACTATTCAAAATGTCTTGATAGTTAAATCAAGCATATTTCCTCTTACATTCAGGACCAAATTTGACTTCCAATTTTCACCCAAACGTTGAGAATTTTTCATAATTTTATCATTTATTTAGGCCTTCATAGAACTTTAGACAAAACACACTAACAAGACCGCTTTGATGTGGATTTTCTGATGTGGATGTGGCGGTATATCGATCAATGTAATTATTATTTAGAAACTCATTATATCTATAGAGTAGGCCGAACATGTTGTAAATTTGTAAAAACGAAATTGTAAAATGATGTTTAATGCCTAATCGCGGAAAATATTGTAATCCGGTAGGCCTATAGGTTTCACTACTTTTTTTGGAGGCGTAGTCAGTTACACAATAAAAAATGTAAATATAATCGTATCAAAAACTCATCTTCCAACTTCCAATCCAATCCAAGGATACTCACTCCACAGTACACGCTCAAATTAGCCTAATCTAAAAATCCCTGATCATTATTTTTAACTTTTCAAAAATGTGGTGTTTTCAATGACTGGACCGCGAATGAAAGGGATTTGAGAAGGTAGTGTGGAGTTGGGGTTTTCTACGTCGAGTCGTCGTAGTACCTCTTTACTCAAGGCGGAGTCTACTGAGGTTGTAAAACGAAGCACTAACTTCGTTTCCGTACACTCTCCTGTTTTAAACGCGCCGTCACATGCATGGCTGTGAATCCTAAGTGTGGCTGAGACGAGACGAGATACGCGTCAATAAAATAAAACCTGACGAGGAAGAAAAACAAAGAGGGTGCCAGTGTTTTATTTCGTCAAGTTGCCACGCTGTACGTACTGGATTAAACATGATCTGAACCTGCTAAGTAGAAAAATATGTAGATGAGAGAGAATGGAATTAAATACAAATGTATATATATCGTGGGCTCTTCAGATAATTTAGAGCTGAAGTTTAGAGGGAGTTCGCTAGTATTTAAAAAAAATACAGTTAAGAAAGAAAGAAAAAAGATAGAAAGAAAGCAAGAAAGAAAAAGTGATAGGTGCATGGGTATTCTCTGTTGAGCTTTACAAGCGACTTTTATCTTTTACTCTTCAGCTAACTTCTAGTAAAGAGGGGAGGGAGGGGGGGGGGTTCTATTTGGTCATACAAAATAATAATTTAGCCTACAGTTTACAGTAAACGTAGGTAGACGTTCAAAATGTGTTTGTTTCATAATGAAGGATATTGTACGAATTGTTAGTACAAGCACGAAAGTATTCTCAATTAGTATAGGCTATACATTTATGACCGCCCATGAATCTTTTAACTCAAAAGGACCAATCAACAATTCCAACATATTATTTATTCGTTTCAAAAGATTTAAAAATACCTACTCTCAAACGGCAGCATTTAACGAATTCACCTCGCTAATAACAGCTGTTCACGCAAAGTATGTAGTATTCAAATTAATAAACCAGCATGGCGCTATACGTAAAAGTTCTAAGTGTATGCAGTGCGCAATGATGGTGTTTTTTAAGCTGTACACGAGGCAAACCAGCATGCAATGCGGTTTCCTTAACTTTACATGATGCATGACATTGAAAACGGGTTTCTTAACAAATGTCAAATTATAAACATTATACCCTACTACCGTACCGGTATAAAGGTATGTTTTAATATATTGAATATGTGACTCATAGGCGATTAAAAAGCCGAGTCCAAATTTATCTTCGTTGACGAGAGCAACATCCTATAGGCCTAAAACAATAAAAATAAAATAATTGAAGGGACACATAATTTTGACCAGGTGTGAGTGTGACCAACTTTAGCGGGTAGTAGAGTAGCAGATAAAACTTTGTCAGGTTTGCCGGTCACGGGAATAGCACTGCGACCTATCGATATCGAATCAGTCGCACCATTGAGTATAAACCAGAAGAGATTCTATACTCAATGGTCGCACGCGTTTAAACACAGGAAGAGAGTAATATTAGACCATTTGACAGCCTACAACCTATTTTCATTTCTTCCAAATAATAAAATGTACAATCATTTTCTTTGTTTATATAGACCCTAGGCCTACGTTACGTTTTTTTTTTTCAGAAACGTTAAAATGTGTTGCAACAATTTATCGTTCCTTGAAAATATGTAGCCTACAAAACAAATTCACATTCTTGGACAAACACCACGCAGTCTATCCCAATTTTCAGAAATGTATGTTTCTTGGGTGTCGACAACTAACCACAAGATGAAGCATGTGGTTCGCATTTACAACTGCTAAACCATTCAACACTTGAGATAGTTCGAAGCTATTATTGGTGTTTGAAAGCGAATACGAGTTATTCGCGGAATTATCATCTAGGCCTCCAACATTTGACCTATGTGCGTGACCTATATCAAAACAGAGAAGTCTTACTATAACAGAAGGCATCGAGATCGTCTTTGAAAGTAAGTTATAGGAATGGGGTAAATTTATCGTTTAAACTCCGCGACATTTTCGGCGGAAATCAAACAGCACATTTTGCCATTTTGCATTTTTTTTTTTTTTAATGAAAAAGTTAGATTCATATTTTCTCGTTTAGTGAAATGGAATTGCAGATAAAATATGCACCGGATCGATTTAACGTGAATTTTTGTAAAACATGGTAAAACGCATTCAATAAAATTGAGTAGGATGAGACCTTTAGAAAAAATTAAAAACTACCCACAGAATTAAAAAAAAACTAAATAAAATGATAGCATGTGTTTGTAGAGTAGTAGGCTAGTGTAATCTGTTTACTTGCCCCATATGACGGGAAAGGTCGGTTAGTGCAAGGTTATATGGTATGGACATGCATAGGTACTATACCCTACTAAAAAAAAAGTTGAACAGTGTCAATGCATCTGGAGTTGGGTAACAAAACAATGTCAAAATTTCGTCGTTCAGTCGTTGAAAGAAACAATTGAATAATTTATTTCGGTCTACTAAGTTGCAACATACAGGTCTACTCGTCTCGTTCTACACCCAGGACTAACAGGCTTGAAACAGTCCCCTCTTAGGGAAGAATGTTTTGATTCACACTTCCTCCGAGTGTCGTACTCGTGGTTATACCAACCAGCTCACAGCTGAAAATAGCAACCTGCGATGCAGCTAGTAGTGTGTGTGTTTAGTGTATCGAGGGGGCAGAGACGCGGCCTGACAGCTGACAACATCAGGTCCACGGAGTAAGTGGAGTATGGATCTGGAGCTTTGTTGTAACTTGCAATCCAACCAAGACGACAATGGTGCACGACAGGCAAATCTACGCTGGAGATGGATATAATGAGGCGTCAGGGAATGTCAACCGCTAGGATAATGATCCCCTTCAACCAAGGGGATGACAGTGCAGGACAGAGGAGCAGTGACGAAACTACGGGGGGGGGGGGAAGGGGGAGGGCGAGAGTGGCACAATTTTGTAAACTCATATTTTTCTCCACATTGTAACTTTTCCCGAAACATCGTTTCATGGGCAGTGTTCGACCCCCAAAAAACAAGGGTTAGCTATTTACGCCACTGGAGAGGGACATGGTTCCTTTACCATCGATCGTAGCTCAATCGACCCCTAGGTCGTGACCTTGAAGATGTCGTACAGTAGTACGTCAACTGTTTAAACCAATCTATAGCATGTTGACTACAAACAATCCACTTTTCCTAAATCGTAGGTTTGTTGTAAACAACGCCCCAAAGCATGACAACTTTGTTCGACACACCGCACGCAATACTTGCACCGCCTTCTACGACGACCATTCCGGGAATCGAACCCACGTCCCAGGGAAGCTTCTAGGCTTGCTCTTCAATTAGATATGCGGCTGTATATACTTGGCAGCACTAATCCTATTGACATTGTATCTGGCGATGGACAAACAACATACCTTGCTACAAACCATTATTATGGAGGGGTAGATCGATCATTTACGAAATCTCATTAGCACCCCTTGCACCATCTACACTGTCCAAAAAGATAATGTAAATTTACAGCACAATGTGCTGGCAGCACATTTCCAGCACATTGTGCCGTAGATTAACATCATTGTATATGATGTAAATATACATTGCGATGGAACGTTAAGTTACATTGAAATACTGTAAATTTTCATCACTTGCTATAATGTTAATTTACAGTCAAGTCCTGTGAGCAGGCTGTACTAAAGGCAGTAAATTTACATCACTTCCTTTTATGTTAATTTACAATAAAGTACTGTGAGCAGACTGTACTCTAAGCTGTGAATTTACAACACTTGCTTTGATGTAACTAAACGTTCCATTGCAATGTATATTTACATCATATACAATGGTGTAAATTTACGGCACAGTGTGCTGGAAATGTGCTGCCAGCACTTTGTGCTGCAAATTTACATCATTGTTTATGATGTAAATGTACAGCGCGTAAGAACGTTTAATTACATTAAAGCAACGTAAATTGACATCAAAATTAGTGATGTATAATCACTGTTTGTTACAGTTCACTCTCAGGTCATATAAATTAACATCATAGCAAGTGCTGTAAATACACTTCTTATTGTGCAGTTTGCAAACAGGACTTTACTGTTAATTAACATCATAGGAAGTGATGTAAATTTGCATCTTTTAGTACAGTTTTCATACAGGACCATTCTGTAAATTAACATCATTTCAAGTGATGTGAATTCACAGCTGGCAAAATAGAAATTGTTATTAATTATATTTGATTAATTAGATAGTGATACAGAGTGAATCTGTAAGGAAGACATACACCATTAGACAGACCAGAGGAAGGTAAACACCGAGGATATTAATTTCGTAAGTAGAAAAAACCGCGCCAACCGAGGCTCGAACCTGGACCACCTGGAGAAAGAATTACAAAGCATGTCATTAAACCATATACACCAACAGGACCTGTGAGAATTAGAGCGAGTTTCGTCAGCCAAGTTTGGAGTGGTGCAACTGTTACTTCACTTCACTAGACATGCAAATATACAGTACGTCATGTAGTTATGCATCACACGGCTGCTGTAATTTACAGCACGGTCAATGTTTGGTGATGTTTTGAGAAGTGTATTAACAGGACCAGTGCAACTGTTACTTCACTTCACTGGACATGTAAATATACACAACGTCATGTAGTTATGCATCACACTGTATGTTGTTAATTTACAGCATGGCCAATGTTTTATGCGGTTAATTGATGTTTTTTTACGTCTTATTGAATGCTGTTAGATTAACAGCAAGTAGGAGTATATGTTCTTGAACGTGATTGGTTGATTTAAAATTTTACAGCATTTGTGCTGCGTTTCGCGAACTACTGCACGAGTGATGTATTTAAACAGCACTTTACTTAATGTTTTGTGCTGTAAATTTACATCCCGTTTTAACAGTGTAAGCATACATGACACTATGCCAGCATAAAATGCCAAGGTTCGAAAAAACGTCTTTTTAAACAGTTTTTAAGTGTAAACATTCGGAAGCCCACTAATTTTGTCCGCGGTGGCACACACGATTAGGGCGCTGGCCCGAAGCGTATGGCTCTACGAGGACGTGGGTTCGAATCCCGCATAAGGCATGGGTATTGTGTTCTTCATCGTCATATATCACCAGTTCACCACTCATAGTCTCGAATAGCCTTAGTTCATAAATAGAGACGGCAAGCAACAAAAATTATCGTTATTTTGCACTTTTGCTTTTTATGCGATTGCAGCTTTTGGCGTAGGTATTGTTTTCCTTTCATGTAGGATTTTAAATTGAACCCCAGCGATTTCGGTCCGCCTGCTTTGAAAGTCTGAACTAATTATTATATTATTTTATTACGATCTCACGATGCATGATCAGTATCGTACTACCTGTTGGGTGTCCTAGGAAGCTCTTCGTGTGACATGACAGCAACGGGGGACGGGAAGGAAGGACAGTTATTTAGGACAGTAAGACAAAGCAAGGTCATTAGGAGCCGCCAAGAAATAATCAATCAAGCCAGGGACATTCACCACCCACGACGTACGGTTTACTGTTAGGATTACTAGCAGGTTGCAACCATTTGGATCGCTATTTGTAGCAAGAGCAAAATATGTAACCTAAAAGTGAGAAATGGTAGATTTATATCAACGATATTGGATAGGCTCTATCCGAACATCGGTGGATTCTTAAATCGTACTTCAAAACAGCAAAACCTTCGCCAAAACGAACATATCCAATGATTTTTTTCAAATGGTGATTTGATTTGATTGATTGTAGGGGCGCTAGTAAAGATAGATATCAGTAGGACATAATGCAAAAAAATGCTCAAACTGTAGGTTATAGCTTTCCCTTAGTCTAAATGTGGTTGTGGGGCATACCACGTAGGCCCCAAACCATAAACGAAGGGTTTACCGGGTGTCTACTTATTTAAGGTCACCAAGTTTTGACTTTTCTCTGTTTTCCAGGCTGTAAATTTGGCTAATTGAGATTAGTCCTATACAATTTTGCACCTCAACACTACCATAGTCTACGATTGGCAAAGTGGTATATTAAAATGGGGGCCCGGGAGCTTGCCCACTTTTTAATAGATTTTATTTTGACATAGATTTAATAACAAAATTGCAGAAATAAAACAAATTTTTCTGACATCTCCAGATATATTTATTTCCCTGATTATTCCAGGTTTTCCAGACTTGTAGTTGTAGTCACCATGATTTATAATCAAGCATACCGTATGCCATATCGCATACAATTTTAAACTCCGACATGTGCCATTTTCCATCTTCCACGAAGGTAAAGCCGTAACGACTAACGCCCGACCGACCGACCGACGCCCCACTAGTTTTAAATCAAGCCCGCTGCAGCAAAACCCTAAGTGCATCCAGCGTAATGTTCCGAGATATTTCCGTCAATCGTGAGGTTTCTCCCGAGACGCCGACCAACACGTTTATATTTGGAACTCGGGAGACGTAGACAAAAAACACAACCAAGGCGCAGGCATCGAAAAACTGAACCAATTATCGGCGTCCAATATCAGAGCTCGCATGCGGACGTGCCCGAGCTGTTGTTTCAGGTCCCGGTGGTAGAACACGACTACGGCCGGTATTAAAAAGTAAAAACACACGACATTCTCGGTTGGGTGTTTTTTTTTTAAAGTAATATTTTAAGAACAGTAAAAGGAAAAGAACTGTAGGCCTAGTTCTAGGCAAGTGTGAAAATGTTGTGGTTTGTAATGTAAGGAAGACGTGGTTGTGTCAGTCCTGGCAAGCAGGAAACGAAGATGTTTGTCCAAGAAATGAAGTAGTGCAGTCCAGCCCCCCAGCCCCCTTCAAGATTTTTAAAGGGCCCCCTCACACCAATTTCAGAGCAATCTGCGTTCAACTAGCGATGTAGGTATTCAAAATTGGCGAATTCGATTTAGTGAAGACATTGTTGAAATGAATGTGTTCGGAATGTGGGCCTAAATGCAAATTCGCGAGGTCAAGTTAACAAGTAGGTATGTGAGAAAAGGGTGTGTCCCAATTTGGTACCGACCTCCCACGCACTAGCCTAGGCCTAATAAATTATACCGTATAGCGACAGGCTAGGCTGGAGCTTTCCCATTCCTTTTGACTACCTCCCCGACGGCGACGACAATGACAACACGGACGAATGATGACACAGACGGAGACGACCACGACGTGGGGGAACGCCTGCCCTCCCCAAACGCTTGTGGCTGGTTCTGACCAGACAAGGTCTGTCCTCCCCTTGTCCCCCCGCGTCACCCCTTACGTTCCTCCCTGCGTCTCGATTAGCCAAAGTGCATAAATATGAGACGTTAAGCAATAGCCAATCAATCATCGACCGCATTTTTCTATTTTCCCAAATATGCTACCAAGTCAAAATAGCCCTATAAGTGAATGGCTTTGAAACCTGGCTCTTTTAGAAAATAAAAAACTTTTTTATAATTTTTCTGATCAAGCACACGGCAAATATCGCCTCTTCAAAATAATTTCAAGCTTCAATTCGCCCAAGCACACCATTTGACGTAGGCCTAGGTAGTTGTGCTTTTGTGACATTTTTCAACTGGTTTTCTAGAGGCTGAATGAATAAAACAAAAATGTTATTCCTGCCATTTTTTCCGTTTGGCGGTACAAATCGGTACAAAATAGGCCTACCGCCAAACGGAAGAATTCGCAGGAATGACAGTTAGTAAAAAAACTTTTCTCAGTCAGCCTCTAGAAGTCTAGAAAATCAGTTGAAAATTAATTTCACAAAAACACAACTTGGTTGAATGGTGTGCTTGGGAGAATTGAAGTTTAAAATTATTTTGAAGAGGCGATATTTGCCGTGTGTCCGATCAGAAAAATTAAAAAAAAAATTGTTTTGATTTTCTAATGAGCCAGGTTTTAAAGCCATTCACTAGGCCTATTTTGACTCGGTGGCATATAAATTTAGGATCAACACACAAAATAATATCCAGTATAATAGCGTAGTCACTCAACGATAATAGTCCTCAATTACTGCACAGGAACGCGCATAGGTCTTAATGGAGAGCCCTCCCTACCAGTCGTAGATTATCAAAATGTTATGTTAATCAGCCAGAAACAATTCAGGGATATGGTAAAGTTTGGTCGTTTTTAGAAACAAACAAATCGTGAAAATCAACTTAAAAAGAAATGTAGGCAGGCTACATAGGCGGAGGAGGCCTAGAATTAGGCCTATATACATTGTAGGAAGGAGAGCGACCGCGGAGCGTAGACCCCTACACTTCCGCGACAACCGTCCAAAATTTCAAAACATCTGCGGAGCGAATAGGAACTTGACTTGATAACGAATCACAAAACCAAACATTCGGAGCGTTTGCAAGGTGCGGCTGCTCCACCATCAGCTGTTATCATGACGTAACCGTTTATCTCAAGTGACGTCATCAAGAGAGATGTTTACAAACATTTCGCGGTAAAATGAGGAAGTTGGCGCGTGAGGCGTTCACAATGAATGCTCGAGATTTCGAAACTCATAAACTACCGGACAGAACAGGCTAAACGTCAGTAGCTGTGAATCTGTGACGTACTGTGTATGAAAACAAATATGCTCGAGTTCTTGATGTTGTGGTTTCAAGAAGATAGTAGGCAATGACTAAATGACAGGAAGACGAGACGAGTGACGATGCAGGGCCTATTTGTGTTGTACAGGATGCCAGACACATTGATAATTAGCGGGGAAAAACATTGTCTGGCAACGAATCAATCTTTACGAGATTACTAATAAAACAGTTTATTGGAAATCTCATTGTCTTATGATGTCAGAAGGCCAAAATAACAAGTCAGGAAATAAGGGCTATTGGTAGGGCCTATTAGTAGGCCCTAAGACACAGTTGACACACCTTTCACTTGGGTCTTTCTTCCAAAACAACCAAATAAAAGTAGGCCTACCGTACCAAGCCTAGGTACCAAAAAAATATTCCCGAATGTACCACAACATAAATTTCGCCAAGTAGGCCTAGGTCAACACTCAACCGAGGTGTAATAAATTATCATGTCCTTCAGAGGAACTAAAAAATCATCCACTCAAAAGCTTTGCGAGTGACAACAGAGTCAATAGATTAGGTGAAGGTCGCTTCCAGTTCAAACACATCAGAATAGAAAAGTGTGCGTCTTATAGAGAGGTGTTGTGTTACGCTGACTAATGCAAATGAATGTACCTATTACAATCTGGGCCAAAGGTAAATTACATTCACGGCTAGTAATCAGTCAGTCGAGAAGGTCAAAAAACCTGTAGGTCTTTTATCACTAACAATCAACAGGTTGGTGGAACCACTTAGATTGTTTAAATCGGTTGCCAATGTAAATTTAATAACAATTAATAACTGTTGCATTTGGCGCAGGTACATTTATAAAAGCTAACCATGGCAAGGCTCCAACATCTTGTCAGTGGGCATGTGGGCCTAAACATAGGGCCTTCCGCCTTGCACTAATGCGAATTATGTTCTGTAAATGCTTGAAGACATAAGCAAATAGGAATCTTTTGTTACGTATAATTGTAATTTAATAGCCCTTGCATAGGCTACAGACATGTTGCCCATTGTGTGGATTCATTGTTTCGTTTCTTTGTATTTAAATGTTAGAAACATTAAGTTGTTATTGATTGATGGAAATGAATACAGCTTGCTATGATTTAATTTTGAAGTGTCATCCTACCATGATCCTCGACTACATAGGCTACTAGACTAGGCAGGGGCTACAACATTGTCGCTAAATCATAATTGCCTATTAAACCTAGCCTAGGGCCAACTGTGTGTAACATTGTGCCCCTTTACCCATTTGATGGGACAATTTATAAAGCGTTGATTAAACAGGGGAAGGGGATTTGCTAAAGTCAATCATAACAAGTAGGTAGCCTAGTATGAGGACCAATCCGGCCAAGGGGAGCGTAAGCTCTACAGTACTGTGACTACAGGCCCTAGGGGCCACAAAATATAGGGCCAACCCACAGGATCGTATGGGCCCTAGAAGTAGGCCTAGCCCTATAGCCTACAGGCTAGGGTCCTCGATTGATTGATTGATTGATTGGATATTGCTTAACGTCTCATATTTATGCAACTTGGCCTAATCGAGACGAAGGGAGGGACGTAAGGGATGACGCGGGCCGGGGGGCCCGGGGACAAAGGGGTGGACAGGCCTGCGCTGATCAGGCGATGGGAGCAAGCCCCCCAAGGTAGTAAAGGTAGGGCCCCGCTTAAAGAGGTTCCCCCACGTCGTGGTCGTGTCCGTCTGTGTCATCATCCGTCCGTGTTGTCATTGTCGTCGCCGTCGGGGAGGTAGGGGGCCTAGTCAAAGGGAAGGGGACAGTTTCCCCGACGACGACCCAGAGCTCGCCATTAGTTTCAGGGAGAAAATCTCCCCTAATCACGGGCCAAACCACGTGAAGGTTGCGAGTTGGAATTTGAAATAATTTTCAAGTTTTTGTTTAACGAAATTACATCAACTTGCTTCATATTATCGTGTAGGCGTTGGCCTACCACCATGAAAGAGCCGCCGTCAGTTGCGAAAATAGGCCTAGGCCTAGCCCTTTTTCAAGAAGGGTCTTGGGCTTGGTTGCTTACAAAATGTCTAGGGGCATAGGGCTAGGCTAGGTAGGTTACACCATAGAATAACATCGCAACAAGAAATTCGGATATCAAATTCAAGCAATTGTGCGACATAGATACTGTAAAGGGTGACTCACTTGTAGACGAGCAAGTGAAATGTCATTATACGCATCAAAACATGTAAAACGTCACTCTCAAACGGTTAAGCCTGTCGTTCAAAAAAGCCATCCCCCAATATAGGCCTAACACGGCAAAATACTAAGATACGCAAATGGAGGAAGGGTGAGTATTTACCTCGCCACTTTCAGCTGCAGGTGAATTTTCAATGATGTCGTAGATGATCGGTGGTAATCCAGAGGTTCCAAGTATCGAAAAACCTAAACCACAAGAGTCACTTCTATTCAAAACCACCATCAGCTCTTCAGCCATGTTGAGCTGACTAGCCACATTGACTAACTAATAACCTAGAACCGCTAGAACGTCATCGATGTCGGGAAGGTTGTTGGTGGGTTTAGTTCACAATTTCCGACACAGCGCTAGCTTCCGGCTCGAAACTCACGGGAGCTACATTCACGCAGCCGGGAGAGACAGCTGTTGCATTTACCGATTTAAAAAAGTCAGAACAATGTACATTAATGATAAAATATTATTAAAGGTCCAATGGTAACATAAAATAAAGAAGATTGAGTATCAACACGATTTGTTTTATTCTTATTTTTATATATTCAAACTATAAAACTAGAGATATTTTGATTTAGATCATTTTCAATAAAAACTGCTAGAGTCATAATTCAAGATGGGGCCGGTTACACACATAATTAAGGTCACAGTGCCAAATTATTTATCGGAATTGCCTATTCCAGATTCTATTGGTGGATGGTTCAAACTAGGAGGTGAACATGACATATCCTTTTACTAGTATACTCCAGGTTTTCTCGATTTGTTTAATTTATTTAGCAATTACGGTCTCCCAAAGTTGCACCCTGCACAACCTTGGCTAGAAACACTGTGCTAGAATATTGTACACACATTTCTCTTTCTTCTAGTCCGTGATTGGTTATCATTCATCCCGTTCACGGTTGTCGTTGCCGGAGTGACCTACATGTCTTACAAAGCATTTTGTCCCAAAGCCAGAGGAGACGTGGTACGTGGATGTGGTGTGGTCTCGCATGGTCCTAACCTAGCTAGCCTAGGCGGCACTTCTATAAATGGGGGGGTCCAACTTATATTAACAACTATTTTCCCTAGGTTAGCCGAACTTTTCGCTGGCTACAGTGCGCCGCGCTAGTTCTAGGATACAATCGATAAGAGCGCACCCGAAATCCTTTCCGTTCCACGTCTATACGTCCGCCAGACGTATAGGCCCTAGCTTGTAAAAAGTTGGACCCCTCCAGGTATAGAAGTACCGCCTAGGCCCTATGAGACAGTTGTTTTGTTCTAATCTAGGCTAGGCCTAGGGCCTATGTAGGGGGCCCGCCCTATATCTCTGGCCGTACCTTGTAGTAGACTAGTAGGGCCTAGGGCCTAGCTCCTAACCTAGGCTAGGTCTTTTCCGGTGTATGAATAGTCTTTAGGCCTACCCCAATTGATTGATGGAAGTGGCTATTTAACCGTAGCTACGGGAAAATTACGATTCTCAATTCGTCCGTAGCATGAACAAAGATCAGCGGAAATAATCGAAGGTATCCGAATCGTCCGCGGGATACCACGTAACTAGGCCAATAGCTTCGAATATGACAGTGCATTGTGGCAGAGTGGTAGCGCGTTCGATTTCTATGCGAGAGGTCGGCGGTTCAAATTTTCGTTTGGTCGTTTTTTTTTTACCATTTTATTTGGGTCCATGTTTTTTCTGCAAATGATTTCACTACATTCGGCCCCATCACAAACACAATTCTAGATGATACAAGCGTTTAAAAAGTGCTGCGCCGCGCTAGTTCTAGGATACAATCGATAAGAGCGCACCCGAAATCCTTTCCGTTAAAAACGAGTTTAGATTAAAAATAGCAACGTTAAAGGTTTGGTCAGTAGAGTATTTTATTAAAAAACGAGTTAAGATTTAAAATAGCAACGTTAAAGGTTTGGTAAGTAGAGTATTTTATTGAAAAGGTTGGTAGGCCTACTAAGTAAATGTCACAGTGTTGCCACATTGGGCGATTTGTCGCCGTTTGGGCGACCAAGCAATGATTTTAGCGACCAAAATATTTCGAAAGTCGCCTGTCGCCGAAATGGGCTACTTCACGAAAATCCAAACTTTCCAAAAATTTCTCAATCTACAGCTTGCTTTAAACACAAATAATGTTTATCAGAAATTATTCCATTGATAAATAGTATTTTGTAATTGGATGAGCAAAGCGAAGACTTCAATTTCACTGACCCGAAAAAAATTTAGCTCAGGTGTGTTTTTTTTTTTTTTTTGTTTGTTTTGTTTTTTTTTTTTCTGTCGTTTGTTAACTCTCTACCAGGCAAACGGCATATGGGTCTGTCCATGGTTTCTCTTGTGACCGTTTGCAAGAATTTTTTACTTAGATCACAGTTTTTATTTATTGGAGCGTTTTCTGTCAAATTTGTGTAAATAATTAAAGGGTTAAAAATAATTTATTAATGTTCAAAATCTCAAACAGATTGGTACGTACATCCAAAGACTTACAAAAAATTAAAGTTCATCAGTTTCCTCTTGTGACAAGGTAAGCACACTGAAATGTACATGTGTCAAGTTTCAAGTCTTGACCCACTGCCTCCTAGATGTTCGTCGTGGCTCCTCGTTCCCTGCCTGTCCACGCGCACAGTGTTAATTGTTGTCCAAAGCGCTAGTTACCGTCCCAAGAGCTTTCTTTTGTTTTTGATGTTGTTGTCACATTAAATGTCATCTCTCATGTATTTTACTGTTGAATCCAACTAAATTGAATGTTTTAGATCGTATTTTGTATACGTACATCACTTATCATGGTTTGCAGAATAGTAATATACAAATTTGTCTAGTTATATTATGCTGGTAATTAAACAAAAAGTAGATATTGATAACTTTGTTGTTTGATAATATAAGGCAAGTGCTAATAGGCATGTTATTTTTATCTATAGGGCCTATGCCTCCTATTCCTAATCATATTAAAAACCAATAGGCTTACTTAGCCTATTGGGCCCCAGTCTTGACTAGGCCACGAGCTAAACTATATTACTCTCCATCAAGCAGTGGCGCGTGCTAAGGGGGAGTCTGGGAAGGGGCTGGGTGGCACAATTTCTTTATTTCCCTGTAGTTCATGCAAAGAAAGACCTACTTGTTTTACTAAGATAATGGCATCCCGGTATCTTACAACTTCTTGCACGCACCATTGCCTATTATGAAGAAAAATACAGCTCAACTCTGGCATGATGACATTTTAATCGTATGCAGATCGTAAGTAAACAATAAAAACAAAAGAAAGCTCTTGGGGACGGTAACTAGCGCTATGGGAAAAAAGTGCGAATTGTCTTCAACAATAAAACCTGTCACGTGAACAGGCGGGGAACGAGGAGCCACGACGAACATCTAGGAGGCAGTGTCTTGACCTATCAAATCTAACTTCATTTTGAAATAAAAAACTTGTCTGATCACCAATCCCTAACTAATGTATTAAACAACAGTTGAATTTGTTAACATTGGGTTAAAGATAATGACATTATTCATATTTATACTAAACATGTATGGTTTCTCTGTGACAGTTTCTCTTGTGACATATGTGAACCAGTATTAAGCAAGGTTAATATTAGTTACAAAGCATTGGTTTTTATCAATCAATAGTCATACTGTCATTAAAGAAGCAACAAGAAAAATTTACAGGTAGAGTGGAATAATATATATTTACAAAACAAATGGTAAAATGTTGACAATCAATTGGTTAACTACTGCAATATATGAGATCGATTATTAGCTAAACAGTTTAAAAACAAGTGTAAAAGTGCAAGTGTTAGTAAAAGCATTTATGATGGATTGATTGTACATGTTGAATTATAAGATTTATCAACATCAAAAGACTTAGGCCCTAACACAAAATATTTATAGGGAAATGAGCAATGAAACAACACGCTGAAATTCCACAGCTTCAACGCAAAAGATAGCTACACGCGGATGCCCTGAATACGTAACTAAATTAGGTGCTTTCATTCAGTTTGGCTAAAAGAGTGTTCTTTGCCAGTAGGCCTATAGCAAAATCATTGATAGCAGGCCACATAAATCGGTTTGGCCCACAAACTTTCATAAATATAACTCAAAAGTCAAAACGGTTTAGTTTTAGCGTTAGTTTTAGCCATTTGATAGGCATAGAGCTGTAAAGTGAACCAGTTATTTGATAAAATTTGTTTAGGCTATAAAATTAACAGGCTGCTTAGTTTTCTAAAACAGTCTAGGCCTAGGTCTAAGCCCAACACCTCTGGACTTCAACCTACCCCTACCTAGAATCTAGGTCTTTGCCTACATTCAAACCACTTAGTTCCCGTGACTAGGCTTAGCCCAGTAAAAGTATGATCTCTAAAAGTTACCCATGTCATGTCCCTGCCTAAAGTTTTTTAACATATCAATTCTAGGACCTACTGTTTAAAAGTTCTACCTTGCCTAAGCCCAGCATTTCTAACCCTATTCTGGCCCGGATTCCATTAGTGATTCTGAATCCCAGATCTAAGTATTTTACAGTAGGCCTATTATAACATGCATATTATTCAATAGAGCCTAAAATGTTGATTTTTTTACTATACATAATGGGGAAATTAAACTTAGAATAACAACAACAACAACAAGTAGAACCATGTGCTTAAAAAATGTGGTTTCTCTTGTGACAAGTTCTTCGGTTTCCTCTTGTAACTGATATTGAGATCTAACTACAAGGCTGTGTAGTGAACTCAGGCTGATGCCACTTACACCATCTATTTAGTGTGGCATGAACTAGCACTGTGCCAAGTTTTGGGTCAATAAATGCAATACTCTGTTCTTACAGCTAGCCTAGTTGAATCACTATTTGGTTTCTCTTGTGACAGCTTCAAATACAGATTTGAAAATCATATTTCCACAAATCTTCTTTTATTTTTAGGGGTTTAAAGATAGTAGATTAATAAAATATACACTTTGCTGAATAACTGGGTAGGCCCCTACAATTTTTTTTATGTAGGCCTAAGTCAATTAGAAAACTTTTGATAAACATCCAAAGTTGAACATTATTTTCCGGCGTTTTTCCATTTTAAAAATTTCCACGTTTAACTTTGTTTTGAACACACATGTATTAAAATAAACTTCACAAGGCATAATAAATAAGATAGTGTGATCTTTTGTGATTAATTTGATGTATCATACTTAGTTGTAACATTATTTTTTATATTTTGTTATTTTGGATACTTTCTCATGGACATACCCATATCCGATCTTGATGAAAATTTGAGGGGACCTTCGAAATCTCTGAACTTAGAGGTGTATTGTTTTTGGGTACAATCGTAGAAATATTTCTCATGAATATCGTACTTTTACGATTTTTTCCTATTTTTAGTGCGATATTTTCGTGACATTTGGGCTGATTCTGACAAAACGGGTAAGGCTACAACGTTCATATTATACATGGACATTAAGGTTATGGTGATGTAGTACCTTTTGAAAGAAAAAGTTGAAAAAGTTAGCCAGAATCCATAGAAATAAAGCTTTTAATATAAGTTTTTTTTGAATTTTATGCGATATTTTCGTGCCATTTGGGCCAATTCTGACCAAACGGGTGGGGCTTTCAACGTTCATATTATACATGGACATTAAGGTTATGGTGATAAAGTACCTTTTTAAAGAAAAAGTTGACAAAATTACCCAGAATCCATAGAAATAAAGCTTTTAATATAAGTTTTTAACGGTAAATAATAACAAATTGACAAGTAACAATAGAAACTTGACAACAATCACCTACAATGCGTGGGCAGCAAAACAAAGCAACAAAGCACTCGCAAAAGTAAAGATATCCCACGCAGACTAAAACTTTAAAAAAAGCTCATCCATCAACGCGGCGGGACTTTAGCGTTTTCCTAGTTTAAATATTAGGTAAGTCATACAGAATACTCATTAACCGACTACATTTTGCCCGGCCCGCGGCGTTTTGTTTGGTTAAATGTTACATCAGGATACAAGACATGGGGGTGGAATGTCGAGAAGGTGTGTGTGAGGCAGGAAGGCCAAGCAGATAGATCTTTTATACAGAAGCTCAGTTGTTTTTTGACCGCACGTGCGCGTACGTGAAGTTGTGTCGAACTGTTGGTGGTGTTGTTTATCATTTTAGTGGCTCCGGTTTTACAAGATTATCGTTTCAGCACGTGGGTACAGAATATATTTTACTTTTGACTATAGAGTTTTTAATCTTTAATTTAATCTATTGTGCTTAGTAAAAATACCCATAAATATACTCCCTTAAATTCTCCAATATTTCCGTAAGTCAAAAATACACCTTTTAAAAAACAAGAAGAAAAAAACGCCCTGCGGGCGCGGGGCAATTCTGGGGCGTTCCCCCCCAGCCCCCCCCCATTTGGGCCGCCGCGCCAGATTGGGCGACATTTGGGCGACTTCAAAAGTTGCCGCGGCGACATCAGCGCTCATATATCTGGCAACCCTGAAATGTCATAATAAACATGGCGCGCTGGCAACAGTGAAATGGTAGGCCTAGTGTTTGTGTTCAATCTTTATTAATTATAACATAATTCGTATATTTTCAGAGTGGTTATTATTGAATTAACGTAATTTACTTCCCGTTCCTACGGTTAAATTAGCAGGCCTAATTTTTCCGTACCCACAGTTCGAGTACCTTCGGTGATTTCCGCCGATGTTCGTTCATGCTACGGACGAATTGAGAAACGTAATTTTCCCGTAGCTACGGTCGAATAGCCTCAGCGTTGATTGATAGGGCCTAGCCCCTAGGCCCTATTCTATTTTTTTTTTATGGATTGTACACATTTAGGAACTTTTTCGGTTGGGGGGGGGGGCAACTTTTCAACACTTGTTTTATTCAATGAAAACTTACGCACCCAAAATCCTTTCCGCTACAAAACTACTTACGTTAGGTTAGTCGACCTTTCCGCCTAGTTACCTGCCGTTCTAGTTCTAGGATATTTTTTATAAGAGCGCACCCGAAATCCTTTCCATTACAGCGTATAAAAAAAAGTTGGACTCCCCTAGCCGAAGAAGTACCCACATTTACTCCTCCAAAAACAATAAACGCATTGTAGGGCCTTGGCTAGGCCTACCTAGTATTTTAATGTCGTGCGACCAACCACCGGCTGTCCAAAAGTTTGCAGCTGGGGTCTATCTACCCTTGTTTTTACAATGATTGCAAGTGCACACTAGGCAATCTTCCTAGGATGGACACTACTAAACAATTAATAAAGGCACAAACATGTGTAGAGTGTACGCCGCACCGATAGTCGCGATTGGGTAGGGGCTAGGCCTACAGGTAG
The DNA here is from genome assembly GCA_024449915.1 of Sweltsa coloradensis. Lineage (NCBI taxonomy): Eukaryota > Metazoa > Arthropoda > Insecta > Plecoptera > Chloroperlidae > Sweltsa > Sweltsa coloradensis. The sequence continues at coordinate 61,737 of JAMZAV010000999.1, forward strand.
GCACAAATAATGAAGAATTGCTCGACGCTAGCTAGGCGTACTATGTTGTGTGGAGTTGGAGAGGTTAGGGTCTATCGAGCAAAGTACATTGGTTGTAATTTGGTCGCTTAATGACTTCTCAAATTACCTAGGCCTAGGTCTACCTGGTTATGCCATGATTAGCCATCCATGTTTTCAATTTTTTTTACGGTCTCTAGGGCCTAGTTGGTCATGGTCGTGATTCGCTCGTCGATAGTGTTGCCGCCTACAGGTTTGGCTTGGTCAGCTTTAAATTTAATGTTGGTAAAACTCTAGTAGGGGCCTATCTGCCACACATTTTTCTCATGTGCAACGCAAAGTTGTCCAGCTTCCTTTGTAGGGGCTAGGGTTGCACAAAGCGCAGTGGTTTTACATAATTTTGTTGACCTTGGATTAAAAAAATATTTTTAACCACCGCACTTTGCGTGACCCTTACCCTCTTCAGAGTAGGTAAGCTGAAAAAAAAACGGCTCGTTAGTCTTGTGGTTAGCCTACCTGCTTCCAATGCTGAAGGTCCAGACTCCAGGGTTCGATTCCCGCTAAATTCAGAAGTTTTTAACTTCGGATTTGGACTTAAGTCCATCAGTTCTTGTCTTAGGAATTTGTAAACGGTGACTTTTGAGCCGTCCTAGCAACGTGGCACGTAATAAATTTAGAATTGTTCTGAATCGGTCTTGTTGATTCTGGTGTTGATTCGCGGGTGTTCCCACTGTCCATACCACTGATTGCTATATTTCCTATGAAAAATATTGATCTTTGGTTGGTTGTTGCTCACTCGTCGATTGCGTCGGGGCCTCTTGGTCACTTTGGTTTACTGTCCCCTACTGAAAATCAGTTGTGTTACGGTACTGAGTGGGTAGACTCTAATACGGATTTAACCTCGTAATGTGTGTCTTAGCATGCCGCCAGCCCGCTTTAGAGTCATAGCCTCTGTCCAATCCCATTTTACTATGAGAAAATCTGCAAATTCATATCCCCAACCATAAACTAACCCTTTTCTCGAAAGGCCACAATATAGATCTAGAGATGTGAGTCGAGAATATTCTCCAAAAGAAAATGCTCGAGCATTTTACATCACTAGGCCTATATAGATCTAACACTTTTATAACCAGCTAGGTAAGTAGGCCTACCCAACAACATGCAAACTTCTCCCTCCATTTCAGCTCTCAAGTCTTAAGGCTTCATATTTATGAGGCTATATTAATGGCATTTAATGAATAAAGTAGTAAAGGAAAGGCCTATGAATTCCCGCCTAGGTCTATAAGAGTAAAAAAGTAAGTTTTATTGATTGAGACCATGTTTCTTTCATTCTAGGTTACTGGTAGACATGTCCGTCTTGCTCGTAAGATGTCTTAAAATGTTACATAAGTCCTCGTAATTTGACCTGTCTCGCGGCTTAAAGCCTAAAATAACTGCAAAACGTGCAACATGCCCACCTATTGTAGGGGCCTACCTAAGCTATGTGTAGACATATGCTACTTTTGACATGTAGCCTACCTGGAGTTAGGCCTACCCTGGGGTTCAAAATTGATCAGCCTAATATTATTACGTAATATTTTACCTTGGGTATACAGTACCGGTACTTGCATCATCCTAAGTTGAGGGTTCCTCTTAAGGGCAAGGATCACCACCAATATTAAAACCACCCAAAATAACCTTATTTTAGTAATCTCTCAAACAGTATACCGTACATAAAATCGAAAAAAGGGCTAATAGGTCGCGCGTAGTTTCGTTAGAACTACACCCTGCATGAAAAATTATTCAAATATTGTAATCAGTAGCGTTTTTGATTACCGTATGCATTAATTTAATTTAAACCTTGATTAAAATCATTAGGCCTACTGGTTAGCAATATTTGTAAAAGGTTTTATGCCAGATATAGTTCTAACTAAACCATTTGGGACTTATTATCCACTTTTTCGATTTTATGTAGCGTTATGTGAGTTAGCCTAGTAGTTCTTCTAAAATAACGTTATTTTGCGTGGTTTCAATATTGGCGTTAGTCCTTCCTCTTAACAAGCTCATTCATTTCATACTTTTGCCCTTGTTTTGTTTCACAGAAACCAATAATTAACACCTCGGTTAAGAAAAACGAGTCAAAAGTTGTCCATAGCTTCGACGTAGAAGACCTGGGAGATATGGCTGCATTTTGCCGATGCTGGCAAAGTAAGAAGGTAAGGAAGAGTTCTATCACTCTGTTCTGTAGGGCCTACCTTTCTCCAAGCTGTAATATTTTGCCCCACTTCATGAACATGTTTAATTTTGTATATTATTATGTTTTACTTTTATTACTGTATTTGACAGTTTTTTACATACCCATGCATGACAACCTTGGCTCATGGCAATTTACTCTGTATAAGAGTCTTCACGAGACAAACATGTAGCCTACACGGCACGCTCGTAAGCACTCAAATTAAGATGTAGGCCTACAACGCTCTGTAGAAAAATTGAAACTACATACATGAAGTCTGAAATGCACATGACACATATATTTTTATGTAGAACATCATACAACAAACAGAATTGATGTACCGGTAGGCTACGTATGTAATAAACCATACTAGGCTTATATACCTAACGCAACGCGCTTAGGCTTAGGTAACGCATAAAGTCGATGCAACGAGAAGAGGTTGCTCCCGTCGCTTTGACTTTACGCTTAACAATGACCTGCATAAAAGGATTTATGAGGCCTACATAAAACAATTCTGTTTGTGTAGCCTATGTTGTTCTACATAAAAATAACTGATGTGTGCACTTAAGAATTTCAATTTTTCTCCAGAGCATTGTAGGCCCTGAATCTTAATTTGAGTGCTTTCGAGCATGCCGAGTAGCCTACATGTATGTTTGTCTCGGTAATTGTACATGGTAATAAAACTATTGTAGGCCTACCCTATTGTATTTGTAGGCCTAATCATGTGTATAAATTTGTAGCCTACAGTACTTTAACTTACACACCGTTTAAATTACTAGCGTTTGACGCGAGTTGGGACAATGGTTGGAACTCGAGCTAAAAGGCAGATTGAAATTTGCTTTGAGAACTCAACATCGTAGCAACTCGCGTCCATTTAAACGCAGAATTTTATCCGTGTAAGTGTAACCCACTAACTCGCATCGGTCAAAGAAAAGCTACGTACAAGTTATTTGATGCATGTCGCTACATTTCCAATGATGCAACAACGTATATTGTACTGAATAAATAATATCGTTGCACTTCACTAGAAAATGTTTACATTTACGTTTAGTAGAAATGTAGGCCTATTTGTAGCCTACTGTCGTCTGGTTCGGTAGCCTATTGCTGTACTTTACTAAACATTCTAGGGTAGGTACCAATAGGATTGGTGTTTGTCTTGCATAATGCATATCTTGCATAGTATAGGGCTACCATAATTTATATTTTTTTTGTAATTTTGCAACAGTAAGCCTAAAACTATTGTATTTTATTTGTGTCATAATACATATTGAGAAAGCCTATGGTAATGATATCATAATATTTACTGAAAATTGTTAAATGTATTAGCCCTAATGTAAAATGAAATCAGGAACCACTACATTACTTAGATGAAATATCCTTGAAAACACTTCAAGTGTAGGCCTTCTGCTTGTGCACTTGCTTATGCATAAGTTCATCTGTACTTTCTTGTTACAGTTCCCGTACTGCGATGGATCGCACAATGCACACAACGAACAGACCGGCGACAACCTTGGCCCAGTTTGCGTAGCACGAAAGAAGAAGTAGACTGTATTAAATTCACTACGTACCGGAGTACTACATCACAAAGGGGTCATTATTAGTAAACTGATTTAAATCTAGGTAAAGGTTTTGACACTAACGCTCGTTGCTCCGTTTGGCCGCTGGCTGAGCCACTCCTAGGGAGCAACTCACTATCATTAGCTAATGATATGGGTAAGAGCATTTATTAAATAAAGCGTTTGATAATTTGGTATGTTTTTTCTGTTTGGTACATGTATATTGTTCAAATGGCGTTGACTTGCCGCAGGTTTTGTTATGTTATTAACTACATTGTGTTTTTGCTAATCTTGCCTTGAAGGTAATAGTCTGGTGTTCCAGGTGCTTTACACTATCCGCTGTTGAATGGTTAAGTATGCTGTAATGTAATTACAGTTCAGGAAATAATAAACAAAATATATTACGTATATTGTAAACACTGAAACATCTAGTTATTTTTATGTGTCAATGTTCCTCTCCTCAATTTTAAATTTTAATGGATTTCAATAACAACATATTGTTCTCTTAGCCAACAAATATCATTTATCCAATTTTTTTATTCAAGTACGATCTATTGTAAGAGAAATTAGAACCAATGTTGTTGATAATGTTATTTCTTGTTGTATGGTGCCGAGCTTGACAGACAGGCGATGATCTGGTAATGCCCGGGCCATGATCAATGGTGGAAACACCCCTATACCCAACTAAATGATGGTGTCGGAACAAAGTTTAGTTAATAGTTGTAAAAATGTATTTAACTATACAGATTACAGATAAACCTGTGGTCCAGCATGCTGTTGAACATAAGACTTGTCTTTCAAAGACTGTTTCACGATCAGAATCGTCAAGGCGCTTCCCGATGATTGCAAGCCGTTGGAACTCGGGAACTGTCATACGAACACACCAGATCCTGCGAGCCTCCTAACCTGAACAACAGGTAGGAGGCTTGCTCTGCTTCCCCTAGACCTAGTTCCATCTGCCACCACTACTTTCGACAGTGCCCTCATAGTACATACTAGCTACATAGTACTAGCTTTAGTTATTTTATTGTAGTATCTACTCGCGCAGTCACGCTTAGTGATAAGACCACCAGTTGGTAGTTGGTCGAAACGTATCGGCAACTTTTCTGTTCATATATTTGTGTCTGCGACCCACTTACGTTTTTTATGATAAGCTGTCGTCCTTCTGTACCTCACCCCCCCCCCCCCCCTACACCGCTGAAATATGTTTGTTGATGTTCCTAGTTTATGTGTTTGAAAGAAATGCCAAAAGGCTGGATCATGTGAATGACATAAAGAATAGGGTGACAACAGCCTTACGAGCGCCTCGAAAGATAACATAAACACAATACACAAATAAACTACCTACATTATCACAACGTTTTCGGTCCACGTGACCTTCCTCAGTGAGTGTAGAGAGAGAAACTGAGCCAACAGCTAGTCTAGTTTTAGTTCCAACTCAGTCTCTCTCTCTACACTCACTGAGGAAGGTCACGTGGACCGAAAACGTTTTGATTATGTAGTTTATTTGTGTTTATGTTATCTTTCGCGGCGCGCCTACTCCATTTAAGGTAAGCTGTTGTTGGCACCCTACCTCTTTTTGTCATTCACATGCTCCTAGTTTACGTATCCTAGCCATTTAGGTCTCGTCTATACATTCACAAACTACCTATTTATTATTTATTATAAGTTTGGCAGTCACCAAGTGTGTTTGTAGCTATGCACTTTTCTGCCAACCTCGTCACACATGAATTAATGAATGTGTTGCGGAACAAATAACATGTACAAGAACCTTGGTAAATATATGACTTGTAACAAACTTAATACAATAATCACTACATCAGTTGTGTTTATTGACGTACCTACAATTGGATAAATGCTGGGAAACAAGGTATATATTGTTTGAATCCTGCTTTTAACTAGTTTGGGTTTTTTACTGTAACTTTGTATGTGCATAGGCCTAGAGGTGAGTTTATACTTATTGGAGCCCTATTGCAGTGGTGGATCTAGGAACTTATCCTGGGGGGGCGGAGCCCTCCACAATTAGCGGCGCAGGTGAAAGTTTTTTGAAAATCAGGAAAAAAGTGGCTGAATACAATACCAAAACAATGTAGTTTGTGTTAAACGGGAGTGTGGATAGGGAACCCAACAGCTTACCTGGTCGGTGACTGCAGGAACTCATAGATAAGAAAGAGACTAATACATAAATATGAACAAAACACACAAAAACGTTGTAACTGTTTCGGCCAAACGGGGCCTTGCTGTGAGCGTCAATTTGTTTTGTTGTCATCTCGAGCTTACAATTCACAGCATACATGGCAACATATTAATGTTTGATTTTATTTTCAATTTAGCATATACAGACACATTTCAGAGGCAGACTGATGATTTCTGACGATATGAAGGAAAAAGGTGTTTTTTTACTCCGAGTTTTAAATAAGGATTAAAAATACACGATACTAAACTTGTGTTCTATGTATGGCATTGCTTCACTTGGGTACATTGGTATATGACATGTATCTTATATATTTTTCTAATGGCAGAATTCGGGGGCCCTGCTCCTGCGCGCACTGCGAGTACCTATATATTATCCGTCTCTGCGTAGGCCTTCACATTATCATGAAAATTCAATTGTATAATAGTGTATTTATTTTCAGCTCCACACACACAAACTTTTAAATACCCATTTAAAAATCGCTTGGTCGTCGATCTAGCCAATTTTGCAAACATTTTGAACAACCTTTTCACATAACATTTTCACCCAATGGGGTGATGTGATGATGGTGGGGGGGGGGGGATGTCTTAAATCTCTGCTCAACCAAATCATTAACTTTGATATCAGTTTTCTGTGTGACTCGTCACTCGTTGCTCGAGTGGTTAGAGTCACGCTTCCTGTGCAGATGGTTCCGTTTTTGAATTCTGCTTTAGGTAGAAAGGTTTAACTTATGGAATTAAATCCATCGATTCTTGGGTATTTTTTTTTATGCCCAATGAATGGTGTCCTTGGGGTCTATGTCTATTTAGCGACGAGCGACAATAGTCGACCGAAACAATAACTTTGGTGACGGTAGGCACTGGGGATGTGCGAACCCACTATTTTTACTTCGAACTCGAACTCGAACTTTCCCAGTTAAAAAAACGAACTTCGAACTTTACAAAAATTTTGAACTGAATCGAACTCGAACTCAAACCCAACTTAAAGGTATAACAAACCGTCATAATAGGTAAAATAGTGATAAGTCTGGACCGGCACCTCCACCAAGAAAGTATATAACTTCTGGACCGGCACCTCCACCATCCATTTTTTCGTTTTTAAATTTGTACCTGTAAACTGAGAACCATTTTTTGACTTGTCAAATAATATGTGACCGCACACCACTACAAATAAGTAAAAAAAAAAAAAAAAAAATTCTCGAACTTCGAACTTTTTTTTGAACTCGAACCAGAACTCGAACCAAAAAACGTTCGCACATTCCTAGTAGGCACGCATGTGACTGCAGTTATACGAGCTTACTATAAGCTTTGTATTGGCACAACAATTACCCATTTAACATTTTTAATGCCGTCTGCCTAATAATAAATAAATAAATTTTATTTAGAGTACCCACTCAGTTATAGAACTGATTTTCAGTGGGGGACTTTAAATCAAAGCGACCAAGCCAACCCTGCAGGCCCCGACGCAATCGACGAGTGAGCGATAACCAACCAAAGATCGATATTTTTTAATTGGAAATATAGCAATCAGTGGTATGGAGAGTGCGAACACCCGCGAATCAACGCCAGAATCAACAAGCCGATTCAAAACAACTCTGTGATTTATTATGTGCTTCGTTGCTAGGACGGCTCCAAAGTCACCGTTTACAAACTCCTAAGATGCTCCTAAGACAAGTACTGATGGACTGAAGTCCAAATCAGAAGTTAAAAAACTTCTGACTTTAGCGGGAATCGAACCCTGGACCTTCTGCATTGGAAGCAGATACGCTAACCACAAGACCAACGAGCCACACATTCTTCAACGTAATTAACAACTTCATACAGCAAATGTTAGTAACTAGGAAAACGCTCAGTTGGACGCGTTGTTGAGCGAGCACCGGTACGTGCAACATGACCCGAGTACGACATTCCCATAATGTTACATACCAATTAGTCTTTAAGGTCTTGACCGATTTAGCTGAAAATTTGTAAAATAGGAGAGAATGGATAAAATCCACCGCCATCTAGAGGACCTTGACATCATTTCTTTGGGAAAACTATTTTAACTCTTGATTACTTCTATGTGGCAGTACGTAGTGACCAGAATTCTCGGGCGACTTTTCGGTGCCATGGTAACGTTACTTTTGTTAAAATGTAATTCCTATCTACACTACTTAAATAATCGATCGGATCAAAATAAAATTAACATATTCGTGACCCGACGGACATTCTCAATGATTTGGCTACCTCAGATTTTGTCGCCGTTTAGTTTTTAAAAAAACTTTGGATTAACTTTAATGTAACTTTTTAACTTTTTGAACGATTTTGCCACAAAACTATACAGCAACCCGCATAGGTGGTATGTACATGAGTGCAAAATTTCAGGTCGATCAGAGAAACGGTGCGACCTGTACCGAAGCAGTAACAGGGAAAAAAACAAAAAAAAAACAGACATTCGAGCCATAAGAGTAAAGTGGAGACGCTCGCTTCGCTCGCTCAATTACTATTTAATTTGGTATGATTATTGATTAAAATTCAAGGTGGCAGTTCTCACTAGAGTTGTCGGTTGCAGTCGACTATTGTCACAGTCAGTAAATATACTTGTTGTGTGATTATTGATTATCAATTAATTCGGACACTGTTCTTGGGTGGATCTTGACTAACTAGTTTATTCGGTGTTGTGTTTCCTATTTAAAATACCATTCTCTGGTTGTTCATGTTTGTGCATTGCCAGGATGGGCTTGGTCTGCTTTAAATTTAACTTTTTTTTACGCTTATAATTGTAGGGCTAGGCTTAGACTTAAATTGATCCTGGGCAATCCTTTGCTTTATAGTAACAAATAAAATTTTATAGCTTGTTTGTCATTTTTGTAGTATTTAACATGTATAAACTATAAAGCATGACTCAAATTTCACCAATCTCTACGTGAATAATCTTTACTGTTAAAATGCCTTTAAAATTTAAATTAATAATACTAAATACGTAGTATAAAAAATAAAATTGTAATAATATAAAAAAAAGGAAAAATATAGTAATAGTGTGATAAATAACGCTTTATGATGCAAGTACTGCTTTAAATAAACAAAAGCGTCCTTTTTTCTGTAATAAAATTAGGGTAAGTGTACAGTAAATAATTATTTTTTTGAAACGAGGTTTCTTGGTGTATTTTTCATTCTCTTATCACAAAATGAGGATTAGTGTCACGTTTTGTAGATTACTATGTCATGCAGGTACAAAGAGTATAGACCTCTAAGAATGTGTGTATGTACAGTACACGAATGGCATGGTTTTGACCCAGTGGTGTAACTTACAAATCAGGAGCCCCCGGTCAAAAAAATATGTGTGTCATCGAAAAATTGTTAGTGGGTATAGGCCTTTACACATTTTCCCTCGTAAAGTATATATGATGATGTGTAATGCAATGCCAATGGGGGATCTGGGGGGAGGCATCTCAGTCAATGCAGGTCCAGGGCACACAGCCCCTGAACTTTTTCGATTCTTAAATTGTCATTGGAGTATTTTAGCAAGTTTTAGGCATGTAAGATGTGTTAGTGGTGACTACTGACTGGTTGTGATTGCAAAATTATTATAGTATTATGTTCTTCTACTTGACATTGGATTACATTACCACCAAGAGATATACAGTGTATTCTCTGATTTAATTAGGTAGGCATGCTGAGCGGTATTTTATATTCTTTTTTGTGACTTCCTGCAGCCACCTGTTCGTCTACTTTCTTAAATCTGAGAAACGACTTAAATATTTATTTTCATAGCTTATCATTCACTGCATTTATCACACGAGTTAAAACAGTTTTACTAATTTGAATTACGAGTTAGTTTGAACTAGTGATATTGATAAACACTGCGATTTAGCTAAAACGGTTTAACTTTAGCACACAGCCATATATATAGTTCAGTTTGAATTTCCGTGATGAACATACCTGTCGTATTACGGGAACCGTTTTAGTTAAACCAAACTAAATGTTTGTGATAAGAGCAGTGACTTTCATCTTAAATTTACACGTGTCAAAACAGTTTAAATTGAACTTGCAGGCCTACGGCAATACTCTCTCTACCACTGTGTAGACCGGTTAATACTGTAAGCATGTTTGTAGCCAATAATAATACTCAAGTCTTTATTCACACACAGACAAAATACAAATGGTGACTAGTAAGTAGTAAATTAAAAATATTTATTTTGATCTTCAGAGTTAGTTAGCACATGAGTAAAACTCGAGACTCTAAATTGGAAGGTATCTGGTTAGATATCCGCCATTGGCAATTCCGACTGACATCGTTTGTTCAGATATTTAATTCAACAGTCGTCATCATCTTATTCATTCATTCATTCATTCATTCATTCATAAGTCCTCTTAATTTGCCCTTCCACTTTCCATCCTAATAACCCACGCACTTATTAGTCAGCTGTTGGGGTATGAATTTTCCTTGGGCAGATTTCTCACAAAAATGTAATTTAAGTTGTTTAAGTAAGATATTTTTTATTTAATACCTAACCTTAAAATTTTAATAATTTTGTAAATCGGGCTCCTCACTTCCTAGTCTGACAAAACCCAATCCGAGCACTGGATCCAAGTAAAATAACTGAATTTTTCCAGCGACTCTAGGTACAAGAGTAACGGAAAGGTATGGACAGATCACACAAAAGTAAATTCAGTAGTTTTGTTTGAATACAGCTATATACACACAATCAAACAATTAATTTTATATGTACAAGTAAGCCTACAACACAGATTTTGTATCTTCTACACAAAACATAAAAAATCAATGTCTCCTGTATTACTATGTATTTTCCAGGGATTGCGTTGGCATTTTTTCTCCGTTGTCTTGCAACAAAACTCTAGGAGAGACGAAAGTCGACCATCTTCGCTGATTCATGATGTAATTAAAGTACCAATGAATGTCATTGATGTATGTTCGCTTCATCCGTTACATCTGCAAGATGACAAAAATCATTTAATAGAGATTTGGGTTTTTGTTTTTGGCGATAAAACCGATATAAATTAATAAATGGTTAGAAAACCGTATCACTTGAAATTTTAATAACATAAAAACTCTTATTGTCAACAGTAATAAAACTATATTTTGCTTTGCTTTCACAACATTCCACTTCTTATTTTTATTTATTTTTTATCAAGCGGAAATTAAAAAATTGAGTCCAATTATTTTAATTTGCTCTTTGTTTTGAATTGTGTATAATGTTGTTTTCTACTATGCATTTATTTATTTATAACGTGTATCCTATTAGGGTACGGGTATAAAAATTAATTTACATTTTAGTACAATGTTTTAACCTGCAGCTGTAGGAGCGATCACTAGGTGGTATGTGTGAGATCAAGCAAACAGTGGTAAATTATACAAATATTAGCACATGGATATTCAAACTTTTGAGGGAGGCTCGACCCCGTCCTCCACAATCCTTGTTTGAAATTTTTAATTTATTGAAATATCTGAACAATGATACAATATTATGCATGGTGTTAGGGTCGATTATAAGTTTCACATTTCAAAAATACAATTACAAATTCATCAATATGTGATCTTTCAGTTATGACAGCTACATTGCAGTCTTCTGTTTATTTATTTATGGATTTATGTCATAGACGACAACAGTCACAACAACTAGCAGTTTAGTAAAGGTTTGTTCTTTTGTCCCGGTAGCTCGTTTGGTAGAGCTATGGCACGTTAAGCAGGAGGTTCTGGGTTCGAACCCCAGTCGGGGCAAACTTTTACGACAACTGCTATGAATCAATAATTATGTTCTTAAAGTGGGCTTATGCATAAAAACCTTTAAATAATAATAATAATAATATTTATTATTATTATTTATAAATAAAATAAAATTAATAGTTCTTGATTTTATATCTTATTTTTAGAGAAACTAGTATAAATCAAGGGGTCCAGTTGTTTCTAGTATAGTTGTTGTTGTTGTTGTCGTCATTGTTGTGTAAGTCATCTCACCTCGTAAAGTCTGACGTTATCAGCGTAGCTATCAGGTTCGTTCACCAGCTTTTCCCTGTTGCCGGCTCGTTTCCTGGAAGAATAACAGAGCTTACTAGTAATCAAATACATAATAAAGACTTACCTTGAAATAATAGGAAAGTCTTGTGAGCTTTATGAAATAAATCTATAATTATACATTCTATTTATTTTGTTTATTTGTGGCCACATAACAATAGGAAGTGTACCACAAGTGCATTACATAACAACAATTCAAACTTAGTTAAATGAAGATAACTATAACATAATATAAACATGAATGTGTGTGGGTTGTGTTGTTTGTAATGTATGTTTGTGTGCAAAATTATTTTGCATACAACCCATTATTACTTATTTGTAATAATTTTTATTTATGTATTTCCCACTTTTTGCGTTATGTTTATATCGAAATCAATCATATGGGCCATCCGCGGTGGCACACACGATTAGGGCACTGGTCCGAAGCGTATGGCTCTACGAGGACGTGGGTTCGAGTCCCGCATATTTTTTTTTTTGTTTTCGTCCATCATCGTTTATCACCACTTATCGTCTCGAATAGCTTTAGTGCATTAATTAAATTACGATTTGACCCACTACAAATGAAAAAGTGGTCTGACCATTTTGTTGACGTAGGGCATAACAGTTCGTTTTTCTGAGTAAATTCCAACTTCAAACGGCGTTATTTTTTTATGATTGGTGAATTATACCCCCCTTTCTTCTATAGTGGTGAATTTACTATCAAAATTGTTGTCTTACTATACATTTTTGTGGTAATATTAACTTTACTACTACAGTTCATTATTTTGTCTGCATTTATGTAATTAGTTTTATTTATTTTGTGTTTTTTGGGGCATTAAACTGTTCTTTTTGAATATTTTATGATGATATTTCGACCTTTCTTCAAAAAAAATTAAACCGAAGAAAGGTCAATTGTAAAAGAACAGTTAATCGAAGAAACACAATTTTAAATAATTTGTACTATCTGTTCTGCGTTTTTTTATATAGTTTTATTTAGTTGTCCTCCTCTGTAAATAAGTTTTTGTAACTGAATGGGATAGACGTTAAAAATAAATAAATAAATAAATACTCACTTCTCTAAGACCTTCCACGTGATCAACCCCAAGTAGCCGAGAACCGCGCAGACGACAAGTATCCCCGCCATGATGGCGGCTACTTGGGTGGTCTGCTTGAAGAGTGACGCCTTGCTGATGAAAGAGTGATGTTCTTGCGACGAGTGTTGCGACATTGGAGCCGGTGTAGGTGGCGGTGAGGTCTCTTCGTCAGCTAGGAAACAGGAAGAAAACCCGACTGTCATGGCCGACTGGTGGGCAGAAATAACGTTGGCGCCATATAAACACATGTTAAAAGGGTGAATTTGAAGCTGCATTACATTTGGCAGTTCAAACCAATCAAATAATATGTATCCTACTATAGGGCCGATCTGTTGTTAACATTTTAACACGGAAATAATTGAAATTAAAGCGTTGTTTTTTAAAAAATTATTACCTTGTAAAAGCTGGTCTAAGGGCTATGCCACCTGGCCACTTTCGACGCTTTAGAAGTAGACCTACCGTTTCGTGGCTGACAAAAAGTATTTCAATATTACTGGAAGAACCTTAGCTATCCGATACATAACGTAATACAATACAACGTTACAACGAAATTACGTATGTAATTTCTTCTTATCTGCATATCGTAGCTATGTTAAAATTGCATTCGTTGACCACCACCACCATAATTCAACTTTAACCAGGCTATAGACGGATTGGAAGAAAACACGTATTTTTCATCGTCTACACTGATTAAAAAATTTGTACGACGCAACACGTCAATGTATCGGATAGCTTCTGAGTTTGGTGACTTTGGAGCCGTCCTAGCAACGAAGCACATAATAAATTCAAAGTTGTTCTGAATCGGCCTTGTTGATTCTGTCGTTGATTCGTGGGTGTTCGCACTGTCCATACCACTGATTGCTATATTTCCTTTTAAAAATATCGATCTTTGGTTGGTTATCGCTCACTCGTCGATTGCGTCGGGGCCTACAGGGTTGGCTTGGTCACTTTGATTTAAAGTCCCCCACTGAAGATCAGTTATATAACTGAGTGGGTAGACTCTAAATACAATTTATTTATTTATTTATTTATTTTATAGCTAAGTTTCTTCCAATAATATCGAGATGCTTTTTGTCAGCCACGAAAAGGTAGGTCTACTTCGAAAGTGTCGAAAGTGGCCAGCTGGCATAGTCCTCAGACCTGCTTTTACAGGGTTGCAGCTTTTAATAGTTTTTTAATAAACCAGAGTTCCATTTCTATTGTTGACTAGCTAAAACGTTATAAATAAAATAAATAAATTTTTATTTAGAGTCTACCCACTCAGTTATATAACTGATTTTCAGTTATATATATTTTATATATATTTTATATATATTTATTTAGTTATATAGATTTTCAGTTATTTTCAGTTAACGAATATTACAATTTGCCCACCAGTCGGCCATGACAGTCGGTGTGACGTCATCTGCCACTGCCTACTTAATGTTTCAATCGGTTGCGTATTTACCTGCTGGCCATGCAACAAGTTTTGATTTTTCATAGGTTTGCATGGGGAGGTGCCGGGCTAGATGAAGCGAATCTTAGTTTGAAGCTCAAAATACCTCATTTCACGCAAGTATAAAGTCAGCTGTTGTGTGCGACGGGGGGACGATCCACATTTAATTGCCCTCATAGTGTGGGGGGGGGGTCTGTACTTATAGCCACTATTATATAATATCGTGTTTCGTGAGAAACCTGCCCAGAGTGCAATGCATGCCCCACTTGGTGTCTAACAAGGTATGTCGGAGATAGGACAATTGTAAAGGGATGTCCGAGGGCTGTTTAAGAGGACTCAATCCAGCTTCCATTAACATTAACGACAGAAGAAACCTCGGAAAAAACGTTCAGTTAGGATTGCCGGTCTCGACGGGATTCGAAACCGGGACCTCCCGAATCATAGACAAGCGCTTATCGCCAAGCAACTTGGAGCTTAGCCTAGTTTGCACATCAACCAATTTAGATTGTACAAGGCCTACTTGATAATGTACGGTAGCTTGCCTTTACTATCTTTCTGGCTATGAATATCTACAGTGCTGCTTGCGGTCTTCCCGGCAACTAAGACAAACGCATAAAGCGCTATCTGGACATCGCGGATAGAATGCATGAAAAACTCACCTTTCTCGACGACCTCTTCTCTGCTGGATTCTTTGAACGGATCCTCTGGTATCGAAATTCTCTCATTTCTTTGGTTTGGTCGATTTTCGGTTGGTATCGTCGACGTTCTAACTTCAGCTGTAGTGCTATCTTCTTTATGACCACTGCTACCCTCTGCCATCTTTAAAGTTGTTATTTGATGTGGTGTGCTCTCATCTTTATGGACAGTGCTACTCTCCACTTGCTTTATGGTCGTTACGTGATATGAAGTGCTCTCTCTTTCACGACCTGTGCTACTTACAATAATTGGTTTGATAAATGTTCTTCCCATAAGTTCTTTTTCGCGTTCTGCGCTGCTGTCTGTCGGTTTATTTGTAGAACTCTGAGCGGCCATTTTATTTTCTGTGCTTCTCTCTGCTGGCGAAATTGTCGAACTAACCAGGGCGGCCATCTTGTTTTGAAGTTTCACAGTGCTGCTCTCTGTTGGCGGAACGGTAGAACTACTCTCTAAGGACTCGTGTGCATGATCATCCCTACTATCTTCCTCAGTCTTATATATTTCCTCGTGTCTTTTGTTTTTATCGTTTTCATGTGGATGATTGAAGTCGTAAGTCTCGTCGTTCATCACGTGATCTTTATGTGTATGTGGGACTGATGCCCTGGGAAGAAACAGATCATTGATTACAGGATAATAATTGATTGTTTTTTTTTGTTTTTTTTTATTTTTTTTATAGGAATACAAATTTATTGTCATAGAACATGCATGACTCATACAACATAGCAAAATTGTACAAATAAATAATTAATGTTACATACAAAAATAAATCTAACAAGAATATAATCAAAAAACCCACAATGCCTGAAAAATGCTTAATTGTGGGTAAAGACAATTTATAAGTATATATTTATAGTATTAGTATTAGTATTAGTAGTTTTCAGGGCGCTTTAACAGCTAAGATTATTCGCGCCTCCAAAATAAAACAATTTCTATAAGTGTGAGTTACCACCATGTATACTTTTTCCAAGGGGAGGAACGTAAGGGGAGACGCTGGGGGACAGGAAGACTTAATTTCACTCTACTGTTTTCGCTTCTATTTAGACGTAAGCCTCCCCTACTACTGATCCAAGGGGGTCTATTTAGACATACGTATTGTGATGGATCGACAGCGAGAAGCGACAATAGTCGACCGAAACGACAACTTTAGTGAGAAGAGCAAGTGAGCTGCCATATTCATATTCATCATACCAAATTAAACAGTAATTACTTACATTTTCTGTGTAGCTGTTTATTAATTCAAAGAAACATTTTCAGACGTCTTTAAAAGTGTAAAATGTGAATTATGCCAGTAAAAAGCTTATACGCTTGACTCAATGCTGCACGCATCTGACTGCAGGTATACAAGCTTATAAGATGTGTATTGGCAACAATTACACATTTAACATTTTTAATGCCGTCTGCCAATGTTTTCTTAACGTAATAAACGACTACATACGGCAAATGTAACTAATTACTATTTAATTTGGTCTGATGAAAATTCGAGGTGGCAGTTCTCACTTGCTCTTCTCACTGAAGTCGACCATTGTCACTTAGTAAATAGACGCGCCACGCCCCAAGTGAATCATCGCTAGCAAACAATGCACAATTTTGAATGCCATCAGTTTTCTTCCTATACCATCAACCCTGACTGACTCATATAAAATAGCACTTTGACTATCACGGCGACCAGTTCCGTTAAAGGAAAAGTAAACTACAATAACAAATAAACAAAATAAATATCCATAATACCCTACACTAAAGGTTGACTACTACGAAAACGTATTGTAATTACTTTTGTTAACTTATTAAACGGACAAAACGCGGTTTTCTCGCTCTAGATTTTATCACAGGAAGAACCATGATTTGTTACGAGGCTTGCGTGAGGACGCTCTGCATCTAGAGTGAAGAACTTTCGTACTTTACAAATTACATGGAGGGAAATCTATATTTTCTCGTTCTGTTTTCACCCACCGTCATAACTAAATTCTTATTTCTCGTGCATAGCAATTTTTCTATTTAAGGTCCCAGATTTTTTCGTGCAAACCCTCAAAGTCAATACAAAATTGCAATATTTGGTCCATATTTAAAATTTACTTCTGGCCAAACGGGGGGGCATTTTTTCTAAACAAGCCATGATCGAGGATAGTATAATGTTTTGAGTGTTTTGAGTATGCACAAAAAAATTTATGTCGATCCGTAGAAAAATGTAAGCGTAGTTTGAAAAGTACGAATGCACATTTTAGGCTCAAGCGTTTCCATGCTAATTTCATTGATATTTTGAAGTTCGTCAGGAGAACACAACGCTGTTAAATTGGACATGTAGTGATTAGTCAGTCAATCAATCAATGTGCTGTGTAATGTTTGTGTTTTATCTTTCTCTGTTGTGAATAAAGTCTAAATAATGTACCTTTCTTTTTCTTTGTTCTCATTGGAATTTATGCTATGACTAACTGGAAAACATCCTGCTAATGCTCTTATTAATTGAAAGGATTACAAGTTTTTTGTTTTAAGTTGTAAGGAACACAACACTCACTTTGCACGGTTGTGATACTTGTGAATTATCTCCTTCATCATGGCACCTAACTCCAGCTCATCGAATATTGGATTCGGCTCTTCAGTTGTCGTTGTCGTTGTGGTGGCATTAGTGGTCACTGAAGACAGAGGAGGCATCAATGTCACTAAGAAATAAATTTTGTTATTATGTTTGTGTTTAGAGAGTTAAACATGTAACAATGGTTTAGTTTGGTTTGTGGTTTATGGTTTTTTGACCACAAAAGTATATTATTTTATACGGGCTAATTAGTTATGAATTCAGGGAGGAAATAGGTCCACCATGATCCGAGACAAATTTTCAGACTTAGTCATTCCAGAAGAAAGTGACAAAAATCTTCCATTAAAAATACAAAAATAAATATGTGGAAAGACGAAACGCAGCTTGAGAAAGAGTTCAACAGGAAAAGTGGTGGAAAGAGAGGCAACGTGGTAAGAACTGGTGGAAAGACAAAGAAGATAGTAAAGAAGATGAAGCTTCAGGCTCAGGCATGGCTATAGCCGACTTCGATAGACTCATGCTATAATGATTATAAAAACTAAAAAGTAAATAATAACCGATAATCTTCTGACATTCTTAGCCACAAATATTAAATATTGTGATTTGACAACACGCGCATCCAAAGAGAACCAGTATGGGGGGGGGAGGGGTCGGTGATTTGTTTTTAAGGTTTTCAGATAATTATTATAAACGAAAACGAGCTTGAGGTGACGTGGGGTTGGAGGGGGCTTGGGAGGGAGTTCGTTTTTCAAAGCCAGTACAGGGTCAGTTGGAAATTATCTACCATGGATGTGCCCCTTATCGCTAAAGGCGAAAATCTTGCGAATTTGCAACTTTCAAATGCCTAATAAAACACGTTAAAAAGTCGAAAATCTCAAAATTGGGTGATGGTAATTGATCGAGCGAAGCGAGCGTCTCCACTTGACTCTTATGGCTCGAATGTCTGTTTTTTTGTTTTTTTTCTTCTGTTAATGCTTTGGTACAGGTCGCACCGTTTCTCCGACCGACCTGAAATTTTGCAAACGCGTACATACCACCTAGGCGGGTTGCTGTATAGTTTTTGAACAAAATCCGATCGTTGGTTATAAAAAAAAAAAAAAAAAAAAATGTACCGATCGTTATGAAATTTTGCAGGGTAATAAG
The DNA here is from genome assembly GCA_024449915.1 of Sweltsa coloradensis. Taxonomy (NCBI): domain Eukaryota; kingdom Metazoa; phylum Arthropoda; class Insecta; order Plecoptera; family Chloroperlidae; genus Sweltsa; species Sweltsa coloradensis. The sequence goes on from JAMZAV010000999.1 coordinate 80,588, forward strand.
TACAACATTCTCTCCTATTTTCCAAATTTTTACCTAAATCGGTCAAGACCTTAAAGACTTATTGGTAATCATATTTCAAAAAATGATGTTAAAAAATGAAGGAGGTAGTGAAGATACAAAGATACACTTTAGAAGGCATGACGTGAATTAGTACAATGCAAAGATGTTGGAATAGTATATAGTGTACAATGTCCATATCCAGTTAGGCCTCCCACTGTGTGGTGGGTCTTATGGGAATGTCGTACTCGGGTCATGTTGCACGTACCGGTGCTCGCTCAACAACGCGTCCAACTGAGCGTTTTCCTAGTTATTCACTGCGAAACCAAAATCGAAACGTCATGGGGCGCTCCACCCTGTATTCGCCACTGAAGAGAACTTTACTATATTTACGAATAAAATATTGGTAACTAACCATGGTTAGACGCAACTTTCTCGAGGTAGTGCAGAAAGTCTGTTAACAACACGTTATCGCGAAGATTTTCCTCCTCCATCTCGGGACCCTGAAAGTTGTGTTCCATAGACTCTGATTCGTCTTCATAAAGATGCTCCTCTTCCATTCTCGTACCCTGATACTTGTGTTTCAATTCATCGGAGTCGGAAGAGTGACTGGTTGAGTAGGGCGCCGCTATGTAACTCGCTGCAATCACAAGGACGCCATTTCATTATTTATAACTGCCAATAGCCTATATACTTATGTGAAGTCTTTGGACGACGCTTTGATAGCGAAGATTATTCGCTCCTCAGAGATCTATAAAACCAATTTAAAATACGAAAAATTAACATAAAGCACAATGTAATTATTATGTAAAACATTGTTCGGCATATTATGTAAAGCGGTCACGGTGGTGTGGTGGAAGCACAAAGGGGCCAAAGGGGGGGGGGGGGTGAAGAATAGATAACATGAAGAAGTTAAAATAATAGCTGATTGTCGAATAGTAAACATGTTTCTATGAGAGCCCCCGTTGTGGTCTCCAGTCACCTCAAGATGGTATTTGAGGGGTCCACACCGACTGCCTCTTTGTCGCCTTTTACGATGAGCCGAGGCAATGCTCTGGGCCTATTCTAACCCTGTCCCAGACGGGGAACGCCAGTTCATGTAATTTCATGTAATGGCACTTATGTATTTATGTAACAATTCGTTTAATTGGTCATTGTATTTCAATGTGCTTGTGTTTTTGCTAGGGGTAAGGAAGTGCACGATACTCTAATCCCTCCCTTCCCCCGGCTTATATAAGTATTACAGTGAAGTATTACATTATTTTAAAATTAATTACCTCATTTGGGCCGGGGGGGGGGGGGGGAATAGCTCTGCACATTTACATAAAAACATAAAAACTCACTGATTCGTTGTTCAGTTCTTTGTCAGTACACATGCCTATAAAACACTGTGAGTGTATGTCATGATAACATGTTAACCAGTTCGAGATGGATTTACTCCTTAAATTATTAGACTTGTCATCGTTTATTTATTTAGTATTTAGCCCACTTTGAAAACTCCAGGAAGTCCTCTTGTTTGTAACATTTGACCTGAACCGATTACTTTGAATGTAATAATAATCCTCTTGAATGCAACTGTTTGGAAAGTCTGACTTTATTCCCTGTTATTAATTAAGTAATTTATAATTGAACAGGGAATCTTGTTTCATTTGATACTGACATGATTTTTCTTATCTTATAGAAGTCATGTCAAAATGTGGTTATCTAGTACACCATCACATTTTTGAAGGTGTATAAAATATGATTGATAAAAGATTTTAGGTCGTTTCCGTATATAAAACATGTCGAGTTACTTTCAATGAGGCTGTTGTTGGTAGGTGAAGTTGATGATGTAATGAGTGTGAGATCGTAGAATACGTTATTTACTATACGGTTATATGGCAATCAATCCATAAATTTAAAAAAAATCCATCTCAGCCAGGTTTCGATCCCAAGTCTCCTAATTGCAGGTCGGGTTCTGTACCCCTAAGCTGCTGAGACGATTAATTTAATGACTTCTGGATTGTTGGTGCTTTAGATCTGGATCGATAGGAGCAGTACTGCAACGATTCTGTTGCTTTTGAACTGACCAACGAAACATTATTTATAATGTCATTACCTAATGCAGGCATGAGCGGGGGTTTATTTCTCAATTTCATAAGAGTGAATGGTACTGGAGGAAGTTTCTATGATTCAAAACTGTCAAATGTGAGTGGGCACGTCTTGGCGTCTCGTTTTGTATCATCACTGTAACGCGTAACGACAAGGGTAGCTCATGCTAGAAGCGCTGGACCCTGATTCGGAAGGTCACGTGTTCGAATCCCACCACCGGCAATCCTGATTGAAAATTTCCGAGGTTTTCAGCTTGAGAAAACCAGTTTTTTTTTACGCAGAACGCAGAGGTAAAGTCTAGATCACTTGAAAGCTTTATCGTCTGTCCTATCGGGTTGTATTTGCACCAAAATGTCATGTAATAATGTGTTTTATGTGAAATCAAAGCACATTTTTTAAAATATTGCTCACTTTTCTTATTAACTTACCGTAAATATGCCACCAAACAATTAATTTGTAGTAATTTCCCAATTTTGTGTAAGACACAATTATTTGAAATGGCAAAATGTGTTCTAATAGCGACATACGCTCATCCTTTCTGAACAATCTCCCAAAAATACAAATTTCTAAGTAGAACCTTAAGGTCAAAAAGCGGTCCAGACTGTATGTGAAATTAGCTGGATTTGACGATCAAGCGTATTTTTAAATGGTCATTTAACATTGTAAAAAAGTTGGCCCGAGCTCGGCAAACAGTCTTAATGCAAATGGCAGGATTAAGTCCTCTTAAAAAGCCCTCGGTGACTGAAGTAAATCCAGAAAAAAAACATCTCAGTGTGGTATCGAACCCCGGTCTCCCAACAAGATTGTATTAGAAAAGTCACATTTACATTTCTTCTTACTCTTCTTACAAAGACAATACTCTTCCCTGCTTTATCCATATTGGATTATTTTTGTTGTAATGTATGACTGGCACTTAACCGCTTTGACCTTCACAAACGTAAATAATTCAAGAATAGCTTACTAATAAATCATCAGCTTATGGTATTAAGCGTAAGAGATAATAATATGAACTTTGTTTATCTGAATACTCGTTGAATATCTGGATGTTGGTAAATATTTGTTGTAAACTTATTTTCTCACCTAAATGTCAGTTATTTTGTCGAAAACAAGAATTTAATTGAAAATATGTCAACAATCAAAAAGGATAATGAAGTAGTTTGGTTTAATTGGATTAAGGGCACGTCAACCGTAAGGTCATAATGCGCCACTCTAGCCTAGGGGATATAGAGGGGAAGGGCCCATTCTGGTCAGAATAAGCCACGGGTAGGGGAGGAAAGGGGGGTCTCACGTCGTAGACGTTATCGTCTTATCATCGTTCGTGGTGTCACTGTCATCGTCGGGGAGGTCTTTAAGGGAAGGGGGAGGTGTCCCCGACGACGATTGCCAGAGCTCGCCTCTAGTTTTGGGGAGTAAAATATTCCCTCATTTACAAGCTGATGTTTACGAGGTGTACTTTTTCCTCTTGAATAGCCTTTAACGATTAGTAGATTCTACCCCGAGCATAGACGAGATAATATTATTTCTCTGGAAACTTGCCAAGGGAGATTTTCTTATTGCTAGGTAGGCCTATAACGAGTCATGCCCAAGGGCTTTTTGAGAGGAGTCAACTCCGAGTTTACGCATATGCGAATCGAACTGACGACCTCCCGAATCTGAGTCTGTGCGTTATGCATGAACTACCAGTCGGTCGAGTTGCACCAAAGATTAGTTGAACGTTATGTGAAGTTAAACTAGGAAGCTTCGCAAACGCTTTTTTTAAAATAATTAATTAATTAATTAATTTTTATAAAATAAAATAAAAAATTAACGTAAATTTTGTTAATTTTAGTTAATCGTAATTTAAAAAAAGAAAAAGATCGTAAAATTTCAATTTTCATAAGAAATAATTATTCGATTGCGCTCAAATTTAACACGAATATATTAATTCATAACATTAAGGTTCTGTGAAAAAATCATTACAATAGGATAAAGCATGTAGGTGTTATAAGTCAAAGAACTGTTTTAAAAAAGAAAAAACCCGTAAAATTTCGATATTCATGACAAATAATTTTTCGATTGCGCTCAAATTTCACACGAATATCTTAATTCATAAAATTAAGGTTCTGTAAAAAAATCATTAAAATCGAATAAAGCATGTAGGTGTTATAAGTCGAAGGAATTTTTTAAAAATCGAAAAAAATCGTAAAATTGCGATTTTCATAAAAAAAAAAATTCCGATTGCGCTCAAAAACGTGACAGTTCTAAGTTCAGAGATTTCGAAGGCCTCCAGAAAATTTCATCGCAATTGGAGTTTCGGTTTAGCCGTAATCGTGCTGACAAACACACAAAAATACAGAAAAAAAAGAAAAAGAAAACATTCCGGATTTTTTTCTCCAGTGTAGTGAAATGGAATCTTCGCTTCGCTCGCTACGCTCATCCAATTAATGCTGGTTTTGTTTTGGGAATTTTCTTTTCCCATTTCTTTTCCCAATAACCCTACCCTAATACCCTGGTTAATCACCTGGAGGGTCACACTGGATAAAACGAATTTGTACCTAAAACATAGAGCAATCGAATACGTTTTGTTAATTTTAAAATTTCAAAATGAAGTCTATCGTCCAAAACATGTTTCATACCCTGATGCATACGATTATGTGAATATTTATTAGTAAAAATATCTCCTTAGCTCAATTAGCAGTGATGTGTTCAATAAATGAAATGTATTGTTCTTACCTGGACACGTGATGAGGACGAGTAAGCTCACAAACATGAGATGTGGCAACAGCGCAGACTCGACACGTGACATTGTTTCTTTTTCGGACACTTTTTCGAGTTTGAATCTTCGTTGTCACCCTTCAGTGACAGTTCTATCAGTCGAAATTACTTTCGTTAAAATCTCCTTGACCTATCCTAGAAAATATGTTCATAGTTGTATGCATCTTGTTGTGTAAATAAAATTATTTAATTAATTGATGAATTAGTATTTAGAGTATTAAATTCGTTATTATGTGGCATATGAAAATCACGATATTTGTTTCTATTTGCAATTATTTGTTGTTTTTTACCATCTTTGTACTCATGGCTATTACACATAAAATTACACATAAACGTATGGTTTTACTCAGTCTTATACGATGTATTTTCTAAGGAAATTAAAACAATGCCAATTAAACACTTGTCAAAAAGTAGCAATTTCTTTTAAACCTTAATTCGTGGTTATATCACAGAGATAATCAGAACTTAATTGGCTCTGCTTAATAATAGATATAATATGTTAAAAAGTAAATCGAAACTAAGGATTAAAAGATAATATTTTTTACGTATTTTTTATTTTGTTTTGCATTACAAGATGGTCCATTCGTATTTTTAGAAACCACTTATAAAGTTAGTAGGTTATATTTTAGATGTTTGTTTAACGTTAATTTTTAATTTTATTGTATTTTTATCAATTGTTTGGTATTCTGTATCGTAAGGCAACAGCACTGGCTGCAGATACCAACAAAGATCTATCATATTAATTCACCAAGAATGATCATCCATCAACACGACAATAAAAGTGACGGTAAAGCGGCCTAGCGACCTACAGGTGCGTTGACCTGCCGTTGACCTGCCGTTGATCTGCCGAACGTTGTCAAATAAACAGAGTGATAGAAATGCGATTTTTTTAAAGAAATAATTCTTGGATAAAAAAATAAAAAATAAAATAAAAATAAAATAAAAATAAAATAATAATAAATAATAAAAATAAATAAAAAATGTGCCAGGTTTATAGATTTCGACGGTTCCCTAAAAGTTCCATCAATACAAAATATCGATAATCGATACCAGTAGTTTGTTATTTTACTGGTCAATAGTTCATAGTTTAATAGTTTGTTTTATTATACGTACATCACATTATGGAATTATTATAGGGTAGGCAATAGGCATGTTGAATTAAAAATAATCCACAGACGAGGAGTAAAGAGTTTTCATCTACATCTAGATTTCAGACCAAGAAAATGTTGCCAATCATAGACATTTTACAATATCGAATCGTTTGTCAATAAATTGATTAATTATCGATAATCGTTTCACTAATCTTTATATTATTATTATGTTGTCATCTTTAAATAATTAAGTTATTTATTATTTTATTATTCATTTATACAACGTCTATCATATTCAGTTAAAAACTGTTTTACAAAAGAGGACAACTAAATAATTATCTAACCACATAAATGCAGACACATAATGAACTAAAAATTACTAAAGTTTGAAATAGTTATATTACAACTACAGTGTATTTATAACACACAAATGTTGGTAATAAATTCAAAAAGAATATGAAATTAAATTTATTAAGGGCCAAATACAAAATAGAAAATATGTAAAGATAAGAAAGAAAGAAAGAAAGAAAGAAAGAAAGAAACAAAGATAGAAGAGAAAAGAGAAAAGAAAAGAATAAAACAAATAAAAACGAAACTAAACGAAAAGAAAAATATATATTAATTGTTTTTCGATTTTCAACGTTTAATAATATATAATATAAAATACAAAATAAACTAAACTTAAATTCCGCAACTACATTTTGAACCAAATTTTAATAAACTTATATCATTTAATCAACTTACGATATCAGGTGCATGTACAGTACTTTCCATAAAGCATGTTCTCCTAGCGAAGTACAGTCACGTCACGTCACGTCACTCTAGTCAACAATACAAACTTGAAGTGAACTGTGTGTTTGTTTGAACCCACTTCTTATAATTCTCGAGATATTTGCAAAAAAAATCGCCCACTTTCTCGTCTCACTTTTGCAAATACACAAATAAGCACGAGCGATAACAAGCAGGTAAATCTGGAAGATTCGTGTACTGCCTTGCTGTCATCTCAAGGTCTATTTGAAGAGAAATTAAATTAAAATGACTGTTCTCAATTCTTATTTGGGTTATGTAAGTCTTAGGCAATAAGTTTGCGATACTTGTGAAAGATCCCAGCATAACCATTTTAACTTGTAAAAGTCGTTGCTAGACGAGGGATAGAGCCGTGTTCCACTCTGCATTGAACTTTATTATTGTTATTTAAAATGATTAAAATTAAACAGGTAAATATTATGTAATAGATAATTCAACTTTTTCAATTTCACCTTATTATAAAAAAAATTCTAACATCTGACAAAAAACTATCACAGCAATATGAATTAATATTATCAAGAATTGTCAAGAAGTTGTTTTAGTAAAAATTTAGACAAGGTTTGGACAATAGATAACACGTATTGGATTTACAAATTGTAGATTAATTGTATGAAAAATTCAGATAATCATGGCAATATGTAAATCATTTAAAAAAATACAAGATTAAATCAAAGGTATTGTTATGTTGTCACATAAGTGCATGTAGGCTAAGCCTATAAATTACTCCAAGATTTAAATCATCAATTTTGAAGTTCTCCAAACAAAACTATAACAATTAAATGTAAACTATAATTTTTAATTATACCCTCACAGCCTAGTCAACTTGTTATCATCCGTTAGTAGTCGATATAGTATTCGGGCGTAGATATAAGGGAATAATAGCTTAAAATATACACATACTGTAGCTTAATTAAGAAAGAAAATACAATTTTAGATTTTATAAATAGTTGAACCGTATATAACTAGACGAAATAGTTTAGTTTTACATTAAGTAATAATTTATGATTACAATTCATATTTTGTATTAGTTATATTCTGCTCACAGATGAATGACTGAAGCCATGCACAAGTACCCTGTATTTATGTGGCTTCAGTCACTCAATCAGGCAGTTGTATTTGTACTGTACTCGAGCCTACATAATTTGAATTGAATTAAAAATTGAAAAATCTCACTATCGACTCACGAGAGACTTTAAAAACTGTAGTAAAACAAAAAAATACGAACTTGAGAAATAGCTCTAATCTGTAAGCTTTCCCTGCAGGGATTGTAGATTATCATATGAAACACACACTTTTGCATTTTGTTTATACATTTGTGTAACCATTTTGTGTCTATAAAAAGCCTTTGGTATTATTATATTATATATTATCATTATAAGCAAGTTATCCATGCTAAGAAACCTTAAGGGATTTGTATATAATATGTTATAACAATGTTATAATAAAACTTCTACGTGACAAGTTAATTTTCTGACAAACCTACAAACAGATTAAAAGAGTTCTAAAATTAGGATAGGGAAAACGGGATTGTTTGTTATGTTGGTTACTCTAGTTAAGGAACGAACATTTTATATTGTTATACATCAACTATGTCATTCGCGTCGAATTCTTCCTTACAATTCCCTGAGACTAAGTCGACTACATATCCTTCTTTACATACACAATCATTTGGACCATTACAAATACCATTAACGCATCCATATTCCATTGTAACATTTTGGTAAGCAATCAAAGTCAGACTTTTCATAACCTTCGATACAAGAACAGAAGTTTGGTGCACTGCAGAATCCATTAGTGCAGGGTTTCTCACAAATAGGGTCACAAATATGGTAGTGGGTTGGATTCTTGTTAAAGCCTGGAAGACATGAACACGATTCTGGTTCAACACAAATACCATTTACACAAATGTTGACGCATATTGGTTTGCAGACATTCCATTTTGCATCGCCCTTTGTGGAAGATTCTCTTATATAACCCTTTGTGCAACTGCAAGCGTTTGGACCTGTACAAGCTCCATTGATGCACGGTGGTAAACACGTAGGTACACATACACTATCTGTCCTCTTCTGATGCCTGAAAGGCAAGAGCAAGTATTCACGCCTGTGCAGGTTCCGTTAACACATTCATTGTTGCAAATGGGGTCACACACACTATCTGTCTTCTTATGATACCCTGATAGGCAGGTGCAGGTGTTTGGGGCAGTGCAGGTGCCATGAACACATTCATCTGTTGCAAGTGGGGTCACACACACTATCTGTCTTCTTATGATACCCTGATAAGCAGGTGCAGGTGTTTGGGGCAGTGCAGGTGCCGTGAACACATTCATTGTTGCAAGTAGGGTCACACACACTATCTGTCTTCTTATGATACCCTGATAGGCAGGTGCAGGTGTTTGGTGCAGTGCAGGTGCCGTAAACACATTCATTGTTGCAAGTGGGGTCACACACACTATCTGTCTTCTTATGATACCCTGATAGGCAGGTGCAGGTGTTTGGGGCAGTGCAGGTGCCGTATACACAGTTACCTGCGCACGTGGGCTTACACATTTCGAACTCTTCGACATAGCCGGGGCAACAGATGTCAATGTCCTTCCATGCGCTGTCAAACTGAAACGATGAAGAAGAATACATTAGAATTAGATGCACGGTTACTCTAATAATGATATGTCAAACTACAGTGGCCGCTTAAGAGTCAACTATACCTATTTGAAACTTTTTTGGGAACTATTCCTGCTTCCAGTTGTCATCCGATCGATATGCAATTTTGCATAATTGTCAAGAAAGGATATGGTCACTCTTCTATAGTAAAAGATTACTAAACATTGTTAAGCATTACGCACAAATAAATTCCGAAATTTATTAATTTTGATGATTTTACAAAAATCCTAAATCCTAAAAATACATTTCAAATTGTATGTCCCTCTCCATGTGAATGTTGCGCATTGGACAATTGTGAAGATAAGTCCGAGGGCGGTGTAAGGAAAACCTTTGAAAAAAACTTCGTATAGGATTTCGGGTCACGACGGGATTCGAGCCCGGACCCTCCCGAATCAGAGTCAAGTGCTTAGCGCTCCACCCAAAATTGTTGATTAATGACACAAGGTTTACATATGATAGGGACTTCGTATGATGTAAGTTTTATATGGTACTTGTTATTGAGTTCGTTTACATTTTAATAAACATTAACGTTTCATATGCATACCAAAAACCACTAAAGGAATGTAATTTGAATCAATTTGGAATTTTTTTAATACAAATACAAATTTTTAAATACAAATTATTGAAAATATTCATATGAGTGATGTGATTTATCTAAATAAAACTTTGTGTGGTAGGCAGAGCTTATCATTAAAACGTCAGCATATACAACCTTATTCTACTCACCACTTAGTGACGTATTCTGTGATGGTTTTGAGACCAATTTTGTGATTGTATATTTCTTCCCACCATACTTTAACATTTTACTTTTCATATTGATTCAATTTACTTATCGCCTTCTGGCTCACTTTTGCTGCTTTACTGTGCTTGGCGATATCACAAACTAGGATTGTCAGCCATTTAAGAAATATTTAATTTGATGTGTCCTCGGACGCCAAATTTAAAAATTAAATATCACTTTGTTATAAAAATTCTCGAGTGATGGTGGTTTTTACGTTTTTGTGACTTGCATAGGCAACGTTTTTCCATTGAAGTATTCAAGTGTGTCATACATATGCTTTGAAATTTTCAACAGTAATTGGCCTTTTGTGTTTCGCCAATTTTAATAACTCACCAATACCACAACCATAGCAGTGCACATAAAAGTAAATATTTTTCTGCCTCGAACCAGCCTACAAATCCTGTCTCGGGTTGTTAATATAATTTATGTCACTAAAATAGTAATATCCAAAATATAGGCTACTGTGAAACTAAATTATATTATTTAAATATTTCTGATATCATAATCTTTTCTAAAGATTGAGTAATGCGGAATGATGATCTTTAATAGTTTAAATTAAGTCATTAAACTGTTCTTTTAACATTTTTTTAAACAAACAGCTTTGTAGGTGAAATATCAATACAATACGAAGAAGTTGATGTAAATCATTAGTCTTGGTTAATTACTGAGTAACACTAAACACTACTATTTACTACAATTATTCAGAAATTAAAAAATTAAAATTAAAAAATGTTAATAAAAATAATAAAAATGAAATTAAAATTAGAATGTACCCGTCCTGATGGTCTAGTGGTTAAGACGCCTGGAATGCGGGAGATCGGTGGTTCGATTCTCGTTTGGTGCGGACTTTTTTAATTTCTGAATTGTAGTAAATAATAACAATTACACTTACGGGAGTGTTTCCCGACTAACCAAATCGAGAAACTAAACACTTTCTTTCAAAAGATATCTTTCAATACAGTAAACAATTCTATTTTTTCCTTACAATAGCAATACTAAGTTTATTTAGACTAGGAAAACGCTTAAGTCCGCCGCGTTGTTGGATGAGCGTAATTGGTGTATTGAGCTGCCATGTGTTATGCGGATTTTCTGTTGTTCTGTATAAATCATTACTGTTGAAGATTTTTTTAAAAATTAATTTAAATTAAATAAAAAATAACTTAAATTTTTAATTTTTTTAGTTAACCGAAATTTAAAAAAGAAAAAAATCGTAAAATTACGTTTTCATAAGAAATAATTATTCGATTGCGCTCAAATTTCACAGGAATATATTAATTCATAAAATTAAGGTTCTGTGAAAAAATCATTACAATCGGATAAAGCATGTAGGTGTTATAAGTCGAAGAAAGTTTTTAAAAATCGAAAAAAATCGTAAAATTGCGTTTTTTATGAGAAATAATTTTTCGATTGCGCTCAAAAACGTAGGCCTCCATGAAATTTCATCGCAATCGGAGAATCGGTTTAGCCGGAATCGTGTTAACAGACAGACAAAAATACAGAAGAAAGAAAAAAAAAAAACATTCCGGATTTTTTTCTCCAGTGTAGTGAAGTGGAATCTTCGCTTCGCTCGCTACGCTCGCTACGCTCATCCAATAATAATAACTAATAAAAATTAAAAATTAATAAATCTCCTTTTCGGATGAAAGTCCTTTTTAATTTAAATAGAAACGTTACAGTTTTTTTAGGTTTTTTGGTTTATGAATGGCAAAAATAATAATTAATATAACTTATTTTCGGGTGAAAATCCTTTGTAATTTAAATAGAAACGTTAAAGGTTCTGTAGTTTTTTTTAACGTCCGCTATTTTGTATATTTACCTAATATTAATTAATGAAATCATAATTGCACAGCAAACACGCCCCTAACCGCGTGACGCGCCAACTACCTTTATCGACCCCAAGTGTAATCCATCTAGGCCTAAGTCGACACTAATGCATCTTGGTAGGTGGCGCTACCTTTCCACCACTCTGTGACTAAGTCAGTACACAAAAGCACATACATCCATTCCTATGTTATTGGCAATGGCATTTTCATGCGTTTCCGTGAAAAAAGTGATTTTTTCCATTCGAGGCACTTACAGCCTCTTCCATTTACGTGCAATTTATTTTTTGTTTAATTAAATGCGCCTAACGTTTTCATAAGAAAACGAAATTTAAAAAATAAAAAAATCGTAAAATTGCGATTTTCATAAGAAATAATTATTCGATTGCGCTCAAATTTCGCACGAATATCTTAATTCATGAAATTAAGGTTCTGTGAAAAAATCATTACAATCGGTTAAAGCATGTAGGTGTTATAAGTCGAAGAAAGTTTTTAAAAATCGAAAAAAATCGTAAAATTGCGTTTTTTTATGAGAAATAATTTTTCGATTGCGCTCAAAAACGTGGCAGTTCTAAGTCTCAGAGATTTCGAAGGCCTCCGTGAAATTTCATCGCAATCGGAGTATCGGTTTAGCCGGAATCGTCTTAACAGACAGACAAAAATACAGAAAGAAAAAAAAAAAAAACATTTCGGATTTTTTTCTCCAGTGTAGTGAAATGGAATCTTCGCTTCGCTCGCTACTCTCATCCAACTATTATGAAATATAGATAGGCCTATCTGTTTTTAATTTTTGAAATAAAGAGATCTTTTTTACAACGCTTATATTAGCTTCATGTGTTTGTCTGTCCGTTTAACTTTCTGTCTGCTTCGACGAAATCTTATAATCAATATTTCATTACAACGCTTATATTAGCTTATTGAGCTTGTCTGTCTGTCTGTCTGGACGGAATCTTATAATCGATATTTTACCCACTTCTCAATGTCCAATCGACCTGAAATTTTTCACACATACGTATTCTTGATGACAATAGATGAATCAATTAACAGATTCACTAATTAATCAATTAATTAGTCTTAATTAATAATTAAAGTTTTATATGGGAATCGATATTTCACCCACTTCTCAACGTCCAATCAAGCTGAAATTTTTCACGCATACGTATACTTGATGACAATAGATGAAAAAATAACAGATTCACCAAGTAATCAATTTATTCATTTTAATTAATAATTAACGTTTTATATGGGAATTGATATTACACCCACTTTCCATTTTTTAATCGATATTTCACCCACTTCTCAATGTCAACGAGCTGAAATTGTTCACACATACGTAGGTATTCTTGATGACAATAGATGAATCAATTAACAGATTCACTAATTCATCATAATTAATTAATCAAACAAAGCTTCATATGGGAAATTAGTCACAGCTAGTGAGGATGGGCCATCCAGATGCAGAAATTCGGACACGTCCAGTGAGCACATATTCAATTACAACATTCTTAAAGACTAAAAAGTATAAAATAATATTAGGGTACATGAATTTTTTTTTAAAAAAAAACAACGCTCATTTAAATGTAGGCCTACTAAAAAGTAAAAAATAAATTTTTGTCCAACAAATTTTTGCCTTTTTTGTTCATGGAGGGAAAGCGCACAACGCTTTTATTTCCCGAGTAAGGCAAAAATTTGTTGGCCGAAAATTTATATTTACTTTCTAGTACATTTAAATATGAGCGTTGTTTTAAAAAATTTTTTTTTTTTCATGTAATATTATTCCCATTTAAATTAATATAGTGACTTTGTAGGCCATTCTTAAAAATGAACGGTTTGCAAATGCTCATAATGCAATTAATTTTGTTAAATAGCCAGTGTTTCCAAAGAAAACGAGGTATATAATTATATATGGGAATCACAAGCTATTCATATGCTTTTCCTTTTGTCAAATAATCTCGTCTAGGAATGGTTATTTTAAAATCGATGGGTCGACGATTATTCATCACGTTTTGTTCTAAAGTCTTTTGCCCTCAGACAACATTTGACTTTCACTTTATACCACCCCCACCCCTACTTCCCCTGAGCTGAGAACGATTTATTGCTTATAACAAAAATTGAAACTATATAACAGGTATAATATTTAACATACAAACCGTTGAAGTAAAATACAATATTTTATTTCAATAGAAATGTGTGATATTTTTTTAACGGTGGATAGTCCAATGATTGATATATTTATATTTACTGCTTAATTAACCTATGACCATCTCCATTGACGTGATCCATACAATACACAATTATGGATACGAAGATAATATTTGAATAGCAATAAGATAACTAAAATTTATGTCTTACCTCACAGAAAAAAGTTTATATTTTGTCTGTAAATATGGCATGCGCATTCTCATTTGACTAATCTAGCTTGACATTTTCATTGAATTGAATTGATCAAATAATTCCACTTTTGTCATAATTTTATTGATTCTTATTGACTCGTGAGTCAGGGTTGAGCTAAAGGGCTTAACCACCAGAACTAGAACGTAAGGCGTAGCTAGATCTCCTACCCCTCTCCTGACTCAGAGGTTGTTGACCAAAATCGTATGGGTTTCGAGGAGTTCAGGTTGGAAGATGAACATGGTTTTACACAGTTAAAAGACGTGTTTCAAACATTTAGAGAATGCCTTGTTTGTTGAACTTAGGTTACTGAAATCTGGATGACTGTGCTTATGTTCGCGAGGCGCAACAAAGGGGAAGGACAGTAACAAAACCCCATGGCTAATGCAGGATTCGAGCCCGCGACCTCTCAGATTCGGACCTGCGCCCCAATCGTATGAGCCACAGTAGACGTCACTTTATAAACGTACCTTCTATTATACGTACACAATAAAAAAATCACATGAAAATATGTATAACTTACGCGCCCGGTGTGTCCGTGACCCCAACGGGGCCCGCCGTGTCCGTGATCTCTATGACCTCCATGACCTCCGGGGCCTCCGTGGCGTTTGTGCCTTCTCCCATGATGTCCGCGTCTCCCATGGTGTTCGTGTTCAATTCAATTCAATTCAAATGCGTTTTATTTCATTAGCAATTGCAAAAGCATTGCTCACTTAAAAATACATAGTTCATGTACAAGTCTTGAAATACGCTTTAACTAATTCTAAATCTACTTACAAAATACCTTAATTTTACACATTTAATTCTACATGCAAAATACAATATTACATGTTATTCATTTTACATTCAAAATAAAATTTACATATTTCATTACATATAATTAAAACAATAATATTTCCTCATCGTCCTCAATTTTTAGTTGTTTATCGTCAAAATTAAATTTGTAATACAATATTCACAAGATAATTTCTTATCATTTAATTATTCATAGGCTCTATTTAAATACAATACAATAATTACAAAAATTTCTTCTCAGCGTTATATTTTTACCCTCTTATCTTTCACCTCAAATTTTTAATACAATATTCACAAGAGCAGTCTTTACCATCTTGAAATTCTTTTATACTATAAAACCCATGAAAAATTAGATATTGTTTAACCTTCATTTTAAATTTGTCTCTATTTATGTTGAGGTCTTTTAATTTAGTTGGTAAATTGTTAAAAAGAATAACACCAGCTTTAACTGGGTCTCTGTTTGATAGGTTGAGTCTGTGTTGGGTTTGGTGTAAATTACTGTTAAATCTTGTATTCTGGTTATGTATAAAACTGTTTCGGGTAAAATGAGATGGATTATCTTTGACAAATGTAAGAATTTCGAGAATGTATAAGCAAGGTACGGTTAATATATTCAGCTGCACAAAAAGTTTTCTGCAAGATGATCTATAACTTTTCCGACCTAAAATTCTGACAGCCTTTTTTTGACATTTGAATATGTCTTGAGCAAATGTAGACCCACCCCAAATTAATATACCATATAGTATAATAGATTGTACGTTTGCAAAAAATGCTGTTCTGTAGATAGGGTAACTCACTTGATGTGACAGTTCTTTAAGTGCATAACATGATGATCTCAAACGTTTGCCTAGTTTATGAATGTGTTCTTCCCAATTTAGTCTATAATCAATATTAATCCCGAGTAAACGACAGTGTTCTACAGTATTTAATGTACACTGATTGTAATTAATTTTTATTTCATTAAGTTTTCCTTTAGTTTGAAATCTCATTAGGTTGGTTTTTGCGCCGTTTAATTTAAGTTTATTGGGATCAAACCATTCCTCTAACTTGCTAAGAATAAATTTAATATTTGCTATTAATTCTGCCTCATCCTTTCCTGTAATAACCACACTGGTATCGTCTGCAAATAGTATAACTATGCTAAATTCACTATTTATATTTGCAGGTAGATCATTTATGTACAAACTGAAAAAGATAGGCCCTAATATTGACCCTTGGGGCACGCCATTACGTATTTCTTCCCATGATAGATTCTTTTAGATTTACAATTCTGTAACTTGACCATTTGCTTCCTACAACTAATATATGACTTTATCCATTTGGAGGGAATACCATTGATACCATAAAAGTTCAATTTCTTAATTAAAATATTATGGTCAATGGTATCGAAAGCTTTGGACAAGTCACACATTAACACTGCTACTTCTTTTTATGTTCTAAAGCTTCAGTGATTTTATGAACTATGTTGAAGGTTGCTGAAGTGGTTGAATATTTCTTCCTAAACCCGTGTTGTTCCTCACATAGAATTTGATTAGTATCAAGAAATTCCGTTAAACGTTTTAAGAAAAGCTTTTCTAAAATTTTTGAGAATATTGTTAGAAGAGCTATTGGTCTGTAGTTACCTATATCTTTTTTGTTACCTTTTTTGAATAGTGGCTTAATAACAGCCCATTTCGCCATATCTGGGTAAATGCCAACCATGAAGGAGAAATTGAATATATCCGCTAGTGGTTTAGCTATAAATACAGCGATGGATTGAACTATTTTACTTGGGATGTCGTCCCAACCTGTTGAGTTAGTGGATTTTAAGCTGCGTATGATTTCTATAATTTCTGATTCGTGAGTACTGTCTAAAACCATATCATTATAGTTGGTTGTATTCAACATAACACGGCGTTTCAGTTTGCCTAAACATTCTTCAGTAGTATCTACAGACCTATCAACAATGGTATCTCCAATAGTGCTGAAGTATTTATTAAATGAGTTGGCAACTTCAACTGGATCTGTAATATCAATTCCATCCACGTTTAATTTAATTTCAGTTTCCTTATTAGGCAAATTCTTAAAGTTTTTGTCTAAACATGTGTTTATAATATGCCATGTTGCTTTAATTTTATTGTCAGAATTACTTATGAACTTATCGTGATAATTTTGTTTTGCCTCTCGTATATTTTTAGAAAGTGATTTCTTAACTTCTTTGAAGTATTTCTTAAAATCTTCTTCATTATTATGTCTACTTTCTTTAAAAAGTTCTCTTTTAAGTTTACAACCATAAGCTATATCAGCATTCATCCATGGTTTAACTTTTCTACGCATACCTATCTTTTTCTTAAACCTTTTTAAGGGAAAATGTTTGTTGAAATACTTCATAAATATGTTCATAAATATACCAAATTTATCATCTACTGTAAGTTCATCTCTTATTTGTATCCAGTGTTCCAGTGTTCCAGTGTTCCATTGGGGGTCCGTGCCCCCAATGATGTCTGTGTCCCCCATGGGGTGCGTGACTTCTAAGGGGTCCCCAAGGTCCAAGTGCAACGTCGGTTCTAATAAATTTTTAGAACACAAAGTTAATCGCAATCTGCATCCAAAAACATTGAGAATACAAAGCGGTTGTTACGTATAGTCCTAGTTGGATTACTTATTCAGAGATTCATAAAAGTTAAACATTTTTTGGGTTGATGCATACTCCAATAATATTGTAAGTTTTGTTAAAAATACGGATCGCTAAGATGATTAACTAGTTAATATTCAACAATAAATTTTTCGCGGGGTACCTGTCCTGGGTGCAATGCATGCATCTCTTCAGGTGTCTATAACTAGGTATATTGGAATAGGAATTGTGAATGTATGTCGCCATTAGGACTCAATCCATTGCGTTCGCAATAACGACTGAGAAAAACCTTTGGAAAACCGTTTAGTCAGTTAAACATTACTAATATTCCTCTCGGTTAAGACTATTTGACCGCGTTTTTCTATTTTCCGAAATATGCTACCAAGTCAAAAATAGTGAATGGCTCTGAAACCTGTCTCTTTTAGAAAATTTAACTATTTTTTTTAAACTTTCTGAACGGGCACGCGGCAAATATCAAATATCGCCTCTTTAAAATAATTTCAAACTTCAATTCGTACAAGCACACCATTCAACGTAGGTAGTTGTGTTTTTGTGACATTTATTTTCACAAATACAATCGGTACAAATCGGTACAAAATACCTCCAAACGAAAAAATTCGCAGGAAAGACACTTTAAAAAAAAATTCTCCCAGTCTGCCTCTAGAAAACCAGTTGAAAATTAATGTAACAAAAACGCAACTAACTACGTCGAATGGTGTGCTTGGGCGAATTGAAGTTTGAAATTATTTTGAAGAGGCGATATTTGCTGTGTGCCCGATCAGAAAAAAAAATAGTTTTGATTTTATTATAGATATAGGTTTCAAAGCCATTCACTATATTTTGACTTGCTAGCATATTTGGGAAAATAGAACAACGCGGTCGAATAGCCTATTACTTATAAGATTTCCTACTTACGGTACTCGTTGGGTGCATATGTTCGGTCCGGTGAGGGAATGTACCAAGTGCGCACACAGCAACAGAATCCATGCGATGCACACCATGGTGGAAGACAGTCTGCTTCAAGTCAGACTGACACTGAAGTCGATGTCTTGGTGGAAGGTTAAGGTTATGATAACGTTCGGACACCGAAAGCTGTGATGCGCAGACCTTTCGGTGCATTCAGTATGTTACAAATTACCGAACGTATAACCGAATATAACCGAACATATAACCGAACAATGCAATATTTCTTGGCAGAGGTGCCGAGGACACAAATAATTTATTGAAAAATGAAGAGCTAAACCTTTTTCTTCAATTTTTGGGGAATAGATACTACCTAATAACAGAAAAATTCCTATAGGCTATTCAAATTTCCGTACTAAAGTAATCAAGTTCAAAATTAGATTTTGAGCAGGGTTTTTACTTTTTAGTTGTTGTTACACACCGTTATTTACAAACTGATTTTAGAAGTTAAGGGGAATAGGCCTAAATATGATTTCTCAAGAATGCAGTAAAGACGTAAGTAGAATGAAAAAGGGACATAATATAAGAGCAGATTATTTTTTGTAAAATTTTTTGACGGGTCATAGCCTCAGAATCAACAATTATATATTCAAATTGCCCGAATCAATCCAGCTAGTTCAAAATTGAATTTTGAGCAGCGGTTTTTTGTATATTATTTCCACACTCCTATATCTACAACCTAAAGAAAAGTATTAATGGTTTTCTTTAGTTTATTGCGTTGCACGATTTTTTCCGTATGCCAATACATTTTTATATTTTGTACTGTTTAACGAAAAAACATCGTGCGTGGCCAGAAACTACAGACAACCAGTTTCCCTAATATTTAGGTTGTAAGTGTAGAAACAAAATATAAAAACCCGCTGCTCAAAATTCAATTTTTAACTAGCTGGATTGATTCGGGCATTTTGAATATAATTGTTGATTCTGAGGTTATGTCCTGTAATATATATTTTTTTTATATAAAATAATCTGCTGCTAACTTTTCAGGCGTCTTTGCTGCATTCTTTAGAAATCATGTTTAGGTCTAGGGATTCCCCTTAAGCGTCCGATACGCGTGTAGATTTCTCCCCCCCCCCCCCCCGAAGATTTCTAGGCGCAGATGGAGAATTCTTTTCAAAAAAAATAATACACGTGTTTCAATTCCGCGCGCGACGCACGAGGAAAGATAATGTTCTAGAGAGAAAAGAACTCTTCCACGTGAATCGCACGCTTCGAAGTAAATATTTGCAGAAAAGCCACAAAAAAATGTAACTTCCAGATTAATGGTCATGCCCATTTATTTGATGAAATTTTTGTTATCGACGAACTAAAGAAATTATATAGTAAGGTCAAAGCCGAAGGTCAAGATTGTCGTAAATTTACACTAATGTTCTTGTGGTTAGAGGCCTTGCTTCTAATGCAGAAGTCGTCCACGGAGGCACATACGTTTAGGGCACTGTTCCAAAGCGTGGCTCTACGTGGACGTGGGTTCGAATCCCTCAGAAGATATGTTTTTTGTAGTTGTCCTTTATCCTCATCTATCACCACTCATCGTCAAAAATCAAATGCAGAAGGTCCAGGGTTTTATTCTCGCTTTAGACTGGAGTTTTTAACTTGTAAAATTGATCAGTTCTTAACATTAGGAATGTGTAAAAGGTGAATTTGGAGCTGTCCTATAGCAACGAGGCACATAACAAATTATAAGTTTGTTTCGAATCAGCCTTGTTGATTCTGGCGCTGTCCGCGGGTGGAATCGTGCCCATCTTGAATGATCGGTGTTTCCTACTTTAATATGCCGGTCTCTATTTTTTTGTGTGAGATGCCCGCTTTAGGGTATACACATCAGATTTAACCGGTGTGACCCTCTTCAGGTGTCTAACTATGTATATTGTTGATAGAATTGTGAAGGGATGTCCGAGGGCTATTTAAGAGGACTCAATCTCTTGCATTCGCATTAACGCGACTGAATAAAACCTCGGAATAAACCTTCAGTCAGGATTGCCGGTCTCAACGGTATTTGAACCGTCTCCCGAATCAGAGTCGAGTGCTTAGCGCCTGAGCCAACACTGTCTAAGGGTCTCTATATTTGGTCATTGTTCGCTCGTCGACGGTGTCGGCGCCTACAGGGTTGGCTTGGTCAATCAGCTTTTAATTTAATGTCCCCCACTAAAAATTTGTTATGTGTCTGAGTGGGTAGTCTAAATACGAATTTATTAATTTTTCGAGGTGTTGGTGTTGTTACATCTATAAACCAACACTAATGCGATAAACCTATTGACACGACAATACTGTCTCATGTGTTTTTATCTCCTTGTAAAGTCTAGACGAGCTGCATTTGCTAATGCAAGCTGTTCTTCTTATCGCAAGGTCTCCATTAACTTGACCATATCTGCTTATTAAATATATAACCTATGACCGTGATTCTACAAAGTGGATTATAATGTTGTTTGTTTTTATTATTATTATATAAGAGCGAATAATCAACTGAAAAAATCTGAACGTTGACCGATTTGCACTCTTGAGTTGAAACATTGTACGCCTAATATATAAATAAATTCGAAAATTTATAAGATTAACTAATTGAGTTCAGATGAGCGGTTGCTATCTTTATAGACAATTAGAACGTATTGCTCTTATCTAAATATGCAATAAATTATAGTTGAACACACTACACACACAGATCAATTAGCTGAATTATGTTGAACAGTTGCCAATTTTCTCGTTTGTTTTAACAAACGAATAACATTAAAATAAATAATTATAATATATATTTTTTTCGTGGGAAGCCTGCCCCGGGTGCAATTCATGCCCCTCTTCAGGTGTCTGTATGTTGCAGATGGGGCAATTGTGAAAGGATGTCTGAGGGCTATTTAAGAGGACTCAATCCCTTGCAATCGCATTAAAGACTAATGAAACCTCGGAAAAAACCTTCAGTGAGGATTGCCGGTCTCGCCCGGATTTGAACACGGGTCCTGCCAACACTGTCGGTCGAATAACATTGAACAACTTATTCATCTAATATACAATTTAACCTGTCGATTTAATTATTATGTAAACGCTCTCGTGGACGTAATTATATATTAATATGGAAACAACAATGTATTTTATTTGAATTATTTTCTAGAATTAATTAATCAAATTGGATAATAAGTAGGCCCATTGGGGATTTAATTTTTAATGTTTATTCGTAAGTATGTAGCCTATCAAATATGTGAATACAATTGCATGGTTGGGTTATTTGATATATGTTAGAGTTCCAATTATAAAATTATTAATTATTAATAAAGTTCATTTTATGGATTTCAATCCAGAAATTAGCAAATCCATTTCAGTGGAGTATCGAACCCCTGTCTCCCATTTGGCGGTCTGGTGCTTTACCCCTAAGCTATACCAAGACGGTTTACTTCATATTATCTGGATTGTTGATGCGCATTAGATCTGAATAGATAAGAACGATTCTGCCGCCTTTGAACTGAACAACTAAACATAATATTTTATAATATTATTACCTTAAGCAGGTATGAGCGAGAGTTTATTTCTCAATTTCATTAATCACACCTATATATGCAATTGATTTTATGGAAATCAAATCAATTTTAATTTGCGAATTGATTTCCATATAAACAATTACACCTCGGGAGTATTTCCCGATTGGAGTACCCTTTAGAGTACGTGGACGAGTCATACTCGTCATTTTAGGGAAAGCTTTTAAAGGGGTGACCAAAATAATAAGATAGATTTTTTTTCAAAAATTTACAAAATTTGATGTTCAAAATAAATAAAAAATGTGAATCGCATGGCTAGTATGAATTCTTTTTATGATCCAAAATCCAAAAGGGTGGAAAAGAACAAAACAGAGAAATTTAATAATATTTAGTAATTTCAAAACAGACTAACTTGCTGAATTTTGAATCCACAAAAATGTAACGCATATTTAAAAAACAGAAAAAATCATCTTTCCAGCTAAGCATTGAAAACAATAGATTAATTTAAAATTAATGGGTTACGTTAGATCTAAAATTTGACCTAATACTTATTATAAATTTTGTCCCGTAAAAACAAAATAATAGTATTAAAATTACCAGAAAAAATTATAATTTCATTTTGTACCCTATAGGACCTGAATATATATTAAACTAGGAAACGCTCAGTTGGACGCGTTGATAAGCGAGCACGTGCTATAGCTAGACCCACATTGCACATTTTTTTAAGTTTAAAAATTTGCGACGTTTGCTGTCCACAGGGCCATGTTTCCATTATTATTTATTATTGCCAAGGTATTTGGGTAAACCCGTGTGTAAAAAACCTTTACTTTGTGGATAAAATCCACCACCATCTAGAGGACCTTGACTCCTTGGGAAAACTATTTAAACTCTTTGGTGACAAATAATACACTCTTCCTCGAAAGTATTTTGTTTACTTCTAGGTGGCAGTGCATTAGAAACTTCGCGCGTCTTTTCGTTGCCATGGCAACGTTACTTTTGTTATAATGTAATTTCCATCTACACTACTTATCGGATCAAAATAAAATTAACATATTCGTGACCGGACGGACATTCTAAATGATTTGGCTATCTCAGATTTTGTCGCCGTTGAGTTTGAAAAAAAAACTTTCGATTAACTTTAATGTAACTTTTTAACTTTTTGAACGATTTTGCCACAAAACTAATGGCATTCAATCGAGAACAAAGCTTGCGGATGGTGAAAATTTCAACTCGATCCGAGCCTCCGTTCGAACGTTATGGCGAGACATACAAACAAACAAAAAACAAACAAAAAACAAAAAACAAAAAAACAAAACCAGTGACTAATTTTTCCGGCAGAGTCAAATGGAAACGCTCGCTTCGCTCGCTTAAAAATTGTATTCCAATGGGTTAAACTGATGATAGACAACCTATTTTAAGAATTTAGTTTATATAACTATAAGTAAAACCAGGGGAATATCTGGAAATGCTTATACGTATATTTCTTCAAATAAATTTAAAATCAAAATTGTCTACAATAACCACACACATATTTTATTTCTCCTCAATATTGTTATAATTGTAACATAAATAATTATCACATAAGGTTGATAGCTTCATAGACCTACTTATAAATCACCGCGTTTCAAAATTG
The DNA here is from genome assembly GCA_024449915.1 of Sweltsa coloradensis. Classification (NCBI taxonomy): domain Eukaryota; kingdom Metazoa; phylum Arthropoda; class Insecta; order Plecoptera; family Chloroperlidae; genus Sweltsa; species Sweltsa coloradensis. The sequence continues at coordinate 104,446 of JAMZAV010000999.1, forward strand.
CATGTGTATTTAATTTAATTTAATTTTACATTTATTTAATAATATTTTATTAAATACAGATTTCTAAAACACAGTATGCATGGAAAAGCACTATTGAAATAGAATAAATGTTTAATGTGAATATACATAATATATTATATACCTATACTCCTAGTCTTGTTTACTCTAACTTATACAATCTTCCACACAATTTTTAATTCTTAATTATTCAAGTTTGACATTGTACTATTCCCTTTGGCTTAATGATTTTTTTTTCATTTTCACTTAGCTTTGTGAATTTGTATTAATTTTAATTCATATTTATGTGTAAATTTGTTTGTGTGATGTTTTTAACTTAATATCCTGGACCCTATATGTAAACTATGTATTCATCAATGTTCTGTAATAAAGTAAGCTACAGTTCATAATATTATTTAATATAATATTTTTTAAACGGGCTGTTGTCAGCTGTGCCACACAAGCACATCAAACATCAAAGACACTTTTTGTCCAAGATGCATTTTTAAGTCACATAATTTAAAACATTTTATAAGAAAATACTTGTGAAGTTGTGTTGATAATAGTTTTGCATTTCAATTTCAGCAATACCATCAGCTATTCAGTTGAACGAGCACTAATTCAACAATACAAATATATGCATCCGGTGAGTTACGAAAAAGAAAATCAATAATTACAATTAAAATTTTTCATTCCTTATTTGTTAAATAGCAATCAAGATGAGGCCTGAATTCATATTGTTATTAAAATTAAATATATATATGTTGTTTTTTTGTTTTATAAATGCCAACCTGAAAGTGCTGTACATGACGTCATGTCGGTGGAACAAGATTGGTGTACGCGAGGCATCAAACGCGTATTATTGACGCGAGAGTATTCCATTTTGATTGGTCGACGACAAGAGTGACCTCCATTTTGATTGGTTCTAAGCGCTTGTATCCGCCATTTTGATTGGTTACGAACGTCAGAGTAGGAAAGGCTCAGTAATGATATCTCAACGTCTGGTCGAAAGCTGGTTTGTGTATAGTCGAGTACACTTATAAAGGATACCGGATATTGTGGTTGAAGTTCGTAGGGGGGCGATATAAGCCCATAGATATATAGATAGATATAGATAGATGGATAGAAACCACATCGTTGTTATATAAATTACGATATCACTCTTGCTTGGGCCAAACTAATTGACATACCCTTAAAGGGGCATATACCCCCAAAAAATGTTTTTACTACATAATCTATCATAATACTACACTAAAATGATCGTTAAAAATTTATATCTTGTAACTGTGATTTTACACGAATTTTTCATTTTTTTAAACCTTGAAATTCTGAAATCGGCTTTGACAAGCCTCTTTTTTGTTCCACCTAGCTAGATACTAGAGCATCGTACCAATCTAAAATGGCCCTTTATAACACCGTGTCTTGAAACTGTGCACTAATATATACTCTAAAAACACGCAAAAATATACATTCCAAAATCACACACGTTCTTGGTAATCAGCATATTTTGACCGAACCACTTGCCCAAATTACAAAACAAAAGAAAGATGATTTACAGAAAAGGCGTCAATAACGTCAATAACGGCCAATATTTTTTTTGGATCAAAATCCTCCAAGGTCACGGGGCATAAAGCTTGTTCCCATGTTATTTCTTATGGGAGATTTTTGACAATGGGACCTAGCTCGAAAAATAACAAGTTTGAAAAAAAAATCGGGTCATGGAAGACCCAATAATTTTTCTGTTAATTTTAAGAGGCTTGGGTGCGAACTCCCGCCGTCTAGAGTGCAGCACTTTCGTACTTTTCGGATCACACGAAGGAAAATCAACATTTTCTTGATCTGTTTTCACCCTCCGACAGATAACTTATAATTAATACCTATTTTTCGTACATAGCTTTTTTTCATTTAAGTTACAGATATTTTCGTGCAAGTTTTCAAAGTCCACAAAAATTGTAAAATTTTTGCCGATTTTAAAAAAAATTGTATATGACCAAACGGGGCCAAAATTCACATGTCTGAGTATGCGCAACGAAATTATCTTGATCAATTTAGAAATTAAGCGCAGTTATTCTAAAAGTACGAATCGAAGCGTTTCCATGCTTTCGAACTTCCTCCATCTTTTGTGCACAATGTGGTTTGTTTCATTCCAAGGGTGACTCGGACTAGTTTCTCACTGTGATTTGTGAAGACAGTCTCGGTAATGACAACTCGCTGTCTGGTTTCTTAACTCTATTTTCATATGAACATTTTCTTGATGCTCTCCATTTGCTGTGTTATAACTGCAAGCAAGAACCCAAAAATATATTATTATATCACTTATTTTTACATAACATTATTGAAAAATAAATCTCACTCATTTGTATACATAACAACATTGAAAAATAAATCTCTCTCATTTGTACATAACAACATTGAAAAATAAATCTCACTCATTTGTACATAACAACATTGAAAAATAAATCTCACTCATTTGTACATAACAACATTGAAAAATAAATCTCACTCATTTGTACATAACAACATTGAAAAATAAATTTAAAAAAAAATTGTGTTAAATGCATGTTGTTGTAATGCTACTATTTCAAATATTTACGAAAATGTAATTATTGTGTTTCTGCATCTATGTAATTAGATTTATTTAGTTGTCCTCCTTTGTAAATCAGTTTTTATAACTGAATAGGATCGACGTTAAATAAATAAATAAATAAATAAATAAATAAATAAATAAATAAATAAATAAATAAATCTCACTCATTTGTCATAACAACATTGAAAAATAAATCTCACTCATTTGTACATAACAACATTGAAAAATAAATCTCACTCATTTGTACATAACAACATTGAAAATTAAATATCACTCATTTGTACATGTATTATGTATGTGTATGTTGTATTATGTATGAATCCATGGTGAATAAATTATCTTATCTTATCTTATCTTATCATAACAATATTGAACAATAAATCCACAAACGTGGTGTTTCGTCCACGTGTAGTATGTACATAGTGCTGCGTTGTCTAATAAGCAGAGCATTCGAAATGGTTTTCTAATAGAGGTACAAGTGTGTTTATAAAATATAAATATTATTTATATATTTTGTTAGAAGTTAATTAAAGAAGTTAAACCATAGCCTGGTTCCGAATTAATTAAGTGGGAGGACATGACTAGGCCTACCTAACATTGCAGTACAGTACTTGTTGAAAAATGGTTTTATTCTGACTGGCATTTTGAATAAAGATTTTAACCTAGTGAATGACATTATATTTTTTATATTGTTACGATTCAGCCCTTTTCTGTCGAATATCGGCTGACAGTCGACATGGATACACTTAACTATACACCCCCATTATAAATTTGAAAACAAAAGAACAACATTATTTGAACAAATATCGTTTTTGAAAGTTTGACCCTAAATGATTAAAGCCTTACGAGAGTTTCATGAAGGCTTTGGCGGCGCAGTATCTACTAACCTTGGGCAACGAATGCAATTTAACAAGGCTAAGATATGCGAATAGGAAGAAACCACGTATTTATCATCGCCTACACTGATTAAAACGTTTGTACGACGCAAAATATCAATATGTCGGATAGCTAAGGTTCTTCCAGTAATATTGAAATACTTTTGTCAGCCACGAAACGGTAGGTCTTCTTCTAAAGCGTCGTAGGGGCCAGTTGCGTATCCCGTAGACCTGATTTTGGAGGGTCTCAGCGTTTAATTGTTTTTGAAAAAACTACAGCTTGAATTTAAATTGTTTCCCTATTAAAACGTTAACAACAAATATTAGAATACATATTTGGTTGGTTTGAACTGCTAAATATTATGAAGCTTTGAGGAATCTCCATATAAAATTCACCCTTGCAACATGTGTTTAGATGGCGCCAATGTTATTTTTGTCCACCAGTCGGCCATGACAGTCGGTGTGACGTCATCTGAAACTCTCGAATACTCGTGATAATCTAAAGGGCACCTATATTATCGTTGTGTGAGAGAATCCTGGTTGTAGCTTACCTCGAAATGTTTGAAATCATCATCTTCGTTGACCAGCATCTCCCTGTTCCCGTATCGTTTCCTGAAATAATATAATTAAATAATAGTATAAGTATTATTTATAATGAGAGGTAGGCCAACGTGAAAATAGCGTTTTGCGAATAGATGCTACAAAGCGCTATTTTTTCACTAAAAAGTTTGGTTTTTTAGTCATATTTTATTTTATTTTATATAGGGCCTAGTATCTATAATTTGTTTACACACATTTTTGAGCAGTTGATATAGGTTCAACCTTGACATAATTTCAAAATAAAATTTTTAAACAAACTTCATACACAAGTTTTTGAAAGGGTCTAAAAAATAGCTGCTACAAAACGCTATAAAATGACACTTGAAAATGCTATATACACGTACTTCTATTTATAATGTAATAATAATCGAGTTATGTAGAATAAAAACGTCCCTTATTAAAAATCAGATCTTGTATAAGTGAGCGGGTATACTCCATTAACAAATTATGTTTAAATTTAAATTCAAAGTGATAACACAAAACTGTAGCCATCTTACACTTGATTGAACTAGTTACCAACTTCTAAAAATAAGTAGAAAAGTTGTTTTTCAATAATAAATTGCTACTCCTCTATAGGAATGTTGTTTAACCATGGTTTGAAGTTTCGTTTAAGAGTTCATTTGTTTTTGTTTTGTTTAGAAATTTCATAAATATAAATATATATCACAGCCTTTTTTTCCAACAACATTTAGTTGGGTAAAGGGGTGTTTCCACCATTTATCTTGGGCATCACAGAATCAGCACCGGCCTGCCAAGCTCGGCACCTCATCTTCTTCCTCATTCTCTTGTCGTAACACCAGCTCTCTCCACTTTTTCCTGTCCCTCCCACCATCTTTCTCACTCTTCAATCACTGGCCATTCTTCTCCTCTCGCCTCCACATTTGCATGTACTTGATCTTGCCATCTATCTCGAGGTCTTCAAACTCTTCACCTATCATTCTTTAGCTTAAATGCTTGTCTTGGGATTCTATTCTTCTCCGTTCTTCTCATATGACCATATATATTCTTTTTCTGTAATTAAATTTATGGATTTTGGTGGAGGCGCCGGGTACGGGAAAATAACCCTTTAAAAATTCTAGCTCCGCTCCGTTGACCACGAGCGTCACTAAACACATTTTATCATCCTTGTTGAAGGGAAAATATGTCAACCAAACAACGCTTGTTGCTCGGAGGTCATGTTCGATTATCGTGGGACGTGACATACGCACGCAAGGACGGATTCCTATAGGGAAGTATATTAGAATTGACAGCTCTTTTTTTTTATTTTTACTATGTTTTTTATGTAAGTTCCTATTTTATGTGTACCATGTATACAGTTGTACACCATCGCCCATAAGTAAATCAAGGTATGCCTAGTTGTATCTACTATACACCCAGTTCTAGATTTACTTCTGGTCGAGGGTATACATACATGTTAATGGGTTTGTAAATAATAATAATATATTTTTTTTATTTTTTTATATATAATAATTTTCAACTCTTTTCCAGCAATGTCGAGTGGTGTTTTTCACTCAGAAATCTAGGGCACGAAACAGGTATGTGTTGAGGCTCAGCGTTTCTTCATCTTCATCCTGCATCTGCTTCTCCACCAATCTACCCCTCTCTCCCCTGTCCTCCCACAGCTTCACTTCCATCACCTGGTTCCACGATTCACCTCGCTCTTCAACGTCTCCTTCGATCAATCTCCCCCATCTTTCTCTCGGTTTTCCTACTTTTCTTTTACCTTCCTCCCCTGCTTCGAAGTCTCATCTTGGGATCCTATCTATTTCCATCCCCTTCATATGCCCAAACCATCTTAAACGTTCAATTCCTAGTTTAAACATCAATTTCTCCAGTCTTAATTCCTTCCTTACAACTTGAAATACTTAATAAATAGATTTCTGTGCTTTGTGGATACTCACTCTAGCACTCTCCTCCACAGCATCAGCCCCAAGTATCCCATGATGGAGACGAGAACGAGGACCCCTGCCAAGATGGCCGCCACATGTGTAGTGTAGTTGAGTGACGCTGTCTTACTGATGGCGCTGTGATCGTGCTCTTCGTGTTGCGACACTAGCGCCGAGACGGGTAGGGATGTAACCTCCGCCAAGGACACGGAACCTTCTGTAACTGACATCAAGAAGCTCTGTTAGAGAAGCTGGATCTATTATTATTTTATTTTTGTCCCCTTTTGTAAATCAGGTTTTTAACTAACTATAGGATAGACGTAAAAAAATAAACCTACATACATAAATAAGATATTATGTATGTTTTGAAATCAATCCAGAAATTACAAAATCTATCTCAGCTGGGATTTTTTAATTTCTGGATTAATTTCTATATAATCAATTACATCTGTGGGTGTGTTTCCCGATAAGTCTGGTTAAGTAATGAAGCTATTGAAGCAAATTTGATGCGTTGAGGGTCTACGATTAACAGCGACAAGTGACTAAGTCCACCGAAACGACAACTTTAGTGACAATATAGTCACGCATCTGACTGCAGCCATACAAGCTTATAAGCTGTGTATTGGCAAAAATTACACATTTAACATTTTTCATGCCGTCTGCCAATGTTTCCTTAACGTAACTAGGGAATCGCCAAAGTCGTTGAACGACGAGTGAGTGAGCCATGTGTTGAGTACCCGGGAACATCCCCTTTCCTCCCCTATACCTAAGGCTGGATCTAGCCCAATATGGGCAATGATACCGGGTATTCTACACATGGCTCACTCACTCGTCTATCAACGACTTTGGCGTTTGCCTAGTCAAGTTGGCTAAGGCGCCCTTATACCCGGAATGTGGGAGACCTGGGTTCAATCCCCTGGTCGGAAAAGATTTTGTAGTTTATGGATTGTATTTAAAAAATTATTAAACATGTTTTGAAGTACATATAACGCAGTTTAGTCTACATGAACTGTGACAATACAATGGAAAACATAGCCAGTACGAAATACTTGTAAAAATATTGCAAGGTTTACTCAATCTCCCAGTGGAATTTGGGGGTACCTTGAGCGTGAAAGATTATAATACCTTGAACACAGAATACAATCACGGCCTGCCAAAAATTATTCGATTAAAATGACTCCTTCAAGAACAAAAGCATTGTTGTTAAAATGAAACCTACCCATTTCAAACACATTTTTCAATTTATTATTTATTGTAGGTTTAAATCGCAACGGATTTTTTTCATTTTGTTAGCAGTTCTCAGATACATGGTCGCGGAGGTCTGTTTAAAATTTCAGCTCAATCTATTTGGGCGTGCGGCCGTATGGGACGGACAGACAGACAGACATACATTCAACAGACACAGTCACGACGAAGACCCGATCAAGTGGGGTTATAATTTCCCCATTCGCTTCGCTCACTCGCCTAAAAGCAACTTTACATACAGCAAAATTTAAGTAATTCCTATTAATTTAGTATGATGGAAATTCGAGGTGGCAGTTCTCATTTACTCTTTTGACTAAAGTTATAAATCGACAAGTTGTTGTTTGAGCTTGTAAATAGGCATGATATACAACATAATATGGGTGAGAGCTCATATTTAAAAATAGTGCATTCCTGGACGATTGACATGTGTGCGATATGGATTTGCCTTAATTATTTCCCTCAAACTGTGCTCATGCACTGTATAATATACAGATTATCGTATAAATGCTATATATCCTTTATTACAGTTGCGTAAAAATATTAATTGAAACTAGAATATTTAGCATTTATTTTAGCATTAAGTAGCATTTTCTTTCTACCAAAACCTTAGATTTCGGGGGGTTCTTACACTCGATATGGTGGACTACAGGAATATTTCAATTCAATTTAGCCTTTAAACTAGTTCTCAATAGGTGTGATAAAACCGTATCCTGTTTAGCAAAATTAGCCTTTCGTAGCGTTTTACAAAATATGTGTTCACAGATTTAGCATCTAAAACCTAAACACGAAATATATACAAAATTTTCAAACATTTGGTGGAGGTGCCGGGTAGAGTACATCGTAAGATGCATCATCTGAGATAATAATTCCATGGACCCGGCGTCTCCACCAAAATCAGAAATTTTTTACCAGTGACTTGAAATACCTCTAAAGCCAAAATATTCGTTCGCATTTGTTTCATATTATTTTTATATATGGTATTCATATTTATTTTAATTATTTCCTTTTGCGAACGTTCAGTTGGCACGGGCCGCAGCACTATCGCTGTGACTAAAGACACAACGAAAACTATCCGATGGCAAGTAAAACCTATTTATGTATTTATTTACTTACTTCGCTTTTAATCTCTTCAGTTATAAAAACTGATTTGATAAGGAGAACTATAATAATACAAATGTAAAAAAAAATACGCATGGTAGGGCTATAATAAAAAGTTTCGATCATATGTTCTTCACAAGTATCTAGCTAGGTTGATGCTTTCCACCTTTAATAACGCAACTCTGTTTTATACGATGTATGTCGATTTATTTAATAACAAATTAATTAATCAATTCTCATGGCTTTCTGCCATGATTCCACATCCACTTTTTAAGGTTGTAAAAGTGTGAGTATGCAAGTTTTAGAAGTTTCACGTTATATATTGGAAGCGAAAATTAGGCAAAATTGAAATTTTCAATACTAACAAAACAAATACGTTTTATATGGATGCATAGTAAGCATATTGTTGATACGTGATACATTTTGTTTTATTCAATTGAACAACAAGAAAAATTGTAATATTATATTCTAAATATAACCATACCGACACGACAACAGCCAATCGCATATACATACCTTTTTTAGGTGGGTTTGCGTCTTCTGATTTCTTCTCGGAATATTCTTTGGCTTCTCTTTCTAAAAATAAAAAATGTTTTTACTTATAAACACAGATCAATTAATTTTAAGTGTAAAACCTTTTTGTATGCCTAAATGGTACGAATTGGAATGTCTTCCATTCGGGATATGAATGTTACTATCAATATTTACAACTTTATTGATTGCAATCGAAAATCAAGGGCCCAGGATTTTGAATTTCTACAGTGGTGACTAAATCATGAAGTCAAGTTCGTTTGCCAGTACAAATACTGTTTGGTATCGGAAAACGTAAATAATCATTAAACGCAAGACGTTAAGATAAACTTTCCAAAATATGTCACACCCTTCTCAAAACTAGGAGTAAGCTACATTTAAAAAAATCCTTAATCCAAATCGTTTTTGTGTTTTGCGTTTCTGTGCACAATAGTGTGTATTAAAAGTCGGGATATCAGGAAAATGTATCTACAATTACAAGACAAAATTGTTTTCGGATTTTTCAGAAGACTATATCTTATATTTCTAATCAATAACGACCATTGGAAGAATATTTCCGGGAAAATGTGTTGGCTCGAGCGCTAAGCGCGCGACTCTGATTCGGGATGTCTCGGGTTCAAATCACGTCGAGAACGGCAATCCTGACTGATTGTATTTCCGTGGTTTTCCTTAGTCGTTAGCGAATGCATGGGTGTGCCCTCGGACATCCTTCACAATGTCCCATCTCCAATATACCTAGTTAGACACCTGAATGGGGGTAGCATTGCACCCTGGGCACGTCAGGTTAGGATTAAGGTGTTTCCTCCCCAACCCACCTGTTACTTCCGCTTTGCCAGTGCTGCGCTCTGTGGCCGGCGAGGCAGAACTCTCTTGTACCGACGACTCTGGAGACTGTTGCGTGCTGCGATCTAGCGGGGCTTCTGAGGAACTAGCGCCAGTGATCTCTCCCTCTTCCTCGTGCGTCTTGTTGATGCGGTTGACGTGGGGGTCGTAGATAATGTCGGTCTCATTGTTGATCATGGCTTCTTCATCCCGGTCGGTGATGCTGTTGACAGAAGAAGAATCATATAATGAAGAACCCTTTTTGGACTGTTGGATATATTTAATAACGCAACCGCAACCGGTCCCGTCCAATTCGTGCGGTAACTTTAGCCCCTGTGATTTTTCAAATGTTTTGTTTATGTTTGGGACTTAGTCGTTTTTTCAGGTGAAAAATAGATTTTTTTGCTTTGCGATGGGGGAATACACTTACACTCGTGGAAATCGTCATTCTAAAGTATTATAATAATTTTATTTGAAAGATTACTTGGAGGATAAATTTCAAACATTTTTAAATCAGACCTGATATCATGCTTTGATTAATATCGTGCTGGTATGTGAAAATGGTTTCTGTTACAGGAACCAACATAAAAATATTTATATATTATCTTATTTAAGCAGTTAGATACTTGGTCTAGCTAGACCTATCATTTTTGCTTGTTGTTGTGTACAACTTACTTGTACAAATATTATTAAGTATTTCAGGAATTTAAATGTTGTTCAGTTAGTTGTAGTTTTTTCGTCAGCCTCATTAAAATATATATGTATGTATTTTTCTATGGCTAAGAATAAACAGCGATATGGAATAATAATATTTCCTACAACTTTTCAAAGGCAACATAATTAAATCTGACAGTTTTTCATACCTATTACCTGGGTAGAAAGCTGCTTTGATTTGTACGGAATTGGTAGAATTTTTCGGGTAGATCAAAAATCAAATTGTGTGTGAAAACACAAAAATACACACATTCCTGAATGTCATAGATTTTTTTTAAACGTCTGTAGAAGATTTATTTTGAACATGCGAGAAAAGAAAAGAACAACAAAATTGTGGAAATAAAATCAAATGTTGACTTTTTTAACTTGTTATTAATTTTAAATCCATAATCTGCAAAAATTTCTAAAAGATCAAGTTGATAAAGATCAACCAATCTCACACTTTCGGTGTGCTGCCTTGGAAAATTACGACAAAAAATGTTTCGATAGTCTATAATAGAACCAGGTTTTAAATCCATTCTTCATAATTATTTTTTCTTACTTATACCTGAGAAAATTAAAAAAAAACTGTCTTAGTCAGCCTTAATTTGTGATTTTTATAAAGTAAATATTTCGATAGCACCTCTTGCACTTCCTCACCTGAAGGTGATGTTGTGATACGGGTCCCTCATTAGGTCCCCTACCTCAGATGCGATGTGTGACGGGCTGACGCTTGGGACACTGCCGGGTTCTTCTGCTAACAAAACATGGAGTTGTATATATATTTATATATTTGTACATTCTTGAATACAGCAAACTGCCATTTTATACCTAGCGCAGTTAAAATTTGAAAAATTAATATGATGAACGTATGTAAAACAGTAAAACGTACTATAACTGTATTACACAGGTTGGCTCAGTCTGCTATAAATTTAATGTCCCCCACTGAAAATCAGTTGTGTGACTGAGCGGGTACACCCTCAATATGATTTTTCTTTTCATAAAACACACCAATAATAACTAGAACCAATAGTTATAAAATTATATGAATAAGATGACGTATTGACGTTAAAACGCAGTGTAAAATATAGAAAATAATAATAAAAATAGAATATATAACACCAAAATAAAAAAGATATTAGTCCTCTCTAACCTCCCTCCTATTTCTTTTGTTAGATTATCTAATATTTGTAAATAGATAAATTATCGTGACATTTATTTTGTGTAGGACCATCATTGATACGTTAAACAAACAGTTTCAATTCTACCGTAAAGATAAGCTTACACGTAGAAACCGAGATGTTTGACAGTGTAAATGTTTATATAAAATATTGAATCGTTTAAATGTGTGAACTGAAACGACCTTGAAAGTTATAAATAACATCATTGGAGCTAGATGTACTTTACGAAGAAGTGTGTACTACGTTCTCCAACACTCTTTACATAGTATCAAGTAAATAAACCTTGTATTACATACAGACCCATACAATATTTAGTGGCAAAACAACCGACATACGAGAAAAAAAAAACATACGTGGATATTAAAATTCAGCTTTGTTGGATGAGCGAAGCGAAGACTTCAATTTCACTAACCCCCCAAAGAATTAGCTCAGGTGTTTTTTGTTTGTTTTTGTTTTGTTTTTGTTTTTCTCTCTGTTTGTTCGCGCTCTAACGGGCAAACGGCATATGCGAACTTGTTGAAAATTGGAGAAGACCTTCGAAATCTCTAAACTTAGATCTGCCACGTATTTTGGTATAATCGAAGGAATATTTCTCATAAATATTGTACTTTAACGATTTTTTCCGATTTTTAATGCGATTTTTCGTGATATTTAGGCCAATTCTGACCATACGGGTAGGTCTACAATGTTCATATTTTACATGGATGTATTGCTTTTGAAAGAAAAAGTTGAAAAAGTTAGCCAGAATCCATAGAATAAAGGTTTTAATATGAGTTTTTTTAGGTTTATAATTGGATGAGCGAAGCGAAGACTTCAATTTCACTGACCCCCCAAAAAATTTAGCTCGGTTGTTTTTTGTTTGTTTTTGTTTTGTTTTTTTGTTTTTTTGTCTGTTTGTTCGCGCTCTAACGAGTAAAGGGCAATTGCGATCTTGATGAAAATTGAAGGGGACCTTCGAAATCTCTGAACTTAGACCTGCCAAGTTTTTTTTGGTATAATCGAAGAAATATTTCTCATAAATATCGTACTTTAACGATTTTTTCCAATTTTCAATGCGATATTTTCGTGATTATTTGGGCCAATTCTGACCATACGGGTGGGTCTACAATGTTCATATTTTACATGGATGTATTGCCTTTTGAAAGAAAAAGTTGAAAAAGTTAGCCAGAATCCATAGAATAAAGGTTTTAATATGAGTTTTTTTAGGTTTATAATTGGATGAGCGAAGCGAAGACTTCAATTTCACTGACCCCCCAAAAAATTTAGCTCCAATGTTTTTTTGTTTGTTTGTTCTTTTTTTCGAATTTCTGTCAGTTTGTTTGCACGATTTCGGGCAAACGGCACATGCGATCTTGATGAAAATTGGAGGGGACCTTCGAAATCTCTTAACTTAGACCTGCCACGTTTTTGGGTACAATCGAAGAAATATTTCTCATGAATATCGTACTTTTACGAATTTTTTCGATTTTTAGTGCGATATTTTCGTGACATTTGGGCTGATTCTGACCAAACGGGTAACAATGGAAACTTGACTTCAATCACCTACAATGCGTTCAAAAAGCACTTGCAAAAGTAAAAAGAGCCCACGCAAAATAAAAACTTACAAAAAAGCTCATCCACCAACGCGACTTAAAAAAGCGTTAGCGAAGCAGCCTACTTTGAAGATTCACAGACCGATGTCAGTGAAGCGTAAAGCGCGAGACTCTGCTTCTGAAAGTTCCGGGATCGAATCCCACCACCGGAAATCCTGACTGAAAACTCCAACGGACCTCAGACATCCCTTCACAACTGTTAAACTCTAAAATAGATTCCATGAAGAGGGGCAAGCATTGCGCCCAAGGCAGGTTATCTATATGAGAAATTGTATTTTGAATAAGACTGAACCCCAGTATTGAAAACCCTTTAGTGATAAACTCCAGTCAGGATTTTCGTGGTTCAAGTCAGATTAGTCCTTGAGACGAAAATAGCTTTAGCATGGTCCGTGTATGCCCTTTTTACAACAACAGACCATTTTTGGATGAGCGAAGCGAAGACTTCAATTTCACTGACCCCTCAAAAAATTTAGCTCCGATGTTTTTTCCCCCTGTCTGTTCGCACGATTCCGGGCAAACGGCATATGCGATCTTGATGAAAATTGGAGGGGAACTTCGAAATCTCTGGACTTAGACCTGCTACGTTTTTGGGTACAACCAAAGAAATATTTCTCATCGTACTTTTACGATTTTTTCCGATTTTTTTTTTTCATTTTTAGTGCGATTTTTTCGTGACATTTGGGCCGATTCTGACCAAACGGGTGGTGCTACAACGTTCATATTTTACATGGACATTAAGGTTATGGTGATGTAGTACCTTTTGAAAGATAAAGTTGAAAAAGTTAGCCAGAATCCATAGAAATAATGGTTTTAATATGAGTTTTTTTAGGTTTATAATAACAATTAACAAGTAACAATAGAAACTTGACAACAATCACCTACAATGCATTCAAAAAGCACTTGCAAAGGAAAAGTGGTCCTACGCAAACTAAAAACTTACAAAAAAGCTCATCCATAAACGCGGCGGGACTTGAGCGTTTTCCTAGTACAAAGAACATCCCTTTAACAATAAATGATTCAATCACTTATCGAATAAGATTCCTCACCTGTATTTTTATTTTCTTTTGCTTCAAGGGAAGATGGTTTCACTGGACCCAGACCTTCATCTCTGTCGGACCCTGAGGCTACCAGCTTGGACGAGCCCAGCGACGTCGCGACGCTTGTAGTGGCGTCGCCGGGGATAGGGTCAGAGAGGGCGGTGGCTGAAACACAGATGTACAGGTTAAGCTCGGCTATTTGGAACTGTCTGTACAATTTACCAATTGCAAACTAATTCTGATACATATTTTTATAAATCCAAACATTTTAGAAATGTGTTTGACATATCTGTTCAATCAGTTTATTAACTGATTTTCAGCAAAGATCATCATTTGCATACCGTTTATATTATACCTATAGTTGCTATAATAGGTCGGCACGAAATTCACCGTTTACCACAATTCGGTGATATTTCATACCTGGTGATTTATTTATTTGTTTATTTGTGGCCATATAACAACAGGACATAATGTCCCACAAGTACAATTTACCAAACATTACATAGGGTATCAAAACAAAACGTTCTAAAATTAATTTAAAAAACAAAACAAAAAACAAACATAAAAATAAAATTATTTACATAAATATGACTATAAAATAATATAAACATGAATGTACCTATAAGAGTGGTGTTGTATGTATGTTTGAGTGTGTGTGAGTGAGTGTAACAAAACTAAATATAAATTGTGGGAGCATGAAGAAGTCACACACATACATAATCACAATGTGCATACTAACACGCTGTCAAGTCAAATCTAAGATGATAGGTGGACTGTGTAGTGGGGTAAGCGACACATTTTCCCTCGGGTCCTGGTCTACACATTCATGGAGATATCTGTGTAACTTTCAGTAAGAAGTTTCAAAACTTCTGTCTAGACCTATATTTTAACCCAAGGTCTTCTACATTTAAGGCAGTCATAAGACCAGAGCCCCATACAGAGTTTTTTAAGTGGACTTACATCCATCAATATATTATATCAGTTTATTATAATTTTGTAAACGGTAACGAAAAAAGTATAGCAAATGAGTTTATATTGAATGGTTAGATACCCAAATTAGTGAAAATACGCAGATTTAGGCCTATATAGATTCGGCGATTTTGTATATTTCGGACAGTCCTGAGTGGTAGACACGCGGTTAATGGCTATTGGTCTCTACACAATATTAAAACTAATGGTATTTCTATTTTCACATCTGGAATCATGTCTGATTCTTGTCATAGAAAAGTCCTTTCATTTTTGTTAATCAATCAATCTATGATAGCTTCTCAATCGTTATTACCTTCAGATAGTCAGTTCCAAAGTGCTTAGGAAGTAAGGCTATACCTGTCAATCAATTAATCAAGGTAAAGAATCCATTTTCTACGACGAAGATATATTTAACAAAAGTGAGGACTTTTTGCCAAAAAGAATTTCTATTTGTACTGAACTAACACACACCACACAGCGAGGACAATGTCGTACCTTGTCATGTTTGTTGTACTGATAAACAATGGAGTGCAGTAAATTGTCTGGCACCCAGACAGCCCAGAGATACAAAGCCTGAAGACGGTTTCCTTGCAAACACAGCTCGCTAGTCGCAACAGAACTAGAGCGCTTGGCGCGTGTTATTTACATTTCCTTACTTATACATAACAATTATGACAAATTTGTTGATGTTATAACATAGTTCAGTTCGGATAACTCTTCCGGAACAGAAAAACACGAAAGGTTCAGTTTTTTTAGTTTCCGAAATATGTTTTTATGTATTAGTTTACATGTTAGACCGTTGAAAACTATCAACAACCTTCAACGAGGATTGGACTACATTTTTCATAATTGTTACGTGAACTTAGGGAAATCTATATAACTCTCGCCAAGCGCTCGAGTTCAGTAGAATGTGTGACGAATACTCTTCAGTTTGAGTTTACCGCCACTAATTAGCACTAATAAGTAAGTAAAATGAAACTTTATAGCATGCATTTTTTCATTTTTTATTATTGTACATTTACAAAAGTTGTTATCTAATACTTATTAAAAACGTAGTGTTAATTCTATTCTTATTCATAGTTCTTTTTATTAGATCTTAGATAATATAAGAAAACAGTTGTAAATGCCTAATTATTAGTTTTTTTCTGATTTGAACTATTATTTGGAAATCAATCCAGGATTTAAAAAAAAAATGCATCTATTCCTGTACAGAAGTTATCGTTCGTCAGGTCATGGAGTTTAAATAGTACTGTCGTAACTTTGTCGTTAGGTGTGTGGTCAACTGTGTCATAAAGGACGGTAGGTGTGTGTATGACTGCTCTTGTCCTGGGAGCCTATGTAGTGTTCTAGCTCAAACCAAGGAGGTATGAATAATGTAAGGAGACAGCATGCGCTATCTGTAGCTGTACAAATGAACGTGGCCGTTTTGAACGTCTCCGATCGAGTTTTTCGCAGTATTTGCTGCTTCTCGTTGGTGCTGACCAATATGGCGGCTACTAAAACATAGAGTTTTTCGCAGTATCTACTGCTTCTCGTTGGTGCTGACCAATATGGCGACTACCATCGACGGCCGAAACAGCTGATATTATTGGATGAGCGTAGCGAGCGTAGCGAGCGAAGCGAAGATTCCATTTCACTACACTGGAGAAAAAAATCCGGAATGTGTTTTTTTTTTTTTTTTTTTTTTTTCTTTCTTTCTTTCTGTATTTTTGTCTGTTTGTTAACACGATTCCGGCTAAACCGATACTCCGATTGCGATGAAATTTTATGGAGACCTTCGAAATCTCTGAACTTAGAACTGCCACGTTTTTGAGCGCAATCGGAAAATTATTTCTCATGAAAATCGCCATTTTACGAATTTTTTCAATTTTTAAAATATTTCTTCGACTTATAACACCTACATGCTTCATTCGATTTTAATGATTTTTTCACAAAACCTTTATTTTATGAATTAAGATATTCGTGTGAAATTTGAGCGCAATCGAAAAATTATTTCTCATGAAAATCGAAATTTTACACGTTTTTTCTTTTTTTAAACAAGTCTTTGACTTATAACACCTACATGCTTTATCCTATTGTAATGAATTTTTCACAGAACCTTAATTTTATGAATTAATATATTCTTGTAAAATTTGAGCGCAATCGAATAATTATTTCTTATGAAAATCGCAATTTTACGATTTTTCCTTTTTTAAAATTACGATTCATAAAAAAAATTAAAAAATAAAGTCAATTTTTTTATTTAATTTAATTTAATTTAAAAAAATTATTCGACTTTGTAATAATTTTGTCACAGAACAACAGAAAATCCTCATAACACATGGCAGCTCAATGCACCAATTACGCTCATCCAACAACGCGGCGGGACTTAAGCGTTTCCTAGTACTTAAAACATTGATAATAACTCTTGTATCAATATGAGAATGAATAATAAAGAGTTGAAATGTAATTTTAGTTGATGTGCTGCGTTTTTGTTTGTTTTGGAATGCTCATAGCTTTGACAATGGCTTTAATAATACCGACGACCTTGCTTTGGGTTCGAGGCTTTCGCCGACCACCATTGTCGTTCAAAGTGGCTATGGTTTTCACGGCGACATGCTGTCTCCTTACATTATTCATACCTCCTTGGCTCAAACGAGAGTTGTCGATCGATAGCAACAATAACTTTGTAAATAGAACTAGGAAAACGCTTAAGTCCCGCCGCGTTGTTGGATGAGCGTAATTGGTGCATTGACCTGCCATGTGTTATGCAGATTTTCTGTTGTTTTGTGAAAAAATTATTACTAAGTCGATTTTTTTTAAATTAAATTAAATTAAATAAAAAATTAACTTTATCCTTTTATTTTTTCTTAATCGTAATCTTAAAAAAAGAAAAAAATCGTAAAATTGCTATTTTCATAAAAAATAATTATTCGATTGCGCTCAAATTTTACACGAATATAATAATTCATAAAATTAAGGTTCTGTAAAAAATCATTAAAATCGAATTAAGCATGTAGATGTTATAAGTCGAAGAAATTTTTTAAAAATCGAAAAAAATCGTAAATTTGCGATTTTCATTAGAAATAATTTTTCGATTGCGCTCAAAAACGTGGCAGTTCTAAGTTTAGAGATTTCGAAGGCCTCCAGAACATTTCATCGCAATTGGAGTACCGGTTTAGCGTGAATCGTGTTAACAAACAGACAAAAATACAAAAATAAGAAAAGAAAAAAAAACATCCCGGATTTTTTTCTCCAGTGTAGTGAAATAGAATCTTCGCTACGCTTGCTACGCTCATCCAATAAATCATGCTAAAACTTATCAATCGACATCGACAACTTACTAAAGACCATGCACCAGTGCCAACATTTGCTTCGGTGACACGCAACAATGTTAAACTATTGCGCTCCGTACGAGTTTTCTAATTACAAAGTTGTCACTGTCGATCGACTTTTGTCACAGGAGTTAGTAAAGCTAACAAACGTTACCGATTTTATCAAGGCACGTGAAAACTGATTAGGCGTCCGTCTTATCTTATCAACTCGAACATCCTGATGAAACGCACTTGTTTTGAAACAAAACTGATAACAGAAAATATGATAACGCGCATATGTGACATTTTATAAATCATTACAATAATTCTACGACGAGCTCTAGGCATCCAAGGTAAATTTGTACCTGGAAGACTCCAAACAATAAGTTTTCCTTTTTTTAACTTTGCAAATTCAAAGCACAGGCTTATTGCCTCATATTTTATTCACCACAAGCTTATAGGTCTATGTTAGAAATAATTCAATTCAGTGAATTTATATTTAGTGTCATATATATTAAGTGGTAATTTTAGTTTCTAGTATGACGCAAAAAGAATGCGTTGTAAAAATAAATCTTTGGTGTTAAAGTACCTTTTACTCATGAAGATAAAATACCCTATATTTTAATTTAAAAAATTCTCGTGGGAAACCTGCGCAGGGTGCAATGCATGCTCCTAACTAGAACCTGCCCAGGGTGCAATGCATGCTCCTAACTAGAACCTGCCCAGGGTGCAATGCATGCTCCTAACTAGAACCTGCCAGGGTGCAATGCATGCTCCTAACTAGAACCTGCCCAGGGTGCAATGCATGCTCTTAACTAGAACTGCCCAGGGTTGCAATGCATGCTCCTAACTAGGTATATTGATTGTTGGACTGAGGAAAACCTCGGAAAGAAACTTCAGTCAGGGTTGCCGGTCTCGGCGGGATTCGAACTCAGGACCTCCCCAATTAGAACGTTGGCTAAGCTCGTGAAAACCAGGCTTTGACGCAGAACGCAGAGGTTAAGTCGGGATCACTTGGAAGCTCTATCATTTTGTCCTATCGGGTTGTGGTTTGCACCAAAATGTTAAGTAAGAATCTGTAATAGTTGGTATCAAGGCATATTTTCCAAATACTGCTCACTTTTCTTATTAACTGACCGTAAATATGACACAAAACTGTTAATTTGTAGTTATTTCCCCAATTTTGTGTAAGAGACAATTATTTGAAATTTCAAAATCGGCTTTGATAGAGGTACGCGCTCATCCTTTGTGAACAGCCTCCCAAAAATGCAGATTTTTTGGATGAAAATTAAAGGTCAAAAAGCGGTATGTTCTGTATGTGAAATTAGCTGGATTTGACAACCGAGCGTTTTTTTTTTCAATGGTCATTTAACGTTGTAAAAAAAAGTTGGCCCGAGCTTGGCAACTGTCTGTATAAACTACAACATAATCAATTGCCTTGTCCCCGCATCGTCTGAGCTTCCCAAGCCTACCGTCCTTGACCGCATGAGCTCTTCTGTCGCACCGTGTACTTGTGACGTCAGCTACAAGAATGCATGTTACTAATTACTACATTTACGAAAGTAATTCATGTGATTTAAACGCTAATTACTTTTGAAACATGTAACCGAGTACGTCGCTCATGGAAAGTCTGTATGGTGACTTGGAGCAATCTTATCTTAAGGAAGTGGATGACGTTCTTTCTTTCAAACGTTCAGCTGAATCTCAGGCCTGGCCATAACAGGAATATTTCGAAATTTCGAGATAAAATGTACTTTCAAAATTGGCTTCATTCTTGATTCTTGATGTGTGCGTTAAGCCCTATACCGTGTTCCTTTGAACACTCACTGGGA
The DNA here is from genome assembly GCA_024449915.1 of Sweltsa coloradensis. Lineage (NCBI taxonomy): Eukaryota > Metazoa > Arthropoda > Insecta > Plecoptera > Chloroperlidae > Sweltsa > Sweltsa coloradensis. The sequence continues at coordinate 124,684 of JAMZAV010000999.1, forward strand.
GAATAGTATTTATCTTTGTGGAGAAAACTCTTTTTGTATTTGTAAAAAATTGGCTCCACGCACTTTAAGAGTCCACATAAGTGGATTATGTTGTGATAAACAGGTAATGCAATATCTCCTCTGCAACACCAAGGATATTCTAGAGTTTTTTTGTAACAAACTTTGAGGCAATGCTAAGAGCGGCCCGTAATTACTTTATAATTAACTCCATCCAAATCCTCTCTGTCGGCAAATATTGTAAATTCGTATTTACGATTGCTAGAACCGGTCACTGCACCAATTTCAAAACCTTTTTTTTCTAGTCGTATACAAAAACGAAACTCGTTCGGTTTTAAAACCAATCTTTAGCCAAAAGGTAAAAAGGATGGCTTTGTGGCAAATATAATATTTGAAGAGGGGGGGGGGGGGTATGGAACGAGTAAATTGAAAGGTGATACCGGCACGCACAAAGTATTGCCCCAAAGTCTGTTTGAAAAAAAATCGACAAGAGGAAATATACCATATTTTTATATCAGTTTACATGATATAAGCAGAGATGTTCATCACAACTCAGTACCCTGGATATTTTTGGGTGCCAAATGTGTGTTTTAGATACTACGTGTTAAGCGGTTAAGGATAATTTTAGTCCATGAAATTTAAAATAAGTCCAGTAATGTGCTTTATTGCACTTGCATTGTATGTAGGCCCTATACAGTTTCAAATTTGAAATCATTGTAAACCGTGTATAACAGACGTCATTAATAATTTATTGAACTTATTAATTGTTGAGGTCAAATTTTTTTTGGAGGGTGGCATAATCCCATGGATACACAACTGAATCATAGCGTATACTAGGATAAAACACAAAACAACTGTTCTTTAAAAAAATTGCTTTGAACAATTATGTGTTTATTAAGTTGTTAATGATAACGATAAGTCTAGTTAATTGCCTGACTGCGACGTACGGAAACGGAACACCATAAGTTTATTATAGATAAGAATGTGAGACACTGTATTATATTATACCAACACCGCGGGGAAACATTTGCAATGTGGAGCAATTCAATTCCTTACACTGTGATTGTATTTACCATTCCATATCAACAGTTTGTTTTTATTTTTTAGTTCAATCGCTGTCTCCATTTGGCTCTCATTTAGAAATTTAATCAAAATGATAATAATCTATATGCTGCGAAACAGCGAAAATGATCGACTTGATTGTTTAGTTTATACTGATTTGTTGTGCCAGTATACATTACTTATTATCCCTGCTTTTATCTTATTTTTTATATGATATTGTTTTGCCTTTTTGTAATTTAAAGTGATATTTTATACATATTTCACGTTTGGTGGAGCTATTTGCTGTTTTTTTAACTTAAATGTTTTCTTACTTTTATGATCTTTGTTTTATTTTTGGTTTTCGTGACATTTTAAAGATTTCTGTAATCTAATTTAACATATTCATTTCGTCTCTTGTATTTTTTACTTCTACGATCCTTTTTATTTTGGGTGATTATCTGATAACGTTTAAAGAAATGAAATAAATAAATTTTATGAAGAGTCTACCCATCTCTGTTATATAACTGAATATAACTGATTTTCAGTGGAGGACAGTAAATCAAAGCGACCAAGTCAACCCTGTAGGCCCCGACGCAATCGACGAGTGAGCGATAACCAACCAAAGATCGATATTTTTAATAGGAAATATAGCATTCAGTGGTATGGACAGTGCAAACACCCGCGGATCAACGCCAGAATCAAGAAGGCCGATTCAGAACAACTCTGAATTTATTATGTGCTTCGTTGCTAGGACGGCTCCAAAGTCACCGTTTACAAACTCCTAAGACAAGAACTGATGGACTTAAGTCCAAACCCTGGACCTTCTGCATAGGAAGCAGATACGCTAACCAAAGACCAACGAGCCACACAAGACCAACGAGCCACACGTTTGTTCCCCTTATATTTTAACTTTTCAAACCCTTGCTAAATCTGCGTAAATGTTATTCAATTGAGGTCATAGGCATACACATAAACTCAATATATTAAATACTAGCTCCAACGAAAGAATGCATATGCTTTCGTCAAAAGTGGTAGTGGTGGGGGTAGTATGAATGCGCGTTAAAAGTAATGTCGCCTTTGTGTATGAAAGAGAAATATCTTATACCAACACAAGCAAAAATTATCTGTGCTAGAGCCTAGATCACGGAGTTCCTCTGTTGCTGAGCTAGCGTGAATAGAGTTGACAAAGCTGTTATGTTGGCAAAACAATTTCGAGCTATCTGCACTCTTTCGTTGGAACCACTATAACAACACTGTTAATATTCTTTCATTCACAAAGAAGTAAACATTCATGTTTTTCAAGTCTCATAAATTGTAAATAATTAAGATAAAGTACGTGCCACATTGAATAAATGATCCATTCATGTCCTCGATTGTAATTGCACTCGTTTACTGAATGCGTAATTGCGGTCGTGCCAGCATTAAATCAATCAAAGCGTTGAGTGGAATAGCTAATCGTCTCGATTATTCTCCTTACATAAACAAGAGCATTGAAACCACGCGCGGGCAACACGTAACAATCTGAAGCGTGTCTGAGTCTGGCTCGGAATGTTAATGTGTGACCTTGGCTGAGGATGACGCGAGCTGGGTGGGTGTGTCTCGTCTGGTTAGCACTGGTGCCAACAAGGAAGCTGCAGAGAAGTGAAAACCCCGCAATGTAAAGTCGTCCTCCTGTTTTATAATTTTTTGTGGGTAGTCTGCCCTTGCTTGGTGCAAATCGTGCCCTTCTTCAGCAGGTGCAGCAGAAGGGAGGAGGAGGAGGGGAAACCCGGTACCAGCACGTAGCCTACTACAGCTAAGACAACTGTGAAGGGATGCCCGATGGCTGTTTAAGAGTCTGCAATACCAGTGATTTTTTTCTGGAAGTTTTCCTGAAGCCAGTTTTTATCGTATTGTAACCAGCCTTTGCCCATGTGTTTCTATAGAGGCTCGTTTTTAAAAAACCATCACAAAAAATCATTGTAAATTAAGTTGATTTTAGGATTTTGGATTTTTGTAAAGTCATTAAAATTGGTAAATTTCGGAATTTATTTTGTGCGTAATGCGCAATGATGTTTGGTAATCTATGACTATAGAAGAGTGACCATATCGGATGACAACTGGAAGCAGAAAAAGTTTCAAATAGGTATAGTTGACTCTTAAGGGCACTAAATCCCGTGCATTCGCGTTAACGACTGAGGAAAACCTCGGAAATAACCTTCAGTCAGGATTGCCTGTCTTGACTGGATTTGAATCCGGGACCTCCCGAATCAGAGTCAGCGCTTAACGCTCGAGACAACACTGTCAGTTCCACCTCTTTTTCCTTATTCACTTGATTAAAAAATATATTAAAAATACTAGGACGGTGCTGGTCGAGGAAGGAAAAAACGAGACGGATACAAGAACAAAAAAAAAAAACGAAGTTAAAGGTCGGGTCGGGTAAGGAAAAGACGATCGTTATATAATACTACATGTAAAAATGGAAGTTGAATTTTTCATGTGAAGAATCTTTATAATTTTATCCCAAAATTATTTTCGATTGTCAGACTTTTTATTGATTATCAATTTATGTATAAGCTTAAATTAAAAATTGTCTGGACCGGCACCTCCACCATCCCCCCAAAAACTATATTTTGTTTCCCGAAAATCGGGTAGGTACATTGTTATTTCGACTATCGGTTAAGCCCCCAAATACCCAACCCGATCTGAAATTTAGGGTACTTACACACCTCTAAAACTACCAATTATTGTTAACATTGAACATTATTGTAAATTTTATACTGTGTATTGTTATTTATTAGGGAAATGCACCCAACTAGTGTGCCAACAATTAGTGCCTATATATTATTCCAAACCTTTACGATAATTTTGACATTTTGTATTTCATTGTTTGTCTTGTTATATTAAATAAATCGAAGATTATTCACATTTTAATACATAAATACTATCACACTATAGACTCTTCGACAGGAAGACATATTAAATGAGAAATAAAAAAACACGAACAATAACCACGGTCATACATTAAAAACACATTCCAAAAAAGTGCGTCGATTTTCGAGATCACCTGCTTTCTTCCTCAGACGGAAGGAATTTACCCATTTAATGTTACGAGACAGTTAAATTCCTCTGGCTCGATGCCTCTTACGTCAGAGCATTCAACTCTTCCCGCCTCAGTGAAGAAAGTCTAGCGTGGCGTCTTCGTCTGCCGGTGACGTAACACGCTCCGTGACCCTAAAACCACTCTCTCGTGACGTCACGGCGCGCAACCTGAAAGTCTCCGACGAACCCGAATCTCAGCTGCGATGCTGGTGTAATGGTCAGCATAGTTGCCTTCCAAGCAGTTGATCCGGGTTCGATTCCCGGGCGTCGCACTTTTTTTACTTCACGAATCGTTAAGATTTTTCACCATTATTTTTAGTGTTATGTTATTATGTGAGTGATTTTGTTTGGAGCGTCTACATTTTGATATTTTAAAAATATATATTTCTTTGTATTTATTAAATACATATATTGTATTATATATATTTTTATACATCAATTACCAAGTTTTGAGTTGTGTATGTTACACAACTAGCTATAAATCTTATCTCGAGTACATGTTGATATTGAATAAAAAAATATATTTATTATTTATTATATTTTTTTATTTTGAATTGTGCATAATGTGACACAACTACCAATAATATCTCGTTTAGGCAGAGATTATTTTCTCACACATAAATTATTGAAATTACAGCCAGCAATCCATCATCTTCCACCAACATGTTAGTTTATAAATATAACTAATTAAGAAACAAAATATAATAAACAATAATTTAATATAATAGATCAAAGGCCAGACGCAGGAGTTTGGATGAGAGTTTCATGCAATTTCAGTTTTTGTTATGCTAAATAGCGGAGAATTAGTGATGAAATAATTAAAAATTTAGATAATAATAAAAATAGAATTATAATCGAATTTGGCGTTGGATTAAATGATACAAAAAAGCGGTGAATAAGTGGTTATTCATAATTACGTTCTTACCACAAACTCTTGTTTCTGATCACTATTATTCAAGAAAGTAATGGGAATTGAATAATTTTTATGTTTTGTTTTATTGTAATAATAACTATTATTTTGTCATTTTAAAGGGAATTAATCGATAAAATCATATTTGCTTTTGTCATATCTATGATACTCGAAGATGATGATTCTAGATTCGAATAACTCGGTTTCGTGGTGAGAAAGAGAGAAGCACAGATGATGAAACGTGTAAAGTGTTCCAACATGTTTAACAAAATGCCAAGGACTTTGGTTTTTGCTTGAACGTCCTTGAACCTGCTAACGGCAGCTGAAGGTATTCCATGACGTCATATAATATAAGTAATAATTCGGCTCAAGGCAGTTTCGAAGATCAAAATACATTTGTTAGTAGATGTTTTGTCTGTCTATTGAAGCACTGACTTTTTATGCATAAAAAGCACAAAAAGTAGCGTTACGCAACAAATTTCTTTGTCTACCTCTGAACTTTCATATATAACATTCTATTGCAACCTGCAGGTCTCTTAAAAATTACCAATCCCAAAATTCCATTAAAATTATAGTTTTTATTCATTAATTGGTGGTTTTGACTGTCTTTTGAAGCACTGACTCGATATGAATAAATTATTTTCGCAATTCATTTACAAAATTATTTTTAGACGAAGGAAAATACTTTTTGATTTTGTGGGATCGGTTCGTGTATACTTGTTCTTTTGGTTTACAACTCGCCCTTCTTTGGAGAAGGATGCACTAATTGAAGTGGACTGGTTCGAGGCTAAAAACTGAAAATTTATTTCCAGTAAAAAAACTTACAAATTGGCCTTTTCTCAAATTGCCTATTAATTCCACTGTGAACAAACCAATTACGAAAAAGTTGAAATAATAAAAAAGTTGCATCGGCCGGGAATCGAACCCGGGCCGCCCGCGTGGCAGGCGAGCATTCTACCACTGAACCACCGATGCTTCTGTAAGTCACGCAGATACAGCTGTGTTGGGTCATGCAAATAATAATCTTGCCGACACGAAGTAAAAGACTTGGAGAAGTACAGCGTACTCAAGAGAATCGCAACATTACGTGTATGGTAATGTCCTACTTGGGTAACGACCAATGTAGCTGCATTTATATTTGGTATCACACAGCTAATTCTATGTTCTGGCATTGTGGGTGTTTGATCTTATACTTATTATATTTTGTTTTGTATGTAATGATATTATTTTTGTACAACTTGATATTGTATGTATAACAATAAAAAATCTGTTAATAATAAAAATAAAAATAATGTCTTCGTTAACAATTACTCTTGTATCATATCGATTGGAAATCGAACATTAATTTTTACGTGGTTCATGTTTGATCTCGGAGCAACTTTTTTACACCGTTTTTGTTCATTTTCAAATCGCTTGTAGGCCTACGCCTAATCCAGTGAATTTCCTCATTTAGTCTGGACGACTTTAGACCTCGAATTTTCATCCAATTTATGTGAAACTTTTGGAGATTGTTGAATGATAATATCCACATAGTACGATCAGAGATTATATAACATTTCAAATAATTGTCTCCCACAAAAGCTTTGGAAATTACCCTTTTTTACTTAAGTGGCCTATTTATACGGCCAGTTTCTGCAATATTTTGAAAATGCAAACCACAACTCAATTAATTAATAGGACAATCGGTAGAGCTTCAAAGCCTTGCAAGGGCTGGCAAAATACAATTTTAATGATAGTCACGGGTCAAAGACTCGAAAGTGATTTTTGTTTTGTTACCTTGTGTGTAAGGTTCGGCTGTATTTTTAAAAGTTTTTTGTATGGGTGGCTTACATAGTCTACACACACATAATATCTATATTATACATCATTGCTTGACAAAAAATGTTTAACTTCATTATGCTATTTTAGATTTAGTTTTATCATGAGGGAGTAGCTATTCCGAAGCTGCATGTTGCGTTGCAGTAACTTGACTAGCCTAGATAACTGATATATTATATCATATTTAATATTTAATATAATATAATATATAATAAAGAATGATCAACAAGGAAAGTGACGTCAACAGCTGGCGGTAGTGGAACTGTGATAGGTTGCATAAAGACTATAGGTTTGTCTGTCTAAACAGCATCGGAATAGACCGACAATTTTGATTATTCCCGTCTCAACATGCGTAGAAAAGGAAAATTATAATTTGATTTTAAAATATTAAAATTCATTTTTACGTGCTTCATGGTAAGGACACCAAAAAGTGCTGTTGTACTTGTCAAAATACTAAAACTAAAATTGTATAAGGAAAAAATAAACATCATTAAACGTATATACAATTCTCTGTTACATATTATGTAATTTGAAAGTCAAAGTGAATCCAACTTTTTACAGATTTCACAAGTTGATAAGTGTTTGTATGCAGAGAAAATAAGCTATATTATGCTTCATTGTAATATTGATTTATCCATCAAAAATACTATTAACATTTAAAGATGTATCTTATAATTTTTAACGTTGCAATATCCCCCCCCCCTTCCCCCAATGGAGACATAAATGAACTGTTTAGAAAATATATTTACCTTTATAAATCAATGGCTTGCAAATTTTATTTAATTCTTCAGTCAGGAGTTGTTGTGACAGGAAACGAACCCCTACCTCCAGCACCAGTAACCCACGCACTAGTACTGAGCCAATTCTGTTAGTGGTTTCATCACATACGTCCCTCTAAAGATTATCAGTTACCATATTTAAAAAGATAAGAAGAAAATAAAAATATAAAGTCACATTGAAAATAGTTTTTATCACCTCTATCGATAAAATACGATAACTAGTATGTCAAGGCGGCATTGGCAACGCTATGGTATTGGTTTTTATCATAAGATATTTGTAATGTTCTTCCGAACGTGCAATGGTGACTAATATCCGTTCGTACAGACTATTTCAAAAGGTTTCACCACCATCTTCACCTGCTAATTGCTACAGTCAAGATGATATAATATGTTTCACAATTTGTTATAAATTTTCGTAGGAAACCTGCCCAGAGCAGAGGGGCCTTCTTCTTGGAGTGACAACAAATCTGAAGGGGTGTCCGAGTAAAAACATGGAAAAAACCTTCAGTCAGGATTGCCGATCTCGACGGGACTCAAATCCGGGACCTCCCTACTCAGGCACACTGTCGGTGTGACATGCTTTTCTTAAGTCCATTTCATATATTGACGATTGCTTCATGAATTTAACGCTTTATGCATTTCATATTTAGAGTTTATAAGTTAAAATTTTTGGAAGAGTATGCAGAAAGAAATATTCAATTTTGACACCCCTTGAAAACTGTCTCTCGTTTTTTGTTCCAGATCTTCAAGAACTCGCCTCTAGCTTTGGTGAGTTGGAGCTTGGAGTTGTGACCTAGTGGTGTACACTATCCGTTTACTATCAACTGGTAACTGAACTTGTTAACTTCATCTTCTCTTACAACACGGATAAAAAATAATATATTGTAATAAATTATTGAGCCAAGCTCCCCTAAAATCATCACTTTCTTGACTGTCTGTGCGTGTATTACGTCCCAAACACTACCTCTGATGAGCATGTGTTTTTTTCCTGTTCTGGCATTGCCCTTCAACCAGGACTGTACAGCATGATTTGGTGACCCAGGGGGTCAGAGGGCGCGGCTATCTTTGTTAAAATAAGGCATTTTCCCTACCCGGCACATCCACCAAGTATTTCAAAGCAAAATAAGACGTTCTGTATTGTTCTTCGATAACCTGTTGATTAAAACTCTTTTTAACCGAGCGTTGCCATAATGGCAACAGCAAGATTTAATTCTTTTTGCGGGTTATTTTTTTGTTTTTCAGCTTGACCTCAATTTTTTGTAAATAAAAAACATAAAGACATTTTTCCTCCAATTCGATGGGACTAAAAATTGTGCTTTTTTTAGAGAAGATTGGAAATACACATCTGCTAAAAAGGTTAAAAAACGTAAAACATTTGGTTAGTCCCGGAAAAGTAATAAATTGTACCGCCTCTGGCCGATAATTTGAAAGTCGAAGAAACATGTCTGAAAAGTTTGCTGAATGAAATAATAACAGAAAAAAAAATTGTGAATTTTTTTGGGGCGGACATAACCTCACTGTTGGAAATTAGATTTAGATTTTTGGACAAAAGTGTGAACTACAAGACTAGTTCAAAATTAAATTTTGAGAATCGGGTTTCTGGACATAGTTTCTAAACACCTTTAGCTACAACTTGACTATAGCTAAAATAGTTTTCTGAAAATAATAGTTGGTGTACGAATTTTCAGAAAACTATTTTAGCTATAGTCAAGTTGTAGCTAAAGGTGTTTAGAAACTATGTCCAGAAAACCCGATTCTCAAAATTTAATTTTGAACTAGTCTTGTAGTTCACACTTTTGTCCAAAAATCTAAATAAAATTTCCAAAAGTGATGTTATGTCCCGCCCCAAAAAATTCACAATTTTTTTTCTGTTATTTGTGAAGGCCCTCTTTCATTCAGCAAACTTTTCAGACATGTTTCTTCGAACTTGTCGTGGACCGACAAACGGACCGAATTGGCAAGTTGTTGAAGAAATACAACATAAAAACAATTTACACCACGGATAGGAAGCTTTGTAGCATGTTTAACTCTGCGAAGGATAAGCTCCCCCCCTTGGATGTACCTGGAGTGTACGAGATACCGTGTGGGGCTTGTAATAACGTGTACATAGGGCAGACTGGTAGAAAGGTGTCAACAAGATTTAAAGAACATATAAGTCACACAAAATTAGGTCATGTTGAAAAATCAGCTTTAGCAGAACATTGTGTTGACTTTTGTCATAACATCAACTTTGACAACACACGTGTACTAGCCACAGTTAAACAATACCGCCCTCGTCTTGTACGTGAAGCTATTGAAATAGAAATGAAATCTGACAATTTTAACAGAGACGATGGGCTAAAACTGAGTAGAACTTGGAAGCCAACATTAGAACGTTTAAAGTTAGCACGTGCAGAACATACTAGAAATATCAATGTTGATTAAACGCGCATGCGTCATGGTTTTATATAAAGGAGGTTGCACACAATTGTACTTTGTCATTCACTGGGTCGAGCTGGATCGAGTAGGTTCTGCCCAGTGATTTCCTCTTCACATCTCTGAAGATGAGCTGTGCAATCAGTTCGAAACGTCAGCATTTGAATAATGACAATCGACACGGCGTATCCCGACAGCCAAGTTTTATTATGTTTCTTCGACTTTCAAATTATCGGCCAGAGGTGGTACAATAGCCTTAAGGGAATTGTGTGGGTTGATTCATTTCATTTACTTCTGAACCTCTCAGTGTGAATGTTTATTTTTATTTATGTATTTATGTTTAATGTCAAGTGTGTCTATGCTTGATGCAAGTGAATGAAAGTGAATGCACGAGAGGAGCGGAGACTGCTCGGAGCAATGCGGTGTAGGTGAGCACGTTCAAGAATCAAGGTGTGACTCATGAGAAGGAAGGTTATTGTCTTCTGAGAAACAGATGGTATGCACGTCATGACGCATGATGACGTTCTCAATATGGAAATTCAAAATTCAAAATTGAAACTTATTTAAATCGTTATTTATACGTTCCAACTGGGGTCGATCCAAGAGACCCCAAGTACCGAAACCAACAATAATGATATGCGGCAATATTAGTGACAAAAACACTTTTAAAAGAAACTTATCTTATTATTTTACCACTTCACCCTATGTATTCCATTTGCAAATTTTGTAATATGCTCTTGAAAGTTCTCTTTCCCACTTGTCTCATTATTTTTGGATGAGCGTAGCGAGCGTAGCGAGCGAAGCGAAGATTCCATTTCACTACACTGGAGAAAAAAATCCGGAATGTTTTTTTTTTTTTTTTCTTTCTTTCTTTCTTTCTTTCTGTATTTTTGTCTGTTTGTTTAACACGATTCCGGCTAAACCGATACTCCGATTACGATGAAATTTTATGGAGGTCTTCGAAATCTCTGAACTTAGAAACTGCCACGTTTTTGAGCACAATCGGAAAATTATTTCTCATAATAAATCGCAATTTTACGATTTTTATCGATTTTTTTTTAAATTTTGTTCGACTTCCAACACCTACATGCTTTGTCCGATTGTAATGTTTTTTCACAGAACCTTAATTTTATGAATTGATATATTCATGTGAAATTTGAGCGTTATCAAAAAACTATTTTTTTACGAAAATCGCAATTTTACGACTTTTTTCGATTTTTTAAATTTCTTCGGCTTATAACACCTACATGTTTTATCCTATTGTAATGATTTTTTCACAGAACCTTAATTTTATAAATTAATATATTCGTGTAAAATTTGTGCGCAATCGAATAATTATTTCTTATCAAAATTTCAATATTACGATTTTTCCCTTTTTAAAATTGCGATTAATTAAAAAAAATTAAAATTTTAGTTAATTTTTTTTAAATTTAATTTAATTAAAAAAAATCTTCAATTTAGTAATAATTTTTTCACAGAACAACAGAAAATCCGCATAACACATGGCAGCTCAATGCACCAATTACGCTCATCCAACAACGCGGCGGGACTTAGCGTTTCCTAGTTTAAATAATGATTACATCCCATATCTCAGATTTTCTGTTCTTCCAAAATGTTTTTCATATTTCGAACTTGTTTACTTTAAATTACTTTGTTCCTATCAATTATTATTACCCTTAAATATTGTACCAACAATCCAAAAGGTATGTTAAATTTGGTTATTTCTGGATTTTGAAAATACTATTATATTTAATCATCACCCAACGCCGTAATCATACTCCTGGCAAGGCAAGCTTGGGTTTTCAACTTAATTTTGGAAATTCTTTCTATCCTCCCACAATCGTATCTTTTCCACAACATTAAGTTCTTAGATAATATTTATGCAGATATATTGAGAGGATAAATGAATAACTCACCAATACACAAGACGACAATAAATCCCAGTCGAACCAGCTGGCTCAATGCTACAGTACGAAAGCTTAGCATCATGCTGATTGTTAGAGAAACACCTTTTAGGTCCAACACCTTTTCCCTGAACTTTGGCCCAAATTTACACTATTAAGATCCACTTTAACACTTCCCACTCAGATGAAAATCATAAACAAAACACAATCGACACACTCTTTTTTAGAATCTTTTACAATCGATTACAAATCGTCGAACGAAAGTCGAAAATACGATAAAAACTCTTTTTCTAACACACGACTTTTTTAAGTTATACAATTCAAACTTTTTGTAAGATCGTTCTAAAATCACCAAAAAGCACTTTTAAATAGGTACCGATTTCTTTGGACTTCGAACTTACAAACAAAGATGCAACCGTTTTCTTCCCGCTCTTACGCGACCGTCTGATTCAAACTCACTTTCAACACTGGCGCATGCATCACACTCGCTATCTCTTCACACATACTTTATACCATGTGTGTCTAAGGCAGACGTGCGCACTGCAGAACTCATAGGCCTTGAAGCCTACAGGAGAACGGCTCAGATACGGAAGTATAGGGCCTACACTGTTATTATACTCGACATGCTCACACTATTAAAAAATTATTTTTAAATTGTAAGAAAATAAATTGATTTTCATGATTTTGGAATTTCCCCAGAAAAGTCCAAAATTTACCATATTCATAAAATTTTTGGGTCTGATTCACATAAAATATTAATAATCTACAAATTGTTGGGCTGTCCATGTATGCTATGCAAAGTTTCATAATACATCGGATGCTTTCTAGCCGAACTAGTCAACTGTCAAATGTGTCCTAAAAGTTGCCCAAGTCCGCCATTTTCAATTAGACGCAACTTAAAGGGGCTATTATCCCAAAAATAATTTTGCTACATAATCTGTAGCATAACAACACACTAAAATGACCGTAAAAAATTATATCTTGTAACTGTGATTTTTCACGAATTTTTCAATTTTTTCGATCTAGAAATTTGCAAAAATTTGCGTTTTGAGAAATTTCTGAAATCGGCTTTAACCTGCTTCTTTTTTGTTCCATATAGATACTAGAGCATCGTACCAATCTTAAATGGCCCTTTACAACATTGTGTCTTGAAACTGTGCACAAATATGCTCTCAAACACACTAAAATATGCATTCCAAAATCACACTCGTTCTTGGTAACCAGCTTATTTTGACCGAACCACCTGCCCAAATCACAAAACAAAATATAGAGGATTTACAGAAAAGTCTGGAACTACTTAAATACTGGCCGGTATTTTTTTGGATCAAAATAATTTATTTTTTTAGTTTAACGGTAAAGCATGTGGTGGTACGTACAAGAACAATAATTGTCATCCCATCAAGTCTGCAGTACGCGATTATGCGGTTATACCGACAGTATAGTGTTCACGGCCACTGTGAAGTGTCTCATAGGCCACACATTCAATGAGTGGGTGTCCCCCTCAAAGTAGTCTTATCGATCGATATCTTTGTTTATTACTTCTGATAGGTTTAAATAAACATTTCTGGCTCGTTGTAACATTAATATGTGGCCGTTCATCCATGCTTCCAATCAGGCGGAACAACAGGGAAAACAACAAACCTTCTGCTGAGTTTTTGGGAAAAGGCACTAAGCACGGGAGAGCCCCCCAAGCCAAAGCCCAAGCCCCCACGTAAAAAAAAAATAAGTGGGGTGAATGCAAAACCAAATTAATGTATTTTTTTGTACAGTAGAAACTATAAAACTATAAAAAAAAGAATTGTGGCAGTGACGAGATAGACCATGTTATAACCATTACTATTCCAAGTCCATGATATAATGTTCTTTTTACTTACTTAAAACAAAAGATGTAACAACGGGAGATTCAAAATTTTAAAAATTCGTAATTCGGTAGTTGTCACCGTGGGGATTTACAGCGTGTATAAATTTCTAACATTATAAAGTGGGGGGGGGGGGTCAAGGTTGTAAGTGGGTCGCCCTTTCTACGCGCCTGATTACAATACCGACAGTGGGCGCTTGACTCCGATTCGAATCCCGTCATGACCGTTAATTATGACAAAAGGTTTATCACCGAAATTTTCCTTATTCGTTAATGCGAATACAAGGGATTGACCCCTCTTAAACAGTCCTCGGACATCCATTCACAAGACGTCCTATTCTCAACATACCTATTTAAAACACCTGAAGAGGGGCATTAATATTATTGCACCCTCATAACAGGTTTTCCTTGGATTTTTTTTATTGAATTTTTTTTTTATTTTATTTATTTATGTATTTAACGTCTACCTATTCAGTTAAAAAACTGGTTACAAAGGAGGACACTAAATAAATCAAATTACTATAGATACGAGAACCAATAAACTACATTTCTAATTTTGAAATGTAGTATTAAACAACAATGCATTTAACCAACATTTTGGTACAAATAAAAAAAATAATTATATGCATTTATGAATGAATCATATAAACAAGGGTGTAGATGAAAAAGAAAAGAAAGGGGGGAAAAAGGAAAAAGAACGAAAGAGAAAAAAAAGAAAAAAAAGAAGAAAAAAGAAGAAAGAAATTGAATCAAGCAGAAGTTGGTTCGAATCCATTCAGCAGATTTATGATTCGGACTAATTCATCAATTCGGTATATAACTATATTATTCGTCACCCAGGTCTAGACCAAGGATATGGGGGAAGACCGTGGGGACAGATCCAGACTCATATTTGAAGCCGTCCGAGCAACGAAGCCACAATAATGTTCCTACTTGTGGTCTCCCGTACAGATGAATCGTGACAAGCCACTTTGTGTCATCTCTGTTAAATACACCGATCTCTGGCTGGCTATTGTTTGCTGGATGAGGTTTGCTCGGGCCGTTTTAAATTAAAGTCTTCACAGAAATGGGTAGACTATAAATACGAATGAATTCATTAGATTTATCTTTTTGAGATATTTTCCAACCTTGTTGTTAATACTACATCGACACAATGTTTTAATATAGACGTTTTTTTTCATATTTTTCATATTCATTATATTACCTTGCAATTTTTTTTATAAAAATGGTGGCAAGTATCTATCTTTGAATGACTAAACCCGTTGCCAAAACATAAAAAATAATTTAAAATTATAATTTTCCCCCAAATTTCCGTTTGAAAATCATTTTCTTCGAAATCCATATCTAAATTTTCCTATCACATCTTTTCATACACATTGATGATTTCTACAGCTGCAGTAAGAAATTGATTCAACAATCAACCCCACATTATTATTACTGTCGTATTTAGTAAAATATATCTCTTCCATCTATCCTTCTAATTTCCTCCATCTATAATATCCCTTCCTATTTTCTTTTCAGATAACTTTCGCTCGAGTTTCTCGAAAATAACGAGAAGACTAATTTCCAAATAATTGACAAAAATATTTAAAAAAATCTCGTGTTCTTTTCCCCCAACCTCATGTAATATGTTGAACCCAATAGATTTAGTAATCAACCTATCAATTGCACACCTGATAAAAAGTTGAAAATCCGCCACTGGTTTTGCTGAAGCAATGTCCTTAAGTAGGGCGCGGAATAGAGGATTTTCGGATTTGTGAAGTGACACGAAGAAACGGATTTCCAGTTGGTTATAGGGGCTAGGTATTCATACTCAAACACAACCATGGCGATGGCTATGTCGTTGTGGAAGTCCGACACGACATGCGAGTACTCCGCAGCAAGGCAACAAGCGCTACACAGGTGTGTGCGGTGGTTGCATCACAGCCACTGCAGGCGCGGTTGTTGCATTGAGTTCCACTTGTCTCTAATAGGTGGCGACTCTGTACACTTGACTTGTGGTGGGTGGGCTTCAAGTACAGTATGAATGAAAATACAACTAGGAAAACGCTAAAGTCCCGCCGCGTTGATGGATGAGCTTTTTAAAGTTTTAAGTTTGCTTGGGATATCTTTACTTTTGCAAGTGCTTTGTTTTGCTGCCTACGCATTGTAGGTGAATGTTGTCAAGTTTCTTTTGTTTCTTGTCAATTGGTATTATTTACCGTAAAAAACTTATATTAAAAGCTTTATTTCTATGGATTCTGGCTAACTTTTTCAACTTTTTCTTTCAAAAGGTACTAAATCACCATAACCTTAATGTCCATGTATAATATGAACGTTTTAGCTTCACCCGTTTGGTCAGAATTGCCCCAAATGGCACGAAAATATCGCCCAAAAAATCGAAAAAAATCGTAAAAGTACGATATTCATGAGAAATATTTCTTCGATTGTACCCAAAAACGTGGCAAGTCTAAGTTCAGAGATTTCGAAGATCCTGTCAAATTTTCATCCAGATCGCATATGCCGTTTGCCCGGTAGAGAGCGAACAAACAGACAGAAAAACAAACAAAAAAACAAAAAACAAAAAACACCCGAGCTAAATTTTTTGGGGGGTCGGTGAAATTGAAGTCTTCGCTTCGCTCATCCAATAAATAAAAAGTAATCAAGGAGAGTATGATAAAGAAATTAAAATAGAAAATAAAGACTAAAACTAAAGTTTTCGTTAAACGGGACGATGGACAACGGGTACCACCTTCCTGGCTGCCAGTGCTCCACAAACACAAACCGTATGTGAAAAACTCCTCTCGGGGCTATTCAAGGGAGACGGGGGCACTTACCAAGAGCAATGAGGAAGGCATCAACGTACCCGACAAGATTAGGTGTGAAAGCGACATGCCCTGTGGGACTCGGGGTCCTTTGACAAGAAGTATGGCAAGGGCACAAGTGCTTCAGGCTTCGAGTCTCGCGCCACAAGGAATGACGACACGTGGTTGCAAGCGCGACCACAGCATCAACGCGACAACTAACAATAAGACTGCCAGTCGAAGGAAGAGATCCGTGCAGACTCGTCGCGGTGACCCTGGATGATGGAGGATGTTATTCCCTCGAAACGTCGGGAACCCAGAAAAACGTGAATTCTAACATTACATATATGTCCGCGAAAATCTTAAACTTAACATATATATGTTTTGTCTTAAGCTTTCGTGATCCATGGTTAATGTTTTAAGTATATTTACGGTAAAAATCACGCACAGTATTATAGACAATAACTTTAAATTAAAATTAAATTAAGATACTTAAAACACACACACACATATGTGTTATCGTAGACTTTCACGGATTGAATATGCGCACATTTTATCTTCGGGTAGTCCATGTTTTTTTTTTCAAATTCTATTTGTTCCAACAAATAACAACAAATAGGAACAAATAGAATTTAAAAAAAACACACGTACTACCCGAAAATACAATGTGCGCATAAATATATATGTGTGTGTATGTGTGTGTTTAAATGTGTTCACACAAAAGCAACATTAATTACAAATTATATGAATAACATTAAAGATGAAGCTGATTTATTTATAAATGTAGCTGTTAATATTTTTGTCAAATATCACATTTCAAAATGACCAAAACGTTCTCAGGAACATACACATTTGGCATTTCGAAAATAGCTATTCTTTCGACAACGAAGCATCCAATGTATATAATTTTTTTTGTATATTTGTCAATCAAAGGATATATGGACAGCTCTTTAGTAGTAGATAACCAATAATTGTTTTTGATCATCCAGAAAAAAATCACGAAAATGGTCCATTTTAGCCTTTAGAGAAAATCCAAAATTGTAAAAATCAATTTATTTGTGTTCCGATAAGTGGCAATGTAGAGTCATACAGTTCCACTTCCTTGTCAATTTGTGCAATATTTCAAAGAACTCTGATGCCACAGCCGAACGCGAACAGGAATTTCCTGAACGCATGTCCTATACTCTCTTAAGGAGCCGCCAATATTAAAACCACTCGCAAAAAACTTATTTTAGTGATATCTCTTAAGGTAACGCAAAATCGAAAAAGTGACTAAAAGGTCTCACGTAGTTTCGTTAGAACTATATTACCCTGCATGGAAAATAATTCATACAATCAGTATAGCGTTTTTAATTATGGAATACATAAATTTAATTTGATCCTTATTGAAAATAATTACTGGTTACAGTATTTGAAAAAGGTTTTATGCCAGATATAGTTATGTTAAACGACATAGGACCTAGTATACACTTTTTCCATTTTCCGTAGTGTCATGTGAGATATTACTAAACTAGGAAAACGCTTAAGTCCCGCCGCGTTGTTGGATGAGCGTAATTGGTGCATTGAGCTGCATTGTGTTACGCGGATTTTCTGTTGTTCTGTGAAAAAATCATTACTTAGTCGAAGAATTTTTTTTAAATTAAATTAAATTAAATTAAAAATTAACTCAATTTTTTTAATAAATCGTAATTTTTACGTAATTTTAAAAAAAGAAAAAAATCGTAAAATTGCAATTTTCATAAGAAATAATTATTCGATTGCGCTCAAATTTTACAAGAGTATATTAATTCATGAAATTAAGGTTCTATAAAAAAATCATTACAATAGGATAAAGCATGTAGGTGTTATATATCAAAGAATTGTTTTAAAAAAGAAAAAACCCGTAAAATTTCGATTTTCATGAGAAATAATTTTTCGATTACGCTCAAATTTCACACGAATATCTTAATTCATAAAATTAAGGTTCTGTTAAAAAATCATTACAATCAGATAAAGCATGTAAGTGTTATAAGTCGAAGAATTTTTTTAAAAATCGAAAAAAATCGTAAAATTGCGTTTTTTAAAAGAAAAATTTTCCCGATTGCGCTCAAAAACGTGGCAGTTCTAAGTTCAGAGATTTCGAAGGCCTCCATAAAATTTCATCGCAATCGGAGTATCGGTTTAGCCGGAATCGTGTTAACAAACACACAAAAATACAAGAAAAAAAGAAAAGAAAAAAAAAACATTCCGGATTTTTTTCTCCAGTGTAGTGAAATGGAATCTTCGCTTCGCTCGCTACGCTCATCCAACAAGTTAATTTCGCGAGGTTTTTATATTGGCGGTATATCTTTATCTTATATCCGTGCTTGCGTGTTTTTAAACATAGCCTACACGTGCAATGTGACTGACACAATCAATGAAGACACTAAGATTGTACTGAAAAGCCTAATAATGTTTTTCTGTCTGTCCGGGCTCATACGGCCGAACGGCCAAATAGATTGAGCTGAAATTTTAAACACACATCCGTGACCAGGTAACTGAGAACTGCTAACAAAATGAGCAATATCCATTGCGATTTAAGCTCACAAGAAATAAAAATTTGAAAAATTTAAATCTAGATTGCAAATGTTTAAAATACCCATTAGCAAAATAGAACACAGCCTGTGAAAGTTTACGATCAGATCATAGATACTAGATGAACCAAGTCCAAGTTTGTTTTTGTTATGCATGGCTTCTGTCATTCTGTAAATCAAGGATACTATTATACACTTCGTTTGGGCTGGTGATGATCTACAAAGGCGAGGAAAGAGACGTATTTTATCTCGCAAACATCAGCTGGTAAGTAGGGAAGTATATTACTTCCCGAAACTAGAATGCGAGCTCTGGCAGTCGTCGACGGGAACCCCCTATATTCTCTGACGACCTTCCCAACGATGACGACCAGGACAAAACGAACGATGACAAAGACGATGACGACCACGACGCGAGAACCCTCCCTTTTCTTTCACCTTTACCCGTGGCTATTTCTGACCAGCACCAGCATGGGATTTTCCTCCCTATATCCTCTAGCCAAGAGTGGCGCTTTTTGACCTAGCAGTTGTCCCAAATTGAAACTAAATTGGGACGTATGGTACTAGCCTTTTTTCATTACAAAGACGGCGACAACGACGTCATAAACGGGTGACGCACCCTGAAACCAAAAAACTACACACCACTTTCTCTGTTCGCCTAGGCCTAAATCTGTTTTTTGGGTTTATTTGGACAAAGGACGCGTCAACCGTTGGGTCGTAATGCACCACTCTAGCCTAGGGGATGGGAAGAAGGGGCCCATGCTGGTCAGAACCAGCCAGGGGTAAGGGGAGGAAGGGGGATTACTCACTTCGTGGTCGTCATTGTCTTTGTCATCGTTCGTTGTGTCATTGTCACCGTCGTCGGGAAGGTCGTCAAGGGAAGCGGGAGGTGTCCCCGACGACGATTTCCAGAGCTCGCATCTAGTTTTGGGGAGTATAATATACTTCCCTTTATTAGCTGATGTTTGCGAGGTGGACCTCTTCTCTCTTGAATCTCCTTTTACGATTAGCAGATCCATGCTCTGGGCCAATTCTACCCTGGGCCCAGACGGAATCGTCTTTAATTTTTCATACATTGACGCTGGAGGAAGTACCTGTTCTAGGGGTCATACACCGGCCTTTCCATTTAGCCTGGGGTGTAGCCTATCTGTTCAACAAGAGTTTGTGATCACAAATGTTTGTGAAAAGATACTAGGGAAACGCCAAAGTCGTGGTAAAACGAGTGAGTGAGCCATGTGTTGAGTACCCGCTAACATTACTTTTCTTCCCCCAACCTAGGCCTCCCTAGCCTATCATAGGTTAGAGTGGCGAATTATGGCCTTACAGTTGACGTGCCCTTGTACCAACTAAACTTAAAAACCCTATTATATACCGCACAATATAATATCTAATTTAAATGCAAATGTTCCCGGGTACTCAACACATGGCTCTCTCACTCGTCTAACAGCGACTTTGGCGTTTCCCTAGTAATTATTCAACGATATATTTTCTATTTTGTCAGTTTACAAATACTATTGATTGATGTGAAGGCTACAAGTTTGTTTCTTATAATTAGAGATACGTGAAAATAGCGTTTTGTGAATAGATGCTACAAAGCGCTATTTTTTACAACGCTTATATTAGCTTCATGTGTTTGTCTGTCTGTCTGACTTTCTGCCTGTCTAGATGAAATCTTACAATCGATATTTCACCCACTTCCCAATGTCCGATCGAGCTGAATTTTTTTACACATACGTATTCTTGATGACAATAGATGAATCAATTAACGAATTCACTAATTTTTCAATTAATTAATCGTAATTAATAATTAAAGTTTTATATGGGAATCGATATTTCACCCAATTCCCAATGTCCAATCGAGCTGAAATTTTCACACATACTTATTCTTGATGACAATAGATGAATCAATTAACAGTTTCACTAATTAATCAATTAATTAATCGTAATTAATAATTAATCAAACAAAAGTTCATATGGGAAATTAGTCACACTCACAGCTAGTGAGGATGGGCCAACCAGATGCAGAAATTCGGACACGTCCAGTGAGCACATATTCGATTACAACATTCGTTAAGACTAAAAAGTATAAAATAATATTATATGATTTTTTTTTTTAAAAACAACGCTCATTTAAATGTACTAAAAAGGAAAAATAAATTTTCGCCCAACAAATTTTTGCCTTACTCGGAAAATAAAAGCGTTGGGCGCTTTCCCTCCTTGAACAACAAAATTCTGTAATCTAAGCTTATGTCAATACCGTAAGCGCCCAACGCTTTTATTTTCCGAGTAAGGCAAAAATTTGTTGGGCGAAAATTTATTTTTCCTTTTTAGTACATTTAAATATGAGCGTTGTTTTTAAAAAAATATTTTTTCATGTAATATTTTTTTACTTAAAAGTATGGTTTTTCAGTCCTACTTCATTTAATATTACATAGTATCTATTATTTGGTTTGCACATTTTTAATCAGTTGCTATTGATTCAACCTTGATGACATAATATCAAAATAAAAATATGAAAAGAACATCATACACAAGCTTTTGAAGATGGCCAAAAAATAGATGCTAAAACGCTCACCTGGAATGTGGGAGATCCGTGGTTCGATTCCCGATTGGGGCGGACTTTTTTAATTTCTGAATTGTAGTAAATAATATCTATAAAATGACACTTGAAAATGCTATATGCACGTATCTCTACTTATAATACATCTGTTGAAATCGAAAACGCATAACAAGGTTATATTTGAGAAATTCTATTCAATAGTATTTTTCTAACACAATTCATTCATAAATTAATTCATGTGTTAGTTGAAAGGTTCAAAACATGAATCAGAATTATAAAAAAGCAATTCAAAATTGTCCTTCGAAACTTGTTTTGTCGTTTTTTATTTCTGATATTGCAAGATCATTATAAGAAATTCTTAAATAGCCCTTTTTAACCCTTAAAACAGAGGGATTATGGAAAAGGCTGAGGTTTTTACACGTTGTAAAATAGAAAACATGAAATACCTAAACAAATCTGTGTTTTATTTACTTATATTATGTTACGCTCCAAAGTAGTACCATCTTTGGTATTACTAGTACATGAATCAAGAAACATTTACCGTTAGGAATGTGTAAAACTTGTTTACCTGAGTTGACAGAATACAGTCTAGGATTGAAACATTTACATTATTTGGGACGTGTCTGCCTTATTCTTGGTCTAGTTCTCGAAATGACGTCATCAACTATCAGTGACGTCAAATATGCTTTCGTACTTTCCAAACTACGTATACATTTTTATATCGATCAAAATGATTTTTTGTGCATACTCAGTAAGGTGATACTAATCCTCGTTCATGGCTCATTTTTAAAACAATTTGGCCCCGTTTGGCCACACACAAGTTGTAAATTTTGACTAAAAATTGCCATTTTGTATGGACTTTGATGGCTGGCACGAAAAAATCTGTGACTTGAATGGAAAAATGAGCTATGCACTAGAAATAGGTATTTAATTATCTGACAGAGGGTGAACACAGAACAAGGAAATGTTGATTTATTTTCATGTAATTTGAAAAGCACGAAATTACTGCGCTTTTAGACTCATGCAGAGCGTCCGCACGCAAGCCTAAGATAAATAAAATAAATAAATACAAAATGTTAATAAAATAATACGTATAAGTAAAGATTTTGAATACTGTTAAATAATAAGCAGCAGTCATCCTGCATGTGTCAAACACATTAATGACACATAGACCAACAACTAGAACACGATCAAGAATATTCCACGTCCCAACCATACTGAGTGAGTATGATATATTTTTTCTACAATACTAAAAGTAGACAAGTCTAAGAAATTAACATTTTTATATAATATACATACACCTTAACCAGTTTCGAGAATTAATACATTAAATTTAGTCTTAGTTTGTCGATGGAATATCGTAACATTTGTTTAAAATTTATAAAATTGAATAATGTATTTACGACAAAAAGTGATTAATCATTAATTAAATACATTTTTGTTAAGTATTTCTAAAATTAAAGTAACTATGCAACATGGAACAAGTTTTGGGCAGCATAATTAAGAAATACACGATTTAATACTATGAAATACAGTATTGACTAAATCACGACATAGTAAAGAGTTTTACAATTGCTAAAAATTAATGACAAATCATGGAAACACTCAAAATGCAAAATAGTTGTAATGGATGCTCTCAATCTCTCAATCTGATTTTTTTTTAACTTTTCCTGCATCCAGTTGTCATCTGATTGATATGCAATTTTGTCTGGTTCTCAAGTAAGGGTATGGTCACTTTTCTATGGACAAAGATTACTAAACATCATTGAGGATTAGCCACAAATAAATTTCGGATTCGACCAATTTTGATGTTTTTACAAAAATCCATAATCCTTAAAATCAATTTTATTTATTTGTATTTTTGTGTAAATATATTTCCAAAATGTGTCTCTAGAGAAGGCTGTGATAATTACTGGCTTCAGGAAATGATCGAGAAAAAATCACCGGTATTGTTTTATATTACACTAGCAGTCCTGTCCCATGACGGGACTGCCCTTTTTAGTCTCTTACATGGTTAAACATTGGTAGGGCCTACATGCCTAGTTAGGCGACAATAGTCTCTTAAAGGTTAAGGATATATATTTTAATAATTCTATACTACGTAACGTTTGTGCAACACTATTCTCGTGTTGTCTATGTATACCAAACCTATAGACGAAGTTTCTGGCCCTCTACCGAGTCTCCTTCTATCGGTATTATATACACGCCACTCGATAGTCCTACTCCAAGAACGTCGTCGTCAACGTCGTCAGTGGCGTCTTCATGATAGCCTATCAAGACGATGGCCATTACAAAGAAACCGAAAATACAAATACAAACGAATGTGGCTATCCCTTCGTCGACCTCGTATATGAGCCCAATAATTCTTACAGCAAGTAGGGGTAATGAAGATACAAAGAACCCACCATGGGCAACATACTTTTGACATTCGTTCAAGGTGCCGTTTTTCGAGAAAATTGTAACACACACAATCGTGTACGACATGGCAACTGATTTTACATTACCAATCGTGATGATAAGGTAGATGGACATGAATTCCTTGATCATGAAAACCAACGAACTAGGGCCAACGGTAGGAATTATAGATTCTAATGAGCAAGTAGTTAATGCGAAGTAGAATAAAGACATTGCTTTTAGAGCCAGCCAGTGGAAGTTTTCCATTACGAATATATCGTAATGGACCGAGTACTGAAATAATACCACAATCCAAATTGTGAAAAGAAGTCCCAAAGCCGTAGCATTGATGTACAGCGAGCTTGATCTGGATCTGGCTTGAATTGCGGCAGCAATAAAAGGCAGATAAAATTTCCCAAGTGTCAGTTGACAAATCTTGGAGATGATGATTTGCACTTGTGTGTCCATGTTATTTCTGCAACAATACAAAATAGGCGTTTATTCTGGAGGTATTCCAACTCCTCTATAGCTAAGCGCAGTAATCTGACGATGCTCACAGAAAGAATTCAATGCCTAATACCGTAAATAATGAATTTTACACCAAGAAAAATAAATATACTAAACCTAGCTTCATATCAACCAACCCGCATGCGCGCTACACCTTGTACACTTCTCGCTGGCCTGACGTCATCGAGAAAGAATTGAGAAATCTGTGGAAACACGGTTGTATGATGGCTGCTATATTCTAGGCTATAAAATTATCATGATGTGGTGATGAAGAAAGGCCTAGCCCCGAGTGCATTGTCTGAGGTGTTAAATTAGCAAATCAAGCTATGGTTCCTTAAAAATTGAAACATCATTTATCTACTAAACATATTCAACTAGTGAATAAAATGTAGAATATACGTCCGACAAATTCTGACTCCCAGTCGAAACAAGGTTCGAAGTTTGCGAAATTACTACTTGGTTATTATTATATGTAGCAATGGGGTGGCTTGAGTTAAAAAAGGTTGAGAACATCTGTAGACCCAAACTGTCAATTTATTTCGTTAGCAATTTATGCTATTATACAGAGCATCATAGGCCCTACACAAAGTTGACAATATAAATTCAATACATAGTTCAAAATAATATAATACATATTATCATACAACGATTAGTACAACGAATATACGAAATTAAAGATAGTGTACGTCTTCAAAAAAACTAAACCCCCTTCTTATTAATGAAGTTTTATTTGAGCAAAAGTGACATAAATAAATAAAATAAAATAAATAAATTATATTTAGAGTCTACCCACTCAATTATACAACTGATTTTCAGTGGGGGACAGTACATCAAAGGGACCAAGCCAACCCTATATAATATATATATTTCAAATAGTAACAAACGACAGTAAAAACTTATTAGGGCATGTCCCAGCATTCTTGTATGATAGTGGATG
Organism: Sweltsa coloradensis; assembly: GCA_024449915.1. Classification (NCBI taxonomy): domain Eukaryota; kingdom Metazoa; phylum Arthropoda; class Insecta; order Plecoptera; family Chloroperlidae; genus Sweltsa; species Sweltsa coloradensis. Next base: position 150,217 of record JAMZAV010000999.1, read on the forward strand.
CGTTACGCATGATTGTACATTTTTATAATAACCGTGCAGACAATATCGTCTAAATGCAAATACATTTTTTGTTTGACCATGAGAGATGGTTTGTACATGAACGTTCGGAGTTTATAGACAAGAGATTTGCGACCAGTATATGCCTAATGGTTTTATTACTTCAGTTCAAGCTTAATTTTGCAGTATTGCTGAATATACCGGTCCTGTAGGTTTAATTATTAACAACGTATGAATGGAATTTGATACAACTAGGAAAACTCTAAAGTCCCGACGCGTTGATGGATGAGCTTTTTTGGAAGTTTTTAGTTTGCGTGGGATCTATTAACTTATCAAGTGCCTTTTGAACGCATTCATGGTGATTGTTGTCAAGTTTCTATTGTTACTTGTAAATTGTTATTATAAACCTAAAAAGTTAAGACCTTTATTCTATGGATTCTGGCTAACTTTTCAACTTTTTCTTTCAAAAAGCAATACATCACCATTTCTTTAATGTCCATGTGAAATATGAACGTTGTAGCCCCACCCGTTTGGTCAGAATCGGCTTAAATGTCACGAAAATATCGCACTAAAAATCGAAAAAAATCGTAAAAGTACGATATTCATGAGAAATATTTCTTCGATTGTACCCAAAAACGTGGCAAGTCTAAGTTCAGAGATTTCGAAGGTCCCCTCCAATTTTCATCAAGATCGCATATGCCGTTTGCACGGTGGAGAGCGAACAGACAGAAAAAAAACAAAAAAAAAACACCCGAGCTAATTTTTTGGGGGGGTCTGTGAAATTGAATAACACATAATAATAATAATAATCATCCAAATTTAAGCAATGTGACAATGCGAAGATAATTTTTCACAATTTGTAAATCGTCATAATTCTTTCGCATAAAATAAATGCATACTATCATGAAACTACTAGAAAATATTCTAAAAGAGTACTAGATTTCTAAAAGGATTCTACACACTTGTCCCAATAAACATTTGCAACCTTTTAAGGATGTACCAAATAAATGTAGGCCTATTCTCTGAAGGGTATGTGTTAGAAGTAGGGACTAATCCAACCAAATACAAAAATTTGTAAAAAAAAAAAAACGGCAGCCAAGCTCTCCTTCAAAAGTCTCCGGCTGTGAATGCTGTGAGATATAGAAGTTGAGCCAACATAATTTCCGGTCGACATAAGTTTTTTGTTAACATAACCTTTTTGTAAGGGGGGTACAGAATGTTCTTACTGTTCAGTGATTCTGAGGGTTCAGGGTAGTGGTGAGCTTCACCCAAACAAGACACATTGCTACTCGGCACCTCCAACACCACCAAGATTCGCTTGCTAGAAACAATTAATGTATTATTCTAATTGTGTTGCCTTCTACAACATGTTGATTAATTTGCTCCTTGTTTTCGGTCCGTCAGTTTTCTTGCTTGTTTTATAATTATTACAACCAGCCGAGATAGCGCGCACTTATTTCATTCATGCCGCGTGCCAAGAGAATGTACTACAGGGGCTGAAAACATCTGATTCGACCTCTACATGAAAGTTGAAACGCTTGACATTGAAATGCAGCTCAAGACAAAAACCATACGATTTAATCGTATTGATTTACTTTGGTTTTGATTTTGCAAAATTGTTACCGAATTATCATTCAAACAAGAAAACGCGAATGATGGAACAATACGAAAATCACTGATTTAAATGTACCATCGAAACAGGGCTCGAAATTGACGGCAGTCCGGCAGCCCGAGCCTGCCCAAAACACTATCGGGCTACCTGGAACAGTGGCGTATCCAAGGGGGGGGAGGAGAGGGGGGACAAACCCCCCACCCCTTTTGAAAAAAAAGTGTAAAGGAGAAAATAAAATAACTACAAATTACCATCTGACTAAAAGAGGATTTTAGTAGATACAAAGTTGGTTATTTTGATGCTTTAAAACGCACAGATTTTCACCAAAATGACCTTGAAAGAGAAAACTTGTGGATTAAAAATAGGATTTTAGTAGATAAAAAGTTGGCGTTTGCATTTTCTCTATTTCTATGATAAGATTATACAATACACAAGAACTCACTTTTAAATTAAATTCTGATCTTTCCACCCACCCACCCACCTAAATACCAGAAGAATTGAAACATGTTGCTGATTGTTTTATAAAGTTCCTCTACCATACAGCCAACTTAAGTCGGGGTTCCACTTTTAAAACGTCATTCCTATTAATAGCTTAACTCTTCCCAGGTTGGCACATTACGCGAGGAAGGTTCGTCTTGCAAACGGTCACAGGCTTCAACTATACGGCTGAGTTTTTAGCCCGAGTTCCATAGTTTTCAGACACTTTGAAGGTCCAAGGCAGAAAAATTATTTCAATGAAACAATATAATATTTTTTTTAAAATCTGATTAGGATAGCTCAATCAATGTAAGGCAACATATTCTTCTTAAAATCGTAAGGGAAATTAGTATTGTCCGAAGGAAGCTAAATTTAAAAAAAAGAGTTGTTATAAATAATACACGGCAAAGAAATTATTTTTGGAATCAATATGCAAACAATTCGACGTTTGGTATCAACACAATAAGGGAGTGTAAATATTCAACAGGCTATCTGTTGAAACTAAAAATTAAAAGGCTGTAATGAGTTAGTTGTAATAGAAAGGTGGTGAGGTCAAGATATGTCAGGAACATTAAGTTTTTGACTAGTTATGATTTTATGTTATCACTTTATGGTAGCCAAAGCAGGCAATTATTATAATACTAGGAAAACGCTTAAGTCCCGCCGTGTTGTTGGATGAGCGTAATTGGTGCATTGAGCTGCATTGTGTTACGCGGATTTTCTGTTGTTCTGTGAAAAAATCATTTTAGTCGAAGATTTTTTTAAATTAAATTAAATAAAATTAAAAATTAACTTAATTTTTTTAATAAATCGTAATTTTTACGTAATTTTTAAAAAAGAAAAAAATCGTAAAATTGCAATTTTCATAAGAAATAATTATTCGATTGCGCTCAAATTTAACACGAGTATATTAATTCATAAAATTAAGGTTCTATGAAAAAATCATTACAATAGGATAAAGCATGTAGGTGTTAAAAGCCAAAGAATTGTTTTAAAAAAGAAAAAAACCCGAAAAATTCGATTTTCAAGAGAAATAGTTTTTCGATTACGCTCAAATTTCACACGAATATTTTAATTCATAAAATCATGGTTCTGTTAAAAAATCATTACAATCGGATAAAGCATGTAAGTGTTATAAGTCGAAGAAATGTTTTAAAAATCGAAAAAAATCGTAAAATCGGGTTTTTTATAAGAAAAAATTTCCCGATTGCGCTCAAAATCGTGGCAGTTCTAAGTTCAAAGATTTCGAAGGCCTCCATAAAATTTTATCGCAATCGGAGTATTGGTTTAGCCGGAATCGTGTTAACAAACACACAAAAAAAAAAAAGAAAGAAAAAAAAACATTCCGGATTTTTTTCTCCAGTGTAGTGAAATGGAATCTTCGCTTCGCTCGCTACGCTCATCCAATTATCTCTTTTGATGCTCGTGGCCAAGTTGTAGACTTATTTATTATGTACTGTAGAACTAGATAATCGATTTCGTTTTTTGAGTCATTTATACTCAGCAATGTGACAAATTTTCAGTGTCACGTGTGTTAGTATTATGAATGTGGTGTGGTACGTGTATTAATATGTAATATTGTGATCCATTTTATGATGGATTAGGTTTATAAAATAAGAAACATGCAATATAATATTATTGTATTATTATTGTGTCAATAGGAAAAATGCTACAATAACAATGACTATGGTAATATACTATCAATATAATTAATTATCATTGGCTGAACTGCTGAATTCAGCTTTAATAATTATCAGTACGGAATATGCTATAGCTTAAACAGTCAAATAGAATGCTTTTTTCATCATAATGTCTACACGAATCGACGGAATCGTCCGACGTTACATCGAAAGTGAGTGGCCTGATCTAATTGCGTCATCTTCCGGTGCGTCTGACGTTATAGCCCCGCTTCATTAGCATATTGAACCTGGGTCTTTGCAGCTTCTGAACCGTCATGTCCAGTCCAGTCCTAACCTGCCACAGTCACACCATCGCGCCACTTTCAGGGTTATCGAAAACAACTTCCGTCCCTTCAAGACGATAGCTAACGTATCATACGAATCTGATACAGTCATGTTTAATTTAAATATGATGTGACTTGTGTCATTTTAAAACATTTCATGGAGTTCTCGGCTACTCAGTAATAGTGCATGCACGTCAATATTTTACGTGATAAGGGTATTTTCAAGGTATAATTCAACAAAATATATTTGAAAAAGGTTGAAACTGGCATGGGTTACGTACGCGAGTACCCAAAATATTGAACGTTAGCACTTAACAGATGGTCTAAGATTGTTCAAGGACACAAAAATGTCGACCACACAAAACCCTGCTCCACATCCGCTCCCTGAGAGTAAGTGGGGATAAAAAATAATTTTTCCACAAAAACTATAGAATAATATAGGACTGTATTTCCTTCTTTTCACTACGCAACACACAATAATTGATCAATCTTTGTTAGATGCAATATACTTAAATAGCTTTAAACGGAATCAAATGTTAATCACATGTATTATTAACCATGTAAATGAAAATTGAACTCGAAGATAAAAGTAAATAAACAGTACAATAATTTACAAGGGAAACATTACTACATCAGCATAAATTTCAATCACAGGTTCCCAAAAGAGGTAGCGAAGCTACTTAATCAACCTATCGTCAAAGAAGAATACAAAAATAAAACAATTCGTCTTGGGTTAGTTATTTTGGTGGAGGCGCCGGGTCATGACAAATCAAACTTTCCGGCAGGTGGGGGGGGGGGGGGGGGAGCCTTTCTTACCCCCAGGGTCACCACATGAAGGATGAAGGGCGTGCTAGCAAAAACATGTCGATCGGACGTAGTGGTCGGTTTAATCGTGAGACTTGACACTCGCACAGTGGGAATGACACAGAAGTGGTGAAAAATGTTGGGTTTACTCCCTAAACAGTATCGAAACCGTATACGTATTCCCTAGCCCCAATTATTGTTATGCTCTTAGATAGCTAGTCATCAACCTGGATCTTGACTCCGTGCTACGGTTCCCATCCCATCTTGTACATCGCTTGACTCTCCTGAGATGCCTAGCTAAGAGAGACCTTGACGTTGACACACTGACGAGGAACTAGGCTTGGAGTCCTTGGACATGGGACGTAGTACTCGTCGTCGACGAGAATACATCCGAGTCGCTGATTCAAGTAGGCATTTAGTTTTAAGAATATTCTTTAGAGAGAATACGGTACCTATTTTAGCATTGAAACTCCCTTCCGCAATCGGCATATTTGTTTTTTATTTACGGTAGGAAGTTACGTCACCTCTGCACTTACGACCGTAGTGAAAAGAGTTTGAAGTTCTCAAATATAGAGTATAGGATATAACTTTTTGTTTTTAGTAGGCATACTTTTAGGAATTTAAGTTCGGGGGCGGGGTGCAACTTAAATGAAATAAATAAATTGTATTTAGAGTCGACCCACTCAGTTATATAACTGATTTTCAGTGGGGGACAGAAAATCAAAGCGACCAAGTCAACCCTGTAGGCCCAGACGCAATCGACGAGTGAGCGATAACCAACCAAAGATCGATATTTTTAATAGGAAATATAAGCAATCAGTGATAGTGATATGGACAGTGCGAACACCCGCGGATCAACGCCAGAATCAACAAGGCCGATTCAGAACAACTCTGAATTTATTATGTTCTTCGTTGCTAGGACGGCTCCAAAGTCACCGTTTACAAACTCCTAAGACTAGAACTGACGGACTTGAGTCCAAATCAGAAGTTAAAAAACTTCTGACTTTGGCGGGAATCGAACCCTGGATCTTCTGCATTGGAAGCAGATACGCTAACCACAAGACAAACGAACCACACCATGAGCGAGTTTTTGTTGCTCAATCAAACTTTATTGTCACTTGTGGTTTTTGCTAATTACTGTTTTAGAACAGTTTTAATTTAATTGCCCGCAATGACGTGATCTCCCAACCCCATTAAATAGTTCGACATCAGATTCTGACTCTCAGCCTGATAAACGACCAGCAAACTGTTGTCATCGCTTCGTTAACCCAACAAGACTTGAACCCTACCCAACATTCTTGTTCTCAGCTGTTAAACGTAAGGTTGTCTCCACTCAACAGCTTATGCAACTAACCCATCTACTTATAGATCGTCTCGTAGTAGTTTCACTTCCTCCGGCGGTGGTTCATTCATACAGGTAGCCCACGCGGTAACCACGTGCGCTCGAGTCCCGGCTAGAGCATGAAATTGCTGAAATCGTTCATCATCCTAATTCACCGTCAGTCTTTAACACGAAAATCATCAATTAAAAATATCGTATTTAGAGTCTGTACCCACTCAATTTAGTCGCATAACTGATTTTCAGTGGATGGGGAACATTAAATTTAAAGCAGACCAATCGAACACCATCGACGAGCGAAAAACACCAATCAATCAAGCTGAACATGATTCCACCGCGGACAGCACTAGAATCAACTATTCTATAAAAAGAGCTTATTGGCCCGGAACAATATTAAAACGTAACTTAAAAACTTATGACCGAGGCCACTACTTACTTAAAGACGAATTTTCGGGTGAAACTTCCTCACCCATCATCATGAGTCGGCATCAACCTGATGATGGGTGAGGAAGCTTCACCCGAAAATTCGAGTTTAAGTAAGTAGTGGCCTCGGTCATAAGTTTTTAAGTTACGTTTTATTTTTAGAATCAACTATGTTAATTCGGAACAACCTTGGAATTTAATATGTGCCTCGTTGCTATATAGGACGTCTCCAAAGTCACAGTTTACTCATTCCTAAGTCAAGAACTAATGGACTTAAGTCCACATCGGAAGTTTAGAAACTTCTGCCTAAAAAAAAAATTTAAAAATAAATTGCATTTAATATCCTTTTTATTTGTTATCAAATTTGTTGAATATTTAATGCATTGTTGTAATATTACTATTTCAAATATTTACTTAAACTGTAGTTCATTGTTGTGTCTGCATCTATATAATTAGATTTATTTAGTTGTCCTCCTTTGTAAATCAGTTTTTATAACTGAATAAGATAGACGTTAAATAAATAAATAAAATAAATAAATAAATAAATAAATAAATAAATAAATAAATAAATAAATAAATAAATAAATAAATAAAAATAAATAAATAAATAAATAAATAAATAAATAATAAAATAAATAAATAAATAAATAAATAAATAAATAAATAAATAAATAAAGCGTGAATCGTACCCTGGACCTTCTGCGTTGGAAGCAGTGACGCTAACCACAAGACCAACCAAACACATAGTCACAGGTTCGATACGGTCCCTCGACAACTCACACGATATTCTTACACGGCACAACCTGATACAGGAATTATAACTGGACATGTTCACATATGTCACGTTTAATTCACGGTTATTATTTAGCGTTATAAGAATAAAAAACCGTCGTCTAGTCACATCAGTCAAGAGGTCAAGCTGAAAACGCAAGCTTCTGTTTGGTACTGCCTAGCTGGCGCCGGATACATAAACCACCGACCGCTGTCATTCGTTTTATAGAGCGGTAGAAAGATTTCGACTAGAAATAATTACACAATATGCTTCAATTAACACTCGGGCCTCTCCTCGTGTAAACTGTCGCGTCTATATTTCACCGGTTAGATGGAAACAATATAGGCCTACATAATGAATGAAGTTTGTCTCTCTAAATTCGGTTTAATTTCATATTCATAAGAGAAACACAGACAATCTCACACGTACACATTCTCTTAGGACGTTCAATATTCAATGTTAACACCCATACATCCAGTGGCGTAGGAACTATTTTTTTAGTGGGGGGGGGGGTCACACTCAAGTTTACTACGAGGTTGAGTGGACAAACCGGGCCGCCGGAGGCTTTTTCGCCGTAGGCGAGATTTTTTTCAAAAGGTGCTCTTAATAGGTGGCCTAAAACACGTTTTCAGGCGAATTTTAATTATGAATAAGGGTTACATTTTGAAGCTAATATTGCATTGAAGATTGATTACCTGACGAAAATCGGTCGACAGTCTGCTTGGGAGTGAAAACATTGCACACAAAATATAATGAATATTAGTCTAAAATCAGATGGCTAGTCTAGTCTCGCAAATCACGTCAAAAACCTTCCTTTTTGTTTGCAAGCCCGACTGTAATAAAAATCCTAAAAATCCCCCAACAAGCTATAAGTTAGAAAATGACACCCATATCTGGCTTGACCCCCCCCCACTGGGGGGGTCAAGCCAACAAGTGGGGGGGGGGAGTTTCCCCCCATCCCCCCCCCGTTCCTACGCCCCTGCATACATCAACGGTGATCATGAAAAACTTGGATTATTTTTGCCTGTTTTCAAAAGGTATACCTTTTCACAACCATGCAACTTGAGTTAAATTTATTATTTTCACAGAAATTAGGTCATCACGACTAATAAACGTGTCAAAACCCAAGCGCGATCAACTACAAACACTTGGGCAGCTCTGGACAGTAGTTTACCGGCTGGGTTTTTTCCACGAATGTGATACTAGCGACTGTGTCTGGCGCTCACTATAGCAACAGGTCCGTGAAGTTGGCACCCCCCATTCATCCGATCTCATCCTTATACGCGTTTCCAAGCAAAGATAGATGGCAGCACTAAAACGCAACATGTCGGACCGATCAGTGATAGAGGCGAGCTGCTTACGGCGGGCGCTGTATATTCAGTTGGCTTCAACTTGATTTTGTACATTTCTGATCATTTGAGAAAACATTGTTGCATATGTCACATCGATCCGCGTATTTTATTAGTAAAATTCGAAAGTTTTGGGGATCGGCTTTGTAAATAACGGGAATTTAATGGCATTATAAAGTACAACAAATAATTGAGATTATTTGATGTATATGAGCTCGAAAAGAACAAACCACGCTGTTAAACTATTAAATACAGAAACAAGTGTATAAAAAAATGTTGAATGATGAAGATCGATGATATTTTGCCAAGAAAATGTTGCCCAATACTAATAATTTCAATAATTTACTTGATATCCAAAATCAAAAGAGATTCTAGCAAATTATAGCCCTACACTTGTTTTGCACTTTTTCTACTTCGTTTTACAATGTAAACGAAATCGGAGTAGGCCTATATATATTTATCTAGTATACACTTAGGACTTCCGGTTTTTTAAATATACATTTTATGAAAAGGAGGCCTATTGAATAGCTGATGGCCTATTTTTATTATTGTTTTGTATGTCAATAATGGCATGACGCGTCATTCTGCAGACAGCTTTTAAATCTTGTAGGTCATATCATTATACTTATTCTATAGTTATAATATAAATCGTATTTATTATGATATTATGTAAAATATTATGTATTAAATATGGTAATGAACAATGACGGTAAATGGTATATGTAGGCCTACATTAATTATATAAGGTAGAAAAGGAGTTGGGACGTGTGCATAAGCGCTAATACAATTAATATTATATTTGTTATTGTTTTGTTATTGTTATTATGAGTATGACTTTATTTATATTAAATTATCATAACAAAACGAAAGAAGTATATCTCAATTAAAAGTGCCATAAGAAGCGAGCGATACTGTATGTGTGTGTTTACTATGAGTTGTGAACATTCTTGACTGTTTGAATTTGATTTAGTATTTATATCGTACCCTGTTAGCTATATTTGGTATATAGCCTATAAATACCAATGATTTATTATGATATTATAATTAGAGAATTGTAATATGGATACAAATGCCATCCTTGGTGTCTCATGGGTGCATTGGGCGCAGGTCTGAATATAGTAATATTATTCTGGTAAACATGGTCTCGAATCCCGCATATTGGAGAGCGATTTTATTATTTTGGTGCACCCCCATGCTTTTGATAATCATCAATTAACAACATTTTGGGAAAGCAACGACAATGTACCTGTGATTGTACATATTTATAAGTGACAAACACGGAATGACATGTATTCTTCAGGTAAGCACATAGCGCGCTCCTCCGACTATCACTGATCGGACAGTTGCATTTTTCGCCACCAGGTAGCAACCCCTTTGCTTGGAAACGCGTATAGCAACGTTAAAGATAGCCTCACTTCTCGACCTTTGTCACTATTCCTTGATATTCTTAATAAACATTCCATTCCTATTTTCGACGTATTTTAATTTAGAGGACAGACCCATGTTAAAAAACTTACAAACTGATTGAACGGTACTGGAATTTAAAAGCGCTCACGTAAAGATGTAACTTATGTATAATAAGCTTGAAAACATATTAAATGGTGATGTAATACTCACGATTTTGCGTCGAACTTTATGTTGAACTTTTTGTTGTTGATGTTGAGCGCAGCAGCGAGGTATTCCTTCTGTGATGGGTAAAGAACAACGAATTGTTTTAAAGGGTGTCGATGGCGAATAAGCCGAGGTAGAAATGCTCCTCATTGGTCAACGATGACGTTATGCAGATCTGCGCGCGATGATTGGATCACGCGACATGTTGCCCGCTAACACCCACGTACCACACATGCACACGGAGGAAGGGGTAAGGGGTCTTCACCCTCTCAAGTCTTTAGACGACTTCAGAGAGGCTAATAAGTTATGATATTTTTAAGATCAAAAATAATTTTAAAAAATGTTCGCAATGACCGGGGAAAATAGTCCAACACAGTTTTGGTCCTATCAGCAAAACATTTCCATACAAAATAACATGCTAATATTTTGAGGATTCCGGTCAAATTAATATTAGTAATACTTATTTACATAGACTTCCATCTTTCTTGTGAATACTCATACGGACGATTTATTAATGTAATTTCAATACTCAGTTCAGTAAAAAAATATGCCGATTACCATGAAAGGATGTAATTTTGAACCGCATATTTTTAAGCGTTTGGAAGTATATTTGTGCACAATTTGAAGACGATTTTATTTGTGATTTGGATTTTTATATCCTCTCTAATATATGGCACCTTAGATTATCAGGTAGAGGCCGATTTAAGAAACTCACCAACTCCTACATTTTTACACATTTCGTACAAAAAATTCATTAAATAGTTAATTGTTGTAAAATCATAATTTGTTGATAATTGTTAATTGTTTAAATAAATAAAATTAAAACATAAATTCGCATTTAGAGTTTACCCACTCAGTCATACAACTGATTTTCAGTAGGACAGTAAACCAAAGCGACCAAGCTAACCCTGTAGGCCCCGACGCAATCGACAAGTGAGCGATAACCAACCAAAGATCGATGATGTGTGCGAACACTCGCGGATCAACGCCAGAATCAACAAGGCCGATTCAGAATAACTTTGAAATTATTATGTGCTTCGTGCTAGGACGGAACCAAAGTCACCGTTTACAAATTTCTAATACTAGGGAAACGCCAAAGTCGTTGTTAAACGAGTGAGTTAGCCAAGTGTTTTGACTTCTAAAACCGGACCGTCTGGTCACCTTACAGGAACTCACTCTGCTTGCCACAATAATTATTTAAATTGAACATTCAAAATGCGAATCGTATTCAAAACGTATTAGCGTGAAACATTAACAAATTTCCAAGATTTAACAAAATCACCTAATTTTTATTTCCCATTTAACACCCCTCAAAAATAATATGTGGGTGTAAAATAAAAAAAAAAAAGTTAGAACTGACGGGTATCGAACCCCATCCATCCGTGCGGCACGCTAAATGGTTACCACTAGGCCATGCAGGCCACGTCAACTTAGTCCCGCTAACTGCTACGAAACAAATGCCATTGATATTATTAAAAATCACATTTTTATTTATTGTAGGCTTAAATCGCAATGGATCAAGCTGATTTTGTTAACAGTTCTTAGTAAACTCGTACCGAATGTCTGTTTAAAATTTCAGCGCAATCTGTTCAGCGGTTCGGCTGATTTTCGACGTACAGACAGACAGACAGAATCACAGAATGAGAGCCGTTTGAGTTGAATGGAGACACTCAGTCGCTCCGCTCCCTCGTTTAACTAGGGAAACGCCAAAGTTGTTGTTAAACGAGTGAGTGAGTGAGCCAAGTGTTGAGTACCCGGGAACATCACCTTTCCTCCCCTATACCTATAAGGATCTAGCCCAGTATGAGGAATGATACCGGGTACTCAACACATGGCTCACTCACTCGTTTAACAACGACTTAGGCGTTTCCCTAGTTATATAAATTGAACATTTGAAATGCGAATCGTATTCAAAACGTATTAGCGTGAAACATTAACAAATTTCCAAGATAAAACAAAATCACCTAAGTTTTATTTCACATTTAACATCCCTCCAAAATATAATGTGGGTGTAAAAATATAAAAAAAGTTCGAGCTAACGGGTATCGAACCCCAACCCTCCGTGCGGTAGACTAAATGCTTACCAAAAAGGCCATGCAAGCCACGTAGATATTATCCCGCTAGCTGCTACTAAAACAAATGCTATCGATATTTTAAAAATCACATTTTTACAGGATTAAATCGCAATGGATCTAGCTGATTTTGTTAGCAGTTTCTCAGTAAACTCGTACTGGATGTCTGTTTAAAATTTCAGCCTAATCTGTTCAGCGGTTCGGCTGATTTTCGACGTACAGACAGACAGACAGAATCACAGAATGGGGGCCGTTCGAGTTGAATGGAGACACTCGGTCGCTCCGCTCCCTCGTTTAACTAGTTTAGTAGTATTCTATAGAACAAAAATGAATGGATGAGCGTAGCGAGCGTAGCGAGCGAAGCGAAGATTCCATTTCACTACACTGGAGAAAAAATCCGGAATTTTTTTTTCTTTCCTTCTTTCTTTTTTTTTCTGTATTTTTGTGTGTTTGTCAGCACGATTCCAGCTAAACCGATACTCCGTTTGCGATGAAATTTTATGGAGGCCTTCGAAATCTCTGAACTTAGAACTGCCACGTTTTTGAGCGCAATCAAAAAATTATTTCTTATGAAATCGCAATTTTACGATTTCTTTTCGATTTTTTGAAATTTTATTTTACTTATAACACCTACATGCTTAATCCGATTTCATGATTTTTTCACAGAACCTTAATTTTATGAATTAAGATATCCGTGTGAAATTTGAGCGCAATCGAAAAATTATTTCTTATAAAAATCGCAATTTTTCGTTTTTTCAATTTTTTAAAATTCATACGATTAATTAAAAAAATTTAAAATTAAAGTTTATTTTTTATTTAATTTAATTTAATTTAAAAAAAATCTTCAACTTAGTACTAATTTTTTCACAGAACAACAGAAAATCCGCATAACACATGGCAGCTCAATGCACCAATTACGCTCATCCAACAACGCGGCGGGACTTAAGCGTTTTCCTAGTTTAATGCATGAATCCACAATATAACATTTTGCATTCTGTACCTCTTTATAACCCAACGTCTTTAACGGACCATATTGATCGTTTCGATTAACCTCGTTGAGAGAAAAATAAGCGGGTCTAAAATATTGTAAAGTGCATGAATGACTTAGCAAAAAATTCGACGTAGTTGTTTGATTTTTTCTTTCTAAGTGTTATATTAACAAGGGTCGGTATTTGTGAACGAATTGTATTTCTGGTTCGGACTAATTCGTCGATCTTCGCTAATCCGCGCGAGTGGTGTGATACTCGACGATGTCGGGTGATGCTAGTCGGGTGGTGGTGCAGGTGGTGGTGGAGGGGGATACAGGAATCAGAATCCACCGACAGAAATAAACTTGCTGCGTTCTAGACTAGACAATGTATTGCGCACGGAGAAACTTCCTGTCCAAAACCAGGGACAGACGGACGGACAGACGGATAGACAGACAGACAGACAGACAGACAGACAGACAGACAGACAGACAGACAGACAGACAGACAGACAGACAGACAGACAGACAGACAGACAGACAGACAGACAGACACACAGACAGACAGACAGACAGACAATCGGGCGTTTGACTGAGATTATTAGAAACCTTTTGTCTACTGTTACTAACATTTACTAAAATCTCCACTCAGTGCCATTTAGTACTAAGTTACTAATAATGTTGCCGAATGTCGAGGATATACGCCCCATGTAGGTATATATACTATATATATTTTTTTTAATGTATTTTACCTGCCCATAGGGCAGGAAGGCTAATGCAGGGCAAGTGTGGCCCTCTGTAGCCTGACACAGTGATTAACAGAGTTAAAAGTTCAGATTAACATTACAAAAAAAAACTAAAGGCAAAAGGCGGATAAGGGTACTTGAAGCGGGGTAGAGGCCGATGGTTCGTATACGTTGTACCAGATTAGTGACGTCAAAATTAACAATTATTCGTACCAAAATAAACTAATGTTGGTATGGTTGTGATATTTTTCTTGTTATTGGATGAGCGAAGCGAGTGAAGCGAAGACTTCAATTTCACTGACCCCCCAAAAAATTTAGCTCGGGTGTTTTTTTTTTTTTTTTTTTTTTTATTTTTGTCTGTTTGTTCGCTCTCTACCGGGCAAACGGCATAATATGCGATCTTGATGAAAATTTTAGAGACCCTTCGAAATTTCTGAACTTAGACTTGCCACGTTTTTGGGTACAATCGACTAAATATTTCTCATTAATATCGTACTTTTACGATTTTTTTCGATTTTTTGTGCGATATTTTCGTGTCATTTGAGACAATTCTGACCAAATGGGTGGGGCTACAACGTTCATATTATACATGGACATTAAGGTTATGGTGATGTAGTACATTTTGAAAGAAAAAGTTGAAAAAATTAGCCAGAATCTATAGAAATAAAGCTTTTAATATAAGTTTTTTGATTTTGTGTGCGATATTTTCGTGCCATTTGGGCCAATTCTGACCAAACGGGTGGGGCTACAACGTTCATATTATACATGGACATTAAGGTTATGGTGATGTTGTACCTTTTATTAAAATAAAAAGTTGAAAAAGTTAGCCAGAATCCATAGAAATAATGCTTTTAATATTTTTTCTACGGTAAATAATACCAATTGACAAGAAACAATAGAAACTTGACAACAATCACCTACAATGCGTAGGCAGCAAAACAAAGCACTTGCAAAAGTAAAGATATTCCACGCAAACTAAGAACTTTAAAAAGCTCATCCATCAACGCGGCGGGACTTCAGAAGGCGTTGGTTGGACCCAACGTATTCACAAGATCTGTAGCTATATGCGAGCGCCCGTGGTGGCAGCGCATCTCTGGAAACGTATTGAATCATTAGAACTTGGATCCGTTATTACATCGTTACTATGCGAGTCCATGAATAAATCAGGCAGGCCACTATGTGAATTGTGCAGCAAAGTTTTGCCAACAAATAGGGAACAGCCGTTTCGAGCGTCACGAAGTCACTGAGTAGCAGGGACATTCCAATTTCACAAATAACCGTTTTTAAAACATGTAATGTAGCTGCACTCTTGCTGAAAGTAATGAATGATGAGTGCTTATGTTTACTTCATCATTTTAATAGCGTAAAGAATGAATTCGAGAGAATGAGTGACATCTAAATAGGATATATTAGGGCGGGGAAGGTTACAAAACTTCCTGAATGTTACAGATTTTCAAAATTACAAACCGTATTTTTCAGGCTGTAAATTTGTCACTTTGAGAAAAGAAGTTATTAATTTTGTCTTTCAACGTTCTCGTTATGAATGGTAATGTTGGTTTAATTAAAGTGGGGGCCCTTCAGAAATACAACCGATTTCACTGACTTTTCCAGATGCATTCACTTCCCTGACTATTCAATGTTTTGCCAGATTTGTAGACACCCTGTAGTATGAGTGATTTTAAATAGTCGTGTAAGGAAGATTTTTCAACTGCGTAAAACAACATTTCAACTCCACCAGTTACATTTCCAACTTCGCAAAATGTGTAAAACTGCAAACTATATTCGTTGCATTAAGTTATACAGGTTAACGAAGTAGTATTTTTGTAACCGACAGTGTTGGCTCTGATTCGGGAGGTCCTTGGCTCAAATCCTGTTGAGACCGGCAATCCTGACTGAAGGTTTATTCCGATATTTTCCTCAGTCGTTAATGCGAATGCAAGGGATCAGATATACCTTAACAAATTGTCCTATCCGCAACGTACCTAGTGAGACACCTTTAAGAGGGGCATGAATTGCACCCGGGGCAGGCCTTCCTACAAAAACTATCAAAATTATCAATTACTGTATTTTTGTCTAAGGTGTGGCCAAGTTTGGGGAGGGGGGGGGGGACGTGACTGCAGTGTTGTATTCAAGGACGATATTATAGGCTTACAATAATATATATTTTTTTGCGATTTGGGTAAATTCACATTGTTCATTAAAAGTTTGCAAGTTTGATCTTTTAAAATTGTTGTTTGTCATAGAAAGAGGGGAAGGAGGAGGTAAGGCCCTTTGGGACACGCTATTTGAACGCATCAACACGAACAATGAGACCAAAGGACGTTGGGTTTGTATCCCGCTTGTCATTGATTTCGGTTATTGTCCTTCCTCTAGATTCTGAAACGTATCAGCTTACTATCATCATCACTACTACTTACTACTATCAGGCTTACTCTCGCCAATCAAAACATATTTTTGTATTGGCCTGTGATGTAATGAGGATTTTCTGATAAATAAATAAATTTTTGTAGGATGCCGCTGGAGGGTATACACATCAGATTTTAAACCCTGTGACGCCTCTTCAGGTGACTAACTAAATATATTGCGGATAGGACAATTGTGAAGGGTGTCCGAGGGCTATTTAAGGGGACTAAATCCTTGGAATTCCATTAGCGACTTCAAAAAAAACCCTTCAGTCGGATTGCCGGTCTCGGGGGATTCGACCCGGGACCTCCCGAACAGAGTCGAGGCTTAGCGCTCGGCCAACACTTCGGTGTTTATGATAGCAAAACACGACGGTCCGCTAGGTCTGGGGAAACCAAATAGCATTTTTATATAGATATGTTTCTTATTACTTTTTGCTTTATGAAACAGCAAGATTTCGAAAATGCCCCCACGTAGTGTTTTAAGTAAATAAATTCGTTTTTTGGGGGGGTTGAGCCACGTTATCAACCGTACTTTCAATGCTGTTACGACAAAAGTATCGGATGTTTGAATGGGAAATCGCCCTACCCCAATTTAACTATAACGATGTTTTTTTTCTGTTTTTTGGGTTCGTCTTTTTTTGCAAAAACGGCTCTCTGATCGGATAAATTTTGAGAGGATTTTTTAAAAACCTGTATTTAGACCTGCCACGTTTTTGGGTAAAAATGCAGAATATACAAAATTAAATTTTCGTAAAATTGAATTTGGTCATTATGAAACTCAAAAAATTTCAATGGCCAAGAAATTTTTTTTAGATTTTGAGTTTAAAAATTTTATTTTTTCCACGAAAAGGGTTTGGCTTGGCGCTCGTCAACAGGCGTAATGATTTACTTTTTTTCAATGCGAAACTAGGGAAAAAGAATGAAAATTAAGGTAAATTTCTATATTCACGCATTCACAGTCGAAGCTTTTGAAGGAGCTTGGCTCCCGTTTTTTTTTTTTTTTTTTTACAATGTTCTATTCGTGGGGGATACCTTTTTACGCAAAATTCTACGCAAGGAAAAAAAAAAAAAGAGGTTGCTCCCGTCACGTGACTTTACGTTTAAACAATGGTGAATGAAAGGGATTTTCTAAAGAATTCTGTTTGTTGATGTTTTCTGATTTTCTGTGTTTTGTGCATTTTAAAATTCCGTATGTTTTTTAAATTTTTTCTCTAAGCTTTTGGCATCTGAATTTTGAATGCTTACGGGCGTGTCAAGGTCATATTTTTTATTTACTAAATTCAAAAATTTAAAAAAGTCCGCCCAACCAGGAAATTTCGAATTGTAGTAAATAATAACAATTACACCTACAGGAGTGTTTCCCGACAACTAAATTGAGAAAAAAAGGGTATTTTTCTATAAAGACTCTTTCGTATGTGGATGTACATGGTCAGTGTACTTTTGATGCGAAAACACATTATCTGGGAAAACCCAAAGCGATTTTGCAGGGGGGACGGGATGATTGTGCTAAAGATATACAAAATATTCAGTAACGGGTCAGGTGCCCGTGGGCCGCCCCCAAGTAAAAAAAAACAGTACTATTTCACCCTGTTGGAAAAAATTGTAATTATTGTTTTCGTTTTCAAATGACCCTTTTGAGAATTAGCGGTTTGAAGATGAAAAACTGTGGAATTTTTGGACCTTTTTGCGTCCCCAAAACAACAACACCAAAAACCATACATTTTTTGTTATGTATCGCCAAAAACTTTTTTTCTAAAAAGCACCAAACGCCTCTAAATTGGGGTGAGCGAAACGAAGACTTCAATTTTACTGACCCCCAAAAAAAAAAAAAGCTCGGGTTTTTTTTTTTTTGTTTTTTTTTTTTTTGTTTTTTTTTTTTGCTGTTTGTTTAACTCTCTACCCGGGAAACGGCTATCCGATCTTGATGAAAATTTTTACAGGACCTTCGAATCTCGAACTTAGGTGTATTTTTTTGGGACAATCGAAAAAATATTTTTCAGAATATGTATTTCATTTTTTTTTTTTTTTAGTGCGATATTTTCGTGACATTTGGGTTTTAAATTTGACCAAAGGGTGGGGCTACAACGTTCAATTTTACATACATTTAAAGGGTTTTGGGGATGTGTACCTTTTGAAAAAAAAGTTGAAAAAAGTTAGCCAAATCCCTAGAAATAAAAGGTTAACAAGTTACTATGGAAACTCGACAACAATCAACTACAATGCACAAGTTTTTAAGCCTCGACATATTTTACATACTGTTGTTAATTTATACTAGGGAAACGCCAAAGTCGTTGATAGACGAGTGAGTAACTCATGTGACGAGTACCCGGGAACATCCTCTTTCCTCCCCTATACCTAAGGCTGGATCTAGCCCAGTATGGGGAATGACACCGGGTATTCAACATATGGCTCACTCACTCGTCTATCAACGACTTTGGCGTTTTCCTAGTCAACTTGGCTAAGGCGCCCTTATACCCGGAATGTGGGAGACCTGGGCTCAATCCCCTGTTCGGATAAGATTTTGTAGTTTATGGATTGTATTTAAACTAGGAAAACGCTAAAGTCCCGCCGCGTTGATGGATGAGCTTTTTGAAGTTTTTAGTTTGCGTGGGATACTTTTACTTTTGCAAGTGCTTTGTTTTGCTGCCTACGCATTGTAGGTGATTGTTGTCAAGTTTATATTGTAACTTGTCAATTGGTATTATTTACCGTAAAAAACTTTATAATATGAACGTTGTAGCCCCACCCGTTTGGTCAGAATTGGCCCAAATGGCACGAAAATATTGCACAAAAAATAAAAAAAACTTATATTAAAAGCTTTATTTATATAGATTCTGGCTAACTTTTTCAACTTTTTCTTTCAGAAAGCAATACATCACCATTACCGTAATGTCCATGTGTAATATGAATGTTGTAGCCCCACCCGTTTGGTCAGAATCGGCCCAAATGTCACGAAAATATCGCACTAAAAATAAAAAAAAAATCGTAAAAGTACGATATTCATGAGAAATATTTCTTCGATTGTACCCAAAAACGTAGCAAGTCTAAGTTCAGAGATTTCAAAGGTCCCCTCCAATTTTCATCAAGATCGCATGTGCCGTTTGCCCGGTAGAGAGCGAACAAACAGACAGAAAAACTAACAAAAAACAAAACACCCGAGCTATTTTTCTTGGGGTAACGTAAGTGAAAAACAAAACAAAAAAACAGAAAGACAAATTGAAGTCTTCACTTCGCTCGCTACGCTCCCCAGCAAACACAAATTCTTAATTTGGCATCCAAACGGCACCCACTTTTTATTAATGTGGGTGACGTATTGTCAACACAGCAAGTTACCGAAACGCTGAATTTATGGCCCCTTTGATGTTAACAATACAGTAGCAGAACATGGCAACAAACTGTCACCAAAATGCTATCCGATCAGCAGCCAAGTGGCACATGCAACGACATGCAATTCCCAATCTCGTCACTAGAACGGCACTCTTTCGGCAACGTATCATCCGTAGCGCGATCCAGGAGCAAAATATGTAACTATAAAAACAAAACAAAAAAGATTGATTGATATAATATCGGTTATATATATAGGTATTTCATAGTAATTTCTGACACCAGTCGATAGACTGTAGGTGGATACACATCACATATTAATTGCAAGTAATTATAAAGTTTCAAGTTACGTGTCTCGAACTCGATCCAGCAGGGACTCTCCATCTGTAAGCCAAGCCTTTAACCGTTGCGCCACGACGAAGCTTGAACGTGAGTGGGCATAATCACCTATAGATACAACAGCAAATCGACTTGACTGAATTGTAGTTATTGTGCGCTTGCTCTGTGGCCTATCTGTATCGCCTTTTAACTATTTTGGATGTGTTATGTTCAGTATATTATTATACTAATGGTGTACAGTATATTTTTATTGTGGGTACAGTAAATAATATTATTCCATGTGAGTTCTGTTTTAAAGCGCATGTTCGAAATTTTGTTCTTGTTGTTGATATAGGTCGGGGCGGGTGCATCTGCATAAATAAATTATGGGCTGTCCGATGCGATGCTGGATGATACGTATTAAAGACAACGGTACTAAGTCTATTGCCATATGCAACCAAAATTAAATGACTTCATGAGAGATCTTCATATCTTTTTGTCTCAGTTGGTAAAAAGTGAAACTTGTCTTCTCTCTACACGTTGTTGCAATTTTCAATTTAACTGCATTACAAGAGAAAATGTTAGCAGGCCAAAAAAGCTACAGAACTATCTGCTTAAACAATTCAATGGTGGTACGCTTGTGGCTCCGTGGCGGTAACCGAAAATTAATAATGTATTCATTATCATGGTGCTTGGATAATGGATATAATACATACAACTCGTGTTGAAAGATCTTTATGGTCTAGATTGATTTGATTTCAGTAATAATTCCAACATGCTTTTTTGTTTCACTGGCTAAAATTAGCAAATTATATTGCCTTACTGTATTGTACATGTATACAAGCATACACAATATAAATGGTTCCAATATACATATACTAAACAGCAATTAATAACAAAACGTGAACACCAAATGAGCATGAATATAATAAAACATCTCTCTTGTTTCTTTATATAATAAAAGTTATAGTATGCCATTTGAGTGCCGTATTAAGGTCCAAAGGGCAGACTGTACGGCAGTAAAAGGGTATCGGTTTGGTAGACAATTGACAGTGCCCGATCGGTAACAATCTGGTGCCGGTTATTAATACAAGAATTCATGCAACGCAAGGGGAAAAGCAGATAACGGAACGGTGACGAGACGGCAATCATGAAAAAACGCGAAACGGCACACGGCAGTAAATTGACATGTGTGGTAACAAACCGGCACCGATTAGTTACAAAAGTGAATTTGTGTGTTTGCTGGGTCGCTACGCTCATCCAAAAAATATTAAACATGTTTGGAAATGCATATTATGATATAACGCAGTTTAGTCTACACTAGGAAAACGCTAAAGTCCCGCCGCGTTGAAGGATGAGCTTTTTATAGTTTTTAGTTTGCGTGGCATATCTTTACTTTTGCAAGTGCTTTGTTTTGTTGCCTACGCATTGCAGTGATTGTTGTCAAGTTTCTATTGTTTCTTGTCAATTGGTATTATTTACCTTAAAAAAACTTATATTAAAAGCTTTATTTCTATGGATTCTGGCTAACTTTTTCAACTTTTTCTTTCAAAAGGTACTACATGACCATAACCTTAATGTCCATGTATAATATGAACGTTGTAGCCCCACCCGTTTGGTCAGAATTGGCCCAAATGGCACGAAAATATCGCACAAAAAATCAAAAAACTTATATTAAAAGCTTTATTCTATAGATTCTGGCTAACTTTTTCAACTTTTTCTTTTAAAAAGCAATACATCACTATTACCTTAATGTACATGTGAAATATGAACGTTGTAGCCCCACCCGTTTGGTCAGAATCGGCCCAAATGTCACGAAAATATCGCACTAAAAATCGAAAAAAAATCGTAAAAGTACGATATTCATGAGAAATATTTCTTCGATTGTACCCAAAAACGTAGCAAGTCTAAGTTCAGAGATTTCGAAGGTCCTGTCAAATTTTCATCAAGATCGCATATGCCGTTTGCCCGGTAGAGAGCGAACAAACAGACAAAAATACAAACAAAAAAAAAAACAAAAAAACAAAAAAACAAAAAAAAAACACCCGAGCTAAATTTTTTGGGGGGTCAGTGAAATTGAAGTCTTCGCTTCACTCGCTTCGCTCGCTACGCTCATCCAATCAACTGTGACAATACTATAGAAAACATAGCCAGTACAAAATACGAGTAAAGATTGCAAGGTTTACTCAATCTCCCAGCGGAATTTGAGGGTACCTTAAACATGCAAATTTCGATACTCTTTGGTCACTACACTATACTACACTAAGTTATACCTACTATACACTAACTGCATTACAATTATTTTTTCCACTGCCTTCATCGCAACCGAGTAACATCTAAGAGGCAGTGATTTTCTCAAAAGCGAAACCATTGTCGTTAAAAGAATTCCTACACATGTAAGGGCTATTTTATAGTTAACTAGGAAAACGCTTAAGTCCAGCCGCGTTGATGGATGAGCTTTTTAAAGGTTTTAGTTTGCGTGGGATATCTTTACTTTTGCAAGTGCTTTGTTTTGCTGCCTACGCATTGTAGGTGAATGTTGTCAAGTTTCTTTTGTTTCTTGTAAATTGGTTTTATTTACCGTAAAAAACTTGTATTAAAAGCTTTATTTCTATGGATTCTGGCTAAATTTTTCCACTTTTTATTTCAAAAGGTACTACATAACCATAACCTTAATGTCCATGTATAATATGAACGTTGTAGCCCCACCCGTTTGGTCAGAATTGGCCCAAATGGCACGAAAATATCGCACAAAAAGTCAAAAAACGTATATTAAAAGCTTTATTTCTCTCGATTCTGGCTAACTTTTTCAACTTTTTCTTTCAGAAAGAAATACATCACCATTACCTTAATGTTCATGTGAAATATGAACGTTAAAGCCCCACCCGTTTGGTCAGAATTGGCCCAAATGGCACGAAAATATCGCACTAAAAATCGAAAAAATCGTAAAAGTACGATATTCATGAGAAATATTTCTTCGATTGTACCCAAAAATGTAGCAAGTCTAAGTTCAGAGAAAACGAAGGTCGTGTCAAATTTTCATCAAGATCGCATATACCGTTTGCCCGGTAGAGAGCGAACAAACAGACGGAAAAAAAAAAAAAAAAAAACAAAAAAAACAAAAAACAAAACAAAAAAACACCCGAGCTAAATTTTTTGGGGGGTCGGTGAAATTGAAGTCTTCGCTTCGCTCATCCAATTATTTCTTGTAGGTTTAAATCGAAATGGATTGTGCTCATTTTTTAGCAGTTCTCAGTTACCTGGTCACGGATGTCTGTTTCAAATTTCAGGTCAATCTATTTGGCCGTTCGGCCGTATGGGACCGGACAGACAGACATACATACATACATACATACATACATAAGACACAGTCACGACCAAGGCCCGATCGAGTAGCGTTATAAAGACTTCGTTTCGCTGCGCTCACTCATCTAACTAGGGAAACGCCAAAGTCGTTGTTAAACGAGTGAGTGAGTGAGCCAAGTGTTGAGTACCCGGGAACATCCCCTGTCCTCCCCTATACCTAAGGATCTAGCCCAGTATGAGGAATGATACCGGGTACTCAACACATGGCTCACTCACTCGTTTAACAACGACTTAGGCGTTTCCCTAGTTATGTAAATTAAACATTTTAAATGCGAATCGTATTCAAAACGTATTAGCGTGAAACATTAACAAATTTCCAAGATAAAACAAAATCACCTAAGTTTTATTTCTCATTAAACACCCCTCCAAAATATAATGTGGGTGTAAAAATATAAAAAAAAGTTCGAGCTAACGGGTATCGAACCCCAACCCTCCGTGCGGTACACTAAATGCTTTACCAATAGGCCATGCAAGCCACGTAGATATTGTCCCGCTAGCTGCTACTAAACAAATGCCATCGAAATTTTAAAAATCACATTTTTATTTATTGTAGGATTAAATCGCAATGGATCTAACTGATTTTGTTAGCAGTTCTCAGTAAACTCGTCCTGGATGTCTGTTTAAAATTTCAGCCCAATCTGTTCAACGGTTCGGCTGATTTTCGACGTACAGACAGACAGACAGAATCACAGAATGAGAACCGTTTGAGTTGAATGGAGACACTCGGTCGCTCCGCTCCCTCGTTTAATTACCTTAGCATTAGCATTAATACTTCTTTATAAAAATTAACCTAATTTAACAAAAAATAGTTTTGCATCGGAACTGGAAAAAGTAATTAGATAAACTCAAACAAAAAACTTAGTAATCATATGAAGACAGAAATTGGCCTAGTCGAACAAAACAAAAAATCTCATCCATCAACGCGACTGGAAAAGTGTTCGCGAAGCGGCCTAGTAATATACACATTCTTAGCTTGACTAACTGGTGCAAAGTTTAAACCAGAACCCCATAGGACAAACAGTAGAGCTTCGAAGTCATACACAATCCTCTCAATTTTAGTAATTTAATTCATACTGGGTTTGTATATATCTCAGTTCACAAAATACTAGGAAGCTTCACAAACGCTTTTTCAGGCGCGTTGTTGGATGAGCGTTATTGTTTTAAAAACGAAAAAACGCGTAAAATTGCGATTTTCATAAGAAATAATTTTTCGATTACGCTAAAATTTCACGCGAATATATTAATTCATAAAATTAAGGTTCTGTGAAAAAATTATTACAAACGGATAAAGCATAGATGTTTAAGTCGAAGAAATTTAAAAGATAAAAATAAAAAAATCGTAAAATTGCAATTATCATGAAAAATAATTTTTTGATTACGCTCAAATTTCACACGAATAATATTAATTCGTAAAACTAGGAAAACGCTTAAGTCCCGCCGCGTTGTTGGATGAGCGTAATTGGTGCTTTGAGCTGCCATTGTGTTATGCGGATTTTCTGTTGATCTGTGAAAAAATCATTCCTAAGTTGAAGATATTTTTAAAATTAAATTTAATTAAATAAAACATTAACTGACTTTTTTTTTAATTAATCGTAATTTAAAAAAAGGAAATAAACGTTATATTGAAATTTTCATAAGAAATAATTATTTGGTTGCGCACAAATTTTACACGAATATATAAATTTATAAAATTAAGGTTCTGTAAAAAAATCATTACAATCGGATAAAGCATGTAGGTGTTATAAGCTGGAGAAATTTTAAAAATTGAAAAAAATCGTAAAATTGCGATTTTCGTAAAAAATAGTTTTTTGATAACGCTCAAATTTCACATGAATATATCAATTCATGAAATTAGGGTTCTGTGAAAAAATCATTACAATCGGACAAAGCATGTAGGTGTTGTAAGTCGAAGAAATTTTTAAAAAATCGAAAAAAATCGTAAAATTGCGATTTTCATGAGAAATAATTTTTCAATTGTGCTCAAAAACGTGGCAGTTCTAAGTTCAGAGATTTCGAAGACCCCCATAAAATTTCATCGCAATCGGAGTATCGGTTTAGCCGGAATCGTGCTAACAAACAGACAAAAATACAAAAAAAAAAAAAAAAAAAGAAAAAAAACATTCCGGATTTTTTTCTCCAGTGTAGTGAAATGGAATCTTCGCTTCGCTCGCTACGCTCATCCAATTTAGGTTCTGTAAAAAATTCATTACAATCGGATAAAGCATGTAATAAGTCGAGGAAATTTAAAAAATTGGAAAAAATCGTAAAATTGCGATTTTCATAAGAAATAATTTTTCGATTGCGCTCAAATTTCACATGAACATTTTTATTTATAAAATAAAGGTTCTGTGAAAAAATTATTTCATTCAGATATATCATGTAGGTGTTACAAGTCGAAAACATTTTTTTCAAATTGCGATTTTCATAAGAAATAATTTTTCGATTGCGCTCAAAAACGTGGCAGTTCTAAGATCAAAGATTTCGAAAGCCACCAGAAAATTTCATCGCAATTGGAGTATCGGTTTAGCCGGAATCGTGCTTACAGACAAACAAAAATACAAAAAGAAAAAAAAGAAAAAAAAACATTCCGGATTTTTTTCTCCAGTGTAGTGTAATGGAATCTTCGCTTTGCTCATCCAAATATTGATTGCCAATGTGTGACTTCGTGTCGTGAAAATGTGAAGGTGATGAATTGAAAATTCTCACACAGAAGTTTTTTTTTTTAAATTGGGCGTCATCGAATAAAATTCATGAAAATAATGTATTTACGTGAAAAAAACAATATTAATTATTGCCTATGTTTGAAAAAGGCTCAAACAAGAACCAGAATAAAGATAGTAGTCAAACATTTTTTATAGGAATTTGTTTTGTACGATTTTATTTCGTAAAATTGTAATATCGTTAAAAACTTTTTAATCTTGTTTTTTTTGTAGGCGACTATGACGCTGTTCTGTTATGACGGTTCTATGGACCAAAATTAAAAAAGTGCCTACACCGGGGATTAAACCCGAAACTTTGGCTGTCTGCTCTACACAAGTTATTAACAATGTGTCAAACAAGCCAAGAAAAAGACGGAATTTAATCTAGTGTAGTCATAGCTCAGTAGGTAAGAGCAATGGCCCGGACAGCTAACATCCTGGGTTCAATCCCCGGTGGAGGCACTTTTTTCATTTTTGTCTATACTAGGAAAACGCTTAAGTCCCGCCGCGTTGTTGGATGAGCGTAATTCATTGAGCTACCATGTGTTATGTGGATTTTCTGTTGTTCTGTGAAAAAATCATTTAAGTTGAAGATTTTTTTAAAAACTAATTTAAATTAAATAAAAAAATAAACTTTAATCTTTAATTTTTTTAATTAATCGTAATTTTAAAAAAGAAAAAAATCGTAAATTTTCGATTTAATAATAATAATAATAATAATAATTATTCGATTGTGCTCAAATTTCACACGAATATGTTAATTCGTAAAATTAAGGTTATGTGAAAAAATTATTACAATCGGATAAAGCATGTAGGTGTTATAAGTCAAAGAATTGTTTTAAAAAAAGAAAAAACCCGTAAAATTTCGATTTTCATAAGAAATAATTTTTCGATTGCGCTCAAATTTTACACGAATATCTTAATTTATAAAATTATGGTTCTGTGAAAAAATCATTAAATTCGGATAAAGCATGTAGGTGTTGTAAGTCGAAGAAATTTTAAAAAAATTGAAAAAAATCGTAAAATTGCAATTTTCATGATAAATAATTTTTCGATTGTGCTCAAAAACGTGGCAGTTCTAAGTTCAGAGATTTCGAAGACCTCCATAAAATTTCATCGCAATCGGAGTATCGGTTTAGCCGGAATTGTGTTAACAAACAGACAAAAATTCATAAAAAAAACAGAAAAAAAAACATTCCGGATTTTTTTCTCCAGTGTAGTGAAATGGAATCTTCGCTTCGCTCGCTACGCTCATCCAACAATCATGTATATATGATGATAATGATGATGATAATGATGATGATGTACGATAATTTGTATAATATATTTGATGGTTCAATAGACATAAATTAAAAATTTACCTCCACCTTGGATTGAACCCGGGAATTTGAATTGAATTTCTGTCTATTGAACCATCACAACAGCGTGTGAAACAGAATAAAGTGCCTTCCTGGTGAAGCCCTTATTTTAATTCTGTCTATAATACCAACCTTCTTACCATTACCTTTAAACCTGCTTAGTACGAGGGATTTTGGAGGAGGTGATGGTTGATACACATTGAAAATAGTAAACATGAGAAAGTACAAATGAGCCTTTTATTGATACATGTTACTATGTAAAATAGAAAGTTGTCAAGACACATTTATAAACCCTTATAGGAACATTTTAACATGATTTATCTGAAGGATACACACGTTAACTGGATAATGGCGCATGCATCTACAGTCAATTGACTTAGTATACTCCAGGTAACAAGGAAATTATCATTAATGCTTGGGACGTGTCTAAAATGTCTCCATTCCCGTTGCTTGTTCTTGGTCTCATTCTCAATATGACGTCACAAGCAATGGACGAAACGTCTCGTTTGAGATAGGGAACAAAGATGAAACCATTGAAAATACCACACTCGATCATTCTCATTCGTGATGCTCGATAATGTCACCCTGCATCCGATCGAAATATGACACGTCACAATATCGTATAGAGTAAGGAAATGAGTCATTGGGCCTACCTGTATGCTAAAAATAAAATTAAATAAATGAACAATAAAACAATAAGTAACAAAATAATACGTAATTAATAGATTGTACAAAATCTTATTTTGCATGTCAGTCATGTAAAATCATTCGTAAAAATTTAAAATTTAAGACTTTTGCGGCCCGAAATATTATTATTAAAATTAATTAATTAATTCTGTTTAGATCATCATCATACAGTAGGCCTTTCGCACGTGTCAAATTATGGCTTCGGCTATCTTTGTTTTGATATCAATACATCCATTAAGGAATGATGAAAGCTACATTTTACGTAATAAGTAGTACCATTATCAAGTTCAACAAATGGAATAAGAATACACCCCAAGCATTATTAGGAGGGTACAACAGTGTTAATAATATAAATACATACTTGGTAATACAATGTCACCGATTTTAAATTTCACTTTTAAGGCAGTCGAGGTAATATGAAACAAATTAAAATATAAATAGGCCTAATAATGCAACACAACCGTTATAAAGTTAATATTATCACCACTTTTACACAAGTTTCATTTCATTTCTCTTATAGTTGGTAGATATTACATGTAAGCATTCTAATTTAATTGTTTAAATTTAATAATTTATCAAAGAGAATACTTTAACACTTATTGTGTACAAATGCATTTAACGTTGACATTGAAAAACTCAAAATAGTAACTGTCATATGGTGGCTCATGACAACAAAGGAAATACTTAGTGAACAATACCAATACCATACGATATTCCTGCATTTCACCTGAACCGGCACATTTAAAACAATATTCAACGATAGAACCATCTAGGATTGTAAGTTTAAAAAAAAAATGGAAATAGGTTTTATAATAAATTGCAACTTTTGGACAAAAATTTAAAATTTAACTTCAGTTCCAAATGTTATAATAATATTTTTCTTAAAGTTTAATGATAATAAAAGGAAAATTACAACAAATATTTATTTAAAAAGTAAACCAATATTTAACAAATTCTTGGGTTTACAATTACACGTTCTTCAACTGAAATACGGATATGCTTTTTGCCTTTATTTTAGTCTTTTCCATGCTGTGAAAATATTTTTGTAATAAAAGCGACGAACAAACTTCATTTCAAATTACTCTTAATTATACAAAACTAACAGTGTATACTTCTTGTCCGGGGTGGCTCCATGTGACTAGGGACCAGGAAGTATGTGCATTCTTCCGTGTCTAAAATAATACTTATTTAATTTATTTATTAAACGTTAATATTTTTTAGTTATAAACACTGATTTACAAAGATCGATAATAAAGAAAATTAAGTACATCATGCACATCAAAATAATAATTAAATATATTATATGAAAATTTTGAGACAAGTTTGTTAGTTATAGACAAAGTTTTGATGTCCGAAGTGATAGCATATTATTTCAAAACGATAACAATCTTATTGCTTGACAGACAAGAAGAGTTTCCACTGACACGGTGTTGGCATGTGGCACAAATAGTTACACTTGGTACCCGTACATTTCCAATATGGCAAGATAAAATACATTGCATAAATTATACGATAAATCAGTCAAAACATAACAAACAAAAAATTTGAGGAACGTTTGGTACGTTGTAGGTACTCAATGATCACTTTCAAAATGTTAAATGCAGACGAGCATCAATTTAACACTGCTTGCACTTGCATACTGGCTCATATGCACTTGCCGATACACAGCTTACAAAGTCATCACAATTTACAAAAACTAAATAGCAAAAAAATTCGTGTGTATTATGGCTGGGTGTTTAGGCCCGTTGATGTATCAAAATCTACATTATTCAGTGTGCTGTTCCTTTTAAGTATAATCCAGTAGGCACTGGCTCTTTGTTTATATTATTAGTTATTTTGTTTATTCTTCGTGTTGTTGATCAGTTGCTTAGTATTATTATTTTCTCTCTCTTGCTATGGTTACGTTTTTTTCTTTAATCTAATAAAATATACAGTCCACTATTACATGTTTATATCCATCATATTATGATATGAAATCGCTATCATTGACCCAACTTTAAATAACGTGAATGTTGTTTGTCAATCTAAACCTTTGGATTGCCTCTTGTTCAAATTGCTTAGTTGCCCAGCCATAAACAGTTTCAAAACCAAAATAAAATAAATAAAATGTCTCGTATCAAAAACGTCGTAAAAACTATGTATTTACCCTGTAACGCAATGGGATAATATATCATTAATATAGACTCCCAATTAAAAATCAATTATGCAACAGCTACTATGGGCCTATACATATATATTTTTAAACAGACAAAACAATTTTTCGTCACGTCTATCTCATGGACAAATTGATAGAGGAAATGATACTCTCCCGAGGTGACTTGCACGGCCTTGCATATTCGCATGTAAACGTTCAAACGTATGTGGTTCCTCTTCCAATTCACGTTCTTCCATCTTGTCTGGCATATTATCTTTGGCTGTGTCAACTTCCATTTCAGAAGCGCTTTTCTCTATCTCGATTATACATTTGTTCACCAGCTCATCCTCGTCTTCGCTCAGATTCACTTCAGAATCGTCTCCCCCTGCTCCCCACAAGCCTTCGTTGAAATTTTCAGCTTTTTTATCTTTCATCAAGACGATGACAAATAAAAAGAAAAAGAAAATACATACAGTTTCGATTGAGGCATATATCTCGTTGTGGGTTAGGAGCTGAATTCTTATAAGAACTAATGGAAATGAAGACAAAACGTATGATCCAGCACAAGCAACATATTTTTGAGTTATGTTTAGGCTCCCATTCTGCATGAAGATTGCTGCGCAGAAAAGAGTACATGACATGGATAATGCCAGCGCATTACCTAATGAGTACACCACGTACCATGAGAGGACGTCTTTAAGTTTAAGTTTAGAGAAGCAATGCTTTTCAGGGAACGATAAAACAAACGCTATGAGGCATTTGTTAAGGCCTGACCAAAAACCTTCCGCCAGGTTCGACCAGTGAGTATGTTTCAGTACGAAGCTTTCGAATGTTTGGGAGAATGAGAAATATAAAAAGAGCCAAGCCGCAATCAGTAGTGGTAGTAGTAGTAGTAGTGTGGTCCACCTGGAATGTTGTGGAGTCGTGGATCTCTTAAATGATATATTGTAGTAGTAAATAGTACAGAGTTTTCCTATTAGAAGCCCGGCGCCCTTAGACAACAGCTTTTCCCAATCAATCTCATCTGCAACAAACGAGAAGAACAATTCTCTTATTCAAAATGTGACAGTTTCAATTCCAGACGCCGACGATCCTGATTAAAGGGGAAACCTAAGTTTTTCTCAGTCCATTTGATGATAGATTGCAGTAGTTATTAATGGCCCTAGGATGTTCTATTATATTTCTCGTATAATTACTACTCTCACATTTTACACATTTCTGAATTAATACATTTTAAAAATAACACATTCACACTGCAGGTGACGATGTAGGCACACTGTCACCTTTAGATGTATTTTCAATCTAAATTGATATATTTACAAGTTTATCACTTACATAGAAACATATTTTCTGCCATTTTACAACGGGATATCTAATATACAATTTTTATCATACAAATTTTAGTAAACATACGGTTGGTTTAAAAATTAAAACAATAACTAGGAAGAGGAAACACAATTTATTTTCAACAAATATTGATATTGTTACAAGTTTATTACTGAAACATATTTTCTGATTTTACAAAACTGATGATAAAAATTTTTTAATAATAATTAGTAAACAACTTGTTAAAAATTAAAAAAGTGAAGATGAAACAATTTTTAAACCAACATAATATTCATGATTATTGGATGTTTTTGATGATTTAAAGGGATGATAAGTATTTATTCAAAACTTAATTTGTGAAAATTTTTATTTTAAAATAAATATTATTATTAATCATTTTGAGTGCTGAAGAACGTGTTTTATTATTATATTTTTATTGTTTTTTATTATTATTATTATTATTATTATTATTATTATTATTATTATTATTATTATTATTATTTTATTATTGGATGAGCAAAGCGAAGACTTCAATTTCACTGACCCCCCAAAAAATAAGATCGGGTATTTTTTTTATTTTTTTTGTCTGTTTGTTTGCTTTCTACCGGGCAAACGGCATATCCGATCTTGATGAAAATATGACGGGACCTTAGAAATCTCTGAACTTAGAGCTGTATTGTTTTTGGGTACAATCGAAGAAATATTTCTCATGAATATCGTACTTTAACGATTTTTTCCGATTTTTTGTGCGATATTTTCGTGCCATTTGAGCCAATTCTGACCAAACGGGTGGGGCTACAACGTTCATATTATACATGGACATTAAGGTAATGGTGATGTAGTACATTTTGAAAGAAAAAGTTTAAAAAGTTAGCCAGAACCTAAAGAAATAAAGCTTTTAATATAAGTTTTTAAATTTGTTGTGCAATATTTTCCGGCCATTTGGGCCAATTCTGACCAAACGGGTGGGGCTACAACGTTCATATTATACATGGACATTAAAGTTATGGTGATGTAGTACATTTTGAAAAAAAAAGTTAAAAAAGTTAGCCAGAATCCATAGATATAAAGCTTTTAATATAAGTTTTTTACGGTAAATAATACCAATTGACAAGTAACAATAGAAACTTGACAATAATCACCTGCAATGCGTAGGCAGCAAAAACAAACCACTTGCAAAAGTAAAGATATCCCACGCAAACTAAAAACTTTTAAAAAAGCTCATCCATCAACGCGACTAAAAAAGCGTATGCGAAGCTTCCTAGTTTGAAAAAAGAAAAAACCCGTAAAATTTCGATTTTCACGAGAAAAAATTTTTCGATTGCGCTCAAATTTCACACGAATATATAAATTCATAAAATAAAGGTTCTGTGAAAAAGTCATTACAATCAGAGAAAGCATGTAGGTGTTAATACTCAAAGAATTATTT
Organism: Sweltsa coloradensis; assembly: GCA_024449915.1. Lineage (NCBI taxonomy): Eukaryota > Metazoa > Arthropoda > Insecta > Plecoptera > Chloroperlidae > Sweltsa > Sweltsa coloradensis. The sequence continues at coordinate 183,395 of JAMZAV010000999.1, forward strand.
TAAAAAACGAAAAAAATCGTAAAACTGCGATTTTCATGAGAAATAATTTTCCGATTGCGCTCAAAAACGTGGCAGTTTTAAGTTCAGAGATTTCGAAGGCCTACAGAAAATTTTATCGCAATTGGATTATTGGTTAAGCCGGAATCGTGCTAACAAACACACAAAAATACAAACAGAAAAAAACATTCCGGATTTTGTTTTCTGTAGTGAAATGGAATCTTCGCTTCGCTCGCTACGCTCATCCAAAAAGAAAAGTGACGAACTTATTCTAAAGGGCTAAATTTTGCAGTATTGATGAACATACCGGTCCGGTAGTTTGAAGCTTCGCAAACTCTTTTTCAGACGCATTGTTGGATGACCGTAATTTTTTTAAACGGAAAAAAGCGTTACATTGTGATTTTCATGAGAAATAAATTTTCGATTACGCTCTAATTTCATACGAATATATTAATTCATAAATTTAAAGTGCTGTGAAAAAATCATTGTAATTGGATATTTGGATAAAGCATGTAAGTGTTATAAGTCGAAGAAATTTAAAAAATCGAAACAAATCGTAAAATTCCGATTTTCATGAGAAATAATTTTTTCGATTGCGCTCAAATTTCACACGACTATATTTATTCATAAAATAAAGGTTCTGTGAAAAAATCATTACAATCAAATAAAGCATGTCGGTGTTAATATTCGAAGAAATTTTAAAAATCGAAAAAACCCGTAAAATTGCGATTTTCATGAGAAATAATTTTTCGATTACGATCAAATGTCGCATGAATATATTATTAATTCATAAAATAAAGGTTCTGTGCAATAATCATTACAATCGGATAAAGCATGTAGGTGTTATAAGTCAGAGATTTTTTTTTTTAAATCGAACAAAATCGTAAAATTGCGATTTTAATAAGAAATCATTTTTGATTGCGCTCAAAAACGTGGCAGTTCTAAGTTCAGAGATTTCAAAGGCCTTCATACAATTTCATCGCAATTGGAGCATCGGTTTAGCCGGAATTGTGTTAAGAAACACACAATAATACAACAGAAAAAAAGAAAGAAAAACATTCCGGATTTTTTTCTCCAGTGTAGTGGAATGGAATCTTCGGTTCGCTCATCCAATTAAACAATGGATGCTTGGAATTAGATACAAATATTGTATTCAAAATAATTATGATATTCAAAAAATAACCACTGTGACAATGTGGAAAAAAAAATAAAAAAATAGCACAAAATAAATTCATACTATCACTAGGAAAACGCTTAAGTCCCGCCGCGTTGTTGGATGAGCGTAATTGGGCATTGACCTGCCATGTGTTATGCAGATTTTCTGTTGTTTTGTGAAAAAATTATTACTAAGTCGATTTTTTTTAAATTTAATTAAATTAAATAAAAAATTAACTTTATTCTTTTATTTTTTCTTAATCGTAATTTTAAAAAAAGAAAAAAATCGTAAAATTGCTATTTTCATAACAAATAATTATTCGATTGCGCTCAAATTTTACACGAATATAAAAATTCATAAAATTAAGGTTCTGTAAAAAAAATCATTACAATAGGATAAAGCATGTAGGTGTTATAAGTGAAAGAATTGTTGAAAAAGAAAAAAACCCGTAAAATTTCGATTTTCATGAGAAATAATTTTTCGATTGTTCTAAAATTTCACACGAATATCTTAATTCATAAAATTAAGGTTCTGCAAAAAAATCATTAAAATCGGATTAAGCATGTAGATGTTATAAGTCGAAGAAATGTTTTAAAAATCGAAAAAAAATCGTAAATTTGCGATTTTCATTAGAAATAATTTTTCGATTGCGCTCAAAAACGTGGCAGTTCTAAGTTCAGAGATTTCGAAGGCCCCCATAAAATTTCATCGCAATTGGAGTATTGGTTTAGCCGGAATCGTGTTAACAAACAGCCAAAAATACAGAAAAAAAAAAAAAAACATTCCGGATTTTTTTCTCCAGTGTAGTGAAATGGAATCTTCGCTTCGCTCGCTACGCTCATCCAATAAAAGTACTAAAAAGTAGTAGTACTGTAAAAGTGGACTTCCAAGTCCCGCAGTTTTAATGTGGTATGGCATTAACATGGATTGGATAATAGCTCCATAAGCTGACGGGACTTGTGATTGTGAGTCCCACTGCTCCTGAGCACATAGAGATATCGCACTTTCAGATGTGATAATATTTACGCCTTGTACTCTTTAACTCTTTTGGGCCAAAAATTGAAAAAAGTCCAGGTTTGAAAAAAAATCATATGGCCTATGAATTACAAAATATAATAAAATTGCACTTTTTACCCGATTTTTATTTTGTTATTGTAAGTAATAAAGATGCTTGTTCATTAACTAAAATCATTTCAGGAAAAAAAAAATAATTGTGGTTCATAGTCAAAATCGAAATTAAAAAAAAAATCCTATAATAAGCCTACTAAAAAAAGGTTTCATACAAAATTTCTTATTCGGTATGTTCGTTTGATGAATAAGTAAAAAAATCCACATTGTATTTTTTTTTCGGTTCATGGATGAAAGGGTATTAAAATAAGGTAGCGAGGTTCCCTATAATATGCTTCACTCTATGGTCCGTCCACGTGTAACGTCGTTAAACTTGATTTCCGGTCGACAAAAGTTTTTGGTTAACATTACCTTTCTGTAAGGGGTACAGAATGTTCTTACTGTTCAGTGATTCTGAGGGTTCAGGGGAGGGGTTAGCTTCACCTAAACAAGACACATTGCTACTCGGCACCTCCACTACCACCAAGATTCGCATGCTAGAAACAAATGTATTATTCTAATTGTGTTGCCATCTTCAACATGTTGATTAATTTGCTCCTTGTTTTCGGTCCGTCTGTTCTCTCGCTTGTTTTATAATTATTACAACCAACCGAGGTAGCGCGCACTTATTTCATTCATGCCGCGTGCCAAGAGAATGTACTACAGGGGCTGAAAACATATGATGGCTCGACCTCTACACGAAAGTTGGAACACTTGACATTGAAATGCAGCTCAAGACAAAAACCATAGGATTTAATTGGATTGATTTGCTTTTTGCTTTGGTTTTGATTCTGCAAAATTTTTACCGAATTATCATTCAAACAAGAAAACGCGAAAGGTGGAACTATACGAAAAACACTGATTTAATGCAAACCCTTTGAAAAAAAATTAAAACAAAATGTGTTTTTATTGGTTTTTTATTAATTTAGAAAAGGGTTTTAAAAAAACATTTTTTCCCTTCCCTTTTTTAAAATGTACCCTTCAATTTTTAATAATTAATTAACCCCCATTTTAAAAACCCCTAATCGCCCCTCCCCACAAAAAAAACCCTTAAAAAAACGAAAAATTTTAAAAGGGGTTTTTTTTTTTTTATTGAGGTTGGAAAAAAAGATGTTGCCCAAAAAAAGGGAAAATTTTTCAAATGGTTTTTTTCAAACCCGGAATAGAAAAAATTTTCCCCTTTTTTAAATTTAAAAACCCACTAAATATTTTTAAAACCCTAATTTTATTAAAAAAATAACACCCCAAAATTTAAGGGGGTTTTTTTTTTTGACAGGAACCAAGGTTTTCCGGGAAAAACAACAGGCCCAATTTTTTTATTTAAATTTTTAAAAAAAAAAAATGGGAAAAAAATTCCCCTCATCGTGTCCCAGGTTTTTTTGATGAAAAACCGGGGGTTAGAATTAAATTTTTTTTAGTTTAAAAAGATTTTAAAAAAAGATTCCCCAAATTTTCAGTTTTTTTTCCAACATACATAATACGAAATCCTTATTTTTTTTTTATTTTTAAAATTTTCAAATTTTCAGTCCCTTTTAAATTTTCCCCCCCCCGGGGGGGGGGGGTTTTGGGGGTTTTTCCTTTTCAAAAAATTTGAAAATTTGGGCCTTTGACTTTTCCCCCCTCCCCCAAAAAAGTTTTTAAAGGTTTGGCCCCCCTTTCTGCCCACAGAATTTGGGGGATAAAAAACTTGGGGTTTTTCAAAATTTTTTCCCCCCTAGTTCCCAAGATGAGAATTTTTACCCTAAAACAATAAATTTCCCCTTTTTTTTTTATTAAGTTTTTTTAAAAATTTTAACCCCCCCCCAAAACCCAAACCCCCAAAAAAACCATAAAAAATTTAAACCTCCCTTTCCCCGATTGTTTTTTTTTTTAAAGGTTTTTTTTCAAACCCTACAGGGGGAAGTTGCAAATTTTTTTAAAAAGTCCCTTTCCCATTTTAAAAGGGTTACTCTTCCCTCAAAGGTTTTGGGGTCATTTTCGCGGAGGGAAAGGTTTCCCTCTTGCCCCCAAAGCCCCGCGACGGTCCCCCTTTAAACCCCAAACCCCCCCCCCCCCCCCCCTTTAAAGCACTAAAAAAACCGCACACTAATTTTTTTTTTAAATTTAATTTTTTGGGGAAAGTTTTTTGGGGGGTGGAGCAGCCCCTTTTAAAAGGGGCCCAAAAAAAAAAAAAATTTTTTTTACCACGTGAAACTATAGCAAAACACTAAACAAAAAAAGACCGTTTTTTTAAAAAAGGAAAATCTTGGGAAAAAGGGGGATTTTAAAAAACGAATTTTTTTTATTTTTTTTTTAAAACCAAAATTAGCCCAAAAATTGGTGTTTTTTGGGAAAATTTTTCCCTTTAATCCGGGCCCTTTTAAACCCGCTTTTTTTTTTTGGGGCCCCTAGGGTACTAGAGCATAGTAAACCAAAACTTAAAAATTTCCCCCCTTTTTAACATCCCCTGGGGCTTTGGGGAAAAAAGTTTCCCAAAAATACCCTTTAAAAACGCAAAAATTTTGCATTTCCAAAAAAACCCCCACCCCAACAAAGGGGAAAAACAGCAAAATTTTGGGGCCAAATACTTTTTCCCAAAATTACAAAACAAAAAATAGAAAAATTTTTTCAGAAAAAACTGTGGAAATACCCTTCCCCAAAAATGGCCAATAATTTTTTTTTTTGGGTTCCAAAAAACCTCCCCCAAAGGTTTAAAGGGGCTTAAAAATTCCCTCCCCCCCCCCCCCCCCCCCCCCCTGTTTTTTTTTTCTTATTGGGAATTTTTTTCCGATGGGACCTAGCTTTGAAAAAAGTCCCCTGTTTTTTTTACCCAATTTTTTTTTTGGGAAAGGTTTTTGGTTTTGGCCCCAATAGTTTTTTTTTTGTTTTTTAATTTTTCTAAATTTAAATTTCTAGTTTAGGCCCCAAAAGAAATTTTTTTTTTGAAGTTTTTAAACCGGTTTTTAAATACCCCCTTTTTAAATAAATCCCCCCCCCCCCCCACCCATTTTTTTTGCAAAAATTTTAAAGGGGAAAATTAAAAAGCGCAAATAAATTCCCCGGCGGTTTTTTGGAAAAACCCAAATCCCAGTGGCCCAAAACACTAATTTTTTATTTAAAATTTTTGAGATTTTGGGGAAATCCGGGGGGGGTGGGGGGGGGGGGTGGGGGTTTTTTTTTTCGGACCCTTTTCCCCGCGACGGGGGTGAGAATTTTTTTGGGCCCCAAGGGCCCCATGGTTTTCCCCTTTTTTACCCTTTTTTAATTTAAAAACGGGGGCCCCGGGGAGATAAAAATTTTTGGGCAAAGAAACCAAAATTTCATTTAATTTTTTTAAATTTTATTTTTGGGTAGCTCAATTTAATGTAAGGGCAAAATCCCTTTTCATTAAAAAAATTTTAAGGGGGAATTTTGTATTTTTCCCCAAAGGGATGGTTTAAAAGGAAACTAAAAAAAAAAAAAAAGAGTTGGGGGAAACCCAGGGGGCGGAAGGGGACTGAGTGGTTCCCCCCCATTTCCCAAATCAAAAAGGCCCTTTTTCCCGTGATTTTTTGTGTCCCCCAAAAGTCCCCCAAAAAACACCGAAACCCCCTGACAGATTTTCGCGGGAAAATTTTTAAAAAAGACTCCGGTTTGAGTTTTTTTTTTCTAAAAACTGTTTTAAAAAAATCCCGCTAGAAACCCTTGGCCCAAAATTTTTTGCCCCACCCAAAAAAATAAAAAAATTTTAATTTTTTTTTAATTTAAAATCAATGGCATTTTGGTTTTTTTGTAGCAGTTTTTGGGGGGACGAGGTTTTACGGGGGGCCCCCGCCCTGGCCCCCCCAAGGGGGGTAACCATCTAGCCCCAAAAGCACGGGAAAAGGATTTGGGGGCCCCAACTTTTTTTTTTATTTTTACCCCACATATTAATTTTTTTAGGGTGGGTTTTCATGGGAAATAAAAATTAGGTGATTTTGTTTTATTTTGGAAATTTGTTTTAATGTTTCACGCTAATACGTTTTGAATACGATTCGCATTTTGAATGTTCAATTTAAATAATGATTGAGCGAGCGAAGCGAGCGTCTCCACTTGACTCTTATGGCTCGAATGTATGTTTTTTTTTTCTGTTACTGCTTCGATACAGGTCGCACCGTTTCTCTGATCGACCTGAAATTTTTCACACATGTACATACCACCTAGGCGGGTTGCTGTATAGTTTTTGAACAAAATCCGATCGTTGGTTATAAAAAATGAAAAAAATAAAAAAAATAAAAATAATAATAAAAATGTTCCGATCTTTATGAAATTTTGCAGGGTCAATAAGTACACCATTCTCTCATATTTTTCAAATTTTCAGCTAAATCGGTCAAGACGTTAAAGACTTATTGGTAATCATAATTCGAAAAATGATGCTAAAAAATGAAGGAGGCAGTGAAGATACAAAGATACACTTTAGAAGGCATGACGTGAATTAGTACAATGCAAAGATGTTGGAATAGTATACAGTGTACAATGTCAATATCCAGTTAAGCCTACACTGTGTGGTGGGTCTTATGGGAATGTCGTACTCGGGTCATGTTGCACGTACCGGTGCTCGCTCAACAACGCGTCCAACTGAGCGTTTTCCTAGTTGTGGCAAACAGAGTGAGTTCCTGTAAGGTGACCAGACGGTCCGGTTTTAGAAGTCAAAACACTTGGCTAACTCACTCGTTTAACAACGACTTTGGCGTTTCCCTAGTTAAAATAATACACGCCAAAGAATTTATTTTTGGAATATTTATGCGTAAACAATTCAACGTTTGGTATTCACACAATAAGGAGAAATATTCAACAGGCTACCAGTTGAAAATAAAAATAAAAAGGCTGTAATGAATTGCAAACGTGTTTGTTGCAAAGTTGTAATAGAAATGTGGTGAGGACAAGATATGACAGGAACATTTAGTTTTTGACTGGTTATGATTTTATGTTATCACTTTATGGTAGCCAAAGCAGGCAATTATATTATCTCTTTTGATGCTCATGGCAAAGTTGTAGACCGACGGTATTTACTGTAGAAATAGACAAAAAATAGATTTTGTTTTTAGAGTTACCTTTACTTAGCAATGTGACGAATTTTCAGTGTCACGTGTGCTTTATTATGAATGTGATGTGGTACGTGTAATTATGTATTATTGTATTATTGTAAATGTATATATAATGGGTTTCATTTTATGATGGTTTATAAGTGTATAAAATGAAACGCGCAATAAATTATGAATGTAAATACTAAAAATGCTAGTAACAAAGACTATGGTCATACTATCAATATAATATACATTTTTCATCATGATGTCTGCACGAATCGTCCGTCGTTATATTGAAAGTGAGTGGCCTGGTCTAATTGCGTCATTCTTCCGGTGCGACTGACGTTTATAGCCCCACCTCATTAGCATATTGAACCTGGGTCTTCGCAGCTTCAATCACACCATCGAGCAACAAGTTTCAGGGTTATCGAAAACAACGAAGACTAGCAAACATATCATACGAATCTAGTACAGATGTGTAATTTAAATATGCGATGTGACTTGTGTCATTTTAAAACACTTCATGGAGTTCTCGGCTTCTCAATAGTAGTGCGAGCACGTCAATATTATACGTATAAAGGGTTTTACAAGGTCATTTAACAAATATATTTGAAAAGGTTATTTATCGAAGAAAATATATAATAACACTGTCTGAAATAAAAGACGAGAGGCAAAGACGGCAAACGCTGTTTTTTCAACCTTTATATGGCTCAACTCAAATGCACGCGCTCAGGTGGTAATGATTTCTGCTGAACGGTTGGTAATATAATTATAAAATGTTGCATTAATGTTAATTAAGTAATTTTATATTGATATCCAAACTTGGTTGCAAAAATAAGCCATAAAGCTTCATTGCGAGACAAAAGTCCAAAACGTGAAAAAATGGGAAATCCAAAACATGGATTGTACAATTCAGGAAATTCTTATCAAAACGTTTATCTTACGATTTAACAAATTTACCAACGCGTTCACATTGATTTAAACGTTGATATTGAGTGTGAAAATTTGACAAGGAACGCGCAGAACATCTTATTACGGCGGCTTCTTTAAATAGCTTAAAACGGGATCAAATGTTCATCATATTAATTATTAACTAGCCCTCTTCGCGAACGCTTTTTCTAGTCACGTTGATGGATGAGCTTTTTTGTAAGTTTTTAGTATGCGTAGGATCTCTTTACTTTTTAAAGTCCCATTCCAAAATCATTTTTGTTAAATTGGAATATTTGTTATAAAGTACTAGGCCGCTTCGCGAACACGTTTTTAGTCGCGTTGATGGATGAGCTTTTTGTAAATTTTTAGTTTGCATGGGATCTCTTTACTTTTTCAAGTCCCATTGCAAAATAATTTTTATTAATATTTAATACAATCCAGAAATTAAAAAATCAATTGTATTAAATATTAACAATTCCACCTACGGGAGTGTTTCCCGACCATCCAAATCGAGAATTTTTTATTAAACTAGGGAAACGCCAAAGTCGTTGTTAGACGAGTGAGTGAGCCATGTGTTGAGTACCCGGTAACATTTCTTTTCTTCCCCTTACCTTAGGCCTCCCTAGCCTATCATAGGCTACAGTGGAGCATTTTGGCCTAAACTATGGCCTAAACTTTTACACAACTCCCGGACCAACAATCTACTATTAAGCAAGACCCGGCAGTCACACGGAATATTCAGTTGAAGACTGCCAACAACAGCAACCTCCGGCACAGTGATTTCCACCAATACCCTATTATTTATACGAATATAATTATCAAACTTAAATGCAAATGTTCCCTGGTACTCACCACATGACTCGCTCACTCGTCTAACTACGACTTTGGCGTTTCCCTAGTCTAGTTGGCTAAAGTGCCCTTGTAGCCGAAATGTGGGAGACGTGGGTTCAATCCCCTGGTCGGGAAAGATTTTGTAATTTCTAGATTGTATTTCAAAAATAATTAAACATGTTTTGAAATGCATATCGCAGTGTAGTCCATCATCTGTGGCAATAGGGCCTACTATGGTAAACATAGCCAGTACGAAATACGTGAAAATATTGCAAGGTTTACTCAATCTACGAGCGGAATTTGGGGGTACCTTGACGTCCAACATTCGACTGACCTTGCATGGGCACGGCATTTCACGGCCAGGCGAAAAACAAACAAAAAATATCTTTTCAAAATCTAAAACAATTTCTAAACATCGGAAGTCTATTTTTCAGTTTATTATTTCTTGTAGGTTTAAATCGCAATGAATCTTGCTGATTTTGTTAGCAGTTCTCAATAAACTCGTACCGAATGTCTGTTTAAAATTTCAGCGCAATCTGTTTAGCGATTCGGCTGATTTTCAACGTACACACACGCACACACGCACACGCGTTCAATTAGGATAATATTTATAAAAGAGTATTACTTGCTATGGTAATACCAATTAACAATAGAATGCAAAATATCTCGAGGTCCAAAGACTTGCTTCTTGTAAGCATTGTTGGTGATTATTGTCAAGTTTCTATAGTTATTTGATATTTCTTGTTAATTTTACACCTGTAAAAGGCTTATAATATTGAAACCTTTATTTCTATGAATTTTTGCCAACTTTTTCAACTTTTTCTTTCTAAAGGCACTACATCACCATAATCCTAATGTACATGTAAAATATGAACGTTGTAACCCCACCCGTTTGGTCAGAATCGACCCAAACATCATGGAAATATCGTATTAAAAGTATTTTTTAAATCGTTAAAGTACGATTTCTATGAGAAATATTTCCTTAACTGTCTCTAAAATCATAACATATCTAATGTTAATGATTTCAAACGTTCATATAAAGTTTCATTAGGATTGGAGTAACGGTTTGCCCGGTCGCGAGCCAAATATCACGAAAATATCGCATTATAAATCAAAACAAATCGTAAAAGTATGATATTCATAAGAAATATTTCTTTGATTGTACCTAAAAACGTGTCAAGTCTAAGTTTATAGACTTCGAAGGTCCCCTCCAATTTTCATCAAAATCGCATATGCCGTTTGCCCGGTAGAGCGCAAACAAACAGACAGAAAAAGAAGAAAAAACACCAGAGTTAATTTTTTTTTTTTTTTTGGGGGGGGGGGGGATAGTGAAATTTTTGTCTTCGCTTTGCTCATCCAATCAAGTTAATGAAAATTTAACTCAAAGATAATAGTAAATAAACTGTACAATAATTTCCAAGAGAAGTATTATTACATCAGCATAATATTATATTACAAGCAGGAGTCCCCAAAAGAGTTTTATCAGCTTCAAAGCTTCAAAATCAACATATCGTCAAACAACAATAACAAAATAAAGTAAGTCTTGATTATTTTGGTGGAGGTGCCGGGTCATGACGAAATAACATTCTGGTGTGGGGGGAGGGCTTTTTACGATAGTCACAAAAACATTCTTGTAGAAGGGTAATGCTAACAAAAAAACATGTCAATCGGACGTCGTGTTCGGTTTTTTTCGTGAGACGTGGACACACGCACAGATGGACGGACACAGAAGTGGTGGAAAAATGATTGGGTTTTTACTGCCTTAACAGGCATTGTCAAATATATGGAGTCCAAACCTAACCCATATTCAATAATATTGTTATGCTCTTAGATAGCTAGTTATCAACCTGGAACTTGACTCCGTGCTACGGTCCCATGCATCTTGTACATCGCTTGACTCTCCTGAGATGCCTAGCTAAGAGAGACCTTGACGTTGACACACTGACGAGGAACTAGGCTTGGAGTCGCTTGGACAGGGGGACGTAGTACTCGTCGTCGACGAGAATACTTTCTGAGTCGCTGACCCGAACCCGATAACTTGCAGTAATTTAATTCAAGTAGACAATAAGTTTTAAGAATCTTTAGAATTTTAGCATTTTAATCCCTTCCGCAATCGGTATATTGTTTTAATATTGAGTATAGGTATATAGCTTTTTGTTTTTAGTAGGTCTACGTAACCCCCCTCCCCAACTCCAACTTATAAAAAAAGTTTTTGTTGCTTTTAGGATATTTAGAATTATCCAAGTTTATTGACACTTGTGGTTTTATGCTAAATACTGTTTTAGAACGGTTTTAATTTCATTTATTTGCCCAGAATGAGATGACCCCCTTCAAAATTTGTTCGTCTAATTTGTTTTGCTTCGCGCGTTCACCCAACAGACTTTGAACCCAACCCAACTTTTTTTGTTCTCAGCTGTTAAATACGCAAGGTCGTCTCCCGCACGCTTATGCAAACTAACCCATCTACTTATAGATCGTCTCGTAATAGTTTTACTTCCTGCGGCGTCGGTTCATTCATACAGGTGGCCCACGCGGCAACCACGTGCGCTCGAGTCCCGGCCGGCTAGAGCATGCATGGTCTGTTGCATCGTCCCTAAATCATCATCGGTCATCGACATAAAAAATCTTATTTAATGGGTACGTTACGAAACATACGCCCCTCACGATAAGAAATCACCATAAAGATTGGGCAAATATTTATGTAGCGAGTAAAAACACCTTACTCGGATTCGAAAGTTCGTCGGTTCGATACTAGCCATCGGCGATAATGGAGGAGTGTTTTAACCAAGATATTCCTCGGTCAAAAGATAAATACCCTTTAATGGGTAAAAGCATTATAGAGGACGTGAAGAAAAATTAAAATTGATTAATGAAAATCCTATAACTTTCTTATGGCGCAAATTATTGACCGTGCCAATAAGGCCCCAAATATAAAACAATCCCCTAGCCCCCTAAAAATCCTTTTCCGGTAAAAGTCCTTTCCTTTTTGTGCGCAATGTACAAGCCTAAAGGGAAGAATTATTGTCCGTGCTTGTCCCGGCGAGCGCGCACTGATATGAACGGTGACCACGGTGCAACGCATGGATGCACGGCACCTGAGAAGGCTGACATATCATTCCGCGCCAAGAAATAGTGCGCCTGTACTCTTGAAAACAAATACCGATTTTTTTTATGAAAACTTAATTAAAAAATTTAAAAAATAATTTAGGAAGAAGCATTATAGGTTTTTAGTACATTTTTTTCACGTCCGCTTAAAGGCATTATTTACCCACTAGTCTAATGTGTAAAACTATTTTTTCAAGTACATACATGCTGTTTTATATCTCGACATGTTCACTACATGACACATTATTCCGGAATTATAACGAAACTTTTTATAAACTTAAAACCGTTGTCAAGGCAAGTCAAGTTGAAAATGCATTCCTTCTTTCAGAATATTCTTCGATCACTGCTGACCTACGCAAACTTCTGTTCGACACTGATAACGCAACCACCGACAGCTCCGGCCAGGTCTAGGCCTGTAATTCGTTTTTCTAGAGCGTAAGAAAGAATTCGACTATAAATAATTACACATTTTGCCACAATTATCAAGAACACTCAGCATCTCCCAGACCAATTTAAAAAAAACACTTACAAACGCACTCAACGGTACTGGAATTTAAAAGCATTCACGTAGAGATGTCACTTTGAAGTACTATCGTTTAAAAATCAGAAAAAATAAGATTATAACTAGGCCTATGTGCTGCACGTTGATGTAAACTAGTGTAAGTTTTCCATAAAGCGTGCATTTGACGTAAAAGTTTTTATGCGTAATACACAAGAACAAGTTTTGTATTTTTATGAATTTTAATAAAAAATAAAAAATTAATATTATAATAATCCCGAATACAAATTGAAATTGTAAAATAATACTCACGATTTTGATTGAAGTCGAACAATATGAAGATATTTAGGCCCTGCAGCTGCGAGGTGTCACCTCTTTGATGGATAAAGAGGAACTGAGTTCCGGCGCGGATTTGCGCGCCGCCGCCGCGACGAACATTGGCAAGGACCCAATTGCGCTAGCACACTTCTTTGGTATTGGTCAACGATGACGTTATGCAGATCTGCGCGCGATGATTCGGTCACGCGACATGTGACGTACACACACGGAGGAAGGGGTAAGACCGTAGGGGTCTTCACCCTCTCAAATATTTAGTCGACTTCAGTGAGGCTAATAAGATATGATTTTAAGAGCAAAATTTAAATTTAGAAAATGGTTCGACATGACACGGGGAAAATAGTCCAACACAGTTTCGGTCTGGCCTGCAAAACATTTCCATACAAAATAACATGCTGATGTTTTCAGGATTCCGGACAAATTAATATTAGTTATACTTATTTTCATAGACTTCCATCTTTCTTGTGAATGCTCTACGGACTTTTTATTTATGTCATTTCGATACTCAGTTCAGTAACAAAAATATGCCGATTGCCATAAAATGGTGTAATTTGAACCGCACAATTTTAAGCGTTTGGAAGTATATTTGTGCACAATTTGAAGACGATTTTTGCCGTTTTTGATATTTCTATGCTCTCTAATATATGGAACCAAAGATTATCAGGTAAAATCAGATTTAAGAAATTTACTAGCTTCTATATTTTTACAAATTTTAGACAAAAATACACTAAAATCAAAATTTGTGATAATTGTTTATCGTTTAATTTAGTTTAGTAGTAAAGCTAAGAACAAAAAGGATTATAATGCTTGACTGACTCTACACAATACAATATAGGCCTAACATTTTGCATTCTGTTCCTCTATCCTAACCCAACGTCTTTAACGGGCCATTTTTATCGTTTCGATTAATCTCGTTGCGAGGAAAATAAGCAGGTCTAAAATAAAGTAAGTGTATAAATGACTTGGAGAAAAATTTCAAGGGTCGGTATTTGTGAACGAATTATATTTTTGGTTCGGATTAATTCGGCGATCTTCGCCAATCCTCGCGAGTGACGTGATATTTGACGATTTCGTGAGATGCTAGTTGAGTAAAAGGTGCAGAAAAGTGAGGGTGGGGGGATGAAAGAATAAGAATCCCCCACCCCAGAATAATCAGAAATAATCTTGCTGTCTTATTTAGACTACCTGTTTCAGTTGCAGACAGGTAGACATACAGACAGACAGACAGACAACAAACAGACGGACAGTATGACTTACAGAAGCGTTTTGGCTACTGTTACTAACTTTTACTAAAATATCCACTAAGTGCCATTGAGTACAAAAGTACAAGACAAACAGACACCGGACCTTGAGGCAGGCAGGCAAACGGACAGACAGACAGACAGACAGACAGACAGACACACAGACAGACACACAGACAGATAAACAGACACACAGATAGACAGACGGACAGACAGACAGACAGACAGACAGACAGCACAGACAGACAGACAGACAGACAGACAGACAGACAGACAGACAGACAGACAGACAGACAGACAGAAAACAGACAGACAGACGACTGACTAACGGACTATACACAGACAGACGACAGACAGACATACATACATACATAAGACAGACAGACAGACAGACAGACAGACAGACAGACAGACAGACAGACAGAAAGACAGAAAGACAGACACACGGACTATTACACAGACAGACAGACAGACAGACAGACTGACTGACTGACGGACTATTACACAGAGAGACGGACAGATTTACATACATACAGACAGTCGGTCGGGCGTTTACTGAGATTATTAGAAACCTTTTGGCAACTGTTAACATAACTAAAATCTCTACTCAGTGTCGTGGAGTGCTGAAGTTACTAATAATGTTGCAGAATGTCCAGGAATGTACACCCCATGTAGGCCTATACGCTGTACCAGATTAGATGCTCTTGTTCTTGAATAGAAAAACACCATCTACGTCAAATTAATTATTCGTACGAATATAAACTAAAGTTGCCATGGTTGTGATATTTTTAGTGTTAAGACAAGGCGTTGGTTAGACCCAACGTTTTCACAAGATCTTTAGCTATATACAAGCGTACGTGAATGGACAGACAGACAGACATCAGTAATTATATCGTTACTATGCGAGTCCTTGAATAAATCAGGCTGGCCACTATGTGAATTGTGCAGCAAAGTTTTGCCAAATAGGGAACCCACTATTTGAACGTCACGAAGGCACTGAGTAGCAGGGCCATTGCAATTGCGAAGATAACTTATTTTTTACTTGTCGTTATGTGGCTGCAATCTAACAGAATGTAATAAATGACGAGTTATTATGTTTACTACATTATTTCAATAGCGTAAAGAACGAATCGAGGGAATGAGTGACAGCCAAATAGGTTGTATTAGGGCAGGGTAGGTTACCAATCTCCCTGACTCTTAAGTCTTTCAACGTTATGAATGGTATTAAATAAAATGGGTGTCCGAGGGCTTGTCCCGAAAAAATGTATATTTTAAATATTTAATTTTTTGAGTTTTAGAGATAGGGCAATAAGGAAATTCCAGAAACATAATCGATTTGATTTCCCTGAATTTTCCAGATGAATTCATTTCCCCGACTATTCAATGTTTTCCCAGATTTGTAGACACCCTTTAATACAAGTGATTTTAAATCGTCGTGAAAGAAAGATTTTTTATCTGCATAAATCAACATTTCAACTACACAAATTACATTTCCAACTTCGCTAATGTGTAGAACTGCAAACTAACTATAGGTCGTACTCGTAGCACTGCATTGAACTACCGGTGAACGAAGTAGTATTTTTGTAACCGACAGTGTTGGCCCTGATTCGGGAGGTCCTGTGGCTCAAATCCTGTGGAGACCGGCAAGCCTGACTGAAGGTTTATTCCGATATTTTCCTCAGTCGTTAATGCGAATGCAAGGGATAAATTGTCCTATCCGCAACATACCTAGTTGGTCACCTGAAGAGGGGCATGAATTACATCCTGGGCAGGCTTCCCACAAAAACTATCAAAATTATCAATTAGAGTATTTTTGTCTAAGGTGTGGCCAAATTCGGGGTGGAACGTGACTGCAGTGTTGTATTCAAGGGACGAGTATTATAAATAATATACGTATTATAGTTTTGCGATTTGGTTAAATTCACATTGTTCTTCAAAAGTTTGCAAGTTGACCTTTTAAAATTGTTGTTTGTCAAAGGAAGAGGGAAGGAGGAGGTTAGGCCCTTTGGGATACGCTATTTGAACGTCATCACACGAACAATGAGACCAAAGGACGTGGGTTCGTATCCCGCTTGTCATTGATTTCGTATTGTAACTGTCTTCCTCTAGATATTAAACGTATAAGACTATCATACTTACTCTCGCCAATCAAAACATATTTTTGTATTGGCCTGTGATATCATGAAGATTTACTGATAGCAAACACGTCGGTGCCGCTAGGTCTGGTAGGAAACTCATCAGTTTCTTATCTACTCTTTGCTTTATGCAACAGCAAGATTTGCGATAAGATGCTCCAATTATCTTGAACCATGATAATATTCAGGATGCTCGATTGTGTTTTACGTAAATTAATTCGTCGTTTTGGGGGTTTCACCGTTTCAGACCACGTCTATCAACCATTCTTTTCAATGCTGTTACGACAGAAGATAATCGGGTGTTTGGATGGGAGAAGCAACTACTTATATCCTGATTATTTTTCTTTCTGTCTGTTGGCTCGCTCTCTACCGCACAAACGGCTTCTCTGATCGTGACTTAATTTTGAGAGGACTTTCAAAATCTATGTACTTAGACCTGCCATGTATTTGGGTACAACCGAAGAAATATTGATCATGAATATAGTACATTTATAATTAGACGAGTGAGCGCAGCGAACGTAGTCTACAACGCAAGTCGAACGGCCTTCTCGTGATTAATTTGTCTTTGTTATTCCGGTCCCTTACGGCCGAACGGCCAAATAGATTGAAGTAAAATTTTAGACACTCCATGACCAGGTAACAGCCCAGAACTGCTAGCAAAATGAGCAAAATCCGTTGCAATTTAAACTTACGAGAAATTATAAATTGATAATAGGCTTAAAATGTGTAGGTTATTTTAACGACAATGGTTTTGTTCTTCAAGAAGTCATTTTTACCGAATCATTTTCGTCGGGCTGTGATTGCATGCATTGACCAAGGTGTATCGATTCTTGCATGCTCAAGGTTTTCCAAAATTCAACAAGTAGATTGAGTAAACCTTGCAATCTTTACTTGTATTTCGTACTGGCTATGTTTTCCCTATAGTATTGTATGCATTTCAAAACATGTTTTATAATTTTTTTAATACAATCTAGAAATTACAAAATCTTTCCGACCGGGGATTTAACCTATAGGTCTTCCACATTTTGAGTATAATGGCGCCTTAGACAACTAAACTAGGAAAACGCCAAAGTCGTTGTTAGACGAGTGAGCGAGTCATGTGTTAAGTACCCGGGAACATTTGAATCGGTTATTTGAGAAACCGAATAAGTCAACCAAATTGAGTAAATGAGTTAAGATAGCCATTTTCTTCAGAATTTCAAGACTTATCGATTAGTAGAGAAACGAAATATTTTTCGACCATGCCTGTGTATATTACAGGGTGTTAATTTTCCCTTTGAGTTGAGAAACCGAATAAATCAGTCCATACGTTCTGAAGAAAAAATTGTATTGATTTGAGAAACGGAACAAGTCACTTTCAGTAAGAGTCATTGGTTCGCATTGACGAGAAATTTTAATTAAACAAAGTTTTTAAAAAATGTAGTTTTATGTTTACTATAGTAAACAATCATAAAAACTTATGATACCACCTTATTTTTACTAATTTTACATATACCCGCCCCATTTAATTGAGAAACCAAATAAGTCCACGCTAATTACACCCTCGTAATTATGAAATAACGTGCTCATTAATATCAATATCAACAAAAATCAATGTAACTATGCCACATCTAATTAATTACTAGGTACATAATAAAATACATTTGTTTACTTCAGGGTATTAAATGCATGTTTTTTGCGTTTTACTCAGGACAATGGTGTCATGACATTCGGTTTCTCAAATAACGGATTCATTTGCATTTAAGTTTGATAATAATTATATATGTATAAATAATAGGGTTTTTCTTTTTAAGTTTAGTTGGTATAAGGGCGCGTCAAACTGTAAGGCCATAATGCGCCACTCTAGATTTTGATAGGCAAGGGAGGCCTTAGGTAGGGGAAAGAAAGGGAATGTTACCGGGCACTCAACATATGGCTCACTCACTCGTCTAGCAACGACTTTGGCGTTTTTCTAGTTCATTAGACGAGGGAGCGGAGCGACTGAGGATACAATTCAACTCAAACGGCGCTTATTCTGTTCTTGTGTATACGTGTATGTAAGTGTACGTCGAAAATCTGCCGAATCGTTGAACAGATTGCGCTGAAATTTTAAACAGTCATCCGGTACGAGTTTACTGAGAACTGCTTACAAAATCAGCTAGATCCATTGCGATTTAAACCTACAAGAAATAATAAATTGAAAAATTGGCTTCAAATTTGTAGGAATTATTTTAACAATGGTTTTGTTTTAATTGTTATTTTCAGGCTGTGAAAATCCAGTGCCCAAGGTGTATCGAATCTTGTACGCTCAAGGTACCCCCAAATTCCGCTCGGAGGTTGAGTAAACCTTG
The DNA here is from genome assembly GCA_024449915.1 of Sweltsa coloradensis. Lineage (NCBI taxonomy): Eukaryota > Metazoa > Arthropoda > Insecta > Plecoptera > Chloroperlidae > Sweltsa > Sweltsa coloradensis. The sequence goes on from JAMZAV010000999.1 coordinate 202,086, forward strand.
CAATCTTTATACACGTATTTCGTACTGGCTATGCTTTCCATTATTGTCACAGATGATAACTAAACTGCGTTATGCATTTCAAAACATGTTTAATAATTTTTAAAATACAATCCAGAAATTACTAAATATTTCCCGACCAGGGGATTGAACTCAGATCTCCCACATTTTGGGTATAAGGGCGCCTTAGCCAACTAGACTAGGAAAACGCCAAAGTCGTTGTTAGACGAGTGAGCGAGTCATGTGTTGAGTACCCGGGAACATTTGCATTTAAGTTTGATAATTATTATATTGGTATAAAAAATAGGGTTTTTACGTTTAGACAGTATAAGGTCGCGTCAACTGTAAGGCCATAATCCGCCACTCTAGCCTATGATAGGCTAGGGAGGCCTTAGGTAGGGGTAAGAAAAGGAATGTTCCCGGGTACTCAACACATGACTCACTTACTCGTCTAACAACGACTTCGGCGTTTTCCTAGTTGTACGTTAGAGGAAAAAGACTTGGTTAAGAAGTTTGTAGAAATGTGTAACGCGTAACAAGAGAGTTCATCGGTGTCGAGGAAAAGAGGAATGTGGGAATGTGGGAATGTGGGAATGTGGGAATGTGGGAATGTGGGAATGTTACAAAAGAGAGACAGTGACAAATTATTTATTTTATAAAAGAATAAGTCAGAAAACTCAAGAGGAGAGGTTAATTTAACTTCTGATTTGGACTTTAGTCCATCTGTTCTTGGCTTATGAATTTGTGACTTTGGAGCCATTCTATAGCAACGAGGCACATACCACATATCGATGGTGAAGAACCAATACCTTCTATCTGCCATTTTCTGCCAAAATGAGATGTTGGTGTCTATGGATACAGAAAATTATTTCGAATTTTTTGGTGCTAATAGCTCCTATTCTAACATCTCCAAAAGAGACATATGATACTACCTTACATCAATATCTCCTATCTGCCACCGCCAACAAGTGACTTTTTTGAAATCAGTTGTAATGCTCTCCTGAACAATTTGCTTTTTGACAGATAGAAGGTATTGGTTCTTCACCATCGATATGGTTGTTCTGAATTAGCCTATAGTTGATTCTGGCGCTGTCCGCGGGTGAAATCGTGTCCAGCTTGATTGATCGGTGTTTTCTACTTAAAAATGACGGTCACTAATTATTGGTCATTGTTTGCTTGTCGATAGTGTCGGCGCCTACAGGGTTGGCTTGGTCGGATTTAAATTTTATGTCCCTCACTGAAAATCAGTTATATGACTGAGTGGGTAGACTAGACGTAGTAATGATGATAATTAATTAACGCAATGTATTATAGATAGAGATACGTGCATATAGCACTTTCAAGTGTTCTTTTATAGCGTTTTGTAGCATCTATTTTTTTGGCCACCTTCAAAGCTTGTGTAGGAAGTTTCTTAATATTTTTATTTTGGAATTATGTCATCAAGGTTGAATCAATATCAACTGATTAAAAATATGTCGTAAATAATAGATACTATGTAGTAATACTAGGGAAACGCCAAAGTCGTTGTTAAACGAGTGAGTGAGCCATGTGTTGAGTACCCGGTAACGTTCCCTTTCCTCCTCCTATCTAAGGCCTCCCTAGCCTATCATAGGCTAGATTGGCGCATTATGGCCTTACAGTTGACGTGCCCTTATACCAACTAAACTCAAAACCCTATTTATTATAACTATATAATTATTATCATCAAACTTAAATGCAAATGTTCCCGGGTACTCAACACATGGCTCACTCACTCGTCTATCAACGACTTTGGCGTTTCTCTAGTAGGCCTATAATCATTGCACAAACATTTGTGGTCACAGGCCCTTTTTTCAACAGATACACCCCAGGCTAAATGGAACGGCCAGCTAGTGTACGACTCCTAGACTTAGTATAGATACTGACTCCAGCGTCAATGTAGGCTTATGAAAAATTAAAGACAATTTAGGTCCATAGCCAGACGAACAGAGAAAATGGTTTTTAGTTTATTTGGTTTCAGGACGCGTTAACCGTTCGGTTATAGGCCTAATGCGCCACTCTAGCCTTAGGGATAAAGGTAGGAAAATCCTATGCTCGTCAGAACCAGTCACGGGTAGGTGAAAGAAACGGGGGGTTCTCACGTCGTCATCGTCTTTGGCATCGTTCGTGTTATCATGGTCGTCGTCGTCGTCGTCGTCGTCAAGGAGGTCGTCAGGGAAGGGGTAGATGTCCCCGACGACGACTGCCAGAGGACGCATCTTTTCAGGGAGTAGTATATACTTCTCTATTATATACTTACCAGCTGATGTTTGCGAGATGGACTATTCCTCGTTTCTTTCCTCGTCTTTTACGATTAGCAGAGCCATGCTCTGTGCCATAGATACTAATATAACCCCCTCTCTGTGCCAAATGCACGACCATACGACCTAGGGCCTACGTAAAGCGTACACATATCTTGAATCTATGGCATGGCATAGGCTAGAATAAAGTAGGTGGTCTAGTCTACGATTTTAATTATACCTTTATACGGCGTAATACTGCGTATGCCTATATATTGCGGTATTGTACTGTTTCTTGTGGATGGTCATAATTATTAATTAGTTGATAAATCTAAACGAGAATAATGACATTACCTTTAGAGAATGGCATATTCACATAAATAACAAATGAAAAGACACTGACTTCGAGATATTAAAACTGATAGCGACTATCTGAATTGTTTTTATATCGCAGGCTGTGGCCTATTTTACAAATGGAAAATCTAAACAATTGCTACCGATATTTTAAAAAATCACATTTTTATTTACTGTAGGTTTAAATCGCAATGGATCTAGCTGATTTTGTTAACAAATCTCAATAAACTCGTACCGGATGTCTGTTTAAAATTTCAGCGCAATCTGTTCAGCGATTCGGCTGATTTTCGATGTACACACACGCACGCAGAAAAACAATAAGGGCCGTTTAAGTCGAATGGAGATCACTCCGTTCGCTACGCTCACTCGTTCAATTAAGTACAACTCGAAAACCATAGTTTTAAGTGAAAAAATAGCGCTTTGTAGCATCTATTCACAAAACGCTATTTTCACGCATCTCTAATTATACACCATGGGTTCTTTACGAACACACATACAATAATAAATAATAAATTAATAATAAATTTTATTTAGAGTCTGCCCACTCAGTTATTTTAACTGATTTTCAGTGGGGGACTTTAAATCAAAGCGACCAAGCCAACCCTGCAGGCCCCGACGCAATCGACGAGTGAGCGATAACCAACCAAAGATCGATATTTTTATGGGAAATATAGCAATCAGTGGTATGGACAGTTCGAACACTCGCGAATCAACGCCAGAATCAACAAGGCCGATTCAGAACAACTCTGAAATTTATTATGTGCTTCGTTGCTAGGACGGCTCCAAAGTCACCGTTTACAAACTCCTAAGACAAGACTGATGGACTTAAGTCCAAATCAGAAGTTAAAAAACTTCTGACTTTAGCGGGAATCGAACCCTGGACCTTCTGCATTGGAAGCAGATACGCTAACAACAAACCAACGAGCCACTGATGGTTTTATGAGAGTTACTATTTTGCCTTTGTCGAATTAATTTGTGTACATGTGGTCTTCACACCGAGTTAAATGGTTCATTATTGATTCTTTAGCGACGATAAATTAAGACTTGAACCCTAACCAACATTCTGGTTCTACACCTGTCAAATACGCAAGGTGAATGTCTCCAAGCAACAGCTTATGCACATGCACGTGCAACTATCTCAGTGGCGGTGGATGGACATTCATACAGTTGGTCATCTTGTCTACCAGTGGCGTATCCACGAGGGGGTATACCCGCCTGAGGTGGAGGTTGATTTTTGTCCACATAATTTAAAACCATTATCAAGTTAAGTCAAGTTTTTAAAGTCAAGTTTAAAGTGGGCCTTCAAATTCCAACTCGACACCTTCTCGCGGTTTGGCCCGTGAATAGGGGAGTTTCACTCCCTGAAACTAATGGCGAGCTCTGGGTCGTCGTCGGGGAACTCCTTCCCTTTGACTACCTCCCCCGACGGCGACGACAAAGACAACACGGACGGATGATGACACAGACGGAGACGACCACGACGTGGGGGAACCCCTGCCCTCCCAATATGCTTGTGGCTGGTTCTGACCAGCACAGGCCTGTCCACCCCTTGTCCCCCCGCGTCATCCCTTACGTCCCTCCCTTCGTCTCGATTAGCCAAGTTGCATAAATATGAGACGTTAAGCAATATCCAATCCAATCCAAAAATCAAATTCAAAGTAAGTATGTACTCTTTTCAATATTCTCCTTTCATTCTACAAAACGCAAGCTTCTGTTTGACAAAGCGCGCCGGATACATAAATCACCGACCGCTCCGGCCAGGTCGAATCATGTCATACGTTTTATAGAGCGTTAGAAAGAATTCGACTATAAATAATTACACAATATGACGCAATTCTCAAGAACACTCAGGCATCTCCTCATGTATATCGTCGTTTATTTCACAAGTTAGATGGAAGCATAATATCCATCATCATAGATATAGTTTGTATTTCCGTTTCGGTTGATTTTAATATTATATTCGTAAGAAAAGCACAGACATTACGCACTCACGTACAGATTATTGACGACAATAATTGTTCATTCAATGTTAAAATGTTTAACGCCCTTCCATCAACAGAGAAGATGAAATAAAAATAAACAAACAGACTTCGGTTTATATAATTGACTGTTGGATAAGCTCGAACTAACCAGGCTTTGACGCAGAATGCAGAGGTACAGTCTGGACTCTGGATCACGTGGCTGCTCCATCGTTTGTCCTGTCCGGTTGTGGTTTGTACCAAAATGTCAAGTAAGAATGTATAAATTTCGCAATCAGAGCACATTTGTCCAATAGTGCTTACTTTTTTTTATAAGTGACCTTAAATATGCCTCCAAAGGCAATTTGTAGTAATTTCCCAAGATTGTGTAGGGGAAAACAGGGGCGTAGGAACGGGGGGGATAGGGGGAAAGTCCCCCCCCCCCCACTTGTTGGCTTGCCAGGTATGGGTGTCATTTGCTAACTTATAGCTTGTTGGGTGATTTTTAGGATTTTTACTCCAGTCGGGCTTGCAAACAAAAAGGAATGTTTTAGTTAACATTTTTTAGAAAGATACAGTAAGAGTCGTGGTTGCAAGATCGACCCAGCCTCTGATTAGACTAATTTTCATTATATTTTGTGGCAGTGTTTTTTCACTCCCCAAACCCGACTGTCGACCCATTTCAGTCAGGTATCAAACTTCAACTTGTATAAGCATCAAAATGTAACCTTATTCATAGTTAAAATTCGCCTAAACGTGTTTTTAGGCCACCTATCAAGGAAACCCTTAAAAAATCCGCCTATGGCGAAAACCCTCCGGCGGCTGGAGCTTAGCCCCAGCCCTGGTTGCCCACCCCGCCACGTAGTCATCTTTAATGTGAACCCCCCACTAAAAAATGGATCCTACTTACGGGGGGAAATTTTTATATGTTAAATGGCTCGATAGCGACATGTTTCCCAACTCTTCTTAACATCGTCCGTGTTACAAAGTTGGGTGAAAATTTGGAGGTTGAAATGCGATTCATGTGAAACTGAAATTATCTGGATTTGCCAATCGAGCGAATTTTTAAACGGACATATTTTAAACATTTTTTGAAAAAAGTTGGACCGAGTTCAAACAACCGACTTGAAAATATAGTGTCTCGTTTTTTTAAAGGTATCTTGAAATGCATTTTAATGTTAATGCACAGAAATCACGTGCAGTAGAGTATCATGTAATAACGTGTTAAAACACGAGTGCGAACAAGTACTGATACTTTGGCAACGCTGGAATGTTGTTGCCTCGTCTGGGATTTTTCCGCTCGCCGACGTGTAGAGATGCTCATACGCAGCGCGCGCGACGCTGTCGTTCCAGAAACCATTTCCGTTCCGTTGTCATGTGATGCAATTGCAGGTGGCTATCACGGGGCGATTCTGTCTCAGAATTAAATCAGAATTACGGCTTTCCCCCACCACCAGTCTGTTCTTACTAGGGTCATTCCTTTTCTAGAGCGTTAGAAAGAATTCGACGATACAATTGCACAACTAGGGGATGCAAAAAATCTTTCTTGTTTAATTAATTAACAACATGGTCTTCTAAAGCAGCTTAACGGCAATTAAACTCACCTAACAATCAATCAGTAAAGCTCTATTTCACTGGTTTTACACGGACGATATGCACAATGTTATCTCTACATAAAAATAAGCACTTCTCCACCTCTCACTCTCTCACACACACATATACACGCACACGCACACGCACACGCACACACGAATACGCTGGTAGATTAAGAAAATCTAATTATTTATGTCAAGATAAAATCCTAGTTTTAATTTAAAAACTAACTACTACCTATAGTTTTGTTGCTGTTTTATGTTATGTCGTGTTAATAACATGTTATTTATGCATCGCGCAATCTATATCATATTCAAACTTTTATTGTATTGCACTTGTGGGACACCCGTCCCGTTGTCAATAAAGAATCAATAATTATCTTGAGTACTTTTTCCTGAAGGCCTACCGAGTATTATATATTTATAGAAATCTCTATTTGTTGAGGTAAAGGGAATATGTACGAGCTCTCGATAAAACTAACTAAGAATGCATGAGCAGGCTAGTGTATAACAGGCGCTAGGTTCTTCACGTATTCGTGTTTCACTATCCCCCCCCCTACTAAGGTCGCTCGATTATAACGAGTTACGACCAGACTGTTTGTAACGCAAAGAATTTTGTCTCTCGCAAATAGATGAATAAATTAAGACTCGTGTGTAATATTATGTCGAACGAAACTTTTGTGCGTGGGTTTCGCATCTATTGACCGGAAATGTGGAGAACCCCCCCCCCCCCCCTCGCGAGTTAAAGACGTTACAAGAAATTAAGTAAGTAGATGTGCAAGAAGTAAGAAATGCCTCAGTTTGTATCAACCTTGGATGAGGCATAAGCCTGTACAATGGTTTGTTGCATATGACGGTGGTGGATGCCTGCTGACCGAACTCTGCTAGACTACGTGTTGTACAGGTGTTGTATAAAATAATTTGGGATAATTAGTGAATAGCAATGCAAGGTTTGTTTTGTCAGAATGTGTAGGGGAAAACAGGGGCGTAGGAACGGGTCGGATGGGGGGAAAGTCCCCCCCCCCTACTTGTTGCATGGCTTGCCAGGTATGGGTGTCTTTCGCTAACTTATAGCTTGTTGGGTGATTTTTAGGATTTTTACTACAGTCGGGCTTGCAAAACAAAGAGGAATGTTTTAGTTAACATTTTTTAGAAAGATTCAGTAAGAGACGTGATTTGCGAGACTAGACTAACCATCTGATTTTAGACTAATATTCATTATATTTTGTGTCACTCCCAAGCAAACTGTCGACCGATTTCAGTCCGGTAATCAATCTTCATTGCAAGATTACCTTCAAAATGTAACCCTTATAAATAATTAAAATTCGCCTGAAAACGTGTTTTAGGCCAACTATCAAAGGGCACCTTTAAAAAAAAATTCTCGCCTAAGCCCTCCAGGCGGCTGGGGCTTTACTTCAGACCCCGGTATTGCCCTCCTAACCTCGTAATCAACTTTAGTTTCCCCCCCCCCCCCCCCACTAAAAAAGGTTCCTACGCCACTGGAGGGGGAAATATTTTATATGTTAAAATGGCTCTGATAGCGACATGTGCCCAACTCTTCATAACATCGGCCGCGTTAACAAAATTGGGTAAAAATTAGAGGTTGAAATGTGATTCAGACTGTATGTGAAACTGAAATTATCTGGATTTGCCAATCGAGCGAATTTTTAAACGGACATATTTTAAACATTTTGAAAAAAGTTGGATCCGAGGTCAAACAACCGACTTAAGAAATAGTGTCCAGTTTTTTTTAAAGGTATCTTGAAATGCATTTTAATGTAAATGTATTAATATCACAGAAATCACGTCACCAGTATCATGTAATAACGTGTTAAAACACGAGCGCAAACTACTTATAAAATTACTTTTGCAACGCTAAATTGTTGGTGCCTCGTCTGGGATTTTTCCACTCGCCGACGTGTAGAGATGCATGCTCGTACACAGCGCGCGCGCGACGCTGTCGTTCCAGAAACCATTTCCGTTCCGTTGTCATGTGATGCAATAATTTGCAGGTGGCTATCACGGGGCGACTGTCTCAGAATTAATCGGAATTACGGTCCGTCCCCCCCCCCCCCCTCCCCCCAACAGTCTGTTCTGACTAGGGCTATTCTTTTTTCTAGAGCATTAGAAAGAATTCGACGATAAAATTGCACAACTAGTGGAAACTAATAAAAAATAATCTTTCTTCTTTAATTTAATTAACAACATTGTCTTCTAAAGATATTTAACGGCAATAAAACTCACCTATTATAATCTATCAGCAAAGCTATATCAGGCATATCCTCTGTATATTTTACTGGTTTTACACAAACGATGAGGGACACACACGTACAAATTCTCAATATTATCTCTACATAATAATAAGCACTTCTCCAACTCTCACTCTCTCACACACACATATACACGCACACGCACACGCACACAAATGCACTGGTAGATTTAAGACAATCTAATTATTCATGTCATGCCCTAGATTAGATATAATGATATAATACTAATACTACTATAGTTTTGTTACTGTTTTATGTTATGTCGTGTTAATAACATGTTATTTATGCATCGCACAATCTATCATATTCAAACTTTATATTTGTTGCACTGTGTGGGACACCCTTCCCGTGTCAATAAAGAATCAATAATTATCTTGAGTACTTTTTCTGTAGGCCGACCGAGTATTATTTATAAAATCTCTGTTGTTGAGGCAAGGGAATTGTGCACGAGCTAACTCGAAAAAATGTTTCATTGCATGCACCGGCTGAACTGCAGAATGTCAATGTTGTCACCTCACTTATAACATACAAAACTACAAATGAAAAACATAGCAATCATGGCACTATGCGCATAGGCGACCTGAGTGCCCATGCGGCCAAATCTCAAAACGCAGAATGAACGAGGGTGAGTTTCACGCGGCACCGTAGGACACACTCCCATGCACGGTTTTGTCCAAAGCCGCTTGGCCTGAGGCGCGCAGACAGGCGTTCGCTGTAATTCTCTATTCTCTCGTTCGTATTCGGATCACGTAGTTCGTCCCCCCACCCCCCCACATATGCAGATGAGCAAAACTTACGAGTTGGAATGACATATCGAAGTGTCTGCTGAGGTTATTTACGAGTTCAGACCAGACTGTTTTAAACGCATTAGATTTTTATCTCTGCAAATAGTGAATAAATTAAGAGGAAGTGCGATAGTCGCGAAATTTAAAACCACGCGAAATTCATAACAGTTATTTCGTGTATATCTTGAGACAGATGAAATTTTAAAAACGATTTAGACATGTGGTATTGTGCTATAGAACAACTATATGCAAGAAAATACAAAAATAATTATTCATGCGGTTTGTATTTAGATGCCATTAATTAATTAAAATTCTAACTAAAAACTAAGTAACCATCACATTAATATTATTTCGTTAGCAGGCTAGTTCTCACAAACCACATGTTAATTTTTGCATACGGTTCTCAGTATCTACGAATTAAAACTGGTAATCGCGTGGATTAATTCGTAGTTGCGCAAATTAGTTGAATAAATTTGTGCTCGCGACTAGAATAATATTATGTCGAACGAAACTTCTGTGCGTGGGTTTCGCATCTATTGACCGGAAATGTGGAGACCCCCCCCCCCCGCGAGTTGAAGACGTCACATGAAATTAAGTATTTTTTAAAAACAAGTAGATGTGCAAGAAGTAAGAATGCCTCAATTTGTGTCAACCTTGGATGAGGCATAACCCTCTACAATGGTTTGTTGCATATGACGTTGGTGGATGCCTGCTGACCGAGCCGGGCGAGGCGACACTCGGCTAGACTAGCACGTGTTGTACAGGTGTTAGCAATAACTTAATCGTATAAAATAATGTGGGATAATAAGTAAATAGCAATGCAAGGTTTGGTTTGTCAGAATGTTCAGAGAACGGCTGTGTGTCTGCAGACCACAAAACGTTGTTAATTTAGATGTGGATAATGACTAATGCTTCTTTAAACTTATATTTGGTGTCAATTATTATATATGCGCGCGTCATACAAAGAGACGTCAAACATTACCAAAATAATCACTTTTACATAACAATTAATGTTTTGTGTCGTGGCTTGTCGACGGTGTTTAAAATTAATGTTGTGCATTTGGATATTACAAAAAATTAGTCAGCACGATCCAACATCTTTTCACCGTTTCCCAAACAGGGAGAAGGCGCCGCCGCGCCGGTGAGATATAGACTTGCTATCGAAAACTAACCATAAGAACTTCAACTTTGTATCCAGCAAATTTATACTCGTGTATGTTTTGTTCTGAACACTTGATTGAAAGCGATTACGAAATAAATAAAAATAAACAAATAAATAAATTCGTATTTAGAGTCTGGCCATATCTCAATCATATAGTTGATTTTCTGTGGGGGACATTAAACCAAATCGACCAAGCCAACCCTGTAGGCCCCGACGCAATCGACGAGTAAAGATCGACATTATTTAATAGGAAATGGACAGTGCGAACACCCGCGTATCAACGCCAGAATCAACAAGGCGATGGCTCCAGAGTGGGTCACCGTTTAAAAATTCTTAGCCCAAGAACTGATGGACTTAAGTCCAAATCAGAAGTTAAAAAACTTCTGCCTGTAGCGGGAATCCAACCCTGGATCTTCTATACATTGGAAGCAGAGACGCGACGCCAACCACAAGACCAACGAGCCACGCAAATTACAAATCACGATTAAGTCTCAAATTAAACTCATGGAAAGTACTAGGAAAACGCTCAGTTGGACGCGTTGTTGAGCGAGCACCCGTACGTGCAACATGACCCGAGTACGACATTCCCATAAGGCCCACCACACAGTGTTGGCCTAACTGGATATTGACATTGTACACTATATACTATTCCAACATCTTTGCATTGTACTAATTCAGGTCATGCCTTCTAAAGTGTATCTTAGGTATCTTCACTGCCTCCTTCATTTTTTAACATCATTTTTCGAATGATTACCAATACGTCTTTAAGGTCTGGACCGATTTAGCTGAAAACTTGGAAAATAGGAGAGAATGTTGTACTTATTGACCCTGCAAAATTTCATAACGATCGGTACATTTTTTTTTTTTTATATATATAACCAACGATCGGATTTTGTTCAAAAACTATACAGCAACCCGCCTAGGTGGTATGTACATGTGTGCAAAATTTCAGGTCGATCAGAGAAACGGTGCGACCTGTACCGAAGCAGTAACAGAAAAAAACAAAAACAAAACAAAACAAACAAAAAACAGACATTCGAGCCATAAGAGTCAAGTGGAGACGCTCGCTACGCTCGCTCAATAAACCTAAAACGTATAGGCCTATGTATAAAATTTAAATTACAATGCCATCTTTAAAATTGCGAAGTGGCGTAGAGATGAGAACTCCCGTGCAATGGATTGCCGGGCGGTGAATGTGGAGTCGGGTGACGCTCTTGCCCAACTCGTCACGAGCGGTTACGTCACGCACTGTACAATTTATTAGTTCAAAAATATTGTTCGATTTCTTTGATTTTTTTTCCAAAATTCTAAAAAATAAGTTAAGGCCAAACAATATGGCTTAAAGTTAGATTTAAGTTTTCGCTACGTTTCTTATATAAGCCTACGTTCACTAAACTCTTTTCTGAAATTACCTGACCGAGCCTAAAAAGAGGAGTAGAATATACCCTACGCAAGAATACAACTGACGAAGACCTTTGTATAGTGCTAGTGCATGATGGTAATTGGTATGAGGCCTAGGACAAGTTAATAATAATACGTTGATAACATTGTTACTATAGCACAAGCCCTCTTTGAAGACACGGCTATTGTAAATGATTCATTGTCGTAAAAGTTTGCCCTAACTGAGAGAACCTCCTGCTTAGCGATATGACATAACACGGCATGACATGATACAGTGAGTGACAGAGACAGGACGGGACGGGACGGGACGGGACGTGGTGTAAAAAAGATTGTGTCAGGATTTAGAGTATTTAGTGTCAACAACCTAACAGCGGTTTGAATGTAATACATTAACTTTAAAATAGTTGCACCGGATTAAATTTACGTTGCAATAATATTTTAGTATCTCTTTCTGACCTTGTTATTTATTGAGAGATTTCTTCAGTTTTCTTATCTAATATTTGGCATTAACCTTGGACTAGTGCAGAAGTTAAGGCAGGTCAGGTAAACTTATCTAAAAATATTAGTTAGAGGGCGATAGCCTTTGAATAGTTTTTATATAGGGATAAAAAAACAAACATAGCTAAGCATGAATAAAACTGATGATATGTACTGAATGATCTCGAAATTATTATACAGCTGTAAACGATTCGTATAAATAATATTTCAGTCTTGATTTTTTAAAATCACATTTTCGTACTGGATCCAGAATTTTAAAACAATTTGACCACGCGTGTTAACTTTGTAAATCGTAAATTAAACGGTTTAGAAAGAATGTCACGAATTAGAATCAATGATTTGGATGTTCATATTTTTTAAAATTTCTGGCCTAATGTCATCGCAATGATTGTTCAAGAGGAGTCGCTATGGCTGGCGCGGAGACGAGTTTAGGCGCTCAGCTTTCTGTTTTTTTTTCGGTCAACGGTTTATAACACCGTTATCAAATTTCACACTAACATTAATAAAGAATAAATAATTATGATATCCAGTACGCGTATTCCTAAATTAATTCATTGACTTTGAATTAAAAAATTAGTGAAGTAAAAGTAATGTTTTTCAACTCCGGGAATATTTGCCAAGTGTACGTAAATGTGCATACTGTATATCAACACTTAAATCAATGTGAACGCACAGGTTAATTTGGTTTTAACGTAAGATAAACGGTTTGGTGGCAATTTGTATAATTGAATCCATGTTTTAGATTTTCCTTCTTTTCACGTTTTGGGCATACCTCTCGCATTGATTTTTTAAGGATATTATTATTGGCAACCAAGTGTGGATATCAATATAAAAGTACTTTATTATTCATTAAAAATTTGGTAGTTATATTACCTACCGTTCAGCAGAAGTCATCATTAACAAAAAACATGCGATTTTTCTCGACGCAGTCAATTTGATGTTTCCGTCTCACTAAAGCTATCAAGGTCCACTAAATCTCCTTGCGCCCGCCATTCCACAGATTTAGTGGACCTTGTACAGAAAACGCTCATTCAAATACAAAGTTTCTCGAATACACCTGGCCGTGAAATGTATAATCTGTGTAAATAAGGTCGGCGGTGGCTGCTGGAAGACAGACGAAGCCGCGCGTCAGCTGTTGGCACAGATTTGTTGACAAAACGTTGCTATGGTTTCATGTATGTTGAAATTCAAGATTTCATAATCAACCACACCATTTAAATTAAATTTCGAATTTTGCGTATTTAAATCGTTATTTCGTGGGTAAACTACACATATTAATTAAAAATGGTAAGTGGAAATACTAAACTATTATATGTAGTCAACATAATATAAGATTAAATGGGTTGGACGAGTAGAAACGTCTCTAGACTGATCACGTCAATATGGTGTCAATGAACTCCATAGTTTTGTTTTAACATTTTTCTCCTCAAAATGATGAACGTATCATTCATATCATATGTCTATATCGCTTATTAACAGAGATAAATAATGTGTCACATTTCTGTTGCTCGTTGTTTACTTTTATCTTTGTTATAGCCATGCTATAAAAGTAGGATCCGAAGTGTTTACTTGGAATATCTAGCCTACTTTTTCGTCTGGTTGGGCATTGCTTAAAACTCGGTGACATGGGCCTAGGCCTATAGGCCTACTAGACCTTGACTAGGGCTTGCATGTTTACGCGGTTATGACAGCCAGAATGATATCTGATAGGTCTAGCCATAGACCTAGCCTAGAAACAGTAGAATTTAAAAAATAATACGTAGGTCTAGGCCTGATTGTTTTCCAGCCGGACGCGCAGGCACGAAGAGCGTATGCCTGACAGGCCATGCAGAGTTGGGTTGGTCTCTTTGAATATTATAAGTCCCCCAACTGAAAATCTAGTTATATAACTGAGTTCGGTCTATGATCTATAATAAACATTTATTTTATTTAGTGTTTAAACTACTAGGCAACAAGCTAATTGATGTAAAAGTAAAATGATACATCGTTTGAAAGACGTGGGACTGGGGTCTACCTTTGGTCCATTACCGTTAGAACTAGGCTGCTAATTTTTCGCTACATTTTAGGATGCTTCACCTCCCGTACTACTGATAAGGCGGAACTTAGTAGGACCCTATAGTCCCCTACCATTAATGTTTCTAGCCTAGCGGTTAAGTATATACCTATCCCCCATCCGTATAGGCCTACGAGTGGATTATGACTAGGTAATAGGATGCCCTACTCGCAATAACAAAAGCTGGCAATATTAAGGACAGTATTTTATTCCCCGAAACTAGAGGCGAGCTCTGGCAATCGTCGTCGGGTACTCCTCCCCCTCTCCTCGACGACCTCCCCGACGACGACGATCATGATAACAAGAACAATTACAAAGACGACGAGGGCAACGACGTGAGAACCACCTTCCTCCCCCTACCAGTGTCTGGTTCTGACCAGCATGGGTATTTCCTCCCCACATCCCCTAGGCTAGAGTGGCGCATTATGACCTAACGGTTAACACGCCCTTAGTCCAAATAAACTAAGCTTAGCCTACATTTACAGAACAGTAGGCTATACAACAGCTCTTAGATTACAGACCTAACAGGTAGGCTACTGGAGTGTTGTAAGAGAGAAGAAAAAACCTCATCACCCACTAAAATGCACTTTGTTTTCAGCGTGAGTGTATCTCCATCCATGTGGGACAGGCAGGAACCCAGATCGGCAATGCATGCTGGGAGTTGTATTGTTTGGAGCATGGAATTCAGCCGGACGGTCAAATGCCCTCAGACAAGACAGTTGGTGGTGGTGACGACAGTTTTAACACCTTCTTTAGCGAAACTGGTGAGTAGACATAAAGTAGGCTAGCCTTAGTTTTGTGTAGGGCCTACCTGTACAAAAGACAATTTTAAATTATACTGTTTTTGTTTTTGTGTCATTAAATAAAATAAATAAATAAATAAATTGTATTTAGAGTCCACACACTCAGTTATGTAACTGATTTTTAGTGGGGGCCAATTCTGTGACATGTTCCTAGCCCTATAAGGAAATACCCACAGTGATCCGGCAGACTCAGTGGAGAAGGGGCGTGGGCGACTGCAGGTGCATGTCTTCGGTACTTGGGCGCCACTTCGTTCTAAAAATCTCTAACAGGAAAATCGCAGAAGGAACGCATTATCATTAGGCCTACCCTATCAATTTCATCATCACTGCCACGTCTCTCTGCGTTGTGTTGGCATTGAAGACAGGCCTCTCCATCTTCTTCTCTCCTGCCACCACATTCCAGTCTCCTCCTCGCTGTTCCCTGGTCTCCCACCAGGAATTTCCAATTTCATAGTTCTTCTCGGCAATCTCGCTCTTTTCATCTTTTTTACATGTCCCAACCTCTTAAATCTTTTCTTTCAAATTCCTTCAAATTATCATTAGGCCTATCATATGAAAAAAAACCTTAATCAATACAAATTTTAATAATTTTAATAATTTTAATACCCCGTCTGGGCCCGGGGTAGAATTGGCCCAGAGCATGGCTCTGCTAATCGTAAAAGGCGATTCAAGAGAAAAAGTCCACCTCGCAAACATCTGCTAGAATGAAGGGTAGTATTTTACTCCCCGAAAATAGAGGCGAGCTCTGGCAATCGTCGTCGGGGACCTTGCCCCCTTCCCTTGACGACCCCTCGACGACGATGACGACAATGACACCACGAACGATGATGAAGACAATGAAGACCGCGACGTGAGAACCCCCTTTCCTCCCCTTACTCGTGGCTGGTTCTGACCAGCATTGGTCCCCCCCCCCCTAGGTTAGAATAGTGCATTATGACCTAACGGCTGACGCGTCCTTAAATCCAAATAAACAAAAACAAATCTAAAACACCATCCCCCTGTGTGACTCCTAGGCGCCGGTAAACACGTCCCTCGCGCCTGTTTCGTCGACCTTGAACCGACCGTCGTCGACGAGGTGCGAACGGGGACCTACCGACAACTCTTCCACCCCGAGCAGCTGATCACTGGCAAGGAGGACGCCGCCAACAACTACGCGAGGGGACACTACACCATCGGCAAGGAGATCGTCGACCTGGTAAGCTCACCGTGTATTGCGAGGAAATGTGGAGGGAAATAAATTCCTCCTCTTTCTTCAGTTTGTGTACATTTTGGTCAACCAAAACGTGAACTAATTCAGTGTAGGCCTACTCCTACCCCTAACACACCCCATTCTGGGCCCAGAGTAGAATTAGGTCCATTTCATGGCTCTGCTAAGGTGAGGCAAGAGACAAGTCCATCTCGCAAACATCAGTTGCTAAGGCCCCGGGATTTCAATGTCCAGTTAAAGTGGCAAGTAAAAATTTTTGTGCCAGTTAAGTCGGATTAGGTGTATTTCCACTGCCAGTTAGCTTATCTGGAAGTTAAATTGGGTCCTAACTGGCAAGTAAACTAAAATGGTAGATGAGGTGCTGGTTAAACTTTAACTGACAGATAAATGGTGGTATAAAGATGGCGGCTGGTAGAGTTTAAGGTTATGTTGGTTCAGTTGATGTAGTTGAGGATTTTTAAATTTCCTGATGAAGAAGAAGACTGTAAATTTTATTAACTTTATTGAACGGCCAAGAAGGCGTAATGGATCTCGCCAACGAACGATAATTTTACCTATTGGGATGACAGATTTTTTTATGGGGTTTTGCATATCATAAAAACAGTGGCCCAACGAAGTGTATAATAGTAACTTGTAACCTTCTGACAAAAAACAGACAGGCTTCAAAACACTAGGTAGGCCTAGGCCTACATACATGCCCATTAATTTACCTAGACTTGACATAAACCTATTTCCTAGTCCACATGAGGCCTAGGCCCCAGTCCCAGTTGGCCTACTAGGTCTATCCCTAGGCCTAGGGCAAACATCTAGGCCTAGACTATACTATAGTTTCACACGTAGCTAAAGGCCTAGCCCTGGGTCCAAGTAGTATATTAAGTAATAGGTCTAGGGCTAGGCCCCAGTCTACTTTTGTTGCTTGGCCTAGGCCTAATGCCAAATAAGGCTTTCTAGGTAGCCTACATCAAAGGTACAGTAAATTTAAATTTGATTTCAAGCTTTGCCGGGTTCTTTATTTACCACTCTAGGCCTACCTACCTCACTGTTTAGATTGATTCTAGGGTCTAAACTTCAATAACATGTTTTAGTACGTTTTTTTATTACAGCAGGCTTTTTTCTAAATAAAATTCATTTTTCCAAGAGTTGATTTGTATGAAAATTTTATGATGAAAAAAACACTCTTGATGGCTTTTCGATTTTGTCATTGTAATTAATAATAATTGGTAATTGGAGATAGCCTACCTAGACCTTGATAACTGTCAGAGAAAAAGTAAACACGGTAAAACATAACCTATATTCGTTTCACAGCCATTGTAATGGGAATTATTTTTAAAAACCAGGGTCCACTAGATACCTAACAGCATAAGTATCTAGGGACCCTGTTCAAAACCACACATTTACCGGCTGTAAATAGGATCGAAGCACTTGAACCAATCACAGCTCGGGGGAGTCCTCAGTACCCGACTGCCATAAAATGAATTGAAATACACAAAAATGTTAACTGGCAGTTATAAAATGGTGTTAAATTTAACTGCCAAGTGTTAGTAGCCAAATTAAAACTGGAGATTGAAAATACCGGCCAAGAGGGTAAGATATTATTCCCCTAAACTAGAGGCGAGCTCTGGCGGTCGGCGTCGGAGACCTCTACCCCTTCCTTGTACGACCTCTTCAACGACGACGACAACAATGACAACATGAACGATGACAAAGACTAGGACGACCACGACGTGATCCCGCCCCCGTCCCTCCTCTTTGTTTCTTTGCTGCCTCCTCCGTTTTTCTTCCCGACAAACCGAAGACTAGAGTTATGCATAATGAGTATGACCTAACGGTTGGCACGCCCTTATAAACTATATTTTATCGATTAAAATATAATTGTTGGACATAAGGGCTACACTATTCTTATAAGAAATACTTTTTTAATCGTAATATTTCGACTCTCGACTAGTGGAGGTTAGTTCAAACTCAGTTTGAAAAAATACTCTCGACTAGTGTCGAAATATTACGATTAAAAAGTAGGCCTATTTCTTATAAGAACAGTGTATGTCCGAGTAATCAATTTACCTGTTCTACTAGTTTCATATCTGTTATATTTTAAATATTTTATCTATCTAAATCAGAAGAATTAAAATAAAGTTGCAATTAAATTCGTATGTCTACGTGGACCCGGCACCTCCACCAATTTTGAAAATTTTAATAATCATTTGATAAAAATCAGTAGTGTGAGTGAGTGGGTGAGTGGGTGGGTGGGTGGACATACGATTTTATTAGTTTATGTTTTATTTAGTATTACCTAATTTGTTCCTTGTTTCTTCCTGCAGGTTCTGGACCGGACTAGGAAACTGGCTGACCAATGCACGGGACTCCAAGGGTTCCTCATCTTCCACTCGTTCGGCGGAGGAACCGGTGCTGGGTTCACCTCGCTGCTCATGGAGCGGCTCTCCGTCGACTACGGCAAGAAGAGTAAGCTCGAGTTCGCCATCTACCCTGCCCCACAGGTGAGTACTCGATCACCCCCCCCCCTCCCCCCTCTCTCTATCGATCTGCCCGCAGGAATTTTATCAAGAAGGGGGGGGGGGGAAATTGCAATTTGTACTTTCGTTGGGCAAGCACAGGCTGTTTGGGGGGCAGAGCCCCCCAACAATAGCGCCGCATTCGAAAATTTTGAAAATCCGAATTTTAGAATGCGTTTGGTGGGTTTTAGAAAAAAGTAGTGGGCTGAATTCAATACGAAAATTATGTCAATTTTTGTGCAGTCGATACTCAAAACTAGAAAATCACCCAAAGGAATCTTGAAGGAAACCTTCAAATATTTCACCTCCCATTTTTATACTTTTTTATTATAGTTCCAACTGATTGAAGTAAATACTGAGATTTTTATTTCATGTGCTTTGTTCAGGGGGGAAAACTGCCCCTCTTGCCTCTCCTGCGAGCGTCGTTGATAATAGTTATGCCTTAAGGGGATCCATGGACCCAATTAAAATTTTCCTAAAAATTAGTTTAACGAAACATCAGACATAGTTTATCAATTATGATCATCTGACATTACCAAAACTATTTTTGATTTATTTTCGGTTGAGCGGTACGCCCAATATAGATGATTATAGTGAAATTTTTGACGTATACACGGCACAGCTTTCTGCTCATAATTTTGTGTTGGAAGGCTAATTTTTGTTTCTATTTGTAACACATACTCCTGGCTATAACCTGTATATATTGGAATTTGTTTTTTGTTAATATCTTGCACGGTACGATTTTTTACTTCCGCGGTACAAACACTAACTTTGTACTAAAAAACTAAAATAGTTTTGGCAATGTCAGATGATCAAAATTGATAAACTATGTCCGATGTTTCGTTAAACTAATAATAATAATCAAACACCCGGTTCCAACATAAGTCAGGTCGGGGGGTGACGTATCACCAATTTCTCGGGCTGTGGACTTTCAGTGTTTGCTAGCCAGGCTCAACACCTCCTCATCTACTTCGATGTCTTCTATGACAGGCATTTCTACCAGTTCTCTCCATTTCTTTCTATCCTCCCAGAGTCTTTCTTCATTAATTCTTTCCCATGATTTTCCTCTTTCTTCAATGTTCCATTTTATTTGGTCCCGCCATCTATCTCTTGGCCGGCCAACTCTTCGCACTCCCCCACATGTACGTTACACATGTACGTTGTACGTTAAACTAATATTTAGGAAAATTTTATTGGGTCCATGGATCCCCTTAAAAGGGAGGGATAGAAGCGAAATTAAAACCACGCGAAATTACAGTTTTTTCGTGATATCTCGAGAACGATGTAAAATATTTCAAAACTGATTGCAGACAGCTCTGTAGTTTTGTTGGAGCAATATAATGTAAGAAAAAAATATTCAAATGTAATAATCGGTGCGGTTTGTATTTAAGATATGCATTTAATTTATTAAAAATAAAATAAAAACTTAATAACCATCACATTACAATATTTTTTCGCACAGGCTATGGTTCTCACAAAACCACAGGGCCGTCTGCAATCAGTTTTTAGATATTTTGCATCGATCTCGAGATATCACGAAAAAAATGTAATTTTCACGTGGTTTTAATTTCGCGATACCCCTTTCCTTATGTAAATGGAATACGTCAAAATTTCGTATTGTTAATTGATTTTTCACTTTCTGGAGAATTTTTGGTTTTCTTTTTTGTATAATATGCCTCTGAATTTTCCCTGAAGTTTCACCATCCTCGATGGCAGATTTTTTAAAAGTTTCTTTTAACCAGCATTTCTTTGTCAAACCCTATTTAAATGATCTAGGTTTAATGTAAATTTTTCTGCATATTTCTTATGTCAACAATTTCATCTATGGCCTAATTAAAAAAAGATGGGCCCTAGATAAAGTAAGAGACAAATTGGGGACGACACTTCCACCAAATTGAAAAATATCTGCAATTGAAATAACATTAAATGTTTCACATTATAAAAAATGACCCTTTCACACCATTGCGCTACCCCCAAATCCCCCAAAAATTTAAAATAAAGCGAATATTAACTTTTCGTTGACCCGGCACCTCCACCAAATTTAAAAAATTCTCTTACATTACATAAAAATAAACCTAAGATTTCGGGTTTCTCTAAGATCTTTAATAGTGAATCGGATAATTGACATCAGAAAATCCTACTGAAAAGTTTTTCTGGGGTGATGTTAGTCGATTGATTGATTCCTCTAGCCCAACTCCAATCACCTAAAGGGGTATTTTTGCACCCTGGACAGTTTTCCTACTGGGCAGGTGGGCCCTACAAAAAAACGAAATTTTTCTCAAAAAATTCGTCTTTTACGGGGAAAAATAAGTGATTTTTCGTGATATCTATAGCTCGCGACTGGGAAACGGCTACTTCGGTTAATGATATTTATGGGAAACGTTCGAAATCACAGAACTTAGATGATATATTATGATTTTGGTGACAATCGAGAAAATTTATCATAAAATCGTATTAAAATCACCCGAAATTTAAAATAAAGCGAAATATTAACTTTTTCGTTGGCCCGGCACCTCCAAAATTGAAAAATTCTCTTATAGTGAAGCTTGTAAGGGTAAGAACACTGAATATTGCAAACCCGGGAAACCACGTGAATTTTGCATGGGGTAGATAAAAATACAGAATAAAAAATCGCCGGAGGCAAGTGATATCTCACCCCAAAACCCATAATCTCCCCAAAATTAGAATAATTCATAGCCTAACCAAAAAGAATTTTTTTTTCAAATTAGTTTTTAAAAATTTAAATGTTTAATGTGTTTAACCCAATCGGCCTATCCATTCCCAAAACCAATTTTTTTCAACCCCCATCCCAAATTGTTTAAATATTTTTACCTTGATTTCCAGCTTCCCGGGAAAGGCACTAGGGAGTTATCAGCATGAAATTTGGCATGATGATTCATAATAACCTGAAAATAATTTAATCGCCGGGGGGCCCAAGCGATTTATCCACCCCTTTTGTTCTTACCTACCCTTAACATTGGGAAAAATGTAGGTTTAGTTTTTAAATACATTTTGAATATTTAAAATTGCTGATAAAATTATGAGTCGATGTGTTATAGGTCATTTCCAACAATCATTCATACAAACAAAACAATATTTTACCCCAACCCCTAATAATCATACTTTGATTTGACAAACACTGTTAGTAATTTACCAACAGAAATGGCAGGTGTAGATAAAAATATAAGAATTATTATTCCGTAGGGGGCCAAAACAATTTTTCCCCCTAGTGCCTTATCATCCCTTAAAATTGGATTTGGTACAAAGGGTCGTTTTCCCAATACATGAAATTATTAAAATTATCCAATATATTATGTCAAGCATTTTCCCATCCAATCAACCTAATTCCGTGTTTTTTTTACCCCACCAAATAGTGTTTTTTTTCATAACCTATTAGCATGAAATTTGGCATGGTGTGATAAAATATAAGATTACTATTCCTTTTGGGGAGGCAAAGATATATACCCTAGGCCCTCTATCATCCTTTAAATTGGATTTGGTACTAGGTCGTATTCTATACATTGAAATTTTTTAAATTACCCATATTTATGCCAAGAAATTTTTCCATCCAATCAACCTAATTTCTCGTGTTTTCTACCCCACACCCCTAATGTGATTTATTTCAAAAACACTTATTAGCATGAAATTTTGGCATGGTGATAGATAAAAATATAAGAATTACTTATTCCGTTGGCGGCAACGATATTTCACCCCTAGTGCCCTCTATCAATCCCTTAAAATAGGATTTGGTACTAGGTCGTATTCTATACATTGTAATTATTTAAAATTATCCAATAATATTATGCTCAAGCATGTTTTCCATCAATCAACATAATTTCTCGTGTTTTTTCTACCCCCACCCCTAATAGTGATTTATTTCATCAACACTTATTAGCATGAAATTGGGCATGGTGATAGTAAAAATAAAAACATATTCCGTTGGAGGCAAAGATTTTCACCCAAAAGTAAAACCTTAAAATTATTGGAAGGGAGTGTCCAAGATCGTTTTTTTTCATGGGTGGTTACTGAAAAAAGTATTCAATTGAAAATCTATTAAAATTCAATATTTTGGTTTTTTTAAAATAAAATAAAAGCATTTTACATGCGTTGGTATCTATGATTAATGGTACAAGTGGTATTTTATACATTTTGTTACGGAGTTTGGGGCTGTGATACTACACTGTCACTTCGACAAACAAACCGTCATTTGTTAGAAACTGCATTGAGAAACGAAGCTGCTATAAATACAACCTATGTACCATGTAATCATAGAACCAACGCATGTAACATGCTTTATTATTGTATTTCTTTAAATAAACCAAAACTATTGAATTTTAATTAGATTTTTAATTGAATACTTCTTCCAGATAACCACCCATGAAAAAACGAATCATTGAACACTCTTTCCAATTTTAAGGATGTACTTGGGGTGAAATATCGTTTACTTCCCAACGGAATAGTAATTCTTAAAATTTTTATCTACCCCTGCCAAATTTCATGCTAATAAGTGTTGATGAAAAAAAATCACTGTTGGGGTGGGGGTTAGGGAAAAAACACGAAAATTAGGTTGATTGGATGGAAACATGCTTGAGCATAATATTATGGATAATTTTAATAATTTCAATGTATTGAATACGACCTAGTACCAAATCCAATTTTAAGGGATGAAAGAGGGCACTAGGGTAAAAAATTGTTTTTCTCCTAACGGAATAATAATTCTTATATTTTATCTACCACCATGCCAAATTTCAAAGTTGGTAACTTACTAAACAGTGTTTGTCACTCAAAGTATGATTATTAGGGTTGGGGGTGAAAATATTGTTTGTTTTGTATGAATGATTTGTTGACTGGACTATAAAACATCGACTCATAATTTTAATCAGCAATTGAAATATTTAAATGTATTAAATACTACCTTGCATTTTCCCAATGTTAAGGGTGGTAGAGAACAAAAGGGTGGAAAAATCGCTTGCCTCCCGGCGGGTTATTATTTTTCAGGTTATTATGAACCATCATGCCAAATTTCATGCTGATAACTCCCTAGGTGCCTCACTGGTAAATGCGGGAAATCAAGGTAAAAAAATTATAAACAATTAGGGATGGGGGTTGAAAAATGAGGTTTAGGAAATGAGAATAGGCCGATTGGGTTAAAACACATTAAAACATAATTTTAATAACTAATTTGAATAAAAATTCTTTTTTTGGTTAGAGCTATGAATTATTCTAATTTTAGGGGATGATTTAGGGGGTGTTGGGGTGAGATATCGCTTGGCCTCCCGGCGGATTTTTAATTCTGATATTTTATCTCCCCCCATGCAAAATTTTGGCGCTGGTATCCGGATTTGCAATATTTTTCCCCTAACAGCCTCACATTACAATATAAATAAACCTAAGGTTTCAGGTTCTCTAAGATCATAATAGTGATATCGGATATATTGACCATCAGAGATCCTGACTGAAAGTTTTTCTGGGGTGATGTTTTAGTCTGATTGATTGATTCCTCTAGCCCAACTCCCCAAAACACCTAAAGAGGGGTATTATTGCACCCTGGACAGTTTTCTACTGGGCAGGTAGGCCTACAAAAAAAAAGAAAATGTTTTTCATAAATATCGTTCTTTTACGGGGAAAAAATAATGTGATTTTTCGTGATATCTATAGCTCGCGACTGGGGAAACGGCTACTTCGGTTAATGATACTTTATGGGAACGTTCGAAATCACAGAACATAGATAATATATTAAGATTTTGGTGACAATCGAAGAAATATTTATCATAAAAATCGTATTATTAGAAACGATTAACAACCATAAAAGCTCATCCATCAACGCGACTAGATAAAGCTTTCGCGAAGCGGCCTAGTTTGCGTAAACGTTTACTTATTTCTCTGTGTTTCTGTCACCCGCGCAAAAGGTCTCGACCGCCGTTGTCGAGCCGTACAAATCCATCCCGACGACGCCCTACCACACTGGAACATTCGGACGCGGCATTCATGTGCGACAATGAGGCGATCTACGACATCTTTCCGGCGAAATCTGGACATCGAGAGGCCGACGTACACTAACCTCAACCGGGTTATAGGCAAGTAGTCCTGCTGGGTATTCCTCTTCTGATCTATAAGCTTTTCTGGCCCGGGGACGTGAATAATTTCCCCCTTTCCCTCCCCTTGCACCGTCGGGGCCCGGGGTAAAATTTACCCAGAGCATTGCTTTGCTTACAGTAAAAGACGAGAAAAGAGACAAAGTCCATCTAGCAAAAAAATATTAGTATGCCTATTAGTAGTTAATTCTTATTATTTCTTTATTCTTCTTTATTGTACATAGATCCCCAACAGAGTAGGTCTACTCAAGTAGTAAATAGTATTGTATCTCTAGGTAGCTCATTTATTAGTCTAAAAGTTCAAATTAAATC
Source organism: Sweltsa coloradensis (assembly GCA_024449915.1). NCBI lineage: Eukaryota > Metazoa > Arthropoda > Insecta > Plecoptera > Chloroperlidae > Sweltsa > Sweltsa coloradensis. The sequence goes on from JAMZAV010000999.1 coordinate 227,341, forward strand.
ACAAAAACCTTTAAAGGGGCTAAAAACCGCAAAAAACATTTTTTAACCACGTGATCTATAGCACAATACTACACTAAAATGACAGTTTAAAAAATTATATCTTGTAACTGTGATTTAACACGAATTTTTTATTTTTTTTGATCCAGAAATTTGCGAATTTGTGTTCTGGGAAATTTCTAAAATCGTCTTTAACCTGCTTCTTTTTTGGTCCACATAGATACTAGAGCATAGTACCAATCTAAAATGCCCCTTTATAACATCGTGTCTTGAAACTGTGCCCAAACACGCAAAAATATGCATTCCAAAATCACACCCCATCTTGGTTATCAGCATATTTTGACCGGACTACTTGCCCAAAATTACAAAACAAAATATAGAGAATTTACAGAAAAGGCTGTAGAGTACTCAATAATGGCCAATTTTTTTGGATCAAAATCCTCCAAGGTCACGGGGCATAAAGATCGTCCCCATGTTATTTCTTATTTGGGAGATTTTTTGCCGATGGGACCTAGCTCGAAAATGTCATGTTTGACAATTTTTTGGGAGGTCATGGTGGCCCCAATAATTTTTTGTTTAAATTTCTTAATTCATTATAGTTAGCCTGAATGAAATCTTTTTTTTTGAGTTAGCGGTTAAATACCCCTTAATGAAATAAATGAGTTTCTGAGTAAAAAAAATTCGTTTAGTTTTAAAAGTATCTTCACTCCCAATGTCCTTGAACTCAGCCGGCAGGTTATTGTAGAGTCGGATCCCATGGCGCCCCATATAATCTAGATTCTAGAGCACTGTTTCAAATACGAAAACTTAGCATACTCAAGGTCATTTATCATGTAAAACACTGTCATGGTCGACTGTTATAAAGCAAACACGGCGGTGGACGCTCAGAGCATAAGGAAGCCAACATTAAACGAGTGAAGAATTGAGAGGAGTAAAAGCAGAGCTGTGATTGCTACAGCTCAGACAAATGGAGGTATTCGGTTCCTATTCGGTCTAATGTTATCCCAATAGATCGTATGTTGATAACTGTGGTAAAAATATAAATTGTCCCTAAAATAGAGGATACCACCTACTAAATGAAAGGAGAAAACATCAACTAGTAGGTAGAGTAGAGGAGTATTTTTACCTACTAAATACTTACTAGAGGCGAACTGTGGCACTCGTCGTCGGGTACCCACTTCCATCCCCGACGTCGACGACGACCTTGTCTGTACCTGGATGTGTCCAGTACGGGTCTTTCTCTTTACACACAATTGCCTTTGTCTAGAGTAACGCATTATGACCTATATGTTGACGCACCCCCTTAACAACTAAACACTCTAAAGTGCATCTTCTTCACCGTCCCCCAGGTCAGATCGTCTCTTCCATCACGGCCTCCCTCCGCTTCGACGGCGCGCTCAACGTGGACCTCACCGAGTTCCAGACCAACCTGGTCCCCTACCCCCGGATCCACTTCCCGTTGGTCACCTACGCCCCCGTCATCTCCGCCGAGAAGGCCTATCACGAGCAACTCTCCGTGGCCGAGATCACGAACGCCTGCTTCGAACCGGCCAATCAGATGGTAAGTGCCCGCGCAACCCCTGCATTGGGGTGGATTCCCCCTACTTGGCTAGTTCACACTTGCTGAGTTAGACCAATGCGCTCACCTACCCCTTTATTTCCACTACCCGTGGCTGGGTCTTCCTCACAGCCTCTATAGTCCTCTACCCCCGTCTGGTACTAAAACTACTACTAAACTAGTCGTTTCACAACTAATTTCATAGTTAAAAGCATCTTTTAAATTGTTTTATCTTGTAATAATGATGTGATAGTATTATTACGTAGTAATATCACGTTATTAATCTTATTAGATATTTATTGGTAGTAAAAATGATTTAAAAGAACCTCTTAACAATGAAATAAGTTGTGAAAGGACTCGTCCCGTTCCGATTTCATCGTAAGCAAACTCAGGAATAGGCCCCTTAGCCCGGAGTAGAATTTGGTCCAGAGTACGACTCTGCTAATCGTAAAAGACGACAAAAGAGATAAAGTCAATCTCACAAACATCAGCTAGGCCATAGTAAGTAGAGGATTATTCAACTCCCCGAAACTACAGGCGAGCTGTGGTGGTCGTCGTCGAGGACATCTCTCCTTTCCTTTGACGACCTCCCTGACGACGACGACGACTATAACAAAACGAGCGATGACAAAGACGATGATGAAAACGACATGAAAACCCCCTTTCCTTCCCTCTACTCTTGGCTGGTTCTATTATAGTGTCTTTAATAATATGTATTTTGATATTTAGTATATAATTAATTGTGATTTAAATATACCCACCAGAGTCTAGGAGGGAATCCCCCTCACTGGTTGTGCTGTTATGTGACTTTCCACCCTTCCTATCTCAAACCCTTTCTCTTATTATTTACTACAATTTAGAAATTAAAAAAGTCCGCCCCAACCGGGAATCGAACCACGGATCTCCCGCATTCCAGACAGGCGTCTTAACCACTAGACCATCAGGACGGGTACATTTTTTAAGCTCTGAATTGTAGTTTCATTATACATCTGAATGGTGTGAATGAAGAGGCACCTTGGCCCAGAAACAACAGAAGGGCAGCTTTTCTCTTGTTGCCAAGGGTCCTGGTTCGAATCCAGGGTAAGTCATGGATGTTTTGTCTCCCGATTACTAGAGTTTGGGAGGGAAGCCCCCTTACTGGTTGTGCTGACGGTGTGGCTCAGTATGAATGGTGTGTGAAGTAACTTTGCTGATGATGACAACATGCATGCAGAATTTGCTTCTTGCGTGGCCCTTCCACAGGTTTGGTTATGTGTTGTGAGTTTTGTTTGCACGTAGTTAGCTGAGTTTTAGTGGTCACATCTGCCTGACGAGTCCCAGAAGAACGAAACGCTTCGTGGATTAAGGTAACAACTTTAAATTAGCTGCAATTGTCTTCAGCAGGTTAAAAGTTTTGTCGCCCCCAGTCCTTCACGCTTGGCTTTATGTTCTCTTTGCTTTCCCAACCTATCAATCCTTCTGATATATAACCTATTAATGTATTTGTGATAATCACTTACATAAATGTAACGTGTAACGTTCTGTTTGCAAGGTTAAATGCGATCCTCGCCATGGCAAGTACATGGCGTGTTGCATGCTGTACAGGGGCGACGTGGTGCCTAAAGATGTGAACGCGTCAATCGCGACGATCAAGACCAAGCGGACCATTCAGTTCGTCGACTGGTGTCCCACTGGATTCAAGGTGATTACCAAACAATATTAAATGTCATCATCTTTATTCATCGTACTTTATCGCTTATGGCATGGTCGCAGTTTGGGTTTTGCAACCAAAGTTATTCACTTCTCTTTACCCTCCCACAATCGTATATCTTCCACATCTTCCGAGCTCTCTCCTCTTGCCTCCAAGTCTCCTGCTACTATGGTATCCTTCCATCTCTTCTTTGGCCTCCCTCGTCTTCTTCTTCCTCCTTCAATCAAAATTAAATAAAAAATAATCAGTTAGGTATTGTCATCTATTGTGTTATTGAAATACACAACAAAACAAAATAAAATAAGAAAACATTTTTGTTGGACCCGGCACCTCCACCAAATTCACTTGAATCAGCCGATGCCAAAAACTCGTTTAATATCTCATTTCACTACCGTGTGACAAGAGTAATAACAAATTCGTATTAAACAGACAAATAATTTAATTTTTTTAATTCTTTTTTATCTTAATAGGCCCTACTAATCAATAAATTAATAAATACATTCGTATTCTGAGTGTAGGCCTACCCACTCAGTCATATTATAACTGATTTTCAGTGGGGGACAGTAAATCAAAGTGACCAAGCCAACCCTGTAGCCCGACACTATCGACGAGTGAGCGATAACCAACCAAATGTAATTGTTTATCTTTTGTTGACGTTCAAATATATGAAAATTGATTTCAACATTTAAAAAAAAAATTGTGCTAGGCCTAGTGCTAATAAATATTAGGACATGAAATAATTTTGTATATATTTTCAGACGTCTACAACAAGTTGGCTTAAAATAAAAATAGTGTAAAATTAAACAAAATTTCTAAATAATTGCAATTTTTTTCGAAGCTTTCAAGATTTTTATGTGAGACCATTGTTTTATGTTTCCGCTAAAAAAATGTTATCTCCTTGTAGGTTGGCATCAACTACCAGCCGCCGACAGTGGTACCTGGCGGTGACCTCGCGAAGGTACAGAGGGCAGTGTGCATGCTGGCCAACACGACCGCGATCGCTGAGGCTTGGGCCCGCCTGGATCACAAGTTCGACCTTATGTACGCCAAGCGAGCCTTTGTCCACTGGTGAGTACTAGTGTGCATACACTGCGTTTACCACAGACATTTAGTTCGAACTAAACTAATACGGTTTACGTAATATACGATGCGTTTATCACAGAAACTTAAACCGATCTAAATGTGGCGGACGTTAGAACGGTGTAAGAACATCATTCGTCTAGCACCAGATGGCGTTGAGCTTCATGCCCCCGCCTGATGTAAAAGCAACCAGATTATTAATTAACTTCTCAAACTAATAACAATAGTGTGCGCAAAGAAAACCTGCTAAAAGTAAGAGCCTACTCCCAAGATTCCAGTGCCTATGTAAGGGAGTATTTTACTCCCCAAAACTAGAGGCGAGCTCTGGCAATCGTTGATGGGGACCTTGCATTGTATACAATACAATAATTGTATTGTAGAAAGAAAAAAAGTTTTCTTTCTCTTTATACAAGTTCTTCGTTCATTCAACCAACTTTCAGACATTTTACTTTTACTTTCAAAATATCGGTAAGCGTGCTCTGGAATAGCCTTAATTGGGGACCGTTGGTAGGCTACGATTCACCCACCGATTACGTCACTGGCAATGATGTTCAGGAGAAAATTTATGTACAGCTTCTGGGTATATATATTGTGTGGCTCGTTGGTCTTGTTGTTAGCCTTCCTGCTTCCAATGCAGAGGGTCTAGGGTTCGATTCCCGCTAAAGTCAGAAGTTTTTAACTTCTGATTTGGACTTGAGTCCATCAGTTCTTGTCAAATAGGAAGTTGTAAACGGTGACTTTGGAGCCGTCCTAGCAACGAGGCACATAATAAATTTAAAGTTGTTCTGAATCGGCATTGTTAATTCTGGCGTTGATCCGCGGGTGTTCGTACTGTCCGTACCACTGATTGCTATATTTCTTATTAAAACAATATCGATCTTTGGTTTTTTATCGCTCACTCGTCGATTGCGTCGGGGTCTGCAGGGTTGGCTTGGTCCCTTTGGTTTACTGTACGTCCCCCACTGAAAATAAGTTGTGTGACTGAGTGGGTATAAACTCTAAATACGGATTTATTTATTTATTTAGCGTTATGCATGCAGGCGATGTTTCAGTTAGTGTCTTTTATCACCATCGTTGTTTCCCGCTTCTTGGCAGGTTCAGCTTGGAATTTACAACTTAATTTAAAATTTGTCAATTTTTTCCATCTTGCCCTAAGTAAAGTATCTATAGACAGCACTTTTCTTGTAAAAATTGTAATGGTGTAATATTTCTATTCGATATTTAAAACTGTATCAAGTACACAAGAACGGTACTCAAGCTAAAAATTAGCCTACATACAGTATCAAAATGTCTGTGATCAAGTATCTTAAGTATAATATTATATAGTGTATAATATATAATAATATAATATATAGTATCTTAAGACAACGGGGAAACATCTTTATTGACTCTAGTATAAGTAAATTATTTTATCTATTGGGTAAATTCAAAATGACTCGAAAAATTAAAATCGAAGTGAAACATATCTTTTTCGTGAACCCGGCACCTCCACCAAATTTGAAAAATATTATTTATTATTATGTTTTTAATCCTTCCACAATCTACATCTTTTCCAACTCCTTTCAGCTTTCTCCTCTTTCCTGCATGGAGGGCTTCCATCTTTTCCTCACCCTACTTCGTTTTACTGTTTCAATTATTCTTCTGTAAATAAAATAAATACATACATTTTGTATTTAGTCTACCGAGTCCGTCTTATAATTGATTTTCAGTGGGGGACATTAAACCAAGGCGACCAAGCCAACACTGCAGGTCCTGACGCAATCGACGAGTGAGCGATAACCAACCGAAGATCGACATTGTCTGACAAACTGAATTAAAACTGATTTATTCTTAGGTCCAGAATTACACTGTCTAGTTAAAGTGATAGTGAAAACAAGTTATGTGGCAGTTAAATTTACTTGCCACTTTAAGTACGGTTAGGTCCAGAATTTCAATGTCTAGTTAAAATTTATCTGCCAGTTAGTCCTCTCAGTAAATATTTACTAGGCTTCTGATTGGTGGTTGCCATAGTGAAAACAAGTAATGTGTCAGTTAAATTTACTTGCCACTTTAAATTTTCATGAAAATGTATTTCATTTGAACATTTTCAAACAAAAATTCAAATTTTTTATATATACCCGTAGGCCTTCTTTTTTTAGGCCTAGGTAGCCCTGGTAAAAATTCTTGCAAGATCTTGTGTTAAGTAAGATCTTGCATTAAAATAAGATCTTGTTTATTTCTTGGCAAGATCTTGCCAAGAATAATACAAGATCTTACGATACAATTTTGACAAGATTTTTCAGCAGGGAGCCTAGGCCTACTGGTTAAGTTGCTAGTAGGCCTAATGCAACAAAAATATTTGTTTGCACATGTAAACTTTGAAACCAAATTGTTGACCCTTCCTAGGACATTTAGCTAGTCTAGGCCTATGGTGCTTGGTTGGATGCTTGACATGGCCAGCAATTTTTTCTTTCTTTTTTTCTTTTCTTTTTTTTTCCTTTTTCCCCTTTTTCCCTTTTTCCCTTTTTCCTTTTTTTTGCTTTTCTTTTCATTTCCCACCCTTTTCTATATTTGATTCATTCATTTAATACATTTAATCATTTTTATTTGTTAAAAACAAAAGTGTTGTGGTGAAATGCATTGTTGTTGTAATGCTAATATTTCAAACATGGACTAAAATGAAGTTTATTGTAGTTTCTGCAGCTATGGAATAAGATTTATTTAGTTGTCCTCCTTTGTAAATTCTATATCTGAATAGGATAGACGTTAAATAAATAATAAATAAATACCGTAAATAAATAAATAAAACAACATAAATAAAACATCAAATCAGGGAATAATGAAACTGCTAATCGTCGTGGTGTGTTCTGTCCAGGTACGTCGGCGAAGGAATGGAGGAGGGTGAATTCTCCGAAGCCCGCGAAGACATGGCCGCACTCGAGAAAGATTATGAGGAGGTCGGCATGGACTCAGTTGAGGGCGAGGGAGAAGGAGCCGAAGAGTACTAGTACATTGTTAGAGATTCGTTGTCCACAGACACGTTGCCTGTCACACGTGTATATTTGGGTGACCCCCTCAATACTACATGATTGTACATTTTTTTGCTTTTAACTTTGTTTGTGGGCTGAATTCATTATTGTAAAACTGTTAAAATTTATGTAGTAGTAAGTTATTGAATAAAATATATATTTCTATTTATTAAGAAGTGTTTTCATTGATTTAGGCTTGGGAGAAGGGACATCATAAATAGGGGTATATAAATAAATAAAAGGGGACCCTCTTAGATAAATTTTGTTGTCAGTAAACGAAGTATTGAAATTTAATCTGGAGATCTAGGTGCCCGTTAGGGCGCCGCAGCCAAGCCGTATCGCGCTACATACTCAGGCACCTTAGCAAGCAAAGTTGGGGTGATTTTGAGGTGTCACCTAGCCGCCATGAAACGTGATGTGAACTTGAAAACTATCAAAATCGGGGGGATTTAGGTACCTGACAACACATGCCAAAATTGGTTGGGGTACGAACATTCCTTTTTGGTGAAAAAATGACTTGAAACATGCTCAAAATCACCAAGGATGTTATTTACTGTCTAATTCGTCAGTTTCAATTACCCAGCGGTTCTGACCAAACGGGTAGGGCTACAACGTTCATATTTTACATAGTGATGTAGTGCCCTTAGAAAGAAAAAGTTGAAAAAGTTTGCCGGAAGGCTTCCAAATAAAGGTTTCAATATAAGCCTTTTACAGGCTTATAATCAACAAGTAACTTTAGTTACTTGACAATAATCGCCTACATAGTGTACAAGAAGGAAGTCTTTGGACCACTAGATATTTTACATTCTATTGTTATTGGTAATACCATAGCAATTAAATCGACTTTGATAAAATTACTATATTATAACAAATAATTTTCAATGGAACGTTAAAAAAGTAATGAGATCCTACAAATACCGAAAATCTTGTAAAAATACAGCTAAACCTTACACAATCAAAAGCAATGAGATCTATAAAAGAAATGCCAAGCTAATGTACTCTCCTACATTTTCGCAATCTTAATGCATAAATTCACTTTGACCTGTGACTGCATCCTTGCAAAGCTTGGCAAAATAAATTTGCACAACTTTTACATTTAAAACAATAGTTGCAAATAAAATTGTGCCACGCTTCTCAAGGATGCAGTCACAGTGCAAAGTGAATTTATGTGATTTTGAAAATGTAGGAGGGTACATATTACGTTTGGCATTTCTTTCAGATCTTATTGCTTTTGATTGTGTATTATTGTTGACTGCAAATCCCGGAGAAAAATCTTCTTTGTTCGCTCTCTACAAGCCAAACGGTTACCCGGACCTTTGTGAAATTGTTAGGACCCCTTCCTCGTGAATGCTCTGCTAATCGTAAATGGCGAGAATAGGAAAAGTCCATCTCGCAAACATCAGCTCGGTGCTATGTAGGTGAATAAAATTTCCTGGGCTTGCGCCTTGATAGCCACGTTGACCGTCTAACCATTATTTATTTATTTGGACAACAAATAACAATACAAAAGTACAGTTAAAGTTTATAACAGTTTTCACCGTGTAGTCCATTTTTGCTAAACATAGACTAGTTGTTACATAAGTATTAATATAATATAATATAGGTACGTATTTTACAAAATAGTATAGGCCTATAGCCTATTATATGGTACCTCCTACTAATAATAAAATATAGCAATATTAGGTAGTTCTGTCTGTCATAAAGTCTTTTATGCTGTAGTATGCCTTTTGTATTAGGAATTTAGTTAGTTCATTTTTGAATTTGATGTGTTCTGTTATGTTTTTTATTGATTGGGGGAGTTTATTGAATAGAGTTTTATTCAAATAATCAGAGTTTTTTTGACCTAGGTTTGTACGATATTGGTTAAGATGGAGGTTATTTTTGTTCCTTGTGTTGTGGGTGTGTATGCCACTGTTGAGTGTGAGAGTGTGGATGTTTTTTCTTATGGCTAAAATTGACTTGAGAATGTAAAGGCATGTAACGGTAAGAATGTTTAGTGTAATAAAGTAGGGTTTGCAATGCTCCGTCGGCTTAAGGGTACATAATGCCCTGATTGCTCGTTTTTGCGTGATGAATACCTTGTCGATATGAGTCGATATTCCCCAGAATTCGATTCCATATCTCAAGTGCGATTCAAATAGAGAAAAGTAACATATTTTAGCAGTTGATATGTTGCTTATTTGTTTGATGCTCTTAATTGCAAAACAAGCTGAGCTGAGTTTTGGTATTAGGGTGTTGATGTGGGCATGCCAGGTTAAGTTGTTATCTATTGTTATTCCCAATAATTTTGCTTGTGTAGATGATTCTACTGTGGATTTATCATGTGAATTTGTAATGCAAGGTATTTGGTTGAGTGATTTGTTTTTTGGAATGAATGGAATTGAATAAATTTGGTTTTTGATGAGTTTAGCAGTTGTTTGTTCACCGTAAACCATTCGGTGGATTCGGTAATTCTTTTATCTGCCTTCTCTTGAAGTTGTATTGTCTCATTAGCGGTAATACTTGTAGTGAAGTCATCTGCAAAAAGCTCTGCATCCTCGATGTTATCAGGTAGATCATTAACAAAGATGATAAAAAATAGTGGGCCAAGGATTGATCCTTGTGGAACGCCACAAATTACTTTTTCATAGTCAGATCTAGTCTTTGTAAGTTTGTTGTCTTTTAGTTCAGTCAGTTAGCAAGAAAGCATATTAGTGCATGTTACGCAATACGTGTAATCAGGCAATGTATCTCCCGTGAGGCGGCACTGTGTGTATAGTGTATACTAGGAAAACGCTAAAGTCCCGCCGCGTTGATGGATGAGCGTTTTTGTAATTTTTTGTTTGCGTTTTTTGCGTTTGTTTGCACTTTTCCTTTGCAAGTGCTTTTTGAATGCATTGTAGTGATTGTTGTCAAGTTTCTATTGTTACGTGTTAATTGGTATTTTAAACCTCAATAAACTCATATTAAAACCTTTATTTCTGTGGATTCTGGCTAACTTTTTCAACTTTTTCTTTCAAAAGGTACAACATCACCATAATAGCCTTAATGTCCATGGTGAAATCTGAACGTTGTAAGGCCCCACCCCCCCCGTTTGTCAAATCGCCCGAATGGGACGAAAATATCGCTCTAAAAATTGAAAAACTTATATTAAGAACCTTTAATTTCTATGAATTCTGGCTAACTTTTTCAATTTTTTCTTTAAAAGGTACTACATCACCATAACCTTTATGTCCATGTGAAATATGAACGTTGTAGCCCAACCCGTTTGGTCAGAATCGGACAAATGTCACGAAAATATCGCACTAAAAATCGAAAAAATCGTAAAAGTACGATATTCATGAGAAATATTTTTTGGGATTGTACCCAAAAACATAACACACTCTAAGTTCAGAGAAAACGAAGGCCCCCCCCAATTTTCACCAAGATCGCATATGACGTTTGCCCGGAATCGAAGCGAACAAACAGACGGAAAAAAAAAAAAAAAAAAAAAAAAAACAACACCCGAACTAAATATTTTGGGGGGTCAAGTGAAATGAAGTCTTCGCTCCACTCGCTACGCTCGCTAGCTCATCCAATTACGCCTATTTGAATCAGTAGCTAGTACACGTTATAGTCGCTGTGGGGTTCATCATCTATGCGTAACTTTAGCAGGATGTTTTTGCCTCCAGAAAAAAGCCATTGGGAATTGGTATCTTATCCCGCGTTAGTTGCAGGCACTCTTGCCGCAGCCTATTCCAATTTCCAACAGCTCAAAATTCTTACCATCGCAGGACTCTTCATATTAGAAGTCGCTTGCTACATGAAATCCAATCTGGAGAGTTTTAGGGCTAACAGCAATATGCACCTGTACGTCCTACCCCATAGACTGGAGCTGGCTCAGAAAAGTGAAGACTTTATTGGAGTCAATATATAATGCTCTTCTAAAGCATCTTACAAAATCTGTAAAATAAAACATTATTGCTAGGGCTAAGTACAGTATCGATGAGATATTTGAGACCCTGTTATTTAAATTTTAACTGTACTTTTAACATTCTTATTGTTCTTTTTTTATTATATTTTAGTGAGGATACCAGAACACTTTAATACTGTCACTTATCTTGTTTGCTATTATTTTTTTAATTTTTACTATAATGTATTTTTCTCGCCACTCCGAGAAGGCCATTGTAGGGCACAATTCCCTCTTTAGCCTGTTTGCTATTGGTAACCGCGCTGGTCCGAGTCTTTTACTCTTGTTCATAGATAATGCTTTTGTTCCTAGGGCGTTTTCTTTTCTTGTAGATCTTTTGTAAGCCTATACCTTGGCATACGTTTTTGTACATTATTTGTAATTCTGTTTGTATTGTGGTAAGTTTCTATAGGTATGAGTATGACGAGATAATATACTGATATTATGTGATGTACCATGATGTATCAAAATAAACTGAACGGAACGGAACTGTGTTACTCCTCGGAACTAGAGGCGAGCACTGGCATTCGTCGTCGGGGACCACCCCCTTTTATTTGTTTATTCATTTATTTATTTAACTCCCATCCTATTCAGTTAAAAAAATGGATTTACAAAGGAGGACGCGCGACGCCCTTTCCGACGACGACGACCGGGCCATGACAACACGAACGATGACGAAGACGATGACGACCACGTCGTGAGAACCTTCCCCTCCCTTTCCTCCCCCTTGCTCATGCCTTTAGCTGGTTCTGACCAGCATGGGATTTTCCTCCCCATATCCCCATTCTCATTACGACCTTACGGTTTTCGCGCCCGTAATCAAAATAATCTGATGATGAGAACCACTATAGTGAGACAACAAAAAGAAAGACCAGTTAATAAGATTCAGGTCCAGAAAACTGAGAGGAGTTTCAGATCGATGTTCGATGCTCACTTCACGTTGTTAGTCGACAATGAAGTGAAGTGAATGACATTTTATGCCTTTTTGTGCTGTCAAAATTTTTATGACTCATCAGTCCAATTCGGGAGTGTTTTACCACCTGTACTTCAAGTACACGCGAACCTTGATGTACGCTCTAATTGTAATGTAAAGTGCGACGAAATTATTTGAGTTATTATATCAAGTTTGAGCTGTGGAAGGGGAACGACAACCCAACATAACCTACAAAATGGATTTTCCTTTTGGACCTGGACATGATGCTACTAACTTGGGAATAATAGACCCAGTTGGTCGTCTAAAAGCCTTGACCGACTACGGGAATGCAGTGGACATCGATAACAACATTCCACCAAGACGGTAAGGCCGGCTAGCAAGCCTATGACCTGGGGCCTAGCCTAGGCCCTAGCTTTTCAGTTGGGTCAGCTTGGCCTGCCTGGTTCAATCCTAGGGAGGCCTCCTAGACTTTGGCCCTAGCTATAGGCCTACTTAGGTGTATGCTAGGGCCTAGTAGACTAGACCTATCGTTGACATAGACCTAGGGCTTAGGGCCTAGGGCTAGGCTAGGGCATAGGGCCTATAGGGCATAGGGCCTAGGCCTAGGCTACGCAGTGTTGGGTCAGTTCTTTTTTAAAATAAAGGTAAAACTGTAGTAGAGCGGACGTGTTCACGTACGGAAACGGAAAAGTACTTTCGCTTAATTTCCCTTTCATTCTTATTCACTGATTCGTACATAGTAAAAATATACCCTCTCCTGAGAGAGAGGGAGTGAATAACTAGCACAGTAATTAGAATTAGAACATAAATAGTAATACAATAAAATATTTAAGAGAACAATTAATAAGAATAGATAAGATAAACATACATAGTTATGTGATGGACAAGAAGGATGATGGGACACAAAATGTGTTAGTTTAATTCAATTTTTGCAATAAGGAATTCCTCTAAGGAATAAAAAGGGTTATGAATGAGAAAAGATTTAATTTTAATTCTAAATGATGTTGGAGTATCGTTTTTGATGGATTGTGGAAATTTATTGTAAATTTTTACTACAGAGGTAACTTGGACTGTTTTTAAATAGTGAATGGTTGAAAGTAGGAATGAATATGTTAGAGTTAGTACGCGTTTTTATGAGAGTGGTTTATTGCATTTGTTAAAAACAGTTCAGGATGAGAGTGTGCAAATGTGGAAGCTGACAAAATTAATTCGGATGTAAGAGTCAATATATGAAGATTAGTGAAATGTGTCTTACATGAATGTCGCCTTGATATACCGGCGATTATTCTCACCGCCCTTTTTTGTATTAAGAATATTCGTTTAGCATGACTTGAGATGCCCCAAAATAGAACTGCATATGAGATAATTGACTGAATGTATGAATGATATACCATGAGTAACGTAGAAGGGCTCACAAGAAGTTTTAGCCTTCGAAGCATGAAACAACCACTTAGCAGACGCGGTGCCAATGTCTGGATATGTGGAAGCCAGTCAAGGGACTCACTCACAGTAAGCCTAGAATTTTTGCAGTAGGTTGCCTTGCATACTCTTACCATCCAGACGAATAAGGGGGCTTAAGGGGTATGCGATGCATTAGTATGAAAATTTAAGAAAATTGTTTTTATCGTTTGGATAGCCAGTCTACTAGACTTACAGTATGATGATATTTGTGATACTTGAGAATTTGCAGCTGATGTTAGCAACATTGAATTTACATTATGGGGGGCTATGAGGAGGAGTTGATGTCATCAGCATATAAGGTGAGGAAAGATTTTACAATGTCCTGGAAATTTTCCATATTAAGAAGTTTGGGAAGACTGTTAATATATATTATGAAAAATAGAGGGCCAAGCGTGGACCCTTGGGGGACACCACTAGTTATTGGGAGTGGGTCAGATATTGAAGGAATGTGTGATTTCGATGACATTATTTTCAACCGTTTGTTTGCGGTTAGTGAGAAATGACGTTATCCAACTGTGTGCAGGGCCGATAATGCCTAAGGAATGTAGTGTTTTGAGGAGAATTCCATGATCGATTGTATCAAAAGCTTTGCTCATATCAAAAAAGAGCCCAATGGCTTGATCTCTTCTGTCTCAAAGCAGAGTAAAGCGATGAGAGATATGAAAAAATAGCTGTCGTCGTAGATTTCCCAGAACGGAAGCCATGCTGACTGTCATCTAGAATGTGATATTTATTGAGATAGGAGGAAAGTCGATTGTACATTACGAGTTCAAAAATTTTTGAAAACGATGAGAGTAACGAGATTGGGCGATAGTTATCTAAAATATCCTTCTTTCCTTTTTTGTGTATAGGGACGATTGTTGATTGCTTCAAAATTGTGGGGAAAGTGCCAGTTTCGAACGACATGTTTATAATGTTGGATAGAGGCAATGCAATGAGTTTAATTGATTTCACTAGGATGGCACTAGGTATGCCATCATGTCCGCACGAGTACTTAGGAGCTATTTCTTCATTAGTTTGCAAATTTCTGTAGGATTTGTTGGATATAAAAAGAATGATTTGATTGGTCTCAATATATCAGACACAATAGGAGTTTTTAAAAGAGGTATAGCACTAATTTCTTTAAAGAACACGTTGAATCTATTAGCAACCTCAAAAGGATTATCGATCCTTTTCCCATCAACCGCAATTGCCATGTTTATAGGTGAAGTAGATGATGATGTCTCTGATCTGATAATGTTCCAGGATGCCCTAGATTTATTGTGGAAGATAAAATAATGCTGTCGTTAAATTTTCTTTGGCTATTTTAATATTTCTAGAGTGAAGATTTTTTAAAACGATTGTAATTGCCTTTATGAATAAGATCAAGTGGTTTTCTCTTACATAGTGCATGTAGGTTCCTGAGGTCGGCAGATGCTGAGCGAATCTCAGTTGTAATCCATTTCTTTGATTTAACTGGTTTAATAGTATTACATCTGTTAACTGGAAAGGCTTTGTTAAAGAGATACACATATTGTGAATGGAATGCATCAAAACACTCATTGACAGTAAATATATTTTGAGCAGCAACCCAGAGCTCATCTTGAAGGAGTTCAAGGAATTTTAAAGTATTTCTTTCATTAAATTTTCGTTTTAGAGTCCAGCTTGGACCACTCCAGTTTATTGAAGATTCGAATTTAAGGAAGAGTGCAAAATGGTCTGATAAACACGAGTCTACTAGTAAAGTTTCCCCTTGAAGGTGTCCTAAATTGAACGTGGTGAATATATTGTCTATAAGAGTAGAGGTGGTAGAGGTTGTACGTGTTGGAGTGAATACTGACGCTATTAGACCAAAGGAGTTTAGAATGTCTTGGTAAAGAACAGTATTATTTGATGGTTTAAGAAGATCAATATTGAAGTCACCGCAGACCACTAACTCTGCATTTGGATGAAGTTTGGTAACTCGGATAAGAGTTGCTTCTAGATTGTCAATAAATTGTGAGATGCTAGTAGAGGGTGGTCTATAAACTGAGAGGTGATTCACTTCTATATTAACTCCTCTCCACAAGATTCCAGTACACTAAAACACTTTTTCAATGCAATTATCATGAATGCCTGGAATAAGGATAGTATGAAGCCATGATTTTGCAATATTGCAACCCCGCCAAATGGAGAGGTTCTACAGTAAATGCTGGAAGTACAGTACTGGGGAATTGCAAGTTTTATGGCTTCCGAGGCAGACAACCAGTGTTCCGAAATACAGAATATGTCTGGCGACTGAATATCAAGGAACACTTCTACTTCATCAACTTTATTTTTTATAGATCGAATGTTAAGGGACATTATGCTAGGGAGTGCCTTTTGTGATGATAAATGCTGAGTATTGATTAGGTCATTTTTTTGTTGGATCAGTCTTTTGTGAATTAGGATTTGGTTTGATAGATGTGTTGGTCTACGGAGGGAGTTATGGTGGTCTTGAGACCCTTTTGATTAATTGAAAATTTGAGGAAGGTAATGATTTTATTTTTTGTTTTAGATAATCGGGACGGAATGGTTCTACGTGGTGGCATTATCTTTTTTGTTTTACGGGAAGTCAAAATATGAGTAATTTGTTGTTTTGGATCTGCCTGAGGATTGTCTACATCCGGCTGGGCTGATGTGTTTGTCCAGTCTTCAGGCTGAACTGCATTTTCGGGTAGATATCTAGGCTGGGAGGGCTGGTCTAAACCAGCAGCAGGGTCCTTGGCAACCAGGGCTGAGTGTCTAACTGAAGCATCTTTTGTAGAGTGGGATGGAAGCTTCAAGTTAGATGATTCTGATACCTGGTCATATCTTGATTTAGTAGCCCGGGTGTCATAGCAAATAGGACTGGATCAACTGGAGACGTTGTGCCTGCAGCGTTAGGATTGGCTGCAGACATGATGGTAGTCACATCGGGATTGGATAGAGACGATGTTGCGATAGGCCAGGTGGGCGACTCTTCTAGGCTTACAGAAGGTTCCTTGGTAGCCATCAGGATTACCGGAGAGTTTGGCTTTGCAGGTGGATCGTGAGCTAGCATCGTTGATGGGAAGTTTTTCAGTGGTTTATTTTTCAGGTGCTGGATTGCGGGTGGAAGGGCCGCCATGTAACTGTGGTGCAAATTTCCTCAATCATGTTGTGGATTTTGAGACTGCCCGAGTTGTTAGGTTGTAATCCGTCAATGGAGATGTCGGCGTCAGTTAACCACATGGCTGATTGGACGTATACTGCTCCAAGTTCTCGGCATGCCCATTTGATAGCCTCGTTGGCGTTGTCAATAATTTGATTTTTAATATCGCTTCTATAGATATGCTAATGTATACGATAATTGCGTTGGGAAACGATTTTTGCGTTGTATGTATTAACTGGTACACCTGATCCAATATTCTGTTGGTCTCCATCTTATGAAGCAAATTCATACCACAGTGAAGAATCACTGTCGCAACTTTTGGATCGGGGACACGGTTGTAGATGGACTTATGAAGTTGGTGAAGTTGAACACCTGCATGAATTTTCTTGTGTGTAGTGTCTATTGGGTTTTGGCTTAAGGAATTGCACCCAGCAAACATGGAATCACTTATCACTATGTTATTGGACTTCTTTAATGAGTTGATGAATGTTGGCTTGGACTCATTTGGCCTAAGCACTTTCTGCTTGAGAGTGGTTAAAGCAAGGATGGGTATCGATGTGTTTGTATTTGTGGGAATGTCCAAAAGGGGTTGATGGGTGGTCTAGGCTTTGGAGTTCCTCAAGAGTCATGTCAGGCACAGTGGTTGGTTGATGGTCTTGTGATGTTGGCATGATTGTTGTTAATGGGAGGTCATTTGGCTGGGAGACTTCTTCCAGGTCAGTCCTGGCACCTGGATATGACATGGAGACTGGTGTAGGATCATCTTGGATATGTTCTATTGCTGGAGATGACTCGTATTGGGTAAGCTCCGCCGCTGGAATGGACTCTTCTTGGACAGGAGTGGTCACTGGGAGCATAGACCGCGTTGGAGATGTAACAAAGGCCACTGGCGGGGGTGGGCCAAATAAGGTTTCCAACTCTATGATTATAGGGGTTTGTGTGCTGCTTCGTGGCATACTCAATAGGCCTGGAGGTGACTGCCTTGAATCTACTGGTGTGGCCGTAGTGATACCTCAGTGTTAGTGCCCAGGCTGGCCTCTGAAACGGAGATGTTGGAACACTGTTCGGGAATGGCTGACCCGGCCGTAGTTTGTGGGTGCCGCTGACATGGTAGTGGGTTACTGGTAGAAATGGCTTCAGCATTCGATGATACATGAGGTGCTTGAATTACTGTGACGTCAGGCGTTGGTACAGGGAGTTCGAGAGATTGCATACGTGTATATACTAGGATTTGGGTGTGTGTTTTTCTTGAAGATGTTTTCAATCATTTTTTTGACTAATGGCCAGTACATTCGATCGAGGCCACAGCCTATCCGTGGCATGGCTATAGTCGGAATGTGATAAAAGTTGCAAAACGCTCGCAATTTCCGTAGTGCATTCTGTAGGTCATGCACCTGTGGTTTGTGGTGAGATTGTACTTCGTTATCATGTAGAATAACAGTCTCCCTTTTGAGTGAAGAGTTGCCACCTCACCAACCCTTTTATGCTGGTTTGCGAGTTTCCTCGACTTGGCCGAATCTAGCTTTGATGCTTGCCGCAATCCCCCTGTGCATACTTAGATCCGCCGCCACACAGTGGGCAAGAGGGATGTGATTTGGGGGTTCGGAAATGCTACCCTCCATTTCCACTACCGTGGGCCTGCGGCAGGGGGTAGTGCTTTTTGGGGCTGTTGGGAGAAATGCCGGTACATGAGTCGGGCCTATGGCAATAATAGTGGGTGATTCAGGGTTCAAGTTGTTGTTGCTGTAGTTGGGGGTGGAGCTGCTGGGAATTGGGGGAGGACTAGGCTCTGGTCGCCAGCTCAAGGTTGAGCAGATTTCAGAGACCATATTGTAAAGCGACTTGTTGCCTTGCTTGCTGGGGTGTAGGCCACCCTTCGATAGTTGACTAGGGAGAAGCCCAGGAGTTCGTCTCGACATAGACAGCTTGCAAGGTGGTTACAGCATCTTCTTATCTCCTTGTTGAATTGCACCACTATGTCGTCACACGCAATGTCAGTACGGAATACAATGGATGTATAGACGACAGTAGCTTGGGGGATTTTTTTGCAAGATCTTAATGAGATCGTAAATGTCATTATAGAATTGCGCGGCATCTTTTCGCATGATGGTGTTAGTTCCACAATGTAGAATGATCGTGGCAGCACTCGGGTCTTCTGGTCGGGATTCAAGCTGGGTTCTTAGTTGATAGGGTTGGATTCCAGGGTTGGTTTCGTATTGGCAGACTTCATTAGGTTTAGGTCTCATGAGACTGCAACCTACAAACATGGAGTCACTGATTACGATGCACCTAGTGGGAGTGGGGACAGCAATGTTCGTATTACTATTATTATGATTTGTAGATCTGTTCTTGTTATTGACTGCTGAGTCGCTGGGATAGGCCTGGGCCAGTTGCCTACTGGGCCTTGTGTTGATGGTTGGCCTGTTATTATTGGAGCAGTAGGCCTAGACTTGTTCTTGTATTTGACTGTGGTCCAGTCAGGTGGGCTAAGCCTAGGCCAGTTACCTGTAGAGCCCTGTGTTGTTGGTTGGCCTGTAGTTATTGTTTGTTGGAGCAGTAGCCTGGGAAAATCATGGTTGAGGTTTGAAGGTATTGGGCCATTGTCACGATCGGCATCGATAACAGTTTTTGATAGATGTGCTGGGGCTAGCCCTAATTGAGGCTGCTGGCTAATGAATTGGTGCTGGTGCTGACGGTGGTGTTCAGGCTCTATATGGGGGCCTGGGCCCAAGTACTCACCTGTAGTCCTAGGTGCAGTTTGGCTTAGGCCTAGGGGCAGGCCTACACTGATCCTGGCTAATTGCTGATTTGTTTGGTCCAGCAGTGTCTTGAGGTGGCAA
Source organism: Sweltsa coloradensis (assembly GCA_024449915.1). Classification (NCBI taxonomy): domain Eukaryota; kingdom Metazoa; phylum Arthropoda; class Insecta; order Plecoptera; family Chloroperlidae; genus Sweltsa; species Sweltsa coloradensis. Next base: position 246,967 of record JAMZAV010000999.1, read on the forward strand.
ATCTGTTCCCTATCTCGTTTCACATCACAAATTAGTATTTCTACGATCTTCCTGTTCGTCTCACAATCCGTACACATGATTGTGTTTTAAGGCTGTAGTCTTGAACGTGATTGTGTGATGCAGGCGTAGAACCAACACGTGGTGCGTGCGAGGTCCCTTGTTCTGAAGAACGGTTCAAGCTGGCAAGGCAGATGGCACGAATTTAAAGTCCACTTCCCTAGCAACCTAGCATTCTGCACCACATTTTCAGATAGTTAAATAGTATTTGTTACAAGATATACATAAATTTACACTTAAAATGACCGCACTAATATGTTGAATAGTCTACAAATAAAATGGGCACTGATTCGAGAAGAAAAACACTTCAAAACTTTATAAATACATCAGCGATTTTGAAAACCGAACTGATGTTTATAAACAAACAAAAGAAGATGAATAAAAGAATAATAATAAATAATAATAAGAAAAATAGCGACGTTAAAGGTTTAGAAGGTAGGGCTACTTTAGATTTAAAACAGCGACGTTAAAGGTTTTGTAGGTGGAATATTAGCCGCTATAATATCCACGTCCTCTCTACTACAGTTAAATACCAAAATTAACTTTTCAAAAGTTCAGTTCACAGCTCAAATAGGCATAATGAACTTCTTTTAAAAAGTTTAAGTTCTTTTAAAACCTAAAATTTTGAAAAGTTCAAGTTTGTCTAAAATATGAACTAGGTCTAAGTTCTTTTAAAAGTTCTTTTGCAAAAAAATCACTATTTTATCAAAGGCTAGCGTAAATTGAAGAAAAACACGAGAAAAAACATTAGGGGTGTTCGAGTACGTACCAATTTACTCGCGAGTTTGAGTCGGATGAAAGTGTTAAGCTGTCTTTGATCGTGTTGATGATTTGTAATACATTCTCGTCGACCAGCTTGTAAAATTTATGCAGTTACTTAGCATTTTAGGCTTCCAAGATTTTTTTCCGAATTAGTTGGCGTAGGCCTATATCGTTGTGACTTCGTGAATCGTGCGTGATGTTGTCAAAATCAGCTGAACGTGGGTCAACGTAGGCCTACGATAAACGATAAATAGAGGCGAGCTTTGGCAATCGTCGTTATGGACCTTTCCCCCTTCCCTTGACGACCTCCCCGACGACGATGACTATGACACAACGAACTATGACAAAGATGATGACGACCGCGACGTGAGAAACCCCCCTTCCGCCCTTCTCCCGTGGCTGCATGGTTCTGACCAGCATGGGCCCCTCCTCCTCCCCCTCCCCCCCCAGGCTAGAGTGGTTCATTATGACCTAACGGTTGACGCATCCTTAATCCAAATAAACCAAAAAAAAACTACGATCAACAACGATTTGTTATTGTTTTTAAGCGTCGACGGCTGCTCGGCGCACGGAAAGAACTAAGGCTACAAAATGAACTTTCTAAAACTGAAAAGTTCGTTCTCGGAATGAACTTTTAAAAGTTCAAGTTCATTCATTTAAAAAAAGAGTACTTTTCACTGAAAAGTTGACCCCAACACTGGGCCTACGCCTAGGCCCTAGCTAGGGACGGGCTAGGCCTAGCTAGCCTAGGGTAGGCTAGTGTAGGGATGCTCTTAACTTAGGTTTAGTTGACTAGCCTTTTCCAACTTTGGTTTGGTCAGAATCGGCCAAAATGTCATGAAAATATAGACGATATTCATGAGAAATATTTCTTCGATTGTACCCAAAAACGTGGCAGGTCTTAGTTCAGAGATGTCGAAGGTCCCCTCCAATTTTCATCAAGATCGCATGTGCCCTTTGCCCGGTAGAGAGCGAATGGAAAAAAAAAACAAAAAAACACCCGAGCTGGGCAATTCCACAGCTAAGTGTCCCTGACTAGAGAAAATGAAATATTTTTATAGAAATGTAGGCCTATTTCATGAAAATTTAAGTAAATTAAACATGTTGTGCTTTGGAAATAATTTATGAAAGTCCATAAAATTATATTTTTTCTCACTTTTGCATGCATTTTAATTTTCACTACACCACTGCAGGTTGGACAACATTGTAAGAACATATTTTGGTTATTTAAATTTTGGGTATGTTTTTAAGCAAAATCATTCATTTAAACTCCTTTCAATTCTTACATGTTGTATTGACAAGATAACACAAACATAGTTAAATAATTGTACGAACTTTAGCCATTTAACTCTTTTTACCAATACACTGTTTCCTATGTATTTACTCCATATTTCATTGGTAACGGAATTACGGTAACGGAATTACAGAACACTATTGCTTCGAAAAGAGTGTTAAATGTTGATAAAGTAGACTCCCTTGTTTAGTAATCACCCTTTTTTTCATTAGACTATCATTAAGAGTTAGATTTAACCATTGCAAGCATTTTGAAAATTTATCATTCGCTGGGGTAATTCCGTTACCAAGGTTTGTAATTCCGTTACCGAAAATAAATACCTTAAAACAGTTTAAATATCAACCAAAATGCCAAACATCCTTAAAGATTTTCAATAATTTGCATTACACCATCATTAAGAGTTAAATTAAACCACATGCAAGCATTATTTAAATGTGTAATTTGCTGGGGTAATTCCGTTACCAGGGGTCGTAATTCCGGAACCGAATATAAATACAGTTAAAATATAGTAATTTAATTATTTTTAATGAAGGTAGGCCTATGTTATTTTTTTTTAGTAGGGCCTACTATGCTTCTAGATGTTGTCGAAGCTGCAAAATATATATTTTTATTGCACCATTCACAGGCTTTTAACAATTACTAACTAAACCAGTGACACATGGCACTTTCAGCATAATTCCGTTACCAGTCAAAAACCTGCCTGAAAACTCATTTAAAATAATTTTAAAATAAAATAAACTTGTGCTAAATTTAGTTCAATTGCAGTCCTATGTAAGTCAGTTTATAGAACAGTTATACCAGGGGTTGAAAAACACCAGGCGCCAGGTCGCCATGGCGCCTAGAATTAAGGCCCTGGCGACTTACAAAATGTCAACAAAAATTCTTATTTTTTTTTTTTTTTTTTTTTTTTTAGAACGGAGATGCAAGCAATCGAAATCAACATTTCACAAAAACATCAACAATTTAGATAATTAACCCTGATGTGACCAGTGGCGGTTTTTACAGTGTGCAAGGTGTGACAATTGCACACTGATCAATCAGGAAAAACTTAAAAAACCTTACAAAACAAAATTAGGCAGTAATCGGGAAATAGACTACCGGTAGTTTGGCTGGCGAGCCAGTGTGGTCATGCAGTTGTAGCTGCATATTTTACCGTCAGTTAGAATACAAATTCGCTTTAGAACTCTTTTTAGGCCAATACAAGTAGCAGTCCCCCCAAAAAAGCGCCTACGGCAAATTTGCCTCCGGCGGCTGAGGCTTCGCCCCAGACCCCAGCTATTCACCGCTCCTCGTTTTTAGGAATTTCACACCTGATATTGAGGTCAAAAACCGCCACTGGATGTGACCGTAGAGCATGAAGACCGAAATGACATTGACACTAACCAATGCCAAGTCCACGCCATCTATTATGCATGGGATTAGACTGGCTGCTGTTCATGAAGTACTTGAGGGCAATACAGGCCTAGGCCTAGCTATTGTTGCACATGCACCAATAGATTCCATTTTAACTAGGCCTATCTCCTCATTGCTGGGGTCTAGGCTTATTTATGTACTCTTTGGATGGGTAAAAACCCGATAAAATCTATAAGAAGCCATTTATGCCAGGTGATAATGCTTATCTGTACACTCTACAAGAGTGGATAATAAACCCTCCAAACCCATTTTACGGGCACTTAGGTTAAATTGTTTATGCAAAAAAAATTTGCCTGCGTTGCCTCCGGCGGCTGGGGCTTCGCCCCAGACCCCGGTTTTCCCACGCATCGTCCCTGGCTCCTAACTTTCTTCCCCTGGCTCCTACATTTTCAGATATTTTTCAACCCCTGAGTTATACTAAGTTACCTTATTTGAAATATTGTCTATTGAATGTGTTGTTAGCTCTCTGAAATGTAATTCCGTTACCGTGGAATTGCCCAGCTACGTTAATTTTTTTGAGGGTCAGTGAAATTGAAGCCTTCGCTTCGCTCATCCAATAACATTGTTTGATAAATCCTGTATTTTTGTGAAGTCTTACAGAATGGTAATAAAAATAAACAAACAATCCAACAAACAAACGTAGGCCCTAATACCTTAACACCATTTTGTAACAAACAATCTAACCCAATTTACAACACACTGATTGGTACAAAAACTCTCCACTGTGTAGAATTTAACCAATTTAACCATATGCCTAGGGTAGGTCTCCTGACACATATTTTTAAGTTGACCTTGTCCTATTTAAATTAAAAGAACCTTTTCAGGAAACCTGTTCTTTTTACAGATACTATCGTTCAGGCTTGGAGATGGTGCGGATGGCAAATGTGTATTTGGAGGAAGGCAGCCTTGAAAATGCGTTCATCTTGTACATGAAATTTATGACGTAAGTACCGTATTGATTTTATAACTTTGACACTGAGTTATAAGTTATTTCTAATGGCAGGCCTCTAATGAAGGGCTGATAGGGGAGATTGGGGTAATTAGGAACAAATTTGTGTAAGTTGACCTATGATCTCAATTTACATAAAACTAGAAAAACATATTATAAGTGTTTTAGTGGTATCAGATGTAGGCCTACATTGAAACATTGGCTTTCTTAAGGCTATTGTATTACCTCTCTGGCCGATAATTTGAAAGTCGAAGAAACATGTCTGAAAAGTTTGCTGAATGAAAGAAGGCCTTTAAAATAGTAGAAAAAAAAATTGTGGATTTTTTTTGGGCGGGACATAACCTCACTTTTGGAAATTATATTTAGATTTTTGGACAAAAGTGTAGTAGCCTATACAAGACTCGTTCAAAATTTAATTTTGAGAATAGGTTTTCTGGACAAAGTTTCTTAACACCTTTAGCTATAACTTGACTATAGCTAAAATAGTTTTCTGAAAATAACAGTTGGTGTAGGCCTACGAATTTTTTTGTCAAACGGTACAAAACTCGTATTTGTACCGTTTGACAAAAAAATTCGTCCACCAACTGTTATTTTCAGAAAATTCTTTTAGCTATAGTCAAGTTATAGCTAAAGGTGTTTAGAAACTTTGTCCAGAAAACCGATTCTCAAAATTAAATTTTGAACGAGTCTTGTATACTACACTTTTGTCCAAAAATCTAAATATAATTTCCAAAAGTGTGGTTATGTCCCGCCCCAAAAAATTCACAATTTTTTTTTCTGTTATTTTTAAGGCCTTCTTTCATTCAGCAAATTTTTCAGACATGTTTCTTCGACTTTCAAATTATCGGCCAGAGGTGGTAGGGTACAATAGCCTTAATAAAATAAAATATTTTGCATTCATGTGTTATTTTAGATGCAATGATTTTTTTCTACACGCCCATATTGTTCCTTATTACTAGAGGTAATGAGAAATGGTGATATAAAAACCCAAATTTCGTTTTAAAAAAAACAAATTTCGCGTTTTTCGCGATTTCAAAAAAAATTTCAAAAACGTTACTAAAAAATAAAAAAATCACTAAAAAAAAATTGTACGCACTGTTATTTTGGTATACTATTTTCGCGGAAGCCGTGATACGCGCCGTTATTTTGGAGGTATATTTCCGTGAAGCCCGTGACGTCACGGTACCCCGCCTACCGCGCGCGTAATATTCGGTCTGGACCGGCACCTCCACCAAAACTGGACCGGCACCTCCACATCACTTTACATTTTGCACACTAAAAGGTCCAATTTCGCGATTTAATTCGCGTTTTGACCAGTTTGATGTAATTTCGTTCGTTATTTCGCGCTATACACGAAATTTCGCGAAATTCGCGTTTTCAAAATGTGTTTTTTCCATCACTAAATGATGTAATTCGTCGACAATATTACATTTTAGGCAATAAAAAGGACATTTAAAAAAATTCGCGAATTTCGTTATCACCATTTTTCACTACCTCTACTTATTACCCCAACATTTTGGGGCAATAAGGAACAAGCATTACAAGAAGCAAGGTAGATGCATTAAAAATACATGGGGCAAATAGGAACATAGGTATTTGTAGTATAATTAAATATAGCAAAAAAAATCATCTTGATATCTTGGTTTTTGACAAAGTTAGAACAGATGCAAATTGTAGTATTTTTTAATAGCTAGAAACATGACATTACAGTTTTTTTTAACTGTAATTTTTGTCTTAAAACTACACAAATCTTCTTATAGCATGATGCTATATTATTTTTAAAAAGTATTTGTATCATGAAAAATTACAAATATAGAAATTGTAGTCCCTAATGCATGAATTACTGTTTAAAAGGAAAAATATACACTTTTAAAGTGGGAACAATAAGGAATATTTCCCTCACATTTTACACAGTTAAGTTTACTAACCCAGATTTTCATCAGGGCCTACTTGTTGTGTTTTAAACTTGTCCCAAAATGATTGAATGAATTTTGGATCTGGTTCTAAATTAAATTTAGTGACCCCAATGAGCTTAATTGGGCCTAGGAAAAGATTTGCCTCTTGAATGATGTCGCAGTCATCCCTCAAGGGGCAAGCAAAGATATTACTTCTACGCTCTAGGAATTTTACTTCAAATTCCAGTGGTTGATGATTGTGGATTCTTGTTACCCTACCTGCACGACGAGACATGTTTGTTCCCATTTACGCCTATGATATAGCAATACACTATATGGCTCATTCCTCTTTACCCCATAGTATTCCTATTTACCCCTCATGGGTGTTCCCTTTTACCCCAAAAATATAAATTTTGGGGCAAATAGGAATACCCCCTTACTTCTAAGAGAGAAAAGAGATAAAAATTTACAAAAATCATAATACAGCACTCTCATATGTAGGAGATAAAATAGACATACCGTACTGTCTTTTCTACATTTAATATGTGTAAGAAAAGAAGGGAAAATTAAATTTTAAAAAGTTGTAAGAAACACTACACTTTTTTTTGTAGTACCTTACAAGAGTCATAAAAATACCAACCAATAGTTACTTTTCTCAGTAGAATTGATTACATTATCAAAGAAGAAGGTATGGCCCTTACCAAACAATTTTTCATAAAAATGTACATTTTCAAAATTTTGATTTATAAGGCTTGTTCCCAATTACCCCAATTCCTTATTACCCCAATCTCCCTTAGCCCCTATCAGTGTTATTTTTATGAAATAGGCATAAATAAAACACAAATTGTTTGGGCTAGCTAGTTATGGATAGGCCTACAGGAATTTTGCATTTCAGAGCAATAAAACATAAACTGTGATTTTGCATTTTTTAAAAAAAGCAACCATTCATATTTCATGTCACAAATAAAATAACACAAATGAAATGACACACCGGTAATAACGATTTGAATATAATGAATATAATAATGATTGAATAATGAGAATGATTTTTGCAATTTTGTCTAAAAAAACAAAATAACGGAAAATTTGCATTCTTTTCAGTTTTCACACAATCTCAAAGGTCTTACTCTTGTAGCATAACTCGTTGGTCTTGTGGTTAGTGTATCTGCTTCCGATGCGGAAGGTCCAGGGTTCGATTCCCGCCAAAGTCAGAAGTTTTTTAACTTCTTATTTGGGCTTAAGTCCATCAGTTCTTGTCTTAGGAATTTGTAAACTATGACTTTGGAGCCATCCTAGCAGCGAGGCACATAATAAATTAAAAGTTTCCTGAATCGGCCTTGTTGATTCTGGCGGTGATCCGCGGTGTTTGCATTGTCCATACCACTGACTGCTACATTTCCTATTAAAAAATATCGATCTTTGGTTTCATTTCATTTCATTTCATTTCATTTCATTTCATTTCATTTCATTTCATTTTTATTAGCATCCAAAGACTTCACATCAGTAGACTTCATTATCGCTCACACGTTGATTGCGTTGGGACTTACAGGGTTGACTTGGTCGCTTTGGTTTACTGTCCCCCACTGAAAATCAGTTATAACTACTAAGTGGGTAGACTCTAAAAACAGATTTATTTTTATTTATTTTATTTTTAAAGCACAATATTTTGCATGGTTTTGATAGGTTATCAGTATCACTATCAGCTAGTAAAAAACTCAAAATTTACAAAACCCAAGAGAATTATAGTTAGCTATTGAAGCTATTGAATAGATGCCAGGACCGGACCTACAATCTAGTAGTAATTTTATAGCGTCAATCATTATATATATATATATATATATATATATATATATATATATATATTATGTACACTGTACCGATCCAATGGCAAATAAATACTCTACTCTACTCTACTCATTTACTACTTTTTAGTTGGCCTAGGCCTATAGAGCATAGGGCTTTGAAACAATTTAAGAGTCAACAATTTTGTTTGATTTTGCACACATTAGCGTACGTATGTAATTACAGTTGAAATAAAGCAGGCTCGTTGGTCTTGTTGTTAGCGTATCTGCTTCCAATGCAGAAGGTCCAGGGTTCGATTCCCGCCATAGTCAGAAGTTTTTTAACTTCTGATTTGGACTTAAGTCCATCAGTTCTTGTCTTAGGAGTTTGTAAACGGTGACTTTGGAGCCGTCCTAGCAACGAAGCACATAATAAATTCAGAGTTGTGCTGAATCGGCCTTGTTGATTCTGGCGTTGATTCGCGGGTGTTCGCACTGTCCATACCACTGATTGCTATATTTCCTATTAAAAATAACGATCTTTGGTTGGTTATCCCTCACTCGCCGATTGCGTCGGGGCCTACAGGGTTGGCTTAGTCGCTTTGATTTAAAGTCCCCCACTGAAAATCAGTCATATAACTGAGTGGGTATACTTTAAATAAAATTTATAAAACAATATTTGTAGGCATAGGCCTATGGTTTGAAAAAAGAACACACAATTTGGAAAAAAATCCTACTTGGTCCTTAGGCTACAAATCAGTAACTGTGCGTGCTATAGCTACACTAGAGATATGGCTAGGCTTTCCCTTCACTAACCCCAATATTTTTGGGATTAGTACCGGTAGGTAGGCTACTTAGCCTATGTAGGCTATTTTAATATTTTGTTGATGATAAAAATGTAAAAAAATAAACTTAAAAACAATGTCTAAAACTGACTAGGCCTAGCCTACCTACCTAGATTACTCAAGTAGGCTAATATTGTTCATTCTGTCTGCCTCAGTCTGTTTATCGAGAAGATACGCCACCATCCGGAGTACGCGTCCGTATCTGTTACCGACCGAGCGATCAACTCTCAAAAGCTACGGGAAGTGATGCCCAAGGCGGAGAAACTCAAGTCGCGATTGCTGGATCAGTATCAGAAGGAGCATCACAGATACATGACTGAGCAGGTAGATCTAGCTAGATCCACGTCTTCACTCCAGTGTTGTTACGTAGTGCAATAATTGTAACCAGGGTTGTAAAAAAAAACGGGTTTTAATGGTTTCAATTGGGGTTTAGTGGATTTAAAAAAAATCATGCTCTTTTTGTAGCTCTTAAACAAGACGTGAAATATTCCACAGTCTAGGCCTACCTAGTATCGGGTTTTATTTTTATTTTTTGGTTTTATTATTTTTTCAATCAAGTTTTGGGCCAGTTTGTGGCATATGCAAAATGATATCAAAAATTCTAAGTTTGTTCAAGTAGTGTTCAATTCAAATTTCATCAAAAAGTATAGACCTATTATATTATGTATAGGCCTCGGCCTACATGTCTTTTGCCTAGATCCAAAATCATACCATGTTTCCTTGATGGCTAACCCTATGTGAAATGTTAACATAAGCCTAATAGGCCTAGACCATTTTCAGAATAAATTAAGAGCATTACGGGAAAAAGGGCATTGACACGCTAAAAGCCATGCTTGGGCACATTGAGGTCTGCACTGACTGTGCTGGAAACGCAGTATACCACACACCCGAGCATAATATGGCATTTAGCGTGAAATGCCCTTTCTCCCGTAATGCTTTCACGCGCGATTTTGAATTTTGAAAATCGTCATTTGTTAATTGTACCACTATCTCTCATTTTGGAGAATTTGAGAATATTCCTGAAAAACAGCCCTGGTATTTTTGATATTTTTTTTTTCAAGTAAGTTTTATTGGATAAAACCCACCGGGTTTAACTGGGCTGGGGTAAATCGTAACAACCCTGCTTGTAACATGTTACTTTTTTGAGTAGCGAGGATAGTAGCGCACTACTTTTAAAAATGTTGGCAAAGTAGCAAGCTACTATAGAGTATAAACAGGTAGCTGTAGCGTTAAATCGAAGCTTCTCTGATTTTGCAATAATGGAAGTACATAGGCCTAAACCTATCGTTTCAAAATTCTATCATTAGTCGTAACCATCCCAAATTACAACTTGTATGGGTTTTCACTTTTCACACAGGCCTACTCGTGTTGACACAAAAGCATACTACATATTTGTTCATTTTGTCATTCTCTGTAACAGCGTGACGGAAGAGTTTGAGATACATTCTCCTTTCTTTTTTATTTAATGGCTAGTGTATGAAAAGTTTTTTATCTTAATTGAATGGTCCGGCCACAAAATGGGGAAAACAATATATCTGTTTCGGGTCTAGGGTTACCAACTTGGGTCAACTAGAATTCCGGACAAAGCTCCAATTTTAGTAGGCACACAAGGGGTCTGGGGGGAAGCCCCAGCCGCCGGAGGCGAAATTTTTTTGGACCCTTTTAACCTTCAAAACAGCCGGATACGTAATTTAAAGATTCAATGACTTGGATATATCGTTGGATTGGAATCTGGGATCAACTCATACATTAACTATAAATTATAATAACAAAGCTTACAATTTTATTCTAGCATTTTGTTTAATTTATTACGTAAAAACATTTCGGAAAGATGAAATATAATATGGTTAAAAGTTATAAAAAATGAAATCCAGTTTAACGTTATCCAATTTGTATATTATTAGATATTATTATATTTTGTTGAACAATAACTATTACTAAAATTAATCATGATTTATATAATTACCGTGGTCCGTAGGTACCATTTACTAGTTTCCATCTAGTGCCATTGTTATTTGGATGTTAATGCCAGCTTTACTTTTTGCAGCTTTTACTTTTTGAAAGAATACTTTTTTTCACTTCTTGCAGCTTGCGGAACTTCTTTGTTTTTGGACACATGTTCAAAAAACTCCATACACGAAAAGTTAAGGGTAGTGGGACAGGGCAGTCACGAGCACGACTAGCTAGGAGTAGGACTACGGAAAGGCGGCTACATGAAAGAAACTAACTTTTATTCCAAATTACCAAACCAACTGATGTACCAACTTTAGAGAGAAAAAACACTAATTCACTGCAATACTCTAAAATTCAATAAAATGTAGTACAAATATGACTTTTTCACAAATTCCGGACAAAGTGCCGTCCGGAATGAGGCAATTCCTCTTTCCGGACAAAGGCATCAAAATCAGGACTGTCCGGAGAAATTCCGGACGGTTGGCAACCCTATTCGGGTCATCTTCATTCTTCATTAAATATTGTGAAGCACCTAGGCCTACAGGTTTGAAATTTGAATAACATTTAGGCCTAATTAAAGTTTTATTACAAAATTATATTATTTTTCTTTATTAGGCCTACATCATTATTTCGTTTACATGGTAAAAAAAGCTGTCAAGTAGCGTCACTACTATTTTAAAGTAGATGGCAGATGCACAAGTAGCGAGCTACTTAAGAATAAAACTAGCTTTAACAACAGTCAACACTGCTTCACTCATTGTCATAGTTGAAGATTTGTGAATGTAGTAGCATTTGGTTTAATTGGTGTGCTGGCAAATATCTGCTCTAACATTAAAAAAAAACATTATGATTGTAGCACATTCATATTTTTTATGATGCCTACACTAAAAAAAAGAGCTACAGGCCATCAGTCATTTAAATGTTTAATCCCAGCCGTACAGCATGTAGTACCTGTAGGGCCTTTCAACGTAAAATTATACGTAATGGTACCGGTATAAAGAAAGTGGAAAAGTTAGTATTGAACATTTAATTGGCTTGGGGGAGTAGTGCATTAGATTCGATTTTTTGGGCTAACATCTTAGTTGCCGGCTAGCCAGTCTTGACACAACCTTATCTTCCACGTCTTCTTCAAACACCTCCTCTCTACTGGGGGTCTGTTTGGTAGATCCCTTCATTTGTCACGCACACACACACCCACATTCTTTCTGCTTCCACTTCGCTCCATCAACAATCCATCTTCAATAAACAAATAATAATAATCTAAACTTATTTCCAACAACGTCAGGTTGAGTGGTGTTGTTCACACCGATATCTAGGGCACAAAACAATTTTTTGCCGAGATTGCCGGGCTCAGCGTTTCTTCTTCATCATCATCGTCATCTTCATCCTGCATCTGCTTCTACACCAATTTTCCCCATCCTTTCTTGTCCTCCCACAGCTTCAATCGCCTGGTTCCACGATTTACCTGGCTCCACAACGTCTTCTGAAAAAAAAAATTTATTTATTTGTTTATTTCATTGGAGTCTCATGAATTGCATTTCCTTCAACAGAAACGTCGCGACGAAAAGGAACGCGAGCGTCGGAAACAGGAGGCGGAGAAAGAGAAGCAACGTTTGGATGGGGTAATGGTTCCGATCGCGTCGCCCGCACACGAGAATGGAATCCAACCTAAGCCTGTCTTGATTCCGACGATCACAACCGAAAGTATCGTCTACCCAGATGATCTGGACATTCCAGAGAAGCCGGCCACGCTGGATTTACCCAAGACAGTTCCCAGGTAACTAGCCTTAAAAAAGTACATAGACCTACAAGCCTAAACTAATTATACAAATGAATCGTTTATTGTTGAAGGGATATAAGTCAACTTTTGGCCAAAATGAGTGTATGATCGAATATTACTAAATGAGGGACGCCGCATCCTTTGGTGAAGAAATGGTTCAAGTCAGATTAGTCCTTGTGTTGAATATAGCTAAAAACATGGTCCGTTTGTTGTTGAAAGGGTATAAGTCATGACTTATACCCTTTCAACAATAAACGGACCATTTTCTAGAATATAGAACGTATGAGAAAAACGTCTGGCAGGCAGTGACGGTTTATGAAATGAGTTGATTTTTAAGTTGATGTAAGCTTATTTAATCCCCTTGAATCCATAAGCGTACTGGTACGCTCTGCGCCGCCTGGGCTAGATCACCACAAGCGTATTTATACGCGCGAGCGCCGAGCTGGTTTGCCTCGCTTCTAAAATGCATCTTTGTTTGCTCTAGAAGTGTTGGTTCTCGAACACGGCCACACGAAGTTGAGTAGTTGACCGATAGATAGCACCACATGCTTGTTTTTTGCCGATTGTCGTGTTATCGACCTTTTATCGACATTTGGAGGCCGAGGAATTTCGTTTGTTTGTTGTTGATGCTAATAATGGCGGCTTCGCGATCTCGCAAGAGAATTAAGCTCAACGAAAAGTCGATTTACGATCATTTGTTGTCGTCTGAAGATGAAAGTGGAAGTGAATTAAGTGATAACGATAATTTTGAATCGGATGTAAGTGAAGGTGAATTGAATAATCTTGTAGGGCCTAATTGGGGACGATAATAATTCAGCAAGCAATAGTGACAGTTCTAGGCCTAGTGGGCGTAGTAACCCAAGTGAAAATGATGTTTCTTCTCTCAGTGAGAGCGAAGACGGTGGTGGCGACGTCGGTAGGCCTAGGGGGAGGCCTAATATTCGTAATAGAATTTTACCTAGGCCTAGAGCAAGACAAGTAAGGCCTAGACCTAATAATGATTGGGTTTGGAGTAATGATATTCCAAATGCGGTTCGCCATCCTTTTACTGCCAATGAGGGCGTCAATTTAAACCTGGGCATTGGTATTGGCTCGTCAAGGATGGATGTCTTTGAAGAATATTTCGATAGTGCCCTGCTACAACTTGTCACTGATGAAACCAACAGGTATGCAATAGAGATTGGCATGGCTGAATTTGTTCCTATCACAGTGAACGAACTAAAAATCTATTTGGCTCTATGTATGTTGATGGGCGTGACTAGGAAAAACAACAATTCAGTCATATTGGTGTACTCTTCCATCAATAGATACTCCAATATTTCGTGACACGATGCCTAGAAAGAGATTTTTTGACATTAGTAAGGCATTACACTTCTGTCAAAATGCCACAGCCGACCCTGACGACTGCCTGAAAAAAATTAGGCCTGTACTAACTAACACCTTTGTTGGCCAACTTCAAAAAAGTGTACTCGCCCGGACAAGACGTCTCAATTGATGAGTCTTTGATGAAGTGTTGTGGAAGATTATCTTTCATACAGTACAACCAGGGCTCAAAATTACGGTCGCCAACTCGCCATTGTCGAGTTCAAATTCACAGATGGCGAGCTCATTTTAAGGGACGTGTAAAATTTTTTATTTTTTATTTTTTTAAAGTGTAGGCGTAGGCTTATGCCTTTTAGTCGACAAATAAACAAACTTGCCGTTAATGACTTGCAGTTCAGTTGGTATTGTTTGTTACCCACTCACTAATTTTAGTAGGCCTAGGCCAAAGTGATAGTAGGCTACTGAAGATGAGCATATGCCTACTTTGGATATGCCTAAGCATACCCCATTATTAACTTAATATGTAGGGCAACTAGGCACCTACTGTGATGTTGCTCAAAGTGTGTAGATTTTCATCAAAATGACTGTTATGCAGAAAATTTTCACACCCCACTTGACGGGGGAGCCCCCCCGAATCCCCTGTCGTTTAAACCTTCGAAGTCCCTATACGCGTTTAAAGTGAAATCCAGGGGCAGCACTGTCGGTGGGCGTAACGTGCATCATGGCCGGCCGGAGTAGCATTAGAAGTAGTCCTTCCCTAAGCAGCAGTGTATAAACTGACGATTTGAATGCTCAATAATCAATCGTTGGTGAATGTTGTGATATGTGATTTTGTTGTAAATTATTGCTATGACATTAGTTAGCCTGTTGTCATGTTCAGAATCATCCTGCAACTCATTGAAATATATTTAATTCCCTTTTCCGAAGAGTCAATTTAGGCCTACTTTTTCCGATCGGTCCCGATTTGATTTCCTACAAAACCAGATAGTTCCGGGCAAAATTATAGGAAATTATTTTACTTGCATCCGTGTAATTTCTAAAAGACTAGACCTACAGCCATTTCGTAAACCCATGTTTTCGGAAAAAGCTGTTTCCCGTAACCTAACGTACGTCGTTGGTGGTGCTAAACTCGGAAACTCGCAGCTAGGGCCTAGGCCCCCCTACGGAACGCCTAGATCTGTCCGGGAAACAATTTCGTGCTATAAATTATTATTACCAGAATTATTTCTCCTTGGGCGTTATATTATTAGTATTGACCAGCGTTAGTTTATATTAAATAAGTTGCCGAGCAGGCTCGAAAATATCAAACAAATGATTGATATGGTGTGTGTGTGTGCGCGGCTGCGCGCCCACTTTTAGGCCTAGAAATGAACGACCTTATGACAAGCTGATGCTTGATCATCGCATGTTTTTAACAATCTTGCAATTTTATTTCATAATTCATAGATAGTTTTAATATCATCTTATACTATTTAAATGTCGCCTACAATATTTCCCCCGATTTAACTGACGAAAACATCCTACATTGAGAGCTGTGTGTAGGCCACACACGCCCACTTCTAGGCCTAGAAATGAACGAACTCATGGCAAGCTGACGCTCCATCATCACATGTTTTTAACAATCTTACAAGTTTATTTCATTCATAGATAGTTTTAATATAATCTTACACTATTTAAACGTCCCCTACAATATTTTTCCCCGATTAAACTGACGAAAACATCCTACCCTACTCAGGGTTACTTCAAATGTTATCGTCACCTAAGTTCAACTTTCACGCTTATTTTCATTAGCATTTTTCTATCTAGGCTGTATACGATGTGGCTACAAATATTCCGCTAGACTTACAAACTCAATTTCATAAATAGGTGGTGTGGTTTTGTCTTTATTGAGTGTTTATTTCAGTCGTGATCCATTGCAAGTGCCATAGGAAAACATACTTATAAGCGGCCATATCTCAACGCAATGCTACTCCGGCGGGTTCGCGCTTCGCTCACCAGATGTCAGCCACTTTGCTTTTAAATCCGAATGGCAACTTGGTTTTTCTTTTGGCTAGTGCTCATTTCATTGAAATTTTGAGCCCTGGTACAACCCTTCCAATCGAGCCAGGTTTGGGGTTAAATTTTATAAGTTGTCCAATTCCAAATCAGGCTATATTTTTTCTTTCAAAATCTATATTGGGCAGGATAAAGTGGACGACACACCAGCAAGTCACAAGGTTGTATTAGATTTGTGCGAATCGATCGACTGTCTAAATAAAGGCCACAACCTTTATTTAGACAACAGCACTGCAATCATGTAACTCGCTTTCGATAATTTTGGGTCGAGAACGCGAGCGTTGTCGATCAAAATCGTTCGGAGGGATCATGTAACTTGTTAACGAGTGAAATGGTCGTCTGCGTTCTCACTCGCCTCGGACCTAGGTGAGAACGCGAACGATGTGAAAAATAGCTGTAAAAATGCCCTCACAGCACACGTTTCCATGCAAATATGCATACAATATTTATTTAATTTGTTTTTATTAATGAATTCCGTTTTTAAACGATAATATGCTTTTGACTCATATTTCGTTCAAGGGCTTAAATAGAAACTTGATGGAAAGATTAAAACATTAGAAGTGCATTTACAAGGTTCAAATTGAATTGTTTAATGTTTTCAAGGGAAGTCAGAGCTAGCAAATAGTGTTGTTTAGAATAAAATTAATGTTTTTTGTGTAAAAAAATCTCCATTTAAACTGGAACTCGCTATGAATATTTATTCAAAATGCGAATCGCGTGCCTTTCAAAACGTATTATTAGCGTGAAACATAAACAAATTTCCAAGATAAAATAAAATCACCCCATTTTTATTTCCAATTTAACACTTCTCAAAAATAATATGTAGGTGTGAAAATATAAAAAAGTTGGAACCAACGGGGATCGAACCCCAACCTTCCGTGCAGAAGGCTAAAATGCTTACCACTAGGCCATGCCGGACGGGTGGGTCTCGCCTCGCTAGCTGCCTACTTATACACAGTTAGCTGAAGTATATAAACACATTTTATAATATGTTTTGATCGTCAATATGGATGCGTGCTACAATAAAATAATTATTAAAACAGTCTTGGACCCAGCTTTTGTGTAAGAATTATTATTTTGTGGACATTTACTTCTTGTAATGGGGCTCGCCACGGCCGAGTGTGTGGTGCACTGCGAAAGTCTAACGATACTAGTGAACGATTGAGACCTCGACCGATCGTTAGTACATGATCGCCCGTAAAGCTTTCGATCGTTCGGGCGAACGATCGTTCAGGCTAACGATCGATATCTAGGCAAAGTTACATGATTGCAGTGCTGGTATAGCTCACCCATCCTGTACCAGGAATTGTTTGTCTTAGGCACAAATACTTGCGGTACAGCACGGGCCAATAGAAAAATTGTCTCCAAAGACTTGATGGCTCAAAAGTTACTAAAAGGAGAAATGTCATTCCGTACCTGCAATGATGTTATGGCTCTAATGTGGGCTGATAAAAAAGATGTAAAGATGTTGTCCACCATGCATGGTATGGGGAAACTAAAAAAAAGACCGATTGACAGGAGCTGTACAGCTGAAGCCAGTCTGCGTAATAGAATATAACCATGGAATGGGTGGGGTTGATCGGGGAGACCAGCTTCTTAGTGGATTCTTTATCATGCGCCGATAATCTAAGGCCTATAAGAAATATTTTTCTATTTCATTGATATGGCTATGCTCAATAGCCATATTGTGCATAGAAAGCTAAATGGGAGAATGGATGCCTCATTTAATGAGTTTAAAAGGAAGCTGGCAGAAGAAATACTCTTGTTCACCCCAAGGCCAGACTACAAGCGGAGGACCAGCCTCCCTGGACCATCTCCTCTTCGGTTGTCTGGAAGACACTTCTTGGTGAAGCTGGAACCCACCACAGCAAAGGGGACCAAGACAGCCAAGAGATGCAGAGTGTGCTTGGAAAAGAAGACACGAAAGGAAACCACATGGGAGTGTAATTTATGCAAAATACCTCTCTGCATTGAGCACTTCAAACCATACCACACCCTAAAAAACTATTAAAAAGGTAAACACAAATAACGTTTTCACACTAAGGCCTAGATGAATTTTTTGTGATTAATTTCATGTATTCCACTTTATTGTAAGTCATCTAGATCCTGTGTGACAGCAATTTGTCTGACGGAACACATATTTCTCTTTTTTTCCAGAAACTTGCAGGATTTCGGGGGTTTTTAAGGGCTGAGCTGCCGGATTTAAGGGGGTTAAGAGGGTACGCTGAGCTTGGCCCAACTCAAATGCGCGCAAACAGGTGTTGATGATTTCTGCTGAACGGTTGGTACTATCATTACCAAATTTTGAATGGATGTTAATAAAGTACTTTTATATTAATATCCGTAATTGGTTGCACAAAATAAGCGTTAAAGATCTATTGCGAGACATAAGTTCAAAACGTGAAAATATGGGAAATCCAAAACATGGATTACAATTCTGGAAATTCCCACCAAACCGTTTATCTTACGATAAAACCAAATTAACCTGCGCGTTCACATTGATTAAAACGTTGGGTTCCATTATGCAAATTTGAGTTAAAAAAATCTGTTCACTTGGAATAAATTCCCGAAGTTGACCAAAATTGAGTAAATTTTGGTGATTTCACTAAATTTTAATTCAAAATCAATTAATTAATTTAGGAATACGCATAATAGATAACATAGATTTATTCTTTATAAACGTTAGTGTGAAATTTGATAATGGTAGTATAAACCGTTTACCCAAAAAATCCAGAAAGCTGAGCGCTTAAACTCGCCTCCGTTCTAGCCTCAGCATACCCTCTTAATAAGTTTAGCCTGTAGAGGACCAAAAAACATAACAAATCAAAATTAATTTCTGGTTATTTTGAGAAAGGGTATAAGTCAACTGTGTTTACTCTCTCATTGTTTGGCCACCCGTATATTTTTTGTCGAGAAAACGTATTCTACAAGTCAGTTATAGATAGATAGATAGATAGATATTTTATTCACTTAAGACTAGTACAGTGTACAAGTATTCTTTGCAGAGAAAGTGAATAGTCTATATTAAATAATAATAAAAGTGATGATAATAATAATGATATATATACAGTGTTTGTTAAAGTAGAGTAGATGCAAAATAATAGTAGTCATAAAGAAGAAAGAAAAGTTTGATATAAAGCAATATGTATATACTAATTGATATGATATTGTGATTAGCTGATGGCACAGAAAACAGCAATGATGTAGGGCCTACAGTAGAACGTGTCTAATATACATGCACAATCCAAAGAATTACATCATTTCGGCTAAGGGAATATTTGAAAAAAAGAAGAAAATTTAAACAATTCAATTGCTTGTTTAAGGTTTAACTCTACTAGATAATTTGTAAATATTTTAATGATAAAATGAATAAACTGCAAATATTACATGGAGAGGTAGTCATTGACGGAGTAAAAGCTGTTTGCTATAAGATATGAGTTCAACTTATGTTTGAAGGAAGGCAGGGTGGGAGAGGTTTTGATGTGGTCAGGGAGCTTATTGTATAGGGTGGAAGCTAGATATTCAGGGCCTTGTGCAAAGAGGCGCAGGTTGTGGGAGGGCCTGTGTATGTGAAGGTTGGCTCTATAGTATAGGCAAATTCGACTAAAATTCGGTTCGAGACGGAAATAATTATTAGAAAGCTGATTCTTTTTGTAATAAGTTCATTGGGGCCCCCTGTATATCTCCAGAAAAATCCCCAAAAATCCTACGTGGGCGACACCCTTATATTTTAAAAAAAACGCCGCCATCTTGCAGTTTTCAAAAAAAGTAGGGTCATTTCCGACACTTTTGTGACCGTTGAGAGTCAATGACAATTTGTCAACGGATTTGTCCTCTAAGAAGGTTTTATAAAACATTTAGCCCCCATGCCTCTCGCGAAAGTGTGGGCATACTCCGCCAGAGCCCAAAATCCAATATGGCTGCCATTTGCCACGTCTGACACTATCTTTGCAAGGGTTTAACCTAAAGTATCGCGTAGTATGTGGTTTTTATGGTTTTGGGGGTCGAGGAATTCGTTTCTGAAGTCGGTTTGGCGATAAGAACAGTTTTTTTAAAAATTCAAATCCAAGATGGCCGTCGATTTGCAGCTTGGAATACCCAGTTTCTCGAAATCGTAGTAGAACTTTCATATAAGGCTCAAATGAAAGCCCTGTTTATATAATTTTGAATAACTGACAGTAGAAAAATATGTTCATTTTATAGACAATAATTTAGCGATTTTCTAAGGAGCTGTGATAAGAGTGGTTATGGTACATGAATTGAGAGACAATGACAATTTCTCAACGGATTTGTTCTCTAAGAAGGTTTTATCGTTAAGGTCATCATCGCTGCCACTATCGTCACCACTATCATCTGGACAACCACGAGCTTTGAGCTGCTGGGGCAAGGGGGGTAGGGTGTGGCACACTGGTCGGCACTTCCCATTTAGAATTTCCCAGCCGTGACCAATGGAGGACGGATGCTCTAGCAGCTCGTAATGGAGCTGGCAACACGCAATGTAATTCGTCCTTTGCACATGGAGATCCAACGAGTCGTCGTCAGGTGGGAGTCGAATCGTACTCTTGTTCTTCATTTCGTGCCACATGGAAACTCTGGCTTGCGCTCAGGTAGCATCTGCACTTTCAGCATAGACCTTTGAGAGAACAAATGCCTTCATATTTGCTCTGACTTTGTCCTCTAGCTCCACACTTTCACCTACTCTTACAAGAGCTCTCTGGCCTCTGCTCTGAGTCATTAATTAATTCCTGCAATACTGTTTTTTTGCCATGCCCATAGAAACCTGATGTGTGGTCACTGCCTGTGATGACATGTAGAGGTATGATGACATCGGCGACCTCTGCTGACAGTAGGGCATTGCAGTTGATTATTGAATGCTTGCGTTTTATCAGCAGGTCTCCTCTGAATCGTTGTGAGACATAAGCTGCTTGTACATATACATCTGTGTCCTAGCTGTCTAGAACAACTGCTCCAGTATAATTCCCAGCTCTCAGCTTGGCATACGTTGAAAGCAGCATTGTGTCTGCTTCTGGATGCTTGAAGACGTACTCGTCGCTCGTCACGCCAGTGCTCAGGTTAGTTGACGTATTGCCCTCACAATATATGACACCACTATGCAGCTGACCAATTTTTGCTTTCATCTGTTCCTTCACAAGTCTCTGCAGTCTGACCTTATTTCCTGAATTGACCATCAGCTTATTGAATTCAGCAGCTTCTGGAAACGGGTCTTCAGACTTAGGGAAATCATTTGGGATTTGTAGATGTTTTGCTGTCCGTGATCGTGCTCATCATCCTTGATGCTAAAGGGAAGGTCTGATTTGTCGTCTAAGAGTATGATGAGACGTGCATCACCGTGGCATGAGAGAATTATCGAGCATATCTTATCAAGGTAGTCACTCGGACTCACTCCAGTGGTACCTCAAGCCGTCCCGTTTCCTAGCCTCACGGTCCTCTGGTCTGGGGGTGGCTAGTCGCCAGATCATCATATGATCATCATATGCAGCGCGATGAAAGCACTTGAAGAAAGTAGCCGAACTGCCTAATTGTGGTTGCAGTACTTTGATCAAGTGTGGGTAATGCAATACTTCGTGAGAGCAGAAAGGACAAACGACTGGAAGCTTCATCTTTACTCCGTTCAACGCATGTTATGTCACCTCCATGCAGCCTCTAAAGGACTACTTAGAAAACAATCTAATCATCAAACATACCTGCATTAACTCTTCTAATTTACTTTCATTCACAGGCGGCGCAATATGACCTAACCGGTTGAAGCGCCCTAGTTTCTCACGTCGTCGTCGTCTAAAGGACTATCTACTCCTAAGTTACGGCATTTTTTGAAAACTGCAAGATGGCGTCGATTTTTACAAAATTGAAGGGTGTTCCCCAAGGAGGATTTTTGGTGATTTTTCTGGAGATATACAGGGGGCCCCAATGAACGTATTACAAAAGAAATCAGCTTTCTAATAATTATTTCCGTCTCCAACCTTAATTTGCCTATACTACTAGTGTTATGGGTAAAATGGTGACAACGAAATTCGCGAAATTTCGCGAAATTTTAGTTGATACCGCGAACTAGTGGCGAAATTAGCAATTATGTCCTTAAATGCGAATTAGGTCGCGAAATTTAAAAAAATAAAAAAAATTCAAAGTTTTGGTGGAGGTGCCGGGTCGAAGTCGAAATTAAATTAATACTTGCTGGTAGATATGGTGGAGGCGCCGGGTCATACAACGCGATTGTGAGATCTTAATAATCGTTTGAACGAGAGTAAGCTCAAAATACTTCAAATCCATATCAAAAGACACATAAAAAATGCATAATTTCGTAAATTTGGTGGAGGTGCCGGGTAGACGAAATTAATTCTGGTAAAAACTGTCGGAAACTTTGAAAACTGAAGGCTGAAATTGAGCTTAAAATTAAAACTGATTCTGAACTTCACTCTCATGAGCTTGTTTTTCTTTTAAATCATTAAAATCAATCAATTAATCAATTTTTTTTTTTTTTTTTTTTTTAAGTTGTGCATGATTAAATTGTGTTTTTTTGGAAAATCGCGACAAATCGCGAATTTTCATTTTTAAGTCGCGAAGTTTCAAACTTTAAAAAATATTTTTGCACATCTCTAGTTATGGGAGTGCACAGAAGCGTTTAGGTGGAAGAGGTTACTGTTATTGCGAACAAATAATGCGGCTGATTGGATGAGGGTACAGGCTAGAGTAAGAATACCAAGTTCCTTGAAGAGTTCTCTACATGAGTGTATTCTGGAGACACCAGCTATGATACGTAACGCTCTCTTTTGGAGAATGAATATTCTGTTTGCATGGGGGGAAACTCCCCAAAATAGCAGGCCATGTGATAAGTGAGAGTGAATGTGGGCAAAGTAAACTAGCAATCTAGAATGTGGGGGTGAACTATTAAACTATCAATTACTTTCAAAATATGACAATTAAATATGCGACAATTGGATTCATAAATATCTGGACAGTTTTTTTTAGTTATCTCAGAACTAACTTTGACTGACTTATATCCCTTCAACAATAAACGATTCAAATATATTCAATTACAGTAGGCCCTACCTAAAATATAAATTTAAAAACTTTCATCTATTATCTTAGGGCTAGTAGAGGTAGGTAGGTAGTAGTAGCTTTTAGCAAACCACCATAATTAATCAAAGTGACAATCGTTTTTTGAATGTTTGTGGGGTTGATGAACGACTCATTTACAGCGTACAGGAACTCTCAAAATGAGAAAAACACTGCAAAATATTGATCATTTAGTGTTTATATATATGTATGTATGTATGTATGTATGTATGTATGTATGTATGTATGTATGTATGTATGTATGTATGTATGTATGTATGTATGTATGTATGTATGTATGTATGTATGTATGTATGTATGTATGTATGTATGTATGTATGTATGTATGTATGTATGTATGTATGTATGTGTATGTATGTATGTATGTATGTATGTATGTATGTATGTATGTATGTATGTATGTACAGTTTGTAATCCCAAAGCAATGGCATTTGAGCAGGTGTTGCAGTGCCCCACCAACAAGTAGACCTAGTAGCATTGCACAAAATGATCTTATAATTTTCTCTCTTCTTTTTTATGGGCCTAGCTATGCCCACAATTGATATTATTTGTGTCATCATGTGTTTTCTAGTAGGCCTAACCCAGTAGATAAAGGTCTCCTGATCCCTCCAATCCATGCCATTTGGCATTTTTTATTGACTATTGTTAGAGGTAATGAGAAATGGTGATGTAAAAACCCAAATTTAGTTTAAAAACCCACATTTCGTGTTGTTCACGATTTCACAAAAACGTTACTAAAAAAGAAAAGAAAAACGGAAAAATTGAAAAAAAAAAGGGGGGACCCTTAAGTAAAGATGACATTGATTCCAAAAAGTTACAATCGATCCCAATAATCCCAATAATCTATTCAGAATCGATTCTCAACAAAAAATAAATATTTGTACGTACCATTATTTTATATTGGTGGACTATTTCCGCAGAGTCCGTGATATGTGCCGTTATGTTGGCGGTCTATTGACTGGAGCCCGTGACGTCACAGAACACTGTTGCGTTGTCTGTTTACTGTACCGCCTGCCGCACGTTCAATGTTCGGTCTGTACCGGTACCTCCACCAAAATCCGTGTAAATTCTGGACCGGCACCTCCACCATCCCCCCACATTTTCCACACTAAAAGGATCAATTTCACGATTAATTCGCGTTTTGACCAGTTTCATACTATTTGGTGAGTTATATTGCGCTATAGGCCTACGCGAGGTTTTACAAAATTTGTGTTTTCAAAATGTGTGTTTCCATATCTTAAATGATGTAATTCATCGACAATATTACATTTTACTTTTAGTCAATAAAAATGACATTAAAAAAAATTGCAAAATTTGTTATCACCATTTTTCACTAGGGTACCTCTAATTATCGTATCGTAGGATCACCGCCCACATTCACCCTGAAGCGTGCCTCCGATGATGTGGGGCTGGCTCCACTCGTCATACGCTATAGCATGCAAGTGTAACCCACACTGATCGAGACGGCGTCGGGCAACCCCTTGGACTCTTATTTTATGTGCTTACTGCTTAGGGCCCACCTGTAAACCACAGTACCACAGACAATGAAGTTGAAATAATTAGTGAATTTTTTTTCTGGGGGAACACCATGTGTAATATATATATTTAAATACAATTAATTTCAGAATAATATACTAGATCAAAATCAAATTTGTCTGTCCATCTCTAGCGCAGGGCCATGCAGCCGCTCGCCTATGGAACGCCCAACATTCGACCGCAACACCAAGCCCGCTGCGCTGATGAGTCCCTCGTTGCACTCAAAGCTTGGCCTGCGCAACGTCGTGGTTCCCTCGAGGCTAATGACCAAGTTCCTCTATCTTGCGCAACGCAACACGGACCAAAACGTCGAGACTTGCGGCATACTCGCTGGGAAACTGGTGAGAGTCTTACTTTTGTTAACCCATTGAGCCATGAGTTGATTTTGCTTATTTTGCCCGCACGGAAGCAGTTAGAACCGTATTACGGGGGATGGCACCCGGCCGCATCCTGCCTACGAGCCAAAATCGCATGAATGCACAAAAATGTAGGCCTAGGCCTATTGTTTTTAGTTCATATGCTTTGCTTTTCCAGTTTATATTCCCGCCAGCCCTAGGCCTAACCCTACTTGTGTCATTGTCATATTTTATCTTGGTTATAAGCACTCTAGTTTTCATCCACATCATCATCAATGCTTGCATGATTTGCAAGCTAACCAACAACACTTCCTGAATCTCACAATGTATCACGGTCACGCTTATTGGAAATTCAGCACAATCGCCTTCAGATTCGCCATCTCGTCTTGACGTCAGTTTTACGAAGTAAACAACAGCTGAGAAGCCTATTTCTGTTACGGTGCACCGCCTTGACAATTTGTAGGCCTTCATCTGTTTTGTAGTCGTCTGTGGAATGGCCGTGTTCGATAATTAATCGGGAAAACAAACTCAACCACGTCGGTAAAAGAGTAGGCCTCCATATAGTGCTGCTATCTGAGTTTGACTGAACTACGTCGGTTTGGCGCGAATTCAAATGACGAACGGAACGGACACGGAACTATTCCGTATGTTGGTTTTTGGGCCAGACTCGCGGAACACGGAACGGTTCCTTATTCATGGCGGAATGGGTTCAAGTCCTAAAGTGTTTGTTTTTTAACCGTTTACCTCCTAAATATTTACAACTAAATCCCCCTTCCACTGCTTCCACTGCGCTGTTGATTGTTGTCATAAACCATTCACAGCAAATGACATATTACCGTATTTACTTGATTATAGGCCATCATCAAGTAATGACTGCACACTTATTTTGATCACTAAAGTTGTAGGCCTAACAATATGTTAGAAACACTATTTACAAATCCCTTTGCATAATAGCCGCACCCCACTTTTTGAACTTGATAATTCAAAATATTATACCTAAGGCCTATAAATAAATAAATAAATAAATTGTATTTAGAGTCGACCCACTCAATTATATAACTGATTTTCAGTGGGGGACAGTAAATCAAAGCGACCAAGCCAACCCTGTATACCCCTACGCAAGCCAATCGATGAGTGAAAGATAAGCCAACCAAAGATCGATATTTTTAATAGGAAATATAGCAATCAGTGGTGTGGACAGTGCAAACCCACGCGGATCAACGCCAGAATCAACAAGGCCGATTCAGAACAACTTTGAATTTATTATGTGCCTTGTTGCTAGGACGGCTCCAAAGTCACCGTTTACAAACTCCTAAGACAAGAACTGATGGACTTCCAAATGATGATGATGGATGGAAGTCCAAATCAGAAGTTAAAAAACTTCTGACTTTGGCGGGTATCGAACCCTGGACCTTCAGCATTGGAGGCAGATACGCTAACCACAAGACCAACGAGCCACATACTATTTGCATAGATACTGTATGTCATGTGCCATTTTGTCATTTACTGTGAATGGCAATGAAGATAATAAGGAATTCTGTGATATATTTAATTTTAATACATTATTAACTCAAAATCTAATTCAGTAAGATTATTTTTTATTATCAAGCAGTCAAGCACACTTTTAATAATAATAAACCTAGGCCTATATAATTTTGTGAATTATGGGTGAATTTAATTCAATTCAATTCAATTCAGTCTTAATTTGATAATTTGATAAGATTTGAATTTCAGTTGCCTAATATTGCATGAATCCAAATAAATATCATGTTCTCCCCCTCTCGTTTTATATCCATGTACATCCGTTATTTTTACTATTTTCTCAGACATATGTTTAGGTACCAATCTATTCTCCGCTTTATATAGATATACCATTCTACTTACTTCTATATCTTTATTCTACAGTAATCCAATCAAGGTAGTCTAGCATCTTTCTTATTTCAACATATTTATTGCACTTTAGTATAGTCCTCATCCCTTTATTTTGTAGAATTTGGAGTCTACGTACAGCTGTTACATAGGCCTGATATAAAACAGTTATACAGTATGTAAAATGAGGCTTAATTATGGTGTTAAATTAATAATCTTGTATAAGAGGTTACATAACTACTTATCCTGCTTAAGAAAACAATCTTCTTTCTGATTTTTTTCTACATATGATACATGCTCTTTAAAATACACCGACCTGGTGTTTTTTAAAAGATGCCTCAGTGGCGCCACTGATTATGACGTGTGCGCACGCATCATCCGGGGCCGCGTGTTGAGAGGCGACGATAGTAGGCACCCCCGCCTCCAACCCCCTCCGGCCAAAGGAGTGCTCGGCCGACGTGCTTTTTCTTTCCGGGTTGTTAACCCATGGAACGACCTGCCGCCCGCCCTCAAAGACTGCCCAGTAAGTCATTTCCCTTCCATGTGTAAGGAGTACTTATGGGAGAACCATCTACAAGTGCCGTGTTAGTTTCACGTGCTTAAGCAAGGCTCTTCGCGGCACGAGACTTCCACAAAGATATCAAGTGTTTTAGCAAAATATTTGCTAGCGTCGACGCCTTTTCTTGTTGTTAAAAAATGTAATAATAACAAGGATAAACAACAATAATAATAATAAAATTTAATATGTCATCAATCATTATACCAAGATGTTTTATATATTAACCTGCTCCATTACACTTTGATCTATAACAATTTTATCCTCAATATTCATTTTATAGTTACTAAGCCTACCTACCCCCAACAACATCCATTTAGATTTATTAACATTCAATTTCAATATGTTTTTTCAGCCAGTCCTCTACATTTTTAAGTTCATTATTAATTACTTGTGGATTGTACGAGGTCTATACTATGTATCAAGAGGGTGTTTGTCCTTTCAGAACCACGACCAGCTGTTGGTGTCGCATCTGCTCATCCCAAAGCAACAGGGAACGCCCGACTCTTGTCTCACGCAGAATGAAGAGGAGATCTTTGAGTATCAGGACCGTCACGACCTTATCACCCTTGGCTGGATACACGTAAGCTGCTTGCAGGCTTGCCGACAAAGTTTCTTCTAATGTCCATTTGAAAATCTGAAATTAAATTATTTCTAAAATTTACATTTTGGATTTAAAGAAAAAAATCAAGGTGCGTGAACTTGGCACCCCCCACAAGAGCACTAATTCTAAGAATTACACATTATTTAGTGCTCAATTAGTGCTTTCGAACGCCACTAGTCCACAATTAGTGCTTCAATACTTTAGGTTTTATAGGCAAATTACTGCGGGGGGTGCTAACTTCACGCAGCCACCCCCCACAAAGAGCACTTATTCTGGAAATTGCACATTATTTAGTGCTCAATTAGTGCTTTAGAACCACACAGCACCCCCCACGAGAGCACAAATTCTAAGAATTACACATTATTTAGTGCTCAATTAGTGCTCTTGAATGGCACTAGTCCCACAATTAGTGCTCCAATACTGTAAGCTAATATAGCAAAATTACTGCGGGGGGTGCTAACAGCACCCCCCACAAGAGCACTAATTCTAAGAATAACACATTATTTAGTGCTCAATTAGTGCTCTTGAATGGCACTAGTCCCACAATAAGTGCTTCAATACTTTAGCGAATTGGATGAGCGTAGCGAGCGAAGCGAAGATTCCATTTCACTACACTGGGAAAAACCCCGGAATGATTTTTTTTCTTTTTTTTTCTTTTTTTTTGTATTTTTGTCTGTTTGTTTACACGATTCCTCCTAAATCGATACTCCCAATTGCGATGAAATTTTCTAGAGGTCTTTGAAATTCTGAACTTAGAAACTGCCACGTTTTTGAGCGCAATCAAAAAATTATTTCTCATTAAAATCGCAATTTAAACGATTTTTTTTCGATTTAAAAAAAATGTATTCGACTTATAACACCTTCATGCTTTATCCGATTGTTATGATTTTTTTTACAGAACCTTAATTTTATGAAATAATATATCGTGTGAAATTTGAGCGCAATCGATAAATTATTTCTTATGAAAATCGCAATTTTACTTTAAAATTTAAAAAAAAAACATTTTCCGACTTGTAACACTTACATGCTTTATCTGATTGTAATGATTTTTTCACAGAACCTTAATTTTATGAATTAATAAATTGATGTGAAATTTGAGTGCGATCTAAAAATAATTTCTTATGAAAATCGCAATTTTACGCTTTTTTCGTTTAAAAAAACATACGCTCATCCAACAACGCGCCTGAGAAAGCGTTTGCGAAGCTTCCTAGTACAGCGAAATTACTGCGGGGGGTGCTAACTTCACGCAGCAAAAAAAAGAATAAAAATAAGAATAAGAATTAAGTAATATTTCGTTTCTTAATTAGTGCTTTCGAATGCCACTTGTTATAAAAATAGTGCTTTCACCATGTCATCATTTAACATCGCGTTTTTTTTATAAATTTTTACTTCGTCACTAAAAAAATTAAAAAAAAACACATTAGTTGACCTTATATCACATTAATTAAACCTCAACCCATACAACGGAATTTCAATTAATCCTAGAGAATTGAATCGCCATTCTTAATCCTTCCCGTTGTAGAACTTCAATGTATCAAAACGCTTTCTACTACCGTGCAGTCGCACTATGGAATTCAATTCCCATTTCTCGATTTGGTTAGTCGGGAAACACTCCTGTAGGTGTTATTGTTATTGAATGAGCGTAACGAGCGAAGCGAAAATTCCATTTCACTTCACCGGAGAAAAAAATCCGGAATGTTTTTTTTTGTATTTTTGACAACACGATTTGTTAACACGGCTAAACCGATACTCCAATTGCGATGCAATTTTTTGGAGGCCTTCGAAATCTTTGAACATAGAACTGCCACGTTTTTTAGCGCAATCGAAAAATTATTTTTATTAAAATCGCAATTTTACGTTTTTTTAAAATTCCTTGACTTTTTACACCTATACATGCTTATCCGATTGTAATGATTTTTTTTTGCAGCACCTTAATGTTATGAATTTATATTCGTGAGAATTTTGAGCGTAATCGAAAATTATTTCTATGAAAAACGCAATTTAGCAATTGTTTCGATTTTTATAACATTTCTTTGACTTATAACACCTACATGCTTAATCCGATTGTAATCATTTTTTCAAAGAACCTTAAATTTATGAATTTCTATATTGGTGTGTAATTTGAGGGCAATCGAAAAATAATTTCTCATGAAAATCGCAATTTTACGCTTTTTTGTTTAAAAAAAAATTACGCTCATCCAACAACGCACCTGAAAAAGCGTTTGCGAAGCTTCCTAGTTTACTACAATCCAGAAGAGCTGTTCCATCCATTCAGATGTATAATGCAACTACAATTCAGAGATTACAATGTAACCGTCCTGGTGTTCTAGTGGTTAAAGGGTATTTAACCGCTTAACTCAAAAAATATATTTCATTCAGGCTAACTAGTAATGAATTTAGCAATTAACAGAAAAATTATTGGGGCCACCATGACCTCCCAAAAAATTGTCAAACATGACATTTTTCGAGCTAGGTCCCATCGGCAAAAATCTCCCATAAAAAATAACATGGGGACGATCTTTATGCCCCGTGACCTTGGAGGATTTTGATCCAAAAAAATATTGGCCATTATTGACGTACTCGACAGCCTTTTCTGTAAATCTTTTATATTTGTTTTGTAATTTAGCAAGTAGTTCGGTATAAAATATGCTGATTACCAAGAAGGAGTGTGATTTTGGAATGCATTTTTTTGCGTGTCTGAGTGTATATTTGGGCACAGTTTCAAGACACGATGTTATAAAGGGGCATTTTAGATTGATACTATGCTCTAGTATCTATGTGGCCCAAAAAAGAAGCAGGTTAAAGCCGATTTAAGAAATTTTCCAAAACACCAATTTTCGCCAATTTCTGGATCAGAAAAATTAAAAAATTCGTGTTAAATCACAGTTACAAGATATAATTTTTTAAACGGTCATTTAAGTGTAGTATTGTGCTATAGATCACGTGATAAAAAATAATTTTTGGGTTTTTTAGCCCTTTAAGACGCTCACCTGGAATGTGAGAGTCCCGTGGTTCGACTCCCGGTTGGGGCGGACTTTTTTAATTTCTGGATTGTAGTAAATAATATCAATTCCTATAGAATTGAAAAATGGTCTTAATTTTAAGAATAGGATATAAACTTTATTTCAGTGATTGAACTGTAACTCCTAAAAGACTATTGTCTTTTTGTTTATTTGGATTAAGGACGCGTCAACCGTTAGGTCATAATGCACCACTCTAACCTAGGGGGGGGGGGGTGGAGGACGGGCCCATGCTGGTCAGAACCAGCCACGAGTAAGGGGAGGAAAGGGGGTTCTCACGTCGCGGTCGTCATTGTCTTCGCCATTGTTGGTGGTGTCATTGTCGTCATCGTCGTCGAGGGGTCGTCAAGGGAAGAGGGCAAGTTCCCCGACGACGATTGTCTGAGGTCGCCTCTATTTTCGGGGAGAATAATAGTACCCGTCATACTAGGTGATATTTGCGACGTGGACTTTTTCTCTTGAATCGCCTTTTACGATTAGCAGAGCCATGCTCTGGGCCAATTCTACCCCGGTCCCAGACGGGGAAAAAGACTGGGTTTAATCTTATTAGTACTTTTTTTATATCTTACAACCTGTCATGGCCTAAATCACCATGTAATGTTGTATATCGGTGATATGTAAGTACTAAGTTTATGTTGTATGCTTATCCATGTAGATGCAATAATGTCATGTTTGTTATTTAGTCAGTACCATTTAAAGTGTAGCTAATTTGTGTTCTCTTTTATTGTAACGTAGAACTGAAAGTCTGATTTATGATTTTATTGCAAGGTGGTATTTATCTATGATTAGTAATATCTTATTAGTAGACTGACGACTGAAGATTTAAATCACAAGCAAGACAAATAAATTTGCATCTATTTCGTTTTTTCGAGTAAAGTTGATAAATAAGTAAAATTAAATTTTTGAAATTCCGAATTCCAATATCGAATTTAATGTCAAAACTTATGCCATGTTAACACAACTTTATACGACTTTTGCACAAGCAAGAGGAAAAAATAATGGCAACTTCATTTTGGACAATAAAATGTAGGGGCTATGCATAATAAATTGGTTAAATATTACTAGGCCGCTTCGCGAAGGCTTTTTCCAGTCGCGTTGATGGATGAGCTTTTTTTCATATTTCTGTCCAATGATCACGTTTTTAAGTGGGATCTCATTTCTTTTTCAATAGTTACTAAATATTACTTGTTAATTATACACCTGCAAAAGGCTTATATTAAAACCTTTATTTCTATTAATTTTGACCAACTTTTTCAATTTTTTCTTTCAAAATGCACTACATCACCAAAATCTTTGTCAATGTACAATATGAACGTAGTATATTCACCCGTTTGGTCAGAATCGGCCCAAGTATCACGAAAATATCGAATTAAAAACCGAGGAAAAAATCGTAAAAAACAGATTTTTATGAAAACTAAATATTCAAATGTCTCTAAATCATAACAAATATTTGATCGATTGTACCCAAAAACGTGGCAATTCTAAGTTTCCGAGATTTCGAAGGTCCCCTCCAATTTTCATCATGATCGCATATGCCGTTTTCCCGATAGAGCGCGAACAAACAGACAAAAAACAAAAAAAAAAAAACAAACACAAAAACACCCGAGCTATTTTTTTTGGGTAACGTAAGTGAAATTGAAGTCTTTACTTCGCTCATCCAAAAAGAACCAAATTTGAATTTTGTGTCAAAACTTATGCATATTTATTCCTACTTTTTTGACAATTATTGTGCATTACTAATTTTGATATTAGCGGAAGCATCAGAAAAAAAAACTAGTATGGTTAGTTGATTTTAAAATAAAGTTTGATTGAAAAAAATCATAGAACTTTGTATCACTAAACTGATGTATCGCTATATATAGTTACTTTGTGTATGACTAACTAAGTTAATATCTTTTAGTTTATTATTATGTATGATATGAATAAGAGTAAATTTCACAATGTGATTTTCGTAAAACGACATTTTGAAGAGTGCAACAAGAAGAATGAAAGCAGTGGCGACAACTCCGATCTTGAAGTTTGGAAAACGTAATCATGAAAGGTTAGCCACTACCTGACTTTTTAACGAAATGTTTAACTTTAACCCACTTGTTTATTTCTTTTTCAACTCCAAATTTCTTGCGAGTACACTGATGCTTTTTTTCTTTAGTTTAAAACAAATTTGGCAATAGTCTTACGCATTAAATCATAAGAAGCAAAACAGTATACTGCTTACACAATAACATTTCAGTAATTGCGTTACATTTAAATGTATGTAAACACTGACCTTCTGCCATTTCATTTTTTAAGTAGCCATATGTTCTTCTTTTCTTTAGCTTTCTAGCCTTGGTGTTATAATGTGGCCAACCGTTCGTGGATGAATACGGGTAGTGTACTCCCTGTCTGGGCCCGGGGTAGAATTGGCCCAAAGCAAAGGCGATTCAAGAGAAAAAATCCACCTCGCAAACATCAGCTAGAAAGAGCGGAGTATCTTACTCCCCGAAAGTAGAAGCGAGCTCTGGCAATCGTCGTCGGGGACCTTGTCCCCTTCCCTTGACGACCCCCCGGCGACGATGACAATGACACAACGAACGATGACAAAGACGATGACGACCGCGACGTGAGAAACCCCCCTTCCTCCCCTTACCCGTGGCTAGTTCTGACCAGCATGGGAACCCTCCTCCCCCCCCACCCTTAGGCTAAGTGGTGCATTATGACCTAACCGTTGACGCGTCCTTAATCCAAATAAACAAACAAACGGGTAGTGTACGGCTTGGATGTGGTTGTAACAAGTTTTTGTATGCGTGCGATCACAATATATATATTTTTAAACGATTATAGCAAGCGATGAATGGAACCAAACTTAAGACTCTCAACTTGTTAGTTCATTATGTATAAATATAGTTGTTCATGTTATAACGAATGAAGATGTATGTAACCCACACAATAACAAAAACTTGTAAAAATACAGCCAAACCTTACACACTCAAAAGAAATGAGATCTTAAAAAAGGGCCAAGCTCATCTACCCTTCCACATTTGCGTATTCTTAATTCATAAACGTACAGTGTCCCGTAAACAACACCCTTGAAAAGCTTGGCAAAATAGAATTTGCAACTATTAATTTAAACGTAATAGTTCATCCAAATTCTTTTTTTTTAAATTAATTTTAACGTAATGGTAATGCAAATTCTATTTTGCCAAGCTTTTCAAGGATGTTGTTACGGGACACTGTACGTTTATGAATTAAGAATGCGCAAATGTGGAAGGGTTGATGAGCTTTGCCCCTTTTTTAAATCTCATTTCTTTTGAGTGTGTAAGGTTTGGCTGTATTTTTACAAGTTTTTGTTATTGTGTGGGGTCTCATTACTTTTCAAGTTCCACTGCAAAATTATTTGTTAAAATATAATAAATTTATCAAAATCGATTTAATTGCTATGGTATTACCAATTAACAATAGAATGAAAAAATATAGTGGTACAAAGACTTGCTTTTTGTAAACAAAGTAGGCGATTATTGTCACGTAACAATAGTTACTTGTTGATTGTATGCCTGTATAAGGCTTATTTTAAATCCTTTATTTGGAAGCCTTCCAGCAATTATTTTTAAACTTTTTCTTTCAAAGCGAATTACATCACTATTACCTTAATGTCCATGTAAAATATGAACGTTGTAGCCCCACCCGTTTGGTCAGAATCACTGGGCAATTAAAACAGACAAATTAGATAGTAGTAGCCAGTAGTAGCCAGTAGTAACTAACGTCCTTAAAGTGATTTTGAGCATGTTTCAAGTCATATTTTCACCAAGAAGGAATGCTCGTACCCCAACCAAATTTTGGCATGTGTTGTCGTGTACCTAAATCCCCTCGATTTTGATAGTTTTCAAGTTCATATCACGTTTCATGATGGCTGGGTGACACCTCGAAATCACCCCAACTCTGCTTGCTGTATAAGGTGCCTGAGTGTGTAGCGCACCGCGGCTTGGCTGCGGCGCCCTAACGGGCACCTAGATTATAGACCGATAAGTTGGCTGTCTTCTTTTTCAAAGCTTATTGAAAGGGCAATGTGTAACAGATTAGTGTCATACTAAGAGAAAAATAATATTTTGTCTTCAGCCCAGCACGGTTTTCGTGCAAAAAATCTACAGAAACAGCCCTCGTACAAGTTGTGGAAACAATTTTAAAACAACTTGACATTCACAAGAAAGTTAAAGCTCTAAATATTGATCTATCTAAAGCTTTTGATGTAGTCGACCATCCCCCACAAATACAAAAATTTGTAAAAAAAAAAAAAAAAAAAACGGCAGCCAAGCTCTCCTTCAAAAGTCTTCGGCTGTGAATGCTGTGAGATATAGAAGTTCAGCCAAGCATTTTATTCTTTCTCCTTAGTTTCGCATTGAAAATAAGTTCGATCATTTCACCTGTTGACGAGCGCCAAGCCAACCATTTTCGTGGTAAGAAAGCAAAAATTTTAAACTCAAAATCATAAAAAAAAATGCATGGCTATTGAATTTGGTTCATTACGAGAACTCTAAAAAGTCAAAGTAGTACTAATTGCTATGGTGATTAGAATGTCAAATATCTGTAGGACCGAAGATTGCTTTATGAACACATTGTAGGTGACTGTGGTCAAGTTTCTATAGTTACTTGTTAATTACTGTTATACGTCTCAAAAAACTCATATTAAAACCTTTATTTCTATGGATTCTGGCTAACTTTTTCAACTTTTTCTTTCAAAAGGTACTACAGCAGCACCAAAATCTTAATGTCCATGTAAAATATGAACGTTGTAACCCCAACCGTTTGGTCAGAATCGGCCTAAAAGTCACGAAAATATCGCGCAAAAAATCGTAAAAAATCGTAAAAGTACGATATTCATGAGAAATATTTCTTCGATTGTACAAAAAAACGTGGCAGGTCTAAGTTCAGAGATTTCAAAGGTCTCCTCAAAATGTCATCAAGATCGCATATGCCGTTTGCCCGGAATCGTGCGAACAAACAGACAGAAAAACAAACAAACAAAAAAAAATAACAAAAAACATTGGAGCTAAATTTTTTAAGGGGTCAGTGAAATTGAAGTTTTCGCTTCGCTCGCTACGCTCATCCAACAAAGGAAAATTCTTAACATAAAAACAACTTAAGAATAGTTTAAAAAAATTAAAATATGTATGCGCAAAACATAATATTGTCATCAAATTAATTAATCAATCTAAAACCAATGTAGAACAATCATTTAACTATCTTCCTCGTCAGTCGTATGATGTCGTATGTTGAAATATACAAAGGAAAATTGTTAACATGAAAACAATTTTAAAATAAGTTTAAAAAATTAAGATATGTATGCGTAAAACATAATATTGTCATCAAATTAATTAATCAATCTAAAACCAATGTAGAACAATTATTTAATTATCTTCCTCGTCAGGCACCACTTCCTCACTAATTAAGGTTATTTAGTAACTAACAGTTTTCAAAAATTGTATAATGTTGTTGTAATTCTTGTAATCTTCATAATTTTGTACAATATTTTCAATTTGTTGCTGGTTGGTAATAGATAGCGCTTGTTAACTGGTCGCCTTACTGTGTTATGTCCACCTGCAAGATGTGTCAGTATGACTGCTGTTTCCCTCTGATCTTTCTTGAGATGTTCTATGAACTTCCAAATTGATACGTGATGTGTAAATATAAGCTTCTGGAATCTACTATGCCAACCCTCGACAGACAAAAATCAATTTGTTGAAATGTCGGATTAGACAAAAGGCGGTTAGACAAAAATCACTTAGACGAAATGACGTTTTAGTCGAAATGTCTGATTATACCAAAAAAGGTTAGACGAAATATCTGTAGACGAAATGTCTAAAAATTAGACGAAATGTCTTTAGACCAAAAAAATTAGACAAAGTGTCCTGGTACCTTTAGTCTTACCTATTGTTATAACGATCTTGTAGAAAGTCTTTCATAAGATGTATAGCATTTTTCCTTTTTCCGTAACGTTCCAATAGTTTATGAGAATTATGTGACACTTTGTCAAATGCCTTTGCCTTTGCCTATTTCGTTTTTGTTTGTTGTTCTGTTATGTTTCATCTTGTTTGTGTTTGTTGTACATCGAAGTGTTGATTTCATGTCCCACATTTTTTCGAAATCCGAATTGATTACTTTTGACAGTACTTTATTTTGTTGTAGAAAATAATGTTTTCTGTTCGTGATGCATGTGTCAGTATCTTGCAAAAGAATCAATATAGGTATGAGCTTGTAATTAGTTTTTTGCCTCCGCTTTGAGGTACACATGATAGAGCTTTTAAAATTACTGAGGAATCTCCACTTTTGAGCATAGATTTAAAAAATGTGCCATATAGTAGTCATGTAGTTTATTTTTGTATCATCATTATTTCTGATGCCATGTTAAGTTTAAGTTCCTGAATGTATGTGATAATCTGGTAAGGGGTAACAAGCGTTATAGGAAATAAGATGTGTTCATGTTTCATTATTGCCACTATCTAACTTGTGACTATTATTGGAAAAATCAATATTTTCTATGATTTTGTCAGATAGGTGTTTACTTATTTTACGAAAAAAGTCAATAAATAAGTTGGCAACTAATTTTGGATTTTCTGTACAAAATTGTTTATTTCTATATTGGAGGTTTGTTTTACATACAAATTGTGATTAATTTCATTTCTTGCTTTCCAAGTGTCTCTTTGATATTATTGACACATTTAGATTTGAAGTAAAAAATTTTAGCCGTTTGTATTTGTTTGTTTATTTAGTTGCGATACAGGATGTACTAATATTTTTTTACTAGTACTAAAAAGTAAATGTAAGTGTAAGAAAATACGTACGTGTTCCGGCGATCACTTGATCAATTTCATAATAAATAAACAAATAAATAAACAAAAATTTTAGATCAAACAATTGAAGGTTTACGCTCTATTTGTACAACAATAACATTAGTGTTGTTATGAACAGTTGCACCAGTATTTTTCTGTGATTGTTAATTCTATGTCATCAATAATAATATTCATTTGCAGGTTAGATTCTAAGATGCACTAATCTTACACACATCCAGACTTGATAAATACTCGGTTATATCTTACTACTGCATTGTTGTATAAGATGTCATTTGTGATAAAATTA
This sequence comes from Sweltsa coloradensis, assembly GCA_024449915.1. Taxonomy (NCBI): domain Eukaryota; kingdom Metazoa; phylum Arthropoda; class Insecta; order Plecoptera; family Chloroperlidae; genus Sweltsa; species Sweltsa coloradensis. Next base: position 285,220 of record JAMZAV010000999.1, read on the forward strand.
TTTTTCACTCCATACTCTGCTTGATATAATTTAATAATGTTATTGCTATAAGTCAATCTTGGCAAACTGAATATGTATAGACAAGTTTAAAATTCAATTTGCCAATCTTGACAAGGATGCAGTTGCAGGGCGTGCGCTAAAGTTGAAGAGTAACGACAAGCTATGCAATGACTTTGAATTGTGTTATATCTTCATGTGTGCAGTGATTTCTTTGGTTGATTTTTGTTGTTTTTTCCCCTAGTTTTGTTCTGTATTTATGAAATAGTAATGTGGTTTTTGTTTTCAATATTTTAATTTGTTTCTCGATTTGGATTGTCGAGAAACACTCCCGTAGGTAAAATTGATAATATTTAATACAATTCAGAAATTACAAAATCCATCGCTTATTGGCCCTGAAGATGATGAGTGAAATCTTATCGAAACGTCGGCCCAACGAAAATATACGTGGCATTATAATCGCTTATAATAATTGTTTTTTTGGATTTTCGTTGCCGATACGGATTAATGTACTCGGTTTTTCGGTTATAATGCCACGTATATTTTCGTTAGGCCTACGTTTCGATAAGATTTCACTCTTCATCTTCCGGGCCAATACAACTTCAAATATTACTAGGAAAACGCTTAAGTCCCGCCGCGTTGTTGGATGAGCGTAATTGGTGCATTGAGCTGCCATGATTGTGTTATGAGGATTTTCTGTTGTTCTGTGACAAAATTATTACAAAGTCGAATAATTTTTTTAATTAAATTAAAAAATACAAAATTAACATTATTTTTTAATTTTTTTTAATTTAAAGAAAAAGGAAAAATCGTAAAATTGCGATTTTCACACAAGAAATAATTATTCGATTGCGCTCAAATTTTACAAAAATATATAAATTCATAAATTTAAGGTTCTGTGAAAAATTCATTACAATAGGATAAAGCATGTAGGTGTTATAAGCCAAAGACTTGTTTAAAAAAAGAAAAAACCTGTAAAATTTCGATTTTCATGAGAAATAATTTTTCGATTGCGCTCAAATTTCACACGAATATCTTAATTTATAAAATTAAGGTTCTTGAAAAACCACTACAATCGAATTAAGCATGTAGGTGTTATAAGTCGAAGAACTATTTTAAAAATCGAAAAAATTCGTAAAATGGCGATTTTCATGAGAAATAATTTTCCGATTGCGCTCAAAAACGTGGCAGTTCTAAGTTCAGAGATTTCGAAGGTCTCCATAAAATTTCATCGCAATTGGAGTATTGGTTTAGCCGGAATCGTGTTAACAAACACACAATAATACAAACAGAAAAAAAAAAAAAAAAAAAAAAAAAAAAAAAAAAAAACATCGCGGATTTTTTTCTTCAGTGTAGTGAAATGGAATCTTCGCTTCGCTCGCTACGCTCGCTACGCTCATCCAAAAAACGAAAACTGCATTACTATTGATAAATACAGAACAGAACTGAGGGGAAAAAACAACAAAATTCAACCAAAGAAATCACTGCACATAATATACAGATCAATGATGGATTTTTTAGTTTATTTGGTTGGGTGGGTCAACCGTAAGGCCATATGCGCCACTATAGCCTAGGCCCCAGGGAATAAGGAAGGAAAAAGCCGTGCTGGACAGATTCAGTCACAGACATTTTTGAGGGAGAAGAGGGGGGTTCTCACGATGACGACCACGACGTGTGAACCTACCAAGGAACCTACCCTACACTTATCTCGCCTTGCAGACATTCTATTTGAAAACAATAGCACATCTTTTCATAATAATTGAGCTTTTGAGTGTAAGACATAGTATAATAAAATACAAATACATTCATAACTCGATATATTTCGACGGAAAGGACACTATCGTCTAAAATATAGTCTTTAATTAATACATATTCATTAAAATGGCAAATAACCATATGATTTCATTACGCACTTGAGTCTCGCGCTGTATGCCGTAATCTCCAATTAATGTTTGGAGGGTTTCTATTTTTTATTTGCCTGTTATATTGCTTTTATAGTTAAATAAGCAAAAAACAAAAAACAAAAGGATATCATTTAATGATAATGTCTTACCGACGCCATAAAAAAAATTATCTAAAAAATCATAAAAAATGACGTTCTAAAGATATCGTTACGAACAGAATAGGTAAGACTGAAGGTAAAACTGAAGACATCATAATGATATAATAATGAATCATTAGTGACCTACTGAGGATAACAGTGAATTCATTAAAGTGACCTCTTAAAGATAACATTAAGACTTCACTTTGTTTGCTGGGCAGTCACTCACTTACACACTCACCCAGTCACTTTTCCACTCACTTATTAACTACCCAAGCACTTACTAACTCATTCACCCACTCCGTGAGTGGTTGAGTGATTGAATGACTGGGTGAGTGGTTGAGTGAATAAGTGAGTGGGTGAGTGAATAAGTGAGTGAGTGAGTGAGTGAGTGGGTGAGTGAGTGAGTGAGTGAGTGAGTGAGTGAGTGAGTGAGTGAGTGAGTGAGTGAATAAGTGGGTGGTTGAGTGAATCAGTGAGTGATTGAGTGAGTAAGTGGGTGGTTGAGTGAATGAGTGAGTGAGTGGGTGAATAAGCTAGGGAGTGGGTGAGGGAGTGTGTGGGGGAGTGAGTGAGTGTGTGCGTGGGCAGTTTATGAGTTAGTGAGCGGGAAAGTGAGTGGGTGATGCATGGTTGATTGAGTAAATGGTCGGTTACCCCAACCAATTTGCTCATATAATCTTGAATAATTAGAAGCAGAGTACATTAAAAAGTACATTATTTAGTCTTTAATTTATAATTATTACTAGAGTTATTCATTTTTATTTTATATACAAATATTATGACGTATTTTGAGAATTAGCAAGCACGCACTATAAATGCACACTAAATATTGTGAAAAATTCAGATTTAGTGCGCGTTTAAGGAGGGCAACGTAAACTAAGCCCCCCCCCTCTCCCCGTCCTTACAGGCAAATATGTCAATTGCGCCTTAAGTAAAGGCACACTAACTGTATGTCATGGCATTTCTGAAAGCACTAAGGTGCGCACTAAATATTGTGTGATGCATATTCTGGGTGCCTTTGGGTGGCTTTGGGGGGGGGGGGGGGGGGGGGGGGCAACGTAAATTTAGCCACCTCCCCCAGACTAATATGCCCTTAGCGCCTAAAGTAAAGGCGTACTAATTATATGTCTTGGCATTTCTGAAAGCACTAAATGCGCACTAAATATTGTGAGAAATGCAGATTTAGTGCGCGTTAGATGTGATATGACGATATTATTATGAAAGCACTGTATGTAGGACTATTGGCGTTCGAAAGCATTAATTGAGCACCAAATAATGTGTAACTCTTAGAATTAGTGCTCTTGTGGGGGGTGCTGCGAGAAGTTAGCACTCCCAGCAGTAATTTCGCTATAAAACCTAAAGTATTGAAGCACTAATTGGGGACTAGTGGCGTTCGAAAGCACCAATTGAGCACTAAATAATGTGTCATTCTTAGAATTAGTGCTCTTGTGGGGGGTGCCAAGTTCACGCACCTAAAAAATCTTTAATAGCAATTTTAGTATAATGCCATGGCCATCCCGCCATCACAAACAAAATTTCTGCGCCAATAAATGTGTGAAATAATTTTTTTAGCAGTGGAAAAATGAAAAAGTTGATGCCAAATAGGCCTAGGCCTAATTAAAAATATCTTTTATTTTGCTGGTTTCTCAAACAAACATAAGTTTGCATTTTTATATAATGGAATATTGCCTTACAATCACATACCATAATTTTTTTTACCTTAAATTCCCTCAGCTGCATAATATAGTACAAAAGGTTTTTATAGTGTTGGTTGTGAAAGTTTTTTAAGGTCATTTGAATGCCTGAATTTAAATAATTTACACATGCTATATAGGCCCTACCATAGGGGTGTGCGGGTACCCCAAAATTTTGGTTTGGGTATTTACTGTATTTATGCGAGTATAGGCCTTGGGTATAGGGTATTTGAAATTGTCAAGTTCAAAAAGTGAGGTGCGGCCATATGTGAAGCCATTTATCAATAGTATTTATACCACAATCCTTAAAATCTGAGTGGTCAAAATAAGGGTGCGGCCTATAATCGAGTAAATACGGTATTACCTGAACCAAAGCGCGACAATTTGGAAACGATGAAGCCTTACTCGCTCTTAGGCCCTTTGGGTTAGTCCCTGAAATTGACCTTATGACCCTTCCCAAACTAAAGCTCGCTAACTCTCTCTGACTCCGCCCTCAGCTACTAGCTCTTAGCACGAGACCTTACTAGTGTGTGGAAATCTTCTCCTAGCAGAACAAGTGCACATGGATACAAGACAGGTAGGGGCGCTCAGCACCGCCTGGGACCAACCCAAGTGGGGTGGGTCACCAGCCTTACCGGGCGGCTAGCGTTGTGCCCCGCTGATCACAGGTACAGGCTCCAGCAGGCAGCCGTCGGTCTATGTAGCTCGTACTTATAAATAGCATGGCTGGCCACTAGACTGGCCAGCGGGTGACTGAGGGTCTTGTTACTTGATAAATGATTTGAAAGGGAGGTGGGGTGCTACCATGTACTAAACAAAGTAATAGTGTTTGGATGTTATGGATATTTAATGGTTTGACGCAACATTTATGTAATACAAGAAAAGTTAAATTAAAAGAATGCTTTTATGTTTGGATCCAAAAGAAAAATGCTTATGCAGTGAAGTTGACAGGGTAGTTACAAAGTACAATGATAAAACCTCAGCATTGCTGTCTACTTATCCCTAGATCTCCGTCGTTCCTTGCTTCCATTGTCTTCCCTTCTTGAGGTTTCTGGAGGTACGATGCGTTGGTCGCGCTCAGGACGATCCGGTCTTGCTGGGCGTCGTCGGGCGCCTAGCCGGCGACGTACCGGACGGCTCGACGTACTTCAGGCGTCGTCATCCTTACAGCCTCCTCTTCGTGCCGGTTTGGCACGGAAAGCCAGATGGCTGGTTACAGGTGTAAAAGGTACTCGACGTCCTCGTAGGAGGGATACTTAGCTGGTTGCAGATCAGCAGTGGTATTTCTCATACCTCGTGGCTTTCGCAGATTATCGGCACCTTACTGTGCACCCTAGTGTTCGGCACCGCAAAGCAGTCGCAATGACTGAACTGTATACTTTATGCATTTAGCTGCCGCTCTCGGGTTAACTTAGTGATACTTAGAATAGCCTTGGTTTCACGCAGTCGTCATACTGTCCGACTGTTATTTGTGGGTTACCATAAAATAATGGGTCTCCCGAAAACACAAATCGAATCGATAGATAATAAACAAAATTCAACACTAAACAGCCACTTGCCCTCGCCAAGTTGCCATCCCCTTTAGATGTGGGGGCACTGCAAACTTCATGGCTCTCGTAGTCGTCGACGGCGTCGTCGAAACCCCTCTTTTACGTAGCACGAGCAGACTCGACTTGCTCAGTTGGTGGGTTCGGCACAAGTGCCCTAGTTTTCCTTCAGATTCCTGGTTTTGCAAAAAGCAAACGCCAGCCTCGGCTTGGCTTCTGTTTCTAGCCAGCCCTACCTCTTCCGTTTTGTGAGGGTGGTGATTCGCCGGTTCCTGCCTAGCTCGCCTCGGGCTACCGGGTATGCCCTGGATAGGTCGCTCGAAAAACACAACTTCGACGTCACATCCGACGAGTCTTAAGATCTGCTAATTTATTCTTGAAGCCTCTCCTTCAATCTGCACCCCTAACAGCACGGGTACGAGTTTAGCCCAGGACCTACGTCACAACTCGGCCGTCGTGATTCCCCGAGCTGAAAACGTTGACTCCCAATGGTTGGCTTGGCACAGCCAAATAGCACTAGCCCATGGCTACAAATCAGTTGCCTGATTGTTATATTTCATCTGCTTATGAAATATAACTCTGAAGTTAACACTGGTGAAACACTGATTCGATCCTTGTATGCAAATCACCATATTTAGGCCACATTATGCAAATTTTATTTAAAAACAAAAAAACATCTGAGGGCCCAGGCCACTCAATGACCCCAGCAGGTCGTCAGGTCACAACGACTTTGGTTTGGTTTCGGGTAGTTTGAATCGCGCGCGTAACTCAAGACTTCTCGCCAGTAGAAGGCGCTGCCTCAAGATTTCTGGCCGGCCGCCACCACTACACTCGCTGCTAGTTCCACACTCGTGCGCACTACAGACTGCGCATAGCTCTTGGAGGCTTTGATCGGGTTGTGTCGAAATCTCTGCCTGGATCGTGTCTGTTCAACTATCGATGCCATGCGATTACGAGCGATTACGCCTATGGCTCTACAAGTTTATTGTTTACAAATTTATCCGACTTCCGTTCAAGACTTGCGATCGTGGCATTTATATTTTATTTTTCACCCGTGTTGATTTTTCCGTTAAAATGAGTGAGCATAACTTTATTTTAAGTGATCGCGCTTCTGAGATGGAAGATGATATTGGGTATGTTGCTGTTTTAGAAATTTATTTTATTTGTTTTTCAAACGAACGAGGCCTATCCGGAACCAAACCGGAACCAAAAAATCAGGTACTTTACTACCCGGAACCGGAACCAAAACCAAAACCTGAAACTGCACATCCCTACTATACCATACATAATATAATACATATTTTGGAGAAGTAAAAACCACATTAAACTATCTCAACCATGTCCTTCCCATCCTGTCACCTAACCTCTAGTAAGAAAGGAAGTGGTATCTTACAAATTACAATGTAGGCGGTAGCCTATGCAGTGGTGTAATTCAAAATTTATTTTAAGTTATATGGCTATACGGCGATACGCTCTTTCCTGGAATAAAGTACCCTACATGATTTTGTACAATGTTGGTCTGGGAGGAGGCCCCCCAGGCAATGCAGCACTGAGCTCCGTTTTTTTTCCTATTTGAATGTGATTTGTGTATTGTAATGCGTTTTAGTTTTAGGTATGTTTTTTACTTTATAATTATTACAGTGTAACTTCGGTCCAACGATCACGGCTGCAACGATTTCCCGTCTCCAACGACAATTTCCCTAAGTCCCTTTTTTTCCCCCATTTAAACCAATGTTAAATTTTCTCGCCTTAACGTCTTTTAAAAGCGCCAAAAATAACGATTTCCTGCCTCGAATGATGAATTTGTAAGTCCCCTGATCAAAATTGCATTAGTTATTACTCCGCTGCAACGACTCAAAAAACAGAAAGAAAAATGGAACATTTACGTAAAATATTACACGCTCGACTCCCGCCCGAGTGCATCGACCAAGCCGGGCGGGCCGGCCTCGCTCACGACTGAGCCAGCTGGCTTGCTAGTCCAAGGCGCAGGCGCTCTGCGCAGCGGGCGGGGAGTCAAGAGGGGAGCGAGCCTGTCTTGATCGCTCTGTGTATCAGACTAATGCGGCGCAGGCGCACTGCGCAGAAGGCGTATAGTGAGACAAAGTGCTATCTCTACAGCTCTCCGTGTAGGTCGGACTGACGCGTCGCGTCTTGCATCATCACACGGATCTCGGGACCTGCGCAGAGACGTACTTACCGCGCTACACCAATTAAATAGACCGCATACTGTAAAATTCAATTTTTTGTGTGATTCTCGTTGGAACGATTTTCCGCCTACAAGATTTTTTTTACTCAGTCCCTTAAAAATCGTTGGAGCGAGGTTCCACTGTAATACCATTAGGCCTATGTTAGTGGTGACTGGTGATGGTTATTGTGATTGCAAAATTATATTATGTTCTTGACTCGACATTGATTACTATATTTGTTCTAAAAGTTATACACTGTACTGTATACAGTCTTTCAGTGTATACATCATTATTTTTTTTAGGTACATACTGAGGGGTATATAATATATCTATATCTATTTTTGGGTATATGCCGTCCGTATATCCGCATATACCTCCCCATTACACCACTGGATGTATGTATGCTGCTTGTCTCTTTCAGACCCATCCAAGTCAGACGGCCTTCCTGTCAAGTGTTGACTTGCACACTCACTGCTCGTACCAACTGATGATGCCAGAAGCGCTCGCTATCGTATGCGCACCAAGATATCAGGAGTAAGTTTTAAGTTTGTTTATTCGACTCCAAAAAGTAAAACCCTGTCCATTCCAATTTACTATTTAAAATTTAAATTTGCAAGGCAGTGGTGGCTCTGGCTGGAGCTGCAAAGATGCAGTTATCCCTTAGAAAATAAACTTGTAAATTTTCATTATTTTACATTTAAAAAAATTCAGAACAAATCTTGGCATTTTGTAGTATCTTCCCCCCCCCCCCTGTCACAACCCTAAATGTTGGTAATTTCTTGCTTTTCTATTGTGAAACTATGTAATATATTTGGATGAGCGTAGCGAGCGAAGCGAAGATTCCATTTCACTACACCGGAGAAAAAAATCCGTAATGTTTTTTTTTTTCTATATTTTTGTGTGTTTGTCAGCACCATTCCGGCTAGACAGATACTCCAATTGCAATGAAATTTTCTGGAGGCCTTCGAAATCTCTGAACTTAGAACTGCCACGATTTTTGGCGCAATCGGAAAATTATTTTTCATGAAAATCGCAATTTTACGATTTTTTTCAATTTTTAAAAAAATGTCTTCTACTTATAACACCTACATGCTTTTCACAGTACCTTAATTTTATGAATTAAGATATTCGTGTGAAATTTGAGCGCAATCAAAAAATTATTTGTCATGAAATATCGCAATTTTACGGGTTTTTTCTTTTTTTAAACAGTTCTTTGACTTATAAACACCTACATGCTTTATCCTATTTTATTGATTTTTTCACAGAACCTTAATTTTTGAATAAATATATTCGTGTTAAATTTGAGCGCAATCGAATAATTATTTCTTATGAAAACTGCAATTTTACAATCTTTTTCTTTTTTTAAATTACGTTAAAATTTACAAAATTTAAGTTAATTTTTTATTTGATTTTATTTTTGGATGAGCGAAGCGAAGACTTCAATTTCACTGACCCCCCAAAAAATTTAGCCCGTTTTTTTTTTTTTTTTTTTTTTTTTTTTTTTCCCCGTCTGTTGGTTCGTTCTCTACCGGTCAAACGGCAAATGCGATCTTGATGAAAATTTGACAAGACCTTCGTTTTCTCTGAACTTAGACTTGCCACGTTTTTGGGTACAATCGAAGAAATATTTCTCATGAATATCGTACTTTTAGTATTTTTTTTTGATTTTAAGTGCGATATTTTCGTGCCATTTGGGCCAATTCTGACCAAACGGGTGGGGCTACAACGTTCATATTTCACATGGACATTAAGGTAATGGTGATGTATTGCTTTCTGAAAGAAAAAGTTGAAAAAGTTAGCCAGAATCTATAGAAATAAAGCTTTTAATATAAGTTTTTTTGACTTTTTGTGCGATATTTTCGTGTCATTTGGGCCAATTCTGACCAAACGGGTGGGGCTACAACGTTCATATTATACATGGACATTAAGGTTATGGTGATGTAGTACCTTTTGAAAGAAAATGTTGAAAAAGTTAGCCAGAATCCATAGAAATATAGCTTTTAATGTAAGATTTTTACGTTAAATAATAACAAATTAACAAGAAACAATAGAAACTTGACAACAATCACCTACAATGCGTCGGCAGAAAAACAAAGCACTTGCAAAAGTAAAGATATCCCACGCAAACTAAAAACTTTAAAAAAGCTCATCCATCAATGCGGCGGGACTTAGGCGTTTTCCTAGTTTAAAATTTTTTTGACTTACCGTATTTACTCGATTGTAGGTCGCACAAAGATTGAAAATTGAAAGGTCTAAAAGTGGGGTGCGACTTACAATCGCATGCAAACTTTTTGAAAAAAAAAATCGGCGGTTTTCAATAGATAATGATGTTCCCAAACGAAAACTTCATGTACACCAAGACGTGCGGGGTCAGCTAATCACAGAACAATTACCACTCGACGCAAATACTCTCGTAACTGAAGACGTAGGAATGCGGAAAATGTGTCTTGAACGGTCTGTAGTACGAGCGAACGGCTGCAGCGTCCGACAAAGGAGATGCGCGGGCACCACGTGACTGGGCGGGCCGGCCGGCCGGCTGGCCGGTGCCGGCAAGTTGTATTCGCTCGTACTACAGACCGTTCAAAACACATTTTCCGAATTCAAACCTCGGGCGGAAAAGTTCTTCGAAGTAACCACACTAGTAACCACACTAAACAAAAACTTGTAAAAAATACAGCCAAACCTTACACACTCAAAAGAAATGAGATCTAAAAAAAAGGGCCAAGCTCATCTACCCTTCCACATTTGCGCATTCTTAATTCATAAACGTTAGAGGTGGGCGAACCTAGGTTTTTGACTTTCGAGCCGAACTCGAACTTTTGAACCAAAAATTTTCGAACTTCGAACTCGAGCCGAACTTTTGAAAATCCATTATTATTCTGTAACAAATAGACATTTATAATTTTTTTTAAAAAAGTTATAAAAATGTTTAATTGAATATAAAAGCTCAAATTTAAAAACGTTCGCCCACCCCTAATAAACGTACAGTGTCCCGTAACAACATCATTGAAAAGCTTGGCAAAATAGAATTTTCAACTATAAATTTAAACTTAATAGTTAATCCAAATTCTTTTTTTCTAATTAATTTAAACGTAATGGTCATGCAAATTCTATTTTGCCAAGCTTTTCAAGGATGTTGTTATGGGACACTGTACGTTTATGAATTGAGAATGCGCAAATGTGGAAGGGTAGATGATCTTGGCCATTTTTTTTAGATCTCATTTCTTTTGAGTGTGTAAGGTTTGGCTGTATTTTTACAAGTTTTTGTTATGTGTGGGATCTCATTACTTTTTCAAGTTTCATTGCAAAATTATTTGTTAAAATATAATAATTTTATCAGTGGATTTAAAGTCGGTATATCAACTTGGAAAAACTTTTAATATGTTAAAGGTGTTGATGTTTTAGAACGTTGGTTAAAAGGGAAAAAATCCCAAAAAATTCTGCTGCGCTCGGCAGCGATTTTAGTGGTTTTCCGGCCGAACGTGGAATGACGTCATTGTACGCCCGGCTCGCTGGCTGACTTGAGCTTCGTATGCGCGCTCGGTCCCCCGCCCCGCATAAAGAGATAACATTGCAGTAAAGTATCATCATTCAATAGTGCGGTGAAAGAATGTGCATCAGCTGAAGTAATAGTGTAATAATATCGATGCTATAATGGTCTATGTTAGTCTAAATATAAAATGGTGATCAAGTGCAGGTGAATATAAAAATAATAATAGAAAATAAATTACACAAACAGCTATCATTTCATTGGTTTCCAAACTGTGATAAGTTATCATAAGCATACCAGCAACTATTGTCATACATGTCTTTGTTTTTCATAAAAAATATTTATTTTATATTTTTCCGTGCACATTTTGTCCTAATATTGTGAGCAAATGCATGTACTATATGCAATAACCATCATATGTAGAATCATTCAAAATCAATGATAATAAACAGTCATTCTTTATAGAAGAGCGTTGTGCGCGAGATTCAACCCAACTTAAGCCCCAAACCATCTAGCAGACAATAACATAAGAAATAGAACCTTCCTAACACGACTGTACATGACACAAGCTCGCACTCACATTTATCTGAGCGGTCGTAAACACCCAGCGCGCAATCTGTGTTGTATACGTGATAAGTTATGCGATACTTGAGGATACTTCTTTCCACGCACTTACCAACGCACTCGTATTCAAACAAATACATATCATTTCTAATAAAGAAAACACAGATGACGATAGGGTGAGATGCCACCCCCCCCCCCCCCCAAACACACATATCACACATTCACAACATGAATATTATATTGTTGCATGAACGTACTGCTAAAACGTATATAGTCAATAAATGATTCATATTTGGTACCTAGATCATAATGTTATGTGAATTTGACATACAAAATAATGTTTTATACAGGTGCCCTAGAATCTTACCACAAAGAAAGACTCAAGTATCTTCCAAAGCGAGTTCACTATCCATACGAAGGAATAGAAGCACGTGGTATACTCGCTATACTTGATCATAATCATCATAACTGATAATAATTCATCATCATCATCATATCATCATCTTCATCATAATTGGTGCTCTACAAACGAAACGCATAGCTGCGAGAAATCGACTGATTGGGTCTTGAAAGCCGAGTACTTCGTAACGCGAGCCGGCCGCGGACCGGCTACACGCTCGGGTCGACTCGATGAGTGGCCGTACAGTGACGTCATTTTTAGGCCACTAGTTTTCGTGCAGTGATATTTTAAAACTCTATTTACTTAGCAACCAGATGTCCGATCAAGCTGAATCTAAGATATATTTCCGTGAAATTGAATGGTTCAAGATATGCTATGAAGTGCTACCAAGATGAGATAATTCCTTTAATTGCTATGGTATTACCAATTAACAATAGAATGAAAAAATATAGTGGTCCAAAGACTTGCTTTTTGTAAACAATGTAGGCGATTATTGTCATGTAACTATAGTTACTTGTTGATTGTATGCCTGTATAAGGCTTATTTTAAAACCTTTATTTGGAAGCCTTCCAGCAATTTTTTTTTACTTTTTTTTCAAAGGGAATTACATCACTATTACCTTAATGTCCATGTAAAATATGAACGTTGTAGCCCCACCCGTTTGGTCAGAATCGCTGGGCAATTGAAACTGACGTATTAGATAGTAGTAGTAGTAGTAGCCAGCAGTAACTAACATCCTTAATGTGATTTTGAGCATGTTTCCAAGTCATTTTTTCACCAAGAAGGAATGCTCGTACCCCAACCAAATTTGGCATGTGTTGTCGGACACCTAAATACCTCGATTTTGATAGTTTTCAAGTTCACATCACGTTTCATGACGGCTGGGTGACACCTCGAAATCACCCCAACTCTGCTTGCTGTATAAGGTGCCTGAGTGTGTAGCGCACCGCGGCTTGGCTGTGGCGCCCTAATGGGCACCTAGATTTCACACATAAATTGACTGTAAAGGCCTAGATATTCTTTCAAATTACGAAATAAAGAGAATTTAGAATAAAGAGAATCTAATAGGCCTACACTGTTAAACCCTATACTGATCGTCGGGACCGATGTTTTTGTTCGAAATACAACGTTTTTCGAAGTATCTGAGTTCGAACTAGCAAAGTGTTTACTGTAGTCCTACCACTGAACAAGACTTACCATCTGCATAATATTTTGGCAGCATCCTAGAACTTCTTTGGACCCAAGGCTGATGGGATGTTAATGTTGAGGGGTTACTTACCTTGTCCTTTTTTATTTTACAATGTAAAGAATTACTGGGCATGTCTACCAGCATATTATAATAGTGCGACCTACATTCGCATGCAAACCAGCTTTTCGATTTTAGACATCTCAAAACTGGGGTGCGACCTACATTCGAGTAAATACGGTAGAAATGATTTTTTCACAGAACAACAGAAAATCCGCATAACACATGATAGCTCAATGCACCAATTACGCTCATCCAACAACGCGCCTGAAAAAGTGTTTGCGAAGCTTCCTAGTGTTTTCTAAATATGTAAATTTGTACATAAGTACTAAGTAGTAGCCTAGAACTGATTTGGCAACTTCATATGCTTGCATGTCCTTGTGATGTGCTCATGAGTGACTAATGTAGAAGGATTTTCTAAACTAGGGAAACGCCAAAGTCGTTAGACGAGTGAGTGAGCCATGTGTTAAGTACCCGGTAACATTCCTTTTCTTCCCCCTACCTTAGGCCTCCCTAGCCTATCATAGGCTACAGTGGAGCATTATGGCCTAAACTATGGCCTAAACTTAAATACCCTATTATTTATACGAATATAATTATCAAACTGAAATGCAAATGTTCCCGGGTACTCAACACATGACTCGCTCACTCGTCTTACAATGACTTTGGCGTTTCCCTAGTCTAGTTGGCTAAAGCGCCCTTATAGCCGAAATGTGGGAGACATGGGTTCAATCCCCTGGTCGGGAAAGATTTTGTAATTTCTGGACTGTATTTAAAAAAATTATTAAACATGTTTTGAAATGCATATAACGCAGTGTAGTCCATCATCTGTGGCAATAGGGCCTACTATGGTGAACGTAGCCAGTACGAAATACGTGAAAATATTGCAAGGTTTACTCAATCTACGAGCGGAATTTGGGGGTACCTTGACCCTCAACACACCTTGCATGGGCACGGCATTTCACGGCCAGGCGAATAACAAACAAAAATATCTTTTAAAAATCTAAACCATTTTTGTTAAAATAATTTCTAAACATTGAAAGCCTATTTTTTCAATTTATTATTTCTTGTAGGTTTAAATCGCAATGGATCTTGCTGATTTTGTAAGCAGTTCTCACTCAGTAAACTCGTACCGGATGTCTGTTTAAAATTTCAGCGCAATCTGTTCAGTAATTCGGCTGATTTTCAACGTACACATACACACGCAGACTAACAGAATAAGCGCCGTTTAACTAGGGTGTCCAGATTTTCAAACCAAAAAGGCGGGACAAACTTCTGGCGGCTGTAGCTGGGGTCTGGGGCGAAGCCCCAGCCGCCGGAGGCCTTTTCGGCGAAGGCGAAAAAAAATTTCACCATACTACAATTATTTTGTCATGTTTTAACTGAAAAATGGCAACTCGGGGGATTACCTTAATGGATAATTACTATAGAAAATGTTGCTTTGCAGATCGTACAAAACACTTTGTCATTATCAGTCTCGTGTCTAACAAGATAAGGAAAGTCCTTCTTAACATCGTCATTGAAAACACACGTTTAGGCGGCGGCATTTTACACACTCACGCGTACGAGACGAAAAAACTATCTCGTAAAAGTGAGGTTATGAAGTAAAAATATGTTTTCAAATCAAAATTAGCTTCCCCACCATTTAATTGCTGCTAATAATAATTAAATATCGAATTGCGAACTATATATTCTATCTGTTTGAATACAATCAGTTCTACAAATAAGCAGGCAAAGTAGGCTTGCAAGCACTCTAATTTTTTTAAAATATTTTTTCCTCACGACAGCATTTACAACGATCTGAGCAAGCAAGGACCCAAGGAAGGTTTGTTTTGGGTGAATTATCAAATTAAATATTTATTGTGATACTCACAGTTATGTTTTATCATGTTGCTCAGCTGCAAAACGACAAAAACTTCGTTGGAGCTCGGAACAATTCGTGTAACTGATGCCGTCAACCAACCCCACCCCCCTCTACACTCCGCCTGCTGATGACGCATTCATTCGTGCAAAGTCAAGGCCAGCAGAAAAGTGTATACAGAATACGCGTAGTCTGAAAATTTACAGCAGACGAGCCACGAGCTACACGTGAAATCGGTATATTTACAAAAACGGGACAAAACAGCGTCCCGTGAACAGTTGTCGGGACACCGGGACAGGTCCCTAAAAAACGGGACTGTCCCGTTTTTAACGGGACGAATGGACACCCTACGTTTTAGTTGAATGGAGACCACTCCGTTCGCTGCGCTTACTCGTTTAATAAATAAATAAATAATAATTGGATGAGCGTAGCGAAGATTTCATTTCACTACACTGGAGAAAAAAATCCGGAATGTTTTTTTTTCTTTCTTTTTTTTGTATTTTTGTGTGTTTGTTAACACGATTCCAGCTAAACCAATTGGGATGAAATTTTCTGGAGGCCTTCGAAATCTCTGAACTTAGAACTGCCACGTTTTTGAGCGCAATCGGAAAATTATTTCTCATGAAAATCGCAATTTTTCGATTTTTTTTCGATTTTTAAAAAATTTCTTCGACTTATCACACCTACATGCTTTGTCCGATTTTAATGATTTTTTTCACAGCACCTTAATTTCACGAATTAAGATATTCGTGTGAAATTTGAGCTTAATCGAATTATTTTTTCTTATGAAAATTGCCATTTTACGATTTTCTTTTTTTAAACTACGATTAATTGAAAAATTGAACATTTAAGTAAATTTTTTATTTAATTTCATTTCATTTTTTTTTTTTTTTACTAAGTGATGATTTTTTAACAGAACAACAGAAAATCCGCATAACACATGGCAGCTTTGCACCAGTTACGCTCATCCAACAACGCGCCTGAAAAAGCGTTTGCGAAGCTTCCTAGTATAAGCCTTGATAAAACATAAAAACAACACAGGGCTACATAAACCATAAATTCAATGAACATTTAAAACCAACAGGACAGAACAATGTTGTAACTGTACAATAGTCATCTCATACTCTCCGGTAGCCACCTCATTAAAATAATTAAAAGCTCATTTTTCACATATTCTTCCAGCTACCTGGGCAAGTTAAATTAGGCCTATACAACACAAGCCTAAAAATATTCATCTATTGAATAAAAGCTATGTTCTAGAAAAAAAGACTTTACCCTTACCTTAAACTCATTTTTGGGCCTTGTATCTCCAATGTTTTTTAACTCCTTAGGCAACAAATTATTAAGCGAGCGAAGCGAGCGTTTCCATTGACTCTGACGGAAAAAATAGTCACTGGTTTTGTTTGTTTTTTGTATGTCTAGCCATAACATTCGAACGGAGGTTCGGATCGAGTTGAAATTTGGACCATCCGCAAGCTTCGATCTGGATTGAATGCCATTAGTTTTGTGGCAAAATCGTTAAAAAAGTTACAAAGTTACATTAAAGTTAACCGAAAGTTTTTTTTTTCCAACTAAACGGCGACAGAATCTGAGGTGGCCAAATCATTTAGAATGTCCGTCCGGTCACGAATATGTTAATTTTATTTTGATCCGATAAGTAGTGTAGATGGAAATTACATTTTAACAAAAGTAACGTTACATGGCAACGAAAAGTCGCACGAGGTTTCTGGCCACTATGCACTGCCACCTAGAAGTAATCAAAATACTATTGAGGAAGCAGTGTATTATTTGTTACCAAAGAGTTAAAATAGTTTTCCCAAGGAAATGATGTCAAGGTCCTCTAGATGGCGGTGGATTTTATCCACAAAGTAAAGATTTACCCATGGGTTTACCCAAATACCTTGGCAATAATAAATAATATTGGAAACATGGCCCCGTGAACAGCGAACGTCGCAAATTTTAAAATTTAAAAAAACGTGCAATGTGGGTCTAGCTATACGGTAGTTTTAGTAGAGATTTGTGGGCGCTGCCATCTTGGCTGTGACGTCACGGAAGTTCTGCTAGAAACTCGTTTCCACCATGCAGCACATGTTAGCACAGCACCTTCATGGCGCCAACAAAAACAACCGTATAGCACGTGCTCGCTTATCAACGCGTCCAACTGAGCGTTTCACTTTCCTAGTATACTTTAACACCATACCATTTAACATAGGAAGTAGGGATGACATCAATTCCAAAAAAATGGAATCTCATTATGACCTCAAATCGCTGAGCCCGGCTATCTCGGCAAAAAATGTTTCGTGCCCTAGATGGTCCCCCGGAATTGATTCCCAATAAAAGAGAAAGACACCTTGTTTACCGCTCTGCCACTTTCCGAAATACAACGCACAAATATTTAAATTGTAGAGTACCTAACAAATTGAATCATTGATTCCTCCATGGCATCCTAAGGCTTCACCTAAAATTAAAATTTTATGTAGGCCTACCTCTTAAGGCAACAACAACTTTAAATCAGCTGCAGTCATCATCAGCAGGTGAAAAGTTTTGTCGCCCCCAGTCCTTCAGGCTGAACTTTATGTTCTCTATTCTTTCCCAACCTGTCAACCCTTCTCCAATATAAACTGAACCAGCCATTAGGTCTTTTCCACACTTTTCATAAAATGAAGAGCGTTTAAGAAAATTAAACTTCACACCCGCGCTTTGTTTTCAGGAATGGCTTCTTCATCCTGACGCCGACGTATGGACTGAGCTTCATCGCGAGATGTCGGCAGACTGGGTTCCACCCCCACCCCACAGACCCTCCCCTCTTCATGGTGCGTAGCAACTCAGTGTGCCCACTTGTCTGGATAACCGGGAAAAGTCAGAGAAATTGTTTGCATTTCTGAAATTAGTCTGTTTCATCTCTAAAATGAAATAATTAATATATCTTTTTTAGTTTCAGGTACTACAGTAAGACCTCGTTTATCCGAGTTCCGATTAACCGAGACTCTGTGTTATCCGAGCTAGCTTCAGGCGCGCTTTAAAAAAAAAATGAGGCCGAAATGTTATGTTCTTTATATCTGAATGTCATGCAGTATGCTGTTTACTACAATGACGTAAGAACTGCACAGTGCGTTAGTTGTAACTGGGGGTCGAGGGTAGGGTGCCAGAGAAAGTTTAGCCAGTGCTCATATTGGTCTTTGTGAGTGCTTGCAGCCGCCACGACCTTGCTTGAAGACGGCGGAGAGAGAGGAGACAAAATATGGCCTTGAAGATGACATGATAGAGGCTGGCTATGAAGAAATGGACATTGCATCGGGTGACAATGACGGTGACGATGAAAATGCAATAGCCAACACGGAAGCATTTCTGAACGTGTTCCGTCGGCTACCAGGCTGTGATGTGCTCGACTACGAAGAAGTGGATGAATGAGGAAGGGCAAATGGAACTTGCGATGCAACATCCAGTCAAGAGCTGACAAACGCAAAAAAAAGTGGTGCGAGTGCTGGGAGAGGGGGGCGAGACGGACGATGACCCAGCATGCGAGGAGACAGGTCCCCTCCCAGTCCCATCCCGTGCAATGTATCATAAATTGCAGCTTATAATTTTGTTCTTTTAATGGTATTTCACCGAGTTTCATGCTTAAAATATTACTTTTGTATACTAGGGCCCTGTGGGAGGAGTTAAACAAGAAAGTCCAGATCATCCGAGTTTTTCGTTAACTGAGCATAGCTCGGTCCCATCCGCCTCGGATAAACAAGGTCTTACTGTATTTCTAGTTGCATAATTTTAAAAGTTTCAATCAAACTGTTTTTTTACGAATCTTGCAGAAAGCCGAGCATGTCAAGATGGACCCCGACACGAGTATTGAAGTGGTTGACCTGCGTAGCGGCAGATGAGTGTCGGAGCCTGTCACGTCAGACGTCTAGTAGCGGCGGACTTGAAACCACAGACTGAACCACTACGAACTACCTTTGTCTCGGACGAGGGTTGTTTCCGGCTACTTGCTGTTAAGGGTAGGGTTGGTTAGTGGGGTTTCAGGTAACAAAGATTGGTCTCAATGTATTAAAATAATGCAAAATTACTGCTTGTTATTATCCAAGAATAGAATACTAAAAAATAACAGTTTGTGGTTTTGTTCGAACTATAGGCTGCATGAACAAATATTTTGATGGATACAGTTTGTAACCTTCATTAATTAATTGAACTGAAATTGAGGGGCCGCGAGCATAAATTGTGTAACGCGCGTTACCTGGTTTATGCGCGCACGGCCAGCCGTGGTCCTGCCGTTCAATTTGAAGTCATACTCATAACACTTTGAGTTCACTAGTTTGCACACAGATAGTGCCACACTGAACGAATATGTATATGCAGTTCTCTACACGTGGCTTCTAGCTTTATCCGACGATGTTACCGCCGCTGCAACTGCTCGTATCTCAGATCGATTTTTTGTCAGTTACACGGATTATGCTCGCGGCCCCTCAATTAGAGTAGCCCAACACTAACTGATAATTTAGGCCTAATGTTTATGTTTAAATGCTCGTGTTTCTCAAAATGTGTAGCCCAAAGATTTTCTTATAAAATTATAAATTTTGGAAGAAATTTTTTTTTAGGTATTTTTTCTCTTGCTTCTTTCTTTTGTATAGTCAAATAGCCGCGGGATAATTGAATGGTTAAATGTTTATGATTTAAATGCCTGTGGCTTTTAAAAACATATAGGATTTCCGTAGAAAATTTAAAATTAGAAAAATAAAATTTAAATGTTATTATTTTTTTCTTTCTTGTTTACCGTGTTGTCCTGAATATAATCCCACATTGTTTCATTAATTTATGTCTCAAAGTCTCTTACCATCTTATATACCGGTAATATTAATATGCAATTATGCATATGCTTATTGCTTATGCATATGTAACTTTATATTTTAACTAGAAGTTAGGGGGTCGGCTTTTGTTCAGGTTCAGCCTATATTCGGGACTCACAGTATTGGGTTGGGTGGGAAAAGATTGATAGGAGGCTAGGAGCCAACAGCTTACCTTGAAAGAGTTAGGCGACTGTGTAGAGTTAAAGGTCACATAAATATATATGCGCACATAGCATTACGGCGAAACGTTTTGCCTTGAACAGCCTGGTTCACCCTTTGGAATTAAGAGTTCGTAATGTTATTTGTGTATTTAAATATTTATTGATCAACTCTACATAGCCGTCAAACTCTTTCAATGTAAGCTGTTGGCTCCTAGCCTTCTATCAATCTTTTCCCACCCAACAGTATTTTAATCATTTCATATAAAACATGCTAAATGATTTTTTAAACTGTGCACCTACTGATTGCAATATTTCAAAATGTTTCCAATGCAGTCTATAATAGGTAGTAGTATTGAGGTTGTATTTATTTTTTATTTTTTCCTACCTAAAGCTAACACAAATTCCTAATAATAAGTTATTTATCACTTTCTATGTGTTATGTTTTGTTTCTTGGATGGGACTTAACAGGTAACTTTGCACTGTTTTAATATTGACACTACTTTGCATCATAAAGACTCTAGATATATCTGGGAAAATACCAAATTATGTTAATTAGGTTTACCAAATGTTTGCATGGGTTTGGGGATCCCTATTTATAAATATTGTTCGTGCGTGCAGCATATAGTCAAACTCAAACCCTCAATATACTATTGCCTTCACAATACTAATGCTGCTTGAATTTAAACCTGTGGTGCTTAACTAATTCTAATAAACACAACTGTTATTGATGCAAAATTTGTGTATCATCATCGTTACAATATGAAATATATTTGCTATATTTGATTTAGGGATGACTTCGAATCAATTGCAATGCAAAAAAAATAATTGTACTCGCAGTTATTTTGGCTGTTGATTTGCGTCGTTATTCCCACGGTCTATTTCCGTTGAGTCCATGATGACGCCTCCCGCCCGCCGCACATCATGGAACGATGTATCGCACAACATTGCGTTATTGTCTGTCGACTGTACTGCCTGCCGTTGTGTCTGGAGGAAGAGTAGATGCGTGGTTAACACAACGCGCAAATGTGTAACCGTCGAGTAACGAATTGATTCCTCCTTGTCATCCCTAACATGATAAATCATATAACATAAAAAATTGTTAAATTTAAAAATGTTGCCTAGAATAGTTGTTATTGCTGTTATCTGTCAGGGCAACATTTTGAGTACTCTTATACCACGTTTACATTACTAGAATATTACGCGGGAAGGTCTAATTACGCGGGTAATTTCTGTGTGTGAACGCTTGGAAGTTGCTACACTGGTAGGAAATCTTACAAGGGTAATTAGGCGGGTTACTCGCGTAACTCTGTAAGATTAGTGCAGTGTGAACGCACAAAGCTGGCTACCCCGGTAATGTGATAGACCTAACCTTACTTCCAAGCTTCCTAGCTCAAACTTGGTAGGCCCTAATTGACCATCAGAAAGTAAATCAACTAAACGATACAACGGAATCCCAGTGCCGTGTGAACGATAGTGACTAACCAGGTAATTATTTACTCCAAACTCCAGTAACGTAAACGTGGTCTTACTAGTACTCAAAAGACAAGATATAGCCAAGGAGCAGGCCCAGAAGACTCAAGAATGATGGACTGTAAGAATCTTGACCTGCCTTAACTTATTTTATTAACCCTTTAGGTATGTCATTAAACCCAAGTTTCACTGATGGATGTAGGTATTTCACTGAAACATGCCAAAGATTAAATTTTGAAAATCAATTACAAATAAATACATTTTAAATAATTACATTTTTTAATATCTACATAATTTTGTTGTTGGTTTGTACTTTGTATGTTGTTTTCCTGTGCCCACATTTAGGCCTATATGTATTTAATTTTTGTATATAATCATTAATCATGCATCTAGCCGCCCAGTAGAGATGTGCATCAGCATTGGTATAGAGACTATAGGGGCCTATTATTCATTATTCACCCACAACATTCAGTTTTCTATTTGTTGAGATAGCAATGGTTAGTCCAGATTTGCCAATACTTGTAATCTTGTAGAACGGTGCTCGATATATTCAGGCGTGCATGCCACAATGCTATATTTATAATTGATTAACCTACGCAGTTACCGTGTGAATGTGCCTCGATCTACAAGGAGACTCGGACTTTTGATAAGTTTTTATCTAAGGTATTTGGGTGGCGGTGATTATAGTGCGAACAAGCATCCCATTTTAGGCTGTGGAGCAATACTGTGGAACATTACTGTCAGCTGGAGAACTAGCCAATCAGATCACATGAGAGATTTTCTCACATATCTACTACCAAGAGCAATGGTGCCACTAACCCATAGCACATTCACTCACGCATTAAGCAACCAGAAAAGTTATGGTATTACATTTAAATTAAATACCATATTTATGAGAATATAGGCCTCTTGTATATTTATTATTTAAAAAATCATGTACTGTATATAGGTCTATAAAATGTGGGGTTATGCGCAGCCATTTGTCAATAGTATTTATAATTTATATCATATAAAATACTTTTTTACTTGGGTGATCAAAATATGGGTGCGGCCATTGCTTGATGGCGGCCTATGAAGTAAATACAGTAACTATTGTGAGTGTTATGTATACACACTTGATGAATTTAGTGAAATGTAAAGGAACCAATTAACCACCAAACTAATTAAGAGACTGAAAAGTGAAAATCATAATTAAATAATTTATTATTCATTAATATCTTTACTTATATGAATGGCTATTGCTTTTGATAGTTATTATTTTGCACATTAAATTATGTAGTAGGCCTATTTATAATTACATTTTCCACAGGATATGTTATGCAGTATGCTTTATATTATTTATATTAATTTTATTGATCAATAATTGATAGCAATTATAACAATATTGCCTTGACCCGTATTGTATCGTTATATGTAATTTGGAATTACCGTAACCCAAATTTGAATTACAGGGAGAACGTATACCAATACTGATGCTGGAATAGGCTTAACATAACATCAAGCTAACATGACTTGCATCTGAAATCAGAGATTGTCGCATTTCATTATTATGATTTTGATTTTTGTTGCTTAACGTATATTAATCCACTACGTCTATGCGAGATGATGAGTGGTGATAGATGACGAAGGCCAATTAAGAAAACATGCCTTAAACTTAAAGGGATTCAAACCTACGTCCTCGTAGAGCCATGCGCTTCAGACCAAGCTGTGTAGCTTGTATAAATACTTTATAAAATCAAATTTTGATTTTTATCATCAACATCAAACTTCATTTTTAAACTAGAATTTGCATTTTGCTCCATAACATCATTTTGGATTTGGTAATTTCTGAATAATTGATATTATCAAAATAATGACTGACACAAACCGTTGTTTTTTAATGAGTAAGCTATGTCAAAGCTTTTGTGTTTGTATTTCTTATTTTGTAGACATTGAAATTAAATTTATCCTAGAATTCTGCAAGTAAAATTAATAATAAATAGAAAATACTTAAAAAAATTGAGTTTAGAGTTGCCAAAAATTAGTGCAAATGGTAAAAGCTTCGAGGTATTTTAACTTTAAAGCAGTAGGACCTGGGTGGTCTGGGTGCATTCCGGGCATGAGCAAACATTTTTTAATTGAAAATTGAATTTGTTTTTGGATCCAATGGTATCAATCAATGTGACAGACATTTGAACTATTGGTGTGTTCTGTGTGCTTTTATGCCTTACTGCTTCAAAGCCTCCAAAGTTGATAGTAATATACGCATTACGTACTAATGTACACACTAATGAGGCTGCTACACTGTAATGGTTCTCATTTGTTTGAATTTTGTAGAATTTTACAAAATATAAGTGAAAAAAATATATTTTTTGTAAAATTCTACAAAATATAAGTGAAAAATTCCGAATAATCTTTGCTGTTAAAGCGCCCTAAAACTACTACTAATAAGTGAAAAAACTGTGCTTTATATTGAATTAGTTTTTTAAGTGTTCTGTTATGCTTATGAAGGCATAAGTTATGTGCCTATATTATGTTCATTTGTGTGTGGGATATATTATAACATTTTAAAATCTTCCAAGTTGAAAATGAAATAGCTATTAGCTGGATAAGTTGGAACAGTAGAAACCTAGTTTGCAGCTTGGGTTGGAGTAGAGTTTTACCAAAACAATGAAAACATGCAACTCAATGTAACAACTTTGGTTAAGATTGGAGAAGAGTGGACTGGTTGGAAAAGAATAGAGAACATAAAGCCCAGCCTGAAGGGCCCATCTGCCTGATGAGTCCCATAAGGGCAAAACACGTTGTGGATTAAGAGAGTATAGGACATGCCATGCGTTTTAGGCAAATTGCTGTTTGCTCGGCCGATTTACATCACAGGTGTTTGAAATTTATTTATAAAAACTAAATTAGTTTTCACAAATTTTCATTTTGTTAAAAACTCTAAAATTGACTCAATTTGCAATTTTTTTCTGGCTGATTAAGACATTTTTTTTCAAATCTATGCCTGCAGGGCTGTCCATGTACGCTTTATTGACAACTTTGCAAATTTTCACATACATCGGATGCATCTTGGCTGAGCGAATAGCTATTTGCTAACTGCCAAATGTGTCCCATTCCCTCTTACGGTAGCAAACTGCTTGAAATTAGCTACAGTCATCATCAGCATGTGAATAGTGTTGTCGTCCCCAACCCTTCAGGCTGGGCTTTATGTTCTCTATTCTTTCCCAACCTGTCAACCCTTCTCCAATGTAACTTAACCAGCCAGTACATTAGGCCTTTACCACGCTTTGTAAATCATGTAATAACGTCATCAGGTGAATAAACTAACATTGAGTGAATGCTCCCTCAATGATGGTGTGCTCCCTCACTGATATGTAACCACTTACGTGGGTAGAGGATGCATAACTGCCAGATGTTGAGAAGTGAAGACGGGAGATTCATTGTCGAGATTCCTCTGGATTGGTCGGGACTTCCAACATGGCCGCCGCGCGCAGTGGTTTGCTTCGTCTGGATTAGTTGATTTCAGTAAATCACCGCCGTCTGAATGTTAAAATGGGATACTATTTACATCCAGACGGTGGTGCAATCGCACTTGCAATCGAGGGACTTCGTAGATGGCCGCCCAATAGGCCCCGTGGCTTAGGCTCATGTCGGCTTCAAGGTTACAGTATAGCATCCTCGGGCCATGTAATTATTAAGAGGTCAGTGGTGATACCTACAACTTCTCTTTCCCTTGTATTTTAGTATCCCCACACTGTTGTTTTACATCTTTTATTGCCAAATCTAAAAAAAACTAGGTTTCTTGACTTTTAAAATTTCATTAAAATTACATTACACATCTGCAGATGTACTGGTACTTCTCATTTACAATCATGACTGAGTAAGCTAGGGTATATTTTAGAGTATATTTTAAAATATCAAGTTGGCGACATTATGCAAAGCCTCTTAATACTTAGTGTTTTTAAAGTTCTGTTCAAAGTTTTAGTGGCCAATATAGGGGTGCGGCCATAATGTGGCCTATAATCAAGGAAATACGCTATGCTATATATAGAGTTCAACTAGCTATCAATGTACATGTCATTAAATTAACAATTATGCATTCTTTAAATTATCCTTATTCATATTAGAAAGTATTGCTTTTTAGTATTGTACAGTAATATTCTAGTTGTATAATAATGAAAAGGAAATTGTTGCTATTGCTGAATGGCTGCTTGAAATAAACACCAATTTAACTAGTTTTAAGTTTGATCAGATTTGCTGTTGTCAAAATGTTAGTCATCCATTAATCATTTAACTATCTGCAATTATTTTATAACATACTGTGCAACTCTGATGTGTATTATTTGTTGTAAAATATATTATTCAGTTGCATTTTAACATCCACATATTTTAATGTTACTTCTGTAAATAAAGTTGTGTTATGTTCTACATCTTGCCTGAGGCGTTTTTATTGCAAATCTTTGCCCCCGTCTGGGCCCGGGGTAGAATTTGGCCCTGAGCATGGTTCTGCATTATTTTTTCATCCTACCTGGAATGGTGAATTATCATCAAATGACCGGCTAAACTGGTCAAGTGGTAAATTTTTAAAATTTTCACCATTATATTCTGCTAATGTTTAAGAATGTACACATCAACAGGGCAGTGGAATTTTCTAACCTTGCTTGGATCTTATGGGTAGAGGCTCTGATCCAATGCAGAAGGTCTGCTATAAGAAGATTAGCATCTGATGTGGACATAAGCCTACGCATTATTGGCTTAGGAATGTGTAAACGGTGACTTTGCATCCATCCTTGCAACGATCTAAGGTTGTTCTGAATTAGCCTCGGTGAATCTGCTATTCGCGGGGGGAATCGTGTCCAGCTTGTTTGCCCCGTTTCCTATTTAAAATACTGGTCTCTAGTTGGTCATTGTTCGCTCGTTGATGACGTCGGTACCTACAGGGTTGGCTTGGTCTGCCTAAAATTTAATATCCTCCACTGAAAATCAGTTACTAAATGACTTGGTGGGTAATGGCAGACTAATCACAAATGAATTTATTTTATTTACAGGGGCCTGCAAAGCATCGCTGAACATTGGTGGCTGAGCAGACTAGCCTGTTACTTCTCTGTTGCATGGCAGTGGCACTAATTCACGTCTGACAACAGTTTTCAAACGTGGAAGCTCCAAATGATGTAGTCAACAATGAAGATGAACATACAAATAGTAGTTTAATTTGTTACTGGTAAATACCCTACTTTTAATTTTAGCACAACAAAAAAAACGTTTCCCATGTTGACAGTAGATTTTACCAGCATTTACTATGCTTTAGGTTTCATTTTACGGTAAATCCACATCACTATTGTTTTGGTATGTCTTTAGGCCTACGTAAAGGAGATTCTTTCGTATGGTATCTTGAATGTTACTCCGTCCGTATGTATAGTATATTAGTATGTACTCCCTTATTTTAATTTTTTTATGTAGGCCTAATTTCATCACATACACCTAAATTTCTACTCAATAGGAAAAAGGTATATAATTATCAGTGTTGAGGAAGGAACTTTTAAAAAGAACGCGTTCTTTTTTGAGAACTTTTCAGTGAACTTACTCTTTTTTTAAATGAATGAGCTTGAACTTTTAAAAGTTCTTTCCGAGAACGAACTTTTCAGTTTTAGAAAGTTCATTTGAAAGTTCTTTCCGTGCGTCGAGCAGCCGTCGACTCGCCGCCGTCGACGCTTA
Organism: Sweltsa coloradensis; assembly: GCA_024449915.1. Taxonomy (NCBI): domain Eukaryota; kingdom Metazoa; phylum Arthropoda; class Insecta; order Plecoptera; family Chloroperlidae; genus Sweltsa; species Sweltsa coloradensis. The sequence goes on from JAMZAV010000999.1 coordinate 312,418, forward strand.
AAAACAATAACAAATCGATGTTCCATCGTAGGCCTACGTTGACGCACGTTCAGCTGTTTTTGACTAGGTCACGCACGATTCACGAAGTTTAAACAATGCACGCTAACTAATTCGGAAAAAAAATCATGGAAGCCTAAAATGCTAAGTATCTGCCATAATTTTACAAGCTGGTCGACGAGAATGTAGTACAAATCATCAACACGATCAACGACAGCCCAACACTTTCGTAAGACTCAAACTCGTGAGTAGTTTGGTACTCGAACACACATAATGTTTTTCCTCTTGTTTTTCTTCATTTTACGCCAGCCTTTAATAAAATAGTGATTTTTTTTACAATAGAACTTATAAAAGAACTTAGTTCATATTTTAGACGAACTTGAACTTTTCAAAATTTTAGGTTTTAAAAGAACTTGAACTTTTTAAAAGTTCATTATTTGAGTTGTGAACTGAACTTTTAAAAAGTTCATTTTAAAAAAGAACTGCCCCAACACTGATAATTATATTTAGTGTATATATTGTGTATTGTGTTTACAGTAGGCGACTATGACGCATCTGCCCGGACAGCAGAGGTCCCGGGTTCAAATCCCAGATGCAGGCACTTTCTTCATTTCTGTCCATAGTACAATTATATATATTATATAGATATAAATATTCATATTTCAATGTAGAGACACCTGTTTTGTTATCTTCCTCTAATAATTTAGACAATTTTCTCCAACTCAATAAAACTAATTTGGTCGGTTTGTGTTATCTTTTTGTCATATTTAATGATTAACACTATTATTCTTAAGAGACAAAGAATTATTTACAAAATAAAATATATAAAATAATAAAATAATTGTACTATTCAAAAGAAGACAAATGTCAGCATAACCTTCATAACATGACTTCCATGTGATGCTTTAGGCACTTGGACAACCCTGGGTTTGAAATTTGACAAAGACTAATGTAATGTGACTGATCTGACTAATAAAGAAGACTTCCTTTTTCCTATTTTCTTCCTTTTAAATCCCATCCGATTTCATTGTTAGGTCGCTTCTTTCCCTTGTATCTCAGATTTCAGCGTTATGCAAACTTACTTAAATTTCATTCAAGCTATAAATTTATTAGTAATAAAATATTTATCACTAATTCTCTTGAATATTGTTCATTCCAACGAAATATTATCATTCACGCGAAATTAGGTTTAAAATAGAATTTGAGGAGAAATTTACTTTATTTGATTGTTCTATAATATTTTAGAGCATTGTAATCAATTAAAAATTCCGAATTTATTTTGTTGTTGCCAGTCAAATAGACTTCAGTGTTATTCCTATTGTGACACTCCCCCCAAAACCCAACTTAAGACTGTGCATAATTTTGCTATTTTAATTATTATAATGATTTCCCATTAAACATGTTATTTCTTATAATTCGGTTTAAAGAATATAATAAGTGGTGTGATCTACCTCAAAAAGGTAATGGTGTGTGATAGTAACCCCAGTGAACAAATGGGTAGCAAAGAAAACTGGACTTTCAAGTTCCAAATGAAATGATGAGACGCCCTAAAAATGACATGTAATGTGGCTCCAGTTCGAGTTCTCCATGGCAGAAGCATGAACGGTAACCGTTGTCGTCGTTGCGATAGCGAGATAGAAACCCTTCCACACGTTCTTGGCTTCTGCAAACAGAGAGTTACCTACTAAGGAACCTCCCCCTACCAATGGAATTTGCCCCCCTTTACCCTAGAATAAAATGGCGCATTATGACCTAACGGTTGACGCGCCCTTCGTGCAAATAATCTAATCCAAATATGTTCACCAGTTTGAATATGCTGTAAAAGTTGTTGTCTTATCATGGATTTAAATCTTTGTAGATCCATGGTCTTACTGTCCATTAATGTCGTTTAAGCAATTCGTTTTATTTAGTTGTTCTCTTCATCAGTTTTCATACCTGAATGATTGACGTTAAATCATTAATTAATTATTTAAACACTTAAGTACATAAACAAATAAAAAGAGCAATGGTAATACGGCCAGTCCTACTGCAAGTTAATAATAATTGTTCACAGCAATACGTTTCGATAGCCTTACTTCAAATTTAAATAGTGATACATTTTGTTAATTTTATAAAACGTTATTATAACCAACACATTTTTCTATTATAGCAAATTTGGTTTCAAACTATTCAGAAACTAGTCATCTTAAAAGTGTGTTATAATCACACGCATGCGACAACTGAACCCAACAAGGCAAATTGGGAAAATATTCATTTAATTAGTTTTTAACTTATATGATTCGGTTGTGGTGTAGTGATTTTTTAGTTATTTTTAAATTTTTATTTTTTTTAAGGTTGGCGTTGCTATTGTTCACGTGAATGGCAGTGAGCACTGAGTTTTGGTTCTGACATTATTAATTTAATCGCTAAATGTAGAGAGAGAAAAATGGACCCCATTAACATTAATATAATTTAAACTGGAGTTTTAATATGTAGCTCCAAGCTTCAATCTACAAGGTTCTAAACTAGTATAGACGATTGGTTTTACTACTTTGTCCCACAAAAACATTCCATAATATTTAAAACAGAATAATATAAATAAATAAGTAATTTAAACAAACACCATAAAAAACAACTAAATGACAACAACACATTTCTTGTATTTGGAGGTAGTTATGGTCTTTGTAAAATGGTATTAAGTTCTGTAGGCCTATAAGATTTTGAATAATAAATAAATAAATATCCCATTATGGAAATATATGATTTTTTAAATGGTAATTTAAAAAAAAACACTTTTAGTGGAAATGGTTCAACTTATATCATCTCAACGTCCCCCCCCCCAACCACCACACCCCACCCCTGTCCTTCATTTCGCCGGAACTACCGATTACTTCGAACCGATTGTACCGACCCTGAGTTTCCCTATAGAAACTAAAAGTCCTTGTACATTTGTTAAAGTTGTGAAATGCGTCAATTGTGAAAAGTGCGTCAATGGATCTGTGTGGAGATTATACATATCAAGGTCTTTCAAAGAAGAGAGGATATGTCTATGTAAAATAACCACAAACAAGTTTCCGATAGCGTGCAGTAGAATTTTTTAAATTATTTGTTTTGGGTGTTATTATGTAATAAACTACTGCCACATTGCTTTAAAACTTCTCAATAAATTTTTAGTCTCATCTGTTTGAAAATTTACATTATTGTTTAAAAATGAATTAAAGAGGCCCTTATCATAGCACTTTTCCATCAATGAATTATAGAAAGTAGAAAAAATGTTTTTTCCATTTCCTAGAATTCAAAATCTGTAAAATGGTAAAAAAAAAAAAACACCCAAATAATGACACAATTTCTGGATGATTTGTGATAAATATAAACATATGATATAATAGGGGCGTACATACGTCAATCATTATCAATTTTACAAGATTTTTATTCAAAATGTTATGATTTATGGCTGCAGGAAAAGGATCGCACTGAAAATCAAATCAGTCTCTCTCTTCACTACACCAATGAAATGTTATTTATCTATTTTTATGATTGGTCATAGAGAAAATAAGTTGTTAATCTAAATAAAAAATTGCTTCCACGGTGGCTCATACAATAGGGCTCTGGTCCGAAGAGTATGGCTTTACGAGGATGTGGGTTCGAATCCCGTATAAAGAATGTTTTTTTGTAACCGTCCTTCATCGTCATCTGTCACCACTCATCGTCTCGAGTAGCCTAAGTGCATTAACAGAGACGTTTAGCAACAAAGTCTCGGTATAGAAAATGTCTATAAATCGAAATTTAGATTCACTCTTACATTGCGGTTACATGCTAGAGGTCCCGCACCAATGGCTGATAGTCTACTGTCGAACATTCTAGTTTAGTACATTGTCGTCCTGATCAATGGCGTACGTCCAAATCGGCGCTTTATGGTCAAACCATTTTCCTCGAGATATGAAAGATATTTCAAGCTACAATACAATCGGAACTTACACAATTTTTAGTACAAAAAACTTACTACCTTCAAGAATTATCTGATCAAATATTTTAGTCTAGACTAGTTAGCCTTTTACTATTTTTAACACATTTTTTGTGCTCTTCTTACTTTTAATTATTTCATTTACACTTTGTAAAGCAACATTGAGATGGCTTTTGTATAATATCACTACTTTCATAATTGCTCCGTTGTTATCTTTTGTTTGATTGCCAAATTTTGTGAAATGTAACTTGTATACTACTGGGAATGGAGTCATATACACATACATATTTACTTTTAGGGCTCTTTTTTATTTTATTATTACTTATTACAAAAACTTAAGTATTTACAATGTACACATAATCGAGTTCACAGAAAATAGAATTAGGTTTTAGAGAAAAAGAGAAAAACACATAAAATTAAAACAAACAAAAATTTGGGGTACATCATATCACACGTTACAAGAGCGTGAGCATTTGAATATAGCAATAATAGCCAGGCTTTTGTCAAAATGTTCCAAAATATTTCCTTTTTTAATTAAATTAAACCGTATTTTCCTTAAATCATCTTTAAACTCTTGAAGATTCTGATTTATATCTGACTTTTTCATGTTTGATTCACTGACTTTGAAACTATTTAAATTGAAGAAAATTATACTTGCAATGAACCATATAATTGCGTTGAGACTATTTTTGTCATTTTATTTATTTATTTATTTATTTATATAAGAGTCTCGTACAGCACAAGTACCATTTTACATAGACAATCCTAAAAAATATATAAATAAGTAAAAATTAAAATTACAATTAATAAACCTACAAATTAACAAACAATTAAAAATATTAATTAACAATAAACAAATATATCAAAATTATAAGTGCAACAAACATAAGAGTAAAAAATGTTTGAAAGAAAAGAGGGGGAAATGCTAATGACCTTCAACTGCAGTCCAATCACGGATTGATTTTTTGAAAGTATTAAAATCAGAGAATATGTCGAACTTTGGTAAATTAGGTAAATTATTATAAAAGGAAGGTAAACGAAAGGTGATTGATCTACGGGTAATAGAAAGTCTAGGTCTAGCTACATGGAAAAGGTGCGTAAGCCTAGTAAAGCGGGATGGAACATGAAGTGGAAACATGGAGACAAGTCTGGTGGACCGGAAAATGCCATTGATGATACGGTGCAAGAAGGACATGTCATAGCGTTTTCTTCGAGTGGCTAGATCTGTCATGAAAAGTTCACTCATAATTTGTTGACGAGACCAGGCATTAAAAGCTGGGACACGATGACGTACAATTGCACAGAAAAATGAAAGTACTCTATCTAATTTTTTAATGTTGGTATCAGCTGATAATGCCCAAATAGCTGAATAATAATAATAGCTGAAAGTCTAAATGTATAATCTCAGTTCGTTGCTTTAAAATTTGGTTTTATTTATTTTATTTTGTTAAATGTCCATTTCCAGTTTTCTTCCCCAACACACCTGGTAATTCTGTGAATTGAAGTGTTCTCAAACCCACGCAGTTTGCAACTGGCGTCCGGGCTCATTTTGTGTTTTTGAAGCTTTGCAGCCGTGGGTATGGCATTGTTGATGACTAGGAAGAGAGTTCTCTTCCAGGAGGTCGGTAGAAGGGTTGGTGCATACAGGTTTCTCCACACCCGCGTCCAATCCCTTTGAGGAAATTTTGTTTCAATACGTGGTTTGAAGTTTAGATTTTGTTTTTGCCTGTTATGGTACATTTGTTTCGTTGTGATTTTCTCGGAGTTTAGCATTTCTCGGGGCAAGTTTTCAAGTATTCTACACACTGGTTTAAGGCACTCGGGGACGTCCTCATTTTCGATAGCAGTTTTGCAGGAATTGGGAGTTTAAGCTTGTCCCTCATACCCTTGATACTTAGTAAAATGTTCCTTCCTAGTAGAGAAAAACACTTGGATGCGACGGAGGTCAAGCCTAAACCCCCTGTCTGACAACCGTTTTGTAGCTGTTCTCGTCTAACTCTATAGAGAACACTCCACTTTAATACAAACAAATATCCTAATTTAACAAAAATGATTTTGCAATGGGACTTTAAAAAATAAAGAGATCCCACACATACTAAAAACTTACATAAAAGCTCATCCATCAACGCGACTAGAAAAAGCGTTCGCGAAGCGGCGTAGTATAGTTAACTGTAGATACCACTACCTACAGAAGAACTCACTTGTCTTGAGCGTGAGTTGTAGCTTCTTGTACATAGATTCTACATTCTAAGAACTTGAATTTTACACTATTATTCTACTAACATGTTACTTTGAAAATTATTGCAATGTTTAAAATGCACAATTGTAATTATCAAATAAAAGACACGTACTATCTCAAATGCGAGACAAAAATTTAAAGATGGAAGATGAAAGATGAACATTACGATAAATGAAAGCACTCGAAATATACCATGAATGCCTTCATTCATCTATATGATAATAACTGTGTAGTAGAGTAGTAGTAAATGTAAGTTAGTTTGTTATGTTAGTTAGTGAACAAATACATAAATTCGTAATTAGAGTCACCCACTTAGTTACATAACTGATTTTAAGTTGGGGACATTAAATTTAAAACCGATTAAGTCAACCCTATTATAATATATTATAATAATGTCGTGTCGTGTCGTGTCGTGTCGTGTCGTGAACTTGTCATCGATTCTGAAGGTCACTGGTTCGTTTCTGGTTGGGCACCAGAGAACGTCACAGATTGTCCTCTTGTGTAAATCAGTTTTTATACGTGACTAGGATAGACGTTAAATCAATAAATAAAATAAATACAAGTTGTTTCAGAACAACAGAGATAGCTTGCGTGCAACAAGCGAGATACTCTAATTCGGGAGGTCATGGGTTGGAATCCCGCCAACGGCAATCCTGACTGAAGGTTTCTTCCGAGATGTTCTTCAGTAGTTAATGCAAAGGCACAGAGTGCTTCTGAAGAGGTAGCCCCGGTAACTTATGTAACCCTTTAAAATTAATTATCAATTCGTATTTAGAATCTAACCACACTCATATAACTTATTTTCAGTGGGACGTAAACCAAAGCGCCTAAGCCAACCCTGCAGGCCCCGACGAAATCGACGAGTGAACGATAACCAACCAAACATCGATATTTTTAATAGGTAATATAGCAATCAGTGGTATGGACAGTGCGAACATTCGCTGATCAACGCCAAAATCGATATAAGGCCGATTCAGAACAACTGAATTTATTGTGTGCCTCGTTGCTAGGACGGCTCCAAAGTCACAGTTTACTAATTCCTAACCCAAGAATTGATGGACAAGTCCAAATCAGAAGTTAAAAACCATCTGGCTAGAGCGGGAATCGAACCCCAGATCTTTTGAAATGGAAGCAGATACGCTATAACTACAAGACCAACGAGCCACATAATTGGTATAATACATATACCATACATAATACACATATAATGGGCATCCTTACGAAAAGCACACTCTAATAAAGCACACTCTAATAAATTGTCTGACAAAGTGTCGAAATATCCGTAAATTGCAATCTTTCGAGAAGTAGAACTAGATCTAGATCAAGTGGAATTCTCAGATACGTCCTAGGTCTTGTTTTCGATTATGGATTTTGACTTACGCGTTCACTTTCTTTCCCAAAATTAGTCACAATTTGTCTTGATATAGTCGCCATGTTCGAAACCAAGACTTAAAACTAGAGTGCACTCCCAATAACTTGTTCGTATTTCTTATTGATGATTTCTATAGCGTTAAATTAAAAAGTTATTTAATTCCCAGTTTATTAATTGATGTATGTGTCGTTTGCAACTAATGCAACTTATATTCCTATACTCAAATTAAATTTATAGGTATAACAAATTTAAATAACAAAAATATATATATTGAAAAAATCTCTTTTTGTGAGCAGAAAATTTATAGTTCGTGACACCTAAAGTGTTGTTTATTCTATATTTATTGAAATAAAATATTTTTCTTGTAAAAAACAACTCTTGATATCCTGTTTTTAGGACAGCCTTCTAGTTTGTCCTTCGTAAAACATGAATTAGATTCACCACTGATAGGACATCATTGTTGTAATGTTATCAGCTGTGTGCGACTTGCATAACGTGTGACATGTTATGACGTTTCTGAGAGATAACATATTAATTGTGTTGGGAATGTATTAAAAAGAACTGCCATGAATTGAATAGTCACAAGTTTCGGTAATATAATTAAAAATAATTTTTTTGATTAAATCGTCCAATTCCTGAAATTTAAATTCGTATAAAAAATGGTCCGATGTTGTGAGATTGGATTGATGAATACAAATATGATTTGACGTCCAGATTGTTTATAAAGCTTTTCTACACTATAAAAATATGTGTTAGATACAATCCGGTAGTTCCGAACTCGTAATAATAAGACACGAGTCCGAACTTCTGGATTTTATCTCACATATTTTTTGCTTTTTGACACAGTTACGTAAGAATTCAATAGGAAGGTTCTTTCTTTAAACGTTTTTATAAATTGATTCTAAAAAATGTAAATACAAACATAATTGGATGAGCGTAGCGAGCGAAGCGAAGATTCCATTTCACTACACTGGAGAAAAAAAATCCGGAATGTTTTTTTTTTCTTTCTTTCTGTATTTTTGTGTGTTTGTTAACACGATTCCGGCTAAACCGATACTCCGATTGCAATGAAATTTTATGGAGACCTTCGAAATCTCTGAACTTAGAACTGCCACGTTTTTGAGCGCAATCGGGAAATTTTTTCACATAAAAAACGCAATTTTACGATTTTTTTCGATTTTAAAAAATTTCTTCGACTTATAACACCTACATGCTTTATCCGATTGTAATGATTTTTTCACAGAACCTTAATTTTATGAATTAAGATATTCGTGTGAAATTTGAGCGTAATCGAAAAATTATTTCTCATGCAAATTGCAATTTTACGATTTTTTCTTTTTAAAAAATTACGATTAATTAAAACAATTAAGTTAATTTTTTATTTAATTTAATTTAATTATAAAAATTTAAAAAAATCTTCGACTAAGTAATGATTTTTTTCACAGAACAACAGAAAATCCGCGTAACACATAGCAGCTCAATGCACCATATACGCTCATCCAACAACGCGGCGGGACTTAAGCGTTTTCCTAGTAATTAAATGAGCGAGCGAAGCGATTGTGTCTGTGTGATTTATTTATTTATAAATGCGCCGATAAGGGAGAGAAAACAGCTTCCGAAAGGATAGATTTTCTCAAAAACGTGGAACTAAAAGGACTTAAATGTGACGGAAATGACGTTAAGATATAACTAGGAAAACGCCAAAGTCGTTGTTAAACGAGTGAGTTAGCCGAGTGTTTTGACTTTAAAACCGGACCGTCTGGTCACCTTACAGGAACTCACTCTGCTTGCCACAATAATTATTTAAATTGAACATTCAAAATGCGAATCGTATTCAAAACGTATTAGCGTGAAACATTAACAAATTTCCAAGATAAAACAAAATCACCTAATTTTTATTTCCCATTTAACACCCCTCAAAAATAATATGTGGGTGTAAAAATATAAAAAAGTTAGACTGACGGGTATCGAACCCCATCCATCCGTGCGGTAGGCTAAATGGAATTACCACTAGGCCATGCAGGCCACGTCAGCCATGTCCCGCTAACTGCTACGAAACAAATGCCATTGATATTATTAAAATTCACATTTTTTATTTATTGTAGGCTTAAATCGCAATGGATCAAGCTGATTTTGTTAACAGTTCTTAGTAAACTCGTACCGGATGTCTGTTTAAAATTTCAGCGCAATCTGTTCAGCGGTTCGGCTGATTTTCGACGTACAGACAGACAGACAGAATCACAGAATAAGAGCCGTTTGAGTTGAATGGAGACACTCAGTCGCTCCGCTCCCTCGTTTAATAAAGCAAAACAATATTATAAACTTAGAAAAGCCTGATGGGCTTCTTCCTTTCCGTCTGGATACTAGAAACCAAGGAGAGAATAAACAATATTAGGGTTTGTATTGGTCACCAAAGAAAACAGTTAGTCTTTACTTGGACAGTGCCTGACAGAAGAGGAGCTCCCCATCAAGGACGGAGCAGAGCGCCTCTCGATCGCACCATGTCTGTGTGTGTGTCTGTATGTCGCTCACAGGTCAAATTACTGAACCGATTGAGCTGAAATAAAAGATAACTAAGTGAAATAAAAAAACTAAACATGTTGACAGATGCCTACCAAGATCTATTGAATCTCCATGAGTCAGGTATCCCGAAGGTCCGCTACTCTCACCTTACAATATTTCCTTTTACTTTGTTACGGATGTGTTTCTATTGTATTTTTTGCATTTCAATGGGTGTTATATAATGGCGTATCACGAATAAATTATACTTTGTTTGATTGCGAGATGTGAAATACATATCGTTTAGATTTTAAACATCAATCAAGTTCAAAGCAGTTTCACTTTCACTTTTTCATTCATTACTTTTTGTCCCATTGGAACGGGTAAAAATATATTTATTTATTATTTACAAAAAAACAAAAATGGCGTCAAATCGAAAACAAAATCTATTGTTTACCCAGATTAAAATTTTAAAACGTTATGGGTCGTGAATCTGGAATCTTCGTCATCCAAAATGAAAAGTAAATTTCTTCTCGTTTGTTCTGTTCTAGGCAAGTGGGTGTCACAGCTGTGGTTCTTCAAGTGGTCAGACGGGAGGCCAGATAATGATAAATGTGGTTCATACAGTACACAATCTAATGCAATCTACGATTGGACCGATCTCTGTACAGAGACGGACAATAAACTCGCGTACGTTTGTGAAAGACCAGTACATGTTTGCTCCCCAGAGATATCCCATCTATCTACGGATATATATTGCTTGGTTTGACTTTCCATCGTCTAATCAAGATAACGAGAGATAAGTACTTGATTATTCCCTGATTCCCTGTTTCTGATTTTTGTCAAACCTCATATTCTTTTGAGTGGAATCGTATAATGAATCCTTTTTTATTTCTCGCTTTATTTTTTAAATTATTTTTCGATTTGTATTTATTTCCTTCTTTCGATTCTTTTTTGTTTTTAATTTTCCATTTTTTTGTGGGGGGGGGGGGTCAGTTACGGTAAAAAACGACTGTTGAAATTGCGCATGCTAAAAAGATAATGAATTTGAAGAATTTACTGACTTTTATTTTGTTTAGGCCTATTAGCAATAACCTTTTGCTGCACGTGTGACAAAATGTTACAAATTAAAACTTGTCTATATCAATATTCAGTTTGAATGTCGCAAAAGGTATTTTTTTTTTAAATGTCAAAACAATAATTAATGAAAGTCGACTTCAAAAAATTCACATTCCTATAGAACTACACGCATAATTCCACCACCACCCTCTCCCCTAATAAGCAATCACGTAATCTATGCGATCATGCGAGTAATGTTAAGTCTGGACCGGCACCTCCACCAATTATTTATACTAATAAAAAAATCTTATACTTTTTTTGACTTTCTGGTTGGCTTCAAATACCTGCCCGAAATTTCTGGTATCCGCTCACCACTTTCTTACCCTAGCTCTTGAATCGAATGGAGACACAATTAGTTAATATAGGCCCTATGCAAACTTATTGTCTAACCCAATACTTATTCAAACAGTTTTGATTTGTTAAACTCAATTTTGAATATCGTTTTAAGTATAGTGTATTAACTCGTTTAGTGTCTGCTGCTTTTATTGTGTAAACTTTGTAATTTAAATGCGGGTAAACAATAGGTTTTTCCAATTATACCCCGAACATTTCATAAACATTAAATGAATAGATATAATAATATATATAGTAAAGAATAAATATTTAATGTAAATACTTGCAACGTATAATGTAGTCCACTAGTGTAAATTTAAAAGAGAAGGGAGGGGAAAATGTACCGGCACGTGCCACCTTCGAAATCTATCGGAAAATTACCACGAAAGGACTATGTACCTTGACTCATAATAAATTATAGATTTATTAGAGACTACCTCGTAACTTGACATTCATTTAGGTGGCACTTTAACGTCCCCCAACGAAAATCCTGCAGGCCCCGAAAATCAGAGAATGAGTGGGATACCGAACCTAAATACAATATTTTTAATTGAACGATACATCGAGAGACTTGGACAGGGAACAAGCTGAATACGCTAGCTCAACGGCCGTTCCCAACTCTGAATTAACAGGTTTCGTTGTTAAAGGGCGGCCGTTTTAACACTCCCTAACAAGCTGGAGGTGTAACCTACGTGTTAACAGTCGGACTTGCTGGAGCGACCGGGGCCTGGCCTACGTGGAAGAATAGTTAACCATAGGAAAGAGTCACACAGTTCCCTTTTTGTCCCCTGTAAAATCTGCCTGGAACAATTAAGTATGTTTCAGCGTTAGGGATGAAAGAATAGCATTTATATTTATTAAAATTGCTATTTAACCATTCAGAGAGAAAGGTCTTTGGAGCTGTCATCTAGTTAACCCTCCCCTTTTTATTAAACGTAACATGTTCAGAGTAGAGCGTCTGAATCTCCCTGACCAGCTGAAGTGCATTAACATCGGTGTTCGAGTGGAACCTAAGCGACCTGAGTCGGCTAAACCGCTGGAGGAACATATTAGTTATTATTAGGGAAAGGATGTTCAGGACATCTCCTTTTTTCTCTTGGTAAATACATGCCTGGAAAAAAGTTTTAAGTATGTTTCAAGCGTTAGGGATGCCAAAAATATGCATTTTATTTTGCCTTAAAATGCCTATTTACATCATTTCATGAGTAAAGGTCCTTTTTGGGTATTCTTAAGGTACTATTGTCCTATTTTTATAATTTTTTTAAAATGGATGCAAAACGTGCGAGTGTGAGTGCAGTGTCGAGCTTATGTGAAATGAAATTAAAACACTTATGTTTGATATATCGACAAAACTTACCCCCCCCCCCCCCCTCTCAATGAAAATGTATTGGTGTAACTGTAATAAAACATTACTGAAAGTAATGAAAACAATAGAATTCGATTAAATTGAATAGATCCTTTTTTGTTTTTTTATGTCCTTTTTTGCTGTTTTAAAGGTACTATTTGCCTGCCTTTTTCTCACTTTGAAAGGTCCTGAACATCCTTTCCCTAGTTATTATATAAATATTGTAATTAAAGATATTCTCATTTTGTTTGAATTTTGTATATGAAATATATCGGAGGGAAGAAGTGTAGATAGTACACAACCTTAAAAAATACTGCATTGGTTTTAGTAATAGAGGAAGAGGAGGAAGCTTATAACAGAAGTGAAACTGAAAAGTTGACTCTCATTTCAATTGAAATAAACAGAGCGAAGAAATTATGAATCATAGTAAAATAATAAAGAAACTAAAGAAATTGCTTCATAGATTTTTTTGTATGTACACATATCTTTTTTTAAATCTAAAATTATTAATGCTGGGCTATATAGAGAAAGGAAGTTGATAACATTTCTGACCAACACATAATGAAGTTTTAGGTTGTTGTAAGGATCTTGTGATAAGCTGAAATTTTCGGTTATTTGCCTTTGTTACATAACGCCAGAATTTGAATTGATAAGTACGCATATTTTATTAGAACAATGTAGCCTAGTGTAGCTTAGTTCATTTGTAACTTCAAGCAATGGAGTCGGTTTTTCGAGTGTTCGTGGTCTATTCCATATTGCTGGTACGATTTGAGTATTAAACATACGTTTTCTAGTATTCTTACTTATAGATTGTAAAAAATAGATTTGTATTAGAGGTACGTAAAAATAGGATTTTAAAGTCTTATTTTATAGCGTTTAATAGCGTCTATTTTTTGGCCATATTTTAAAAAAAATGTGTATGAAATTTTCTCATATTTTTATCTTGAAATTATGTCATCAAGTCTGTATTAATTTCAACTGAATTGAAAAATGTATAAACAATTATAACCATCTATGTTAAATTCAAATTTGTCTGGACTTGAGCATTTATACTCAAAACGCTATTTTTACGTATCTTTTATTTTTATTAATCAAATTTTATGGCCATTCCATACGCCAAAATACATACTCCAAAATAGGTATAGACAGTAATTCTACTTGGATCAGCTGTTAAACTTCCGAGTCCGAATCAATTTCAATTAAATTCCTCGCAGTAAACCTGCCCAGGGTGCAATGCATGCTTTTCTCCAGATTTCTAACCATAGGTGTATTGAGCTAGGACAATTGTGAAGGGATGTTCAAGTCTGTTTAGATTCTCATTTTACGCGTTTTCAAATTTGTCATCCAATTTTAGTCGCATCAATTTGTGATTTTTTACAATTGTGAAGAAATTAACAATGAAGACATGCACTTTTCCATTAATTTATTAGGCCTATAGAAAACAAACAAAAATAAATTAAGTTTTCAAGTATTTAGAATCTGTCAAAATGGTCAAAAACACCTAAATAACTACGCATTTTCTGATTGATCTATGATAAATATTGAAAATTAATTTTGATATAATAGGGGCGTACAGATGTCTTTCATTATCAATATAACGAGTTGTATTAAGATTTAATGTATATAGAATGCTCCGACCATCAAATCACGCCGACTTACTCTTTACGTTTTTCTTTTTTCCAAAATATGCTACCAAGTCAAAATATAGCAAATGGCTTTGAAACCTGGCTCTTTTAGAAAATAAAAACATTTTTAAAAATTTTCTGATCTGGTACACGGCCAATATCGCCACCTCAAAATAATTTCAAACTTCAATTCGTCTAGGCACACCGTTCAACGTAGGGTGTTGTGTTTTTGTGACATTAATTTTGAACTGGTTTTCTATAGGCTGACTGAGAGAATTTTGTTTTAAACAATTGTCTTTCCTGCGAATTTTTTCGTTTGGTGGTATTTTGTACCAATTTATACCGCCAAACGAAAAAATTCGCAGGAAAGACAATTGTAAAAAAAAATCTCTCAGTCAGCCTCTAGAAAACCAGTTGAAAATTTATGTAACAAAAACACAACACCCTACGTTGAACGGTGTGCCTAGGCGAATTGAAGTTTGAAATTATTTTGAGGTGGTGATATTGGCCGTGTACCAGATCAGAAAAAATTTGAAAAAAATAGTTTTTATTTTCTTTAAGTGCCAGGTTTTAAAGCCATCTTTATTTTTACTTGGAAGCATATTTTGGCAAATAGAAAAACGCGGTCGAATAGCCTTAAGAGGACTTAATCCCAGCATTATCTTGCCATTAACGACTGAATAAAACCTATAGGAAAACCTTTAGTCAGGATTGTTGGGGGAGGGATTCGTGTCTCGAGTTTAACGCTTGTGCTACATCTTTTGGTTGACTCCGTATACATTTTAAGCACATTTCATACGATGAAAAATGCACAAACCAAAAAAAAAGTACAAAGATGAAACAAATTGTATTGCGTCCAAAATAAATCACAAATAACTTTGCGAAAGTCGGCAAAATCGTAGGGGAATCGTCTTAATCCAACACTTTTACGGATATCTTTAAATATTGACTCTCCATTCATAGATAAAATTGTGTTTCTTTACTTTATTATTCTTGATGAATTTCCCTTTAAAATAAGACCAAATACAATCGGAAGAGACGACTAGAAGTAGTTGTAAATATTGACTTTTAGCAAATTTTGGTGTACATACGACTATGTGATCACTTTTCGTGTTTTTTTTAGTCGCGTTGATGGATGAGCCTCTTTTTTGGAAGTGCTTTTATGAACGCATTGTAGGTGATTGTTGTCAAGTTTCTATTGTTACTTGTTAATTGTTATTATATACCTAAAAAGCTCATATTAAAACCTTTATTCCATAGATTCTGGATAATTTTTTCAACTTCTTCTTTCAAAAGGCAATACATCACCATAACCTTAATCTCCTTGTAAAATATGAATGATGTAGCCCCACCCTTTTAGTCAGAATCGGCCCAAATCGCGAAAATATTGCATTCAAAATCGAAAAAACTCGTAAAAGTACGATATTCAGGAGAAATATTTTTTCGGTTATACCAAAAAACGTGGCACGTCTAAGTTCAGAGATTATGAAGGTTCCCTACAATTTTCATCAAGATCGCATATGCCGTTTCACCGGTAGAGCGCAAACAAACAAACAGACAGAAAAAAAAAACATCCCGAGCTAATTTTTTGGGGGGAGTCAGTGAAATTGAAGTCTTTGCTTCGCTCATCCAATAAATACTCACTTCTGTGTATAACTAATCACATCGATAAAAGTCAAAGCAATGTTTGGATGAGCGTAGCGAGCGTAGCGAGCGGAAGCGAAGACTTCAATTTCACTGACCCCCCAAAAAATTTAGCTCGGGTGTTTTTTTTTTTTTTTTTTTTTTTTTTTTTTCCGTCTGTTTGTTCGCTCGATTCCGGGCAAACGGCATATGCGATCTTGATGAAAATTTGACCGGACCTTCGTTTTCTCTGAACTTAGAGGTGTATTGTTTTTGGGTACAATCGAAGAAATATTTCTCATGAATATCGTAGTTTTACGATTTTTTTCGATTTTAGTGCGATATTTTCGTGACATTTGGGCCGATTCTGACCAAACGGGTGGGGCTAGAACGTTCATATTTCACATGGACATTAAGATTATGGTGATGTAGTACCTTTTGAAAGAAAAAGTTGAAAAAGTTAGCTAGAATCCATAGAAATAAAGGTTTTAATATTAGTTTTTCAATTTTTAGTGCGATATTTTCGTCACATTTGGGCCGATTCTGACCAAACGGGTAGGGCTACAACGTTCAGATTTCACATGGACATTAAGGTTATGGTGATGTAGTACCTTTTGAAAGAAAAAGTTGAAAAAATTAGTCAGAATCTACAGAAATAAAGGTTTTAGTATGAGTTTTTTGAAGTTTATAATACCAATTAACAAATAACAATAGAAACTTGACAACAATCACCTCCACAATGCATTCAAAAAGCACTTGCAAAGGAAAAGTGCAAACAAACGCACAAAACGCAAAAAAAAACTTACAAAAAAAACGCTCATCCATCAACGCGGCGGGACTTTAGCGTTTTCCTAGTAATAAAGAACAGTGCTGTGTGATTCATATCGGTTTGTATGTATGTAACAACAGTAACAATAATTTCAAATTTAAGACTTTCGCGGTCCGGAATATTGTAAATAATATTAACCGGTCGGGCCATTTTGCCGCGTCGAATATGTTTTTATTGTTTTATCGATGAACTCTTGACAATAATTTGTTGCAATTTGATGGAAGGCTGGGGCCTAGTCATGGTAAGTTTGGTAACTGTCTGTTTTTGGTGTTACTTTGTTTTTTCTTCCTAGAGCCTTGTCTTGGCTAATATTTTTTTTTATTTTGTAAATTTATTTATTTAACGTCTATCATATTTAGTTATAAAAACTGATTTACAAAGGAGGATAACGAAATAAATATAATTACATAGATGCCGCCACAACAATGAACTACAGTTAAGTAAATATTTGAAATAGTAATATTACAACAACAATGCATTAAAACACAACAATTTTTGGATGAGCGTAGCGAGCGAAGCGAAAACTTCAATTTCACTGACCCCCCAAAAAATTTAGCTCCAATGTTTTTTTTTTTTTTTTTCCCGTCTGTTTGTTCGCTCGATTCCGGGCAAACGGCATATGCGATCTTGATGAAAATTTGAGGGGACCTTCGTTTTCTCTGAACTTAGAGGTGTATTGTTTTTGGGTGCAATCGAAGAAATATTTCTCATGAATATCGTACTTTTACGATTTTTTTCGATTTTTAGTGCGATATTTTCGTCACATTTGGGCCGATTCTGACCAAACGGGTGGGGCTACAACGTTCATATTTCACATGGACATTAAAATTATGGTGTTGAAGTACCTTTTTAAAGAAAAAGTTGAAAAAATTAGCTAAAATCTATAGAAATAAAGGTTTTAATATTAGTTTTTTAATTTTTAGTGCGATATTTTCGTCACATTTGGACCGATTCTGACCAAACGGGTAGGACAACAACGTTCAGATTTCACATGGACATTAAGGTTATGGTGATGTAGTACCTTTTGAAAGAAAAAGTTGAAAAAGTTAGTCAGAATCCACAGAAACAAAGGTTTTAATATGAGTTTTTTGAGGTTTATAATACCAATTAACAAGTATAACAATAGAAACTTGACAACAATCACCTATAATGCATTCAAAATGCACTTGCAAAGGAAAAGTGCAAACAAACGCAAAAAACGCAAACAAAAAACTTACAAAAAACCGCTCATCCATCAACGCGGCGGGACTTTAGCGTTTTCCTAGTGGTAACAAATAAAAAGGATATTAAATGCAATTATAATGAATCAAATATTAAAATTGTTGGAAAACAATAATTACGAAAGGAAAAAAGGAAAGGAAAAAAAAGAACGAAAGAAAAAAAAATCATTAATAAAGAAAAACGAAACGAAAAAACTGATTATAATTAGACGATCCTACTTAAACGAATATGAGGTTTGCCAAAAATCAGGAACAGCAAATCAGGGAGTAATCAGACTTTCGCGGAAGAAACTACCGAACGCGAATCTTCATTCTTGTCTTCGAATCTTGATAACAATTTAGTACAAAAGATCATGACTCTAATATATAATTATATCAGATATATAATTAGTGAAAATTATTCAAGTCAAAAAGTCAAAAACTGATCACAGCAATGATACAGGACACCTAACTCAAGTTGCAAACTCCACCAGTGGCCGGCAACCAGACAATCTCGGCTTTGTAAGTTTCTTAGTTAGTTTAATGAGGAAAACCCACACAGCTTGGCTGAAAAGTTAATAAATATTTATATTCGATGCGGCGAAATGTCCCGGACAGGTTATTTAATTTACAATCACAATAAAAACAATTAACAGCTATTGTTTAATGTTGAATGTACACTATTTCTCTCTTAGGTTGTGAATGGCAGGGAGCACAATAATGGAGCCCCGAACTTCAATCTCAGGGGTTCGAAACCCGTCTCAGCAAATAAACAGGTATGTTTAAGTAGAGGTCAATGTACATTTATACAAATTTATTTTTATTTGTATTTATTAACTTAACACATTGATTTGTTAGGTTGCTACAAAAGGGCGTAGCCCTTTTCACATTTAGTGTCTAGCAACCTACTAAATACTAATACATTACAATAAAATTAATTAAAAAATACAGCGACCCAATAATAGAAAACAATGCAATATACTTGTGTGTAGGCGTGTAAAAAGTGAGAGTGATGAAATTATGGCAAACACTAATGGTATTGAGCATGTTTGTTTTGTTTAATTTAGTGAATATAACACAACATATTGTATTTGTATCATAAGCATTGTGTTTTGGGCTTATAAATATAATTAAAATATAAATTAAAGTGTACAAACAAATTGATGCACGGAAGTTGGCGGGACACTACATAACCGATGTCAAAGTCGTTTCAAGAAAAACTGACGTCTAGCATTGCATTGGATAGCAGAAGTGTAGTTAATAATGTAGACATTATGTCCTATGTCCTTGGAAGGCAATACGATATTTGCTAGTGGTTTATTACAAAGATTTTAAATTATGTAATTTTTTAATCACTTAAACCCTTTGGAGCCTTTTCTTCTGCTTAAAACACCCCTTAAACACCCAATACAGACTCTTTTCTTCTTCTTCTTCTTCTTCTTCTTCTTCTTCTTCTTCTTCTTCTTCTTCTTCTTCTTCTTCTTCTTCTTCTTCTTCTTCTTCTTCTTCTTCTTCTTCTTCTTCTTCTCAATGATTTTTTATTAATTATGATTGTTACAGTCGTATTTTATGTTTTGCCACTACTGTTTTTGACAATTTTTTTCCGTTTAAATAGTTCGATTCCCTGTTTATAATCAAGATGCTCTTTTTTTCTTCAGAAATTTGCCTCGCTGGCTTTCGGCTGCCCTGGCTTGGATGTCGGTGAAGTTAACATCAGTTGCACACATGAGAACCTAGAGAAGAGATTCGGCCCCGGTCTAGACTGCTCAGAGAAAGTCCCTGTAAAAACCCAGGTTGTGTTCCTGAACTGTTCCCAGCCGGGCTACGCTATAGTCGAGAGCTACAAGGTCATTACCTGCAAGTTCCCGGGGAAGTGGGATAATGAGATGTTCACTTGTGATGGTAAACACCACTTTTCTTTCTTTCACACGATATAATAGAATTTTTAACTGAAATATATTATTCTTCATAATGCGAGTATAATTTTCTTCTTGAATGGAATAATGTAAAGCAAGGTTGATATTCCTAGGACTAACAAACAAGTATAGCGACACATCTCTTTGCAATTGGTGGAAGTTAGTAGTTAACATTTATTTGTAATCTAAAAAAAAAAATGTAAACCGATATGAGATTTAGAATTAACTCGTTTGCGTATTTTATTTACAGCAAATATCAAATATAATTGTAATTTCAATATTTTTGTTTAGAAATACCAACAACGGAGGCTCCGTCAACAACACCAAATGCCACTACAACAAAACTTACTACAACAACCAAGAAGACAACACCAAAACCCAGAACAAATGCAACAACAACAACAACCAAGAAACCAAAAACCAAACCAACCACAGCAAAGACAACAGCTGCCAGTACTACCACTGTTCCAACCACAACAGTTTCTAGTACAACTACCCCTGCAGTTACGACTACCACCACTTCTACTGGTTCAACTACCACTACCACATCCGGGACTACTACCACTCCTCTTTCAACAACTACCACTGTTACTCCTACTTCCACTTCCACCCCCACTACCGCTACTACCCCCACTACAACTACTACTACCCCTACCACTACCCCCACTACCACTACTACCTCAAATACCCTTACTACCTCTACTACCCACTCTACTACTTCCGAACCTACTACCATTTCTACCCCCTCTACTACTTCAGAACCTACTACCACTTCCAACCCCACAACCGCTACTACCCCTACCACTACACCCACTACCACTTCACCCACTGCCACTACCACAAATACTCTTACCACCTCTACATCCCCCACAACTACTACACCTAGTACCTCCACAACTCCTGGAGCGACTACCATTACTACGACTCCAACATCTAGTTCTGCAACCACAGCTGTCGCTGCAGCTTCTACTTCTTCCTGCTACAAGCTGGGTAAGTCTGACCTAAGTAACATTTTTAAATGTGAATAAGATATGATCAACCATATTGTAATTACTTTCTTTTCGCGGTGTATTCGGGACAATGTATTTTCAGCTCTATGCACTCTTTGCATACGTTTATTTACTATGTACCATGTTTTTATATTTAAGTGTTGTTTGATGCAGTAATAGTTTTGTAACCGACATCAAAAAGGCCACCTGAGTTTTTTATAGTAATTTTCTTAATATTGATTAGGAAATATTTGAATTGTTAAAATATTCTTCAATAAAGAAAAGCGCATATCTTTTGTTAAGAACCTTCTAGTAAAATTTTGTGGTAAAACAATTCGGAATATTTATAGAAATTCGCTCGATATGGTGATCAAATTATTTTTTAAAAATACATTTGAGAGTTAGACACTGTCAAAAATGTTGTCTGAGCTCATCCAACCGTGTTAATTGTTCGTTCTAGTTGTCCCGGACGGATACACAGTTGTAGACAAAGTTGGTTCTATCAAACTATCCAAAGATCCAAAGGAACACAAGGATGCAGTTGATGACTGTAAAAAAGATGGCGCCTTCTTATTGGTTGTGAATAATCAGGAAACGGAAGATTACTTGGTTGCGATTTCCAAAGATGCAGCTACATATTACAAAGATGCCTTACACCCTGGACAGATCTGGACAGGATTATCATACGTGCAGACTGACAATTCGGGGCTAACTTATGAATGGAAAACCGACCGTGGTAAGAAAATTAAAAATATTAGTAGTAATAGTATTGAATGATGATAGTGTCGTAAAAGTTTTCCCCGACTGGGGATCGAACCCAGAAGCTCTGGCTTAACGCGCCATAGCTCTACAAATTGAGCTACCGAGACTCAAGACAATCCTTCACTAAATTGCTATTTGTTGTGATCGTTGTCAACCGTGATAAGAATCCAACAGAAGACTGCTATGTTCCTGTCATTACTGAAAGAACACATGTAAGATCCAATATTTATAACATTCTTTCTAATTATTGTATACTTGTGTTAGATATCTTGATATCCTATGTTGAACCATGGAGTTTAAATATACTCCATGGTAGAACTACTGCCCGCACATAAAGCTAGCTGTGGGACATGACGCCCTCTAGTGGTTTTATTGTGAAGTATACTAGGAGACTGTTGTTGCTATTAGAGGAAGTGAGTGTATTTTTGTTGTTGTTTTGAAGTTCAAGAGAATACAGATTGCCTTGCTTTTAAACCAGTACTTCTACTTATAGCTAGCTCGTTCCAGATCCTTCCAGACAGTCCAGCTAACATTGGCAGATTCGCAAGTATAGCAAGCTAGGGTGATATTATGATAGTATATCAGGATCGTTTACTAGTTACTGTGGTTATATATCCCTAAAATTAAGATAAGTAATTACAAAACTGAATTCAAGGCAGGATTACAAAAGACAACTTACAAATACACAAAAATCACCCACAATAATTTTATTAGTGGCGACATTACAAATAAATTTAAAAAACGTTTGCATAAAACTCATTTTTAAATGCGTTTTCCTTTGGCATGCACTCTATTCACTCTGAAACTTCCCTATTGCACTCGCCTAGTGTTACAATGCGGGATTTTTTAATTTAAAAAATATAAATCAATTTATTGAAATTAGGCATAAATCAAATTAATGGATGAGCGAAGCGAAGACTTCAATTTCACTGACCCCAGGAATAATTAGCTCGGGTGTTTATTTTTCTGTTTTTTTTTTCTGTCTTTTTGTTCGCTCTCTACCGGGCAAACGGCATATACGATCTTGATGAAAATTGGAGGGGACCTTCGAAATCTCTGAACTTGATTTGCCACGTTTTTTGGTACAATCGAAGAAATATTTCTTATGAATATCGTATTTTTACGATTATTTCGATTAATAATGCGATATTTTTGTGACATTTGGGCCGATTCTGACCAAACAAGTGGGGCTACAACGTTCATATTTTACATGGACATTAAGTTTATGGTGATGTAGTACCTTGTGAAAGAAAAAGTTGAAAAAGTTAGCCAGAATCCATAGAAATAAAGGTTTTAGTATGTGTTTTTTGAGGTATATAAAAATAATTTACAATTGTAACGTACTATAGAAACTTGACAACAATCACCTACAATGCCTACAAAAAGCAAGTCTTCGGGCCTCCTGATATTTTGCATTCTAATCATAGCAATTAGTACTACTTTATAAAAATTATCCTAATTTAACAAAAATGATTTTGCAATGGAACTTGAAGAAGAAAAGAGATCCCACGCATACTAAAAACTTAAAAAAAGCTTATCCATCAACGCGACTAAAAAAAGCGTTCGCCGCTTCGGCCGCTTCGGCCCAGTAATAAAAAATAAGGAATTTAACTACATTACACTTTTACTCAATTTTGAGCTAACAACCAACGAGTTGTGATTGCAATGTTTGAATCACTAAGTGTTTTTTTTAAACATTAAAAATGTGAATTAAATCGAATACCTCATAGTGTTTTTAATGGGATGGTCTAATAAATAATTAGTTTATTTTGGTTTTTATTTTTTGATGATTTTTTTCACATTTTTCTGTTTCGTGTATCTCATTTTTTTTAGTCCATTTCACCACATATTTTTTAATATATAATTTGAATATGTTATCGAAATTTATTGTTGTCTTTATCATACATTGTTGTTGTTGTTATATCATTATTTTAAACCTGTCCATTTTTGTAATTTTTTTTTTTTTTTTACTTTTCCTTCGAAAATAATATTGTTTTATAACTGAATATGATAGACGTTAAAAAAATCAGATTATACAAAAAAAGTTTATCAACGAAATAAATTCTATTGAAATATAAAATCATTATTTTGATATTTTATTAAATTTCAATTTATAAAAATGAAATGAAATTTTTCTTTTAGGGGCGTCGTTGTCGAGCATTCCATTTCACAAGTGGGCCCCCAACAAGCCCTACGGCGGAAAGTGTACTGTCTTTTCCTCAGTTGACAAACTTCACTATGATTCTGGCATGTGCTATGAATCCAGCAAGAAGCAGCCGTACGTCTGCGACAGACCGTACGATTACATTTGCAACTGAGTAAAGATATTCGCATAAGAAGACAATTTTACGTACTACATCAATGATGTCAATAAAGAATATTTTTGTCAGTTTGTTTTACTTAAAGAAAAAAAATTAACGCACTATTTGCAGAGTTGATTTTCTTCCACTTGTTTTTAAAGAGAATAAAGATTGTGTAAGTCTTGAAAACGATGGTAGTGTTTTAAAATGAAACAATAGCATGGGTATCTATAGTGGTTCCAACGAAAGAATGCAGATAGCTCGAAATTGTTTTCCCAACCTAACAACTTTCACATCTCTATTCACGCTAGCTCAGCGTGGATCTTGCACACGGAGGAACTCTGTGATCTAGCACAGATTTTTGCTTGTGTTGGTAAAATATATTTCTCTTCAATACACAAAGGAATGTCGCCTTCATACCGCGCATTCATACAACCCCCACCACTACAAAGCATCTGCATTCTTTTGTTTTAGCTAGTTTAGTAATTTTTAATTATCCTTATCTTATGTACACTATGATAACATATTTAACACTGTTCAAAACAATACTGTTGTACGCTCTTGGATTAATGCGCATGCAAACTTTCACACGTCAATGCACATGATTAAAAATAAAAGATAATTTAACGAACCGTTGTGTAAATTTATATAAGAATAAATATCTTGTAATATTTGATTTTTTTTCAACTAGAATAGTATTTATTAGCTGTATATAGTATGCATACCAAAATACAACATTACAAATTTACATTTCTTCCAACGATACGTTTTTTTATATTATGCACACAAAGAAACAATACAACCAACCAAAATTTTTTCCAAAGTAACAATAAAAGTTATTTTTTACAGTACATAAATTTTTACACTCTTAAATGTTTAATAAATTTACTAAGGTCCCTCTTAAATACATCCAATGATTTGATTTCTTTTATCTCTGCTGGCAAGTTATTATAGTCTTTGATTCCTGAATAAAAACAGACTTCATTAGTTTACTCTTTTTACAAAAAGTTGATCATTGTTTAGAATTCTATTCCTGTATTTATAGTTTGAGAAGAATTAATTTATGCTGTTCATACAATCTGTTAAATAATGTGGCATCATTCCTTTCTTGATTTTGAAAATTGGTGTTAATACTAAATACATGCTATTATCCTTAATTGACAACCAGTCAAAATAATAATAATAAAGAAGAAGAAGAATGAACCACTTTAATTTTGTTGTTCTTGGACGAAGAATATGAAGAACTTTGAAGAATTGAATAACGTATAGTAATAAATGTAGGATCATTCCATTTTATATAATCAAATACATCAATGACATTAACGAATTTAACACTGTTATCTTCTCACCTTAACAAACTTAAAGAAAAAAAGAAAATCTGTTTAATTTAAATTATGAAAAATAAAATGTGTGAGCTACTTTCTTATACACAATCCTTAAAAAAAAAAACTAGAATGGATTAACCTTACACTATGAATTGAACAATGCGGCATTCCTAGTTATTTGTTAGTTTGTTGCATCTAAATCCAGACTAATCGCTGAAATGCATCTATTTTTTTCTTCACTCGTATTTGGGCCATAGTTCAACTCGCAACCTTCTCGTAGTTTGGCCCGTGAGTAGAGGAGTATCACTCCCTGAAACTAATGGCGAGCTCTGTGTCGTCGTCGGAGAACTTTTCCTTTCCATTTGACTACCTCCCCGACGGCGACGTCAGTGACAACACGAACGAATGATGACACAGACGAAGATGAAGACGACCACGACGTGGGGGAACCACTGCCCCCCCCCCATTCGCTTGTGGCTTGGTCTGACCAGCACAGGCCTGTCCACCCCTTGTCCCCCCGCGTCTCCCCTTACGTTCCTCCCCTAGGAAAGAAAAGAAGTATACATGGTGGTAACTCACACTTATAGAAAATATTTTATCTTGGAGGCGCGAATAATTTTAGCTGTTAAAGCGTCCTAAAACTACTACTTCTTCTACTAATAATAATAATTCACCCGTATTTCAAAAAGTTGTATGGCAATGATCAGTATTTGACAAATATTACAATGCTACATTAGACCTCCAATTATTTTACTTCTGCTTAGACGAGCAAGTTTAGCAAATGATTCTTCCTGGTCCACTCAAACGTATCTTCTTCTGCTTTATCAGTGTGTTTTGTCGCTCACAAGTCAAATCGGTGGAAAAGGGTTTGGAAACATTTGTGAACATAAAAAAACAGACAGTCTCTGCATTATAAGCGAATTGGCTGCAGTGTTTTTCACAAAACGCGTAACATCATTTTGAACGCCACGATAGACTTAGTGATTGTTGTCTAAGGTTTCATCATCTCCTTATACAATTCTCGTCCGTGAAATATTTATTATTTAACGTCTTTCATATTTAGTTTAAAAACTGATTTATAAAGGACAACTAAATTAATCTAATTACATGGATGCATACACAACAATGAACTACAGTTAAATATTTGAAATACTAATATTACAACAACAATGTATTAAAACACCATAATTTTGGTAACAAATTCAACAAGGATATTAGATGCAAATAATTAATGAACCAAATATGAAAAAGGGGGGAGAGAAAGGAAAAGAAAAGAAAAAATCATAAAAAACGAAAAGAATAAAAGTTATTTATTAGACGATCCCAGTCAAATGATTATGAGGTTTGCCAAAAATCAGGAACAGCAAATGATGAAATAATCAAACTTTCGCGAAAGAAACCACCGAACTCGAGGACAAGATTTGTGGTGTAAACAAACCAGTTCACCAAGCAACGTGAAACTGTTAGGTGCGTTTTATGTGTCCGTAGTTGCGTTCAAACAACTCGTTCAGACGCAGAGTTTCTGATCTGAAGACGCACGGACGCAGAACTTGTTCGTGTCTCATGGTAATAGATTCATGCGGACTTGTATTCACAGATCAACATAAACAAACAACAAAGTAAAAAACCTTTTAAAGCATGTGGGCCCAACCTCGGCCTTATTGAAAATTTCATTGGTATCTCCGAAATGAATCAAGTTTTGGTTCCAACAAAGCCGATATGCAAGGGTCGTAACGTCACACATGGTTCCTCTAGGGCTCTGAATGGTTATTCTCAGTACGGGCGGATCTCTATATCCACACGGAAGTGGCCGGATATGTCCAAAAAAAAGGCTAATTTCCAGTAACACCAAGGCCTTCAATCAAACGAACAGAGTTATTCAATTCTTGTAAGTGTAAAAATTAAATCAACAAATGTGATTTGTTTTTCAACTGTGCATACATATGTGAAAAGCAAACAAAATTAAAAATGTATACCTGTAACAAAGCAAAACTTATGCAGGATACGATATGAGCCATATTGAAAAGTGCATTTGAATGCCATTTCAAGGGTAAATATCAAAGCCCCTGCAGATATGGTGGTTCAATAAAATAATCCGCAATAATGTATTGATCTACCGTACTTTGTTCAATGTCCGTGACACGGTCGGAGGTTGTATATTGGCAGGAAGTTGTTATCACGTATATGACAAACAGAAAATCAATATTTATGTTGGCTTAATGATGTCCTCATGATAAAGAACCATTCAAAATTTGTTTGGGATTGTTATTAATTCAATAAGGCTAGAAACTGATATCATAAGAAATAGAAACAGATGGAAACGTCAGGTTTCTACTGACATGGCACGTGGCGAATTTCAACTGCGAAGAATTCGATCAAGACTTTTTCAGTTCTGATTCGAACCTCAAGCAATGGAGTCGACTTTACAAATGTTCGTGGTGTATTCCATCCTGCTGGTACGATACTTAATATATTCAATACAGGGATTAACATAATATCAGAATACTAAGCGTTCCATCAACATATTTTGTTTATGTTGTTATTATTATTCATTTATTTATTCACCAAGTAGTATATCTATTTTAATACAAATTACTGTTTTAAGATACAACACATTATTACTACATTTTTTTCAAATTCACAGAATAACAGATTATTATTTAAAAATGTACAAACTATCAAATTTAGTTTATGCCGACGCTTTACTAAACCTGGAACATATGTGTTGGCTGGTCTATAATTTCTTGTCATATTGCTATAACAGTGGACCGTAAACAAATGTCCGAAATAAGCAACGTTATCATTGAAGGTAGAAATACTGATTAAAACGTTATTCAAGGAAGTATAAGGCCTACAATCATAATTAGAATAACCAGAAATGTATAGCTTCAAACAGTTATAAGCCAGTATCGGGCTCCTTAGAAAAATGAAAATAGTAAAAATTAAAACAAAAATGAAAATACTTAAGTTTCCCAAAAATATTCAAGATAGTAAAATCAAAATTGTAAAAGCAGAAATATATGGCTTTCAATATATATTCAAAATAGTATGAAGCACCAGACCAGCAATCAGGAGACCAGGGTTTGATTCCCGGCTGTGACGGATTTTTTTGTAATTTCTGGATTGATTTCCATATAGTATGAAAAATATTAGAAAAAAGCAGAAATGTTTAGCATCCAAAAATATATTCTACATAGCAAAAACATAAAATATAATGAACGCCAAAATGTGTGACTTCGCACAAATACTAACGATTGCAAAAACAAGATTAATTATTATTCAAAATGTGTTCTAATATTGCAATGGACAAGGTTTTCTAGGATATTATATGAACATTTTATAAAGTCCATTATACTATCATTTCAGGGTTAAATATCGAAGCCCGGCTATGGTTTGTATTCGTCTGTTTTGATCAACGAGTTTTCGTGGCACGCTCGGAGGCTGTCTATAGACAGGAAGTCGTTATCACGTATGACACACTAAAATCAATATTTATGTTGGGTTAACGATGTCCTCATGATAAATATACATTCAAAAATTTGTTTGGATTGTTATTAATTCAATAGCTATAGAAACTGATTATAATAAGAAAAAGAAACAGATGGAAACGTCAGGTTTCTCTGACATGGCACGTGGCGAATTTCAACAGACAAGATTTTGATTAAGACCTACTCAGTTCTGATTCGAACTTCAAGCAATGGAGTCGACTTTACAAATGTTCGTGGTGTATTGCATCCTGCTGGTACGATACTTAATATATTTAATACAGGGATTTTTATAATATCGGAGTGCTGTTCTCCGTTGACACATATTTTTTGTTTATGATATTATTGCTATTAATTTATTTAACAAGTAAAGCTTTTTCAAAACCAATTACTGTACTACATTTTTTAATTTACTTATTACCAGAATATTAATTTAAAAATTTAAAAAAATTAGCCTATCAAACCTGGGACATATGTGTTGGCTGGTCTTTAATTTCTTGTCTAATTGTTATAATGGTGGTTCGACAACAAATGCCCGAATTTAGCAATGTTATCATTAGAGGAAGAAATATAGATTTAAACATTATTCAAGGAAGTAGGGCCTACAATCAAAATTAGTAATACCAGAAATGTATAGCTTAAAACAGTATACAAAGTATTAAAATCAAGATAAGTGAAAAAAACTAACAAAACACAATAAATAAACCATAGTATCGGGCTACCTAGAAAAATTAAAATAGTAAAAATTAAAGCAAAAGGTTAATTACGTAGTTTCCCAAAAGTATCCAAGATAGTAAAATCAAAATTGTAAAATCAGAAATGTAAAGCTTTCAAAGTGTCCAAAATTGTACGATTTTAATAAAAAGTGAAAGCAGAAATATGTCTTTCAAAATAGTATGAAGCACCTGACCGGCAATCGGGAGACCGAGGTTCGATTCCCGGCTGAGATGGATTTTGTAATTTCCGGATTGATTTTCATTTAGTATGAACAATATTAAAAACAAAATTATAATGATCGCCAAAATGTGACTTCGCACACATATTTACGATTGCAAAAAGAAGATTAATTAATGCTTGTATGTATTGCTTCCTAATCTGTATAAAGACAGTGAAACCAAAATTAGTAAAATCATACTTATACTGCTTCCTTAATTTATTCAGGATAGTCAAATCAAATGAGTTAAGTGGAGGTATGTGTAGTTGCTTATTTAATAATACTTTTTTTCAATGTATTTTTACGATAAAACAGGAATACAAAATGAATGTCTTAACACTCTCGCTACTGGAGTCTACTGAATAGTGGACTACAACTTTATAAATTCAATGCGGTAAATGATGGTTCTTTCAATTTGACTTAGAATCATTTTATCTTTTTCTGTTGATAGAAATAAATATGTTTTTCCCATGTCAATGAGACGAGTAGTACCTTCTTTAGAGAAGATTGAAAATACACATGTCAAAAAATCAGCTAGAAACAACCAATTAATGGTTTGTCCAGGAAATTTTGTATGTTGCTAGTAGTGCTAGTATTTGAGATACACAAAATCTAAAATATGCAAAAATTTCAGAAAAAAATCTAGTTATAGGTGTGTTCACAATTTAAAATCCCCCCCAAAAAATCTTAGAAAATTTGTTGTATATTAATTGTTTATTTTAAAATAAATATTCTAGACGAATTAAATTGAGTAGTGAATGAAACATATTCAAGATTTAAAACACAAAACCAGCAAATTTGTAAATCGATAGGTTTAAAAAAGTATTCAATATAAAATACTCTCTTTCCATTAGCCATTTTTCAGGCATCCTACTTGGTAAGATATCGGTCAGGGGGCGAAACAATAGCTGTACCTAATTGTTATTTATGACATTCACTGTATCGTGCGTATTAAAGGGGCTCCCCCCCATTTTTTTAAACACATAATCATTAGCATAATACTACTCTGAAATGACCGTTTAAAAAATGATATCTTGTTACTGTCATTTTACACGATTAAACAAAAAATTTGGTCCAGAAATTTGCGGAAATAGGCGTTTTGGGAAATTTCTTAAATTGGCTTTAACCTGCACCTTTTTTGTTCCACGTAGGTCGTAGATACTATAGTATCGTACGTGATCGTACCAATCTAAAGTGGTCCTTTATAACACCGCTCCTTGAAACTGTGCACTAATATACACTCAAACACGCCAAAATATGCATTCCAAAATCACACCCCTTCTTGGTATCAGTATATTTGACCAAACCACTTGCCCAAAATACAAAACAGAATAAAGCGGATTTACAGAAAAGGCTGTAGACTACGTCAATAATGCTCAATACTTTTTTGGATCAAAAACCTTCCAAAGTCAAGGTGCATATAGATCGTACCCATGTTATTTCTAATGCGAGATATTTGCCGATGGGACTTAGTTCGAAAAATTCGAAGTTTGACAAAAAAAATTTCAGGTCATGGTGCACCTAATAATTTTTTTGATTTTCTAAATTCATAACTAGTTAGCCTTAATGAAATGTATTTTTCGAGTGTAGCGGGTGTATACTACTTAAGTTCTTTGTTTGTCTGTTCTTTTGTTTCTTTTTATATGTATGGAATAAACTCATGTATCGAAATATTTGTCGAATAAATAAAATGTGCAACATGAAATTCAAAATATTATATGTTGTTGTCCAAGGTTGTTGTTAAACAAGTGAATGGCAGGGAGCACAAGAATGGAGCCCCGAACTTCAATCTCCAGGGTTCGAAACCCGTCTCAGAAAATAAACAGGTATAGGCTGATGTGGATTCATTATTTTGATGAACAAATTGTATGTTCTCTCAGTGTTTTTGTTTTTAATGAGTTTTTGATATTGTTTGTTGTTATTGATGAATTTTTTATTCTGTGATCACATCACAACAACCAACCGCAACCGGCTACTGAGGGCCACACGAGCCTTACATTATCCTTCCTGCCCCATCGGCAGGTAAAAACCAACAAATTAATATGATATTGATGCTTATAATTGTAGAAAACTATACATCCAAAGAAAATGTGACACATTTATCTACTATATATGTAGTACTTAACTAATACACACTCTGATGGAAAAGAACAGTCAAGTCAGTGTAACTTTTATAAACATATTTTAAAACATATTTTTCCTGCGTCATATTATTATATTATTTGATATGTAATTTGCATTTGCGTTTTAACATTTCATTTTTGTCCTTGTTTGAAAATCAGTAAATGTATCTAAATAAGAGAGATATTTATTAATTAAAAATACAAAAATAATAAATTTACAATGAATATTATTTACTTAATTGATATTATATAATAAAAAATTACAAATTTAAATAAACAGTTTTTATGCATATACAATATGTATTACATGTTTTTTTGTATATCTCGTTTTTTAAGAAATTTGCTTCAATGGCTTTTGGATGTCCTGGCTTGGATATAAGTGATGTTAACATAAGCTGCACACATGAGACGCTGGAGAAGAGATTCGGCCCCGGTCTAGACTGCTCAGAGAAAGTCCCTGTAAAAACCCAGGTTGCGTTCCTGAACTGTTCCCAGCCGGGCTACGCTATAGTCGAGAGCTACAAGGTCATTACCTGCAAGTTCCCGGGGAAGTGGGATAATGAGATGTTCACTTGTGATGGTAAACACTTTTACTTTACTTGTTGAATGTTGGACTGGTCGATTCATGCTAAACATATTTTTCAATTTTTGCAAGGTTTCAACTTTAAACTTATGGCTCAATAAGATCACTATATTGATACAATAAAGTGGTCCATTATTTACAGTTTGAATTACAGTTTGACAAAAATAACTATACTTTGCAAATAACTATAATGATTGTATCCCAATAATCAAATATGTTGCACTTATTGTGATAACAACTAGATCTGATGTACTGTTTGTGTATGGACCCTATTTTTAAATTTCTCTTAATAATTGTTCACGCCTATCCCTCTCCCATCCTTCCCCTAGATAGATTGTAAATTTCCATTGCAGAAATTCATTAGTGTGTGTGGGGGGGGGGGGGAACTAATCTGTTGCTTATAGTCTGCATTGTTATGTTTATGTTTGAAGGAAACAAAACACAGTATAATTCTTAATTATCTAACCGTAATCAATGTTAAGGTTGCATTTTAATTGTCTGCTTTTAAGTCTACAAATCCGTCCAAACAATCAGAGATTCTTACAATTGAAAATATATCAAAAAATTATTGACGAGGGCAATAGTCAAACTAATCTCCCACCAGAGTGCAGAACGATCGACGTTTGGTCACATGGTGATCCACGGCGCTACGGCCCTTGAAGAGCCTTGGCCTCCTCCACTACTGCTCGCCACGCGTCCCGAGCCAGGGCACGTCTCCTCCATCCCCGAACGCCGAGTCTGCGGATGTCCTCTACGTCTCTACAATATCTCTACGTCGTCCAGCCACCTCTTGCGCGGTCGACCGGAAAGTCTCCACCCTTCTGGTTTCTGTCGGAACGCCTTCCTGACTCCCCGTCCCTCTGGCATGCGCTCCATGTGGCCGGCCCAACGTAGTCTGCTTCTCCTCACTTCAATAGAGATTACAGGATCTTTGTACAGTTCGTTGAGCTCGGCATTCATGCGTATCCTCCACTCTCCATTGTCCTGGACAAGCCCGTAAATCCTGTGAAGGATCTTGCGCTCCCAGGTGTTCAGAGCATCCTCGTATCTCTTGGTCAGCACCCATGTTTCACTCCCGTAAGTAACCACCGGCCGGATGACAACTCTGTATATCGACTTCTTTGTTTTTCTCGACAATAAGCGAGACTTCAGCAGGTATTGCATGCTGAAGTAGCATCTGTTTCCGGCGCTGATTCTTGCTAGTATTTCTAGATGCGTCTCGTTGTTCTCCGTGACGAGGGACGAGGGACGAGGGTGCCAAGGTACTTAAAGCTGCTCACTCGCTCAAACTCTCGTTGACTAACTGATAGTGGTTCTCTAGGATTGTTGGCATTTCGCTCCATTACCATGTACTTGGTTTTATCTTCATTGATCACCAATCCTGCCTGCTCTGACGCCTCCTCCAGCTGGATAAAGCTTTCTTTCAGCGATCTTGCATTCCTGTTCAGAAGATCCACATCGTCCGCGTATGCTAGGTAGTGGATGGTTTGGTTCAGCAGCGTCCCGCCTCTGTTAGCGTCAATGTTCCTGACCACTCTCTCCAGCGTCAGGTTGAACAGTAGACAGAGTGAATCTTCTTGCCGCAGGCCTCTGTTTACTCGAAACTCCCGCGATATGTTATTCTGCACCTTCACCTTGAGTGTAGAATTCGCTAGAGTCATGCGCACCAGCTTCACCAACTTCTTTGGCACTCCAAGAACATCCAGGGTCTCGTACAGGTAATCTCGATCCACGCTATCATACGCCTGCTTATAGTCTATGAACAACTGGTGCACAGTGATATTATGCTCGTAACACTTTTCCAGAATAGTGCGAATGGTGAAAATCTGATCGGTGGTGGATCTGTTGCTTCGTAACCCGCATTGGTAGTCGCCCAGAGCATGCTCTGCGTACGGCTCTAAGCGTCTGGCAGCTATCTTTGTAAGGATCTTGTATCCCATGTTGAGCAGTGATATGCCCCGGTAGTTGGCACACTCCAGCTTAGATCCCTTCTTGTGTTTAGGGCATATCAGGGCTACTCCCCACTCACTTGGCATCCTTTCCTCTTGCCAAACCCCTGTAATGAAGTCATGCATTTCCCGCCTGACTTCATCCCCTCCGTACTTCAGTATTTCCGCCGTGATCATGTCCTCCCCCGGCGCCTTATGGTTCTTCATGCTTCGGATCGCCTCCTCCGTCTCTTGAAGCGATGGGTCAGCAACATCTGGACCAACCTGTGCCCTCTCCGGCTCATTTTCCGTTGCGTCACCGCTCGCACTGGCGCCATTCAGCAGTTCTTCAAAATGCTCCGCCCATTTTTCCACCACCATCTCTCCCTCAGCTATTAAGTTTCCCTCCTTATCATTGCACATTATTTGTCCTGGCCTGATACCCATATTTTTCATTCCTGAATTATTTTGGAGTACATTTATCTGGTCTCTTTCCTTCTCGCCATCTCCTCTATCTCCTCCACTTTCCCTTTCTCCCACTTCCTCTTCTCCTTCTACATGCTTTCTTGGCTATCGCTCGCAGTCTTGAGAACTCACTGCGGTTGGCTCTTGTATCTCTCTGCAGCATTCTCTTTCTAGCCTCGTTTCTATTTTCAATGGCGCCTTTGCATTCGTCGTTGAACCAAGGATCTCGCTCATCCACTTGCTGGAATCCCACTACTTCCTTCGCTGTCGTGGTAATTGCGGCTTTAAGTATTCTCCACTCGTCTTCTATGTCAGTCACTCCCTTCACTCTCTCAGGATCTTTAAACACACAAACCTACCAACCACGCTAAGGTCTCAGTCCCTGATGTAGGACGTTTGGTCACACCCATGTATATATAGTGTGAGTCCCGCTGGAACCACAATGTATAGAGTCCTGTAACCAAACCCCGATTATGCGAACCTGGCGGAGAATCGTGATGGACGATCTTGGCATTGTCCAATTGGGACATTTCGCTTCCAAGATTTAAATTAATCGACTAATATCCTATTCACGCATTTTGTATAGTTTTAATAAATACAAATTGATTCACACATAACATATTATTGTACAGAAATTCCAACAACTGTGGCCCCATCAACAACACCAAATACAACAACAAAACCATCACCACCAACAACAAAGAAGATGCCTCCAAAACCCAGAACAAATGCAACAACTACAAAGAGACCAACAACCAGAAGGGTCAGCCCAGGAAAACCTGCTGGCAGTACCACTTCCGTTTCTAATACTACAGTTTCTAGTGGTTTCACCACCGTAACAGTTGCTACAACAGCTAACACTACGACAAGTGTGACGAGTACAGCAACAGGTGTTACAACTACAACTGCGGCCCCACCTACATCAGCGGCCCCACCACAACGCGCCCCAACTACATCTGCGGCCCACCTACAACAACAGCTGCAGGCCCACCAACCACAACTTCAAACTTACCACCAACAACTTCAGACATAACTACTACAACTCCAACAACAACAGCAGCAGCATCCGATGCATCTACCACAACAGCAACAACTACGACCACTGTCGGTCAACCAAACTCAACTGTGGTTGCTTCTACTACAACTACAACTACAACAACTACCACTACTACGACAGCTATTGCCCCTACTACGACAGCAATATCTACTACTGTACCTACAGCTGACAACGCATCTACTATTTGTTCTGGCAAGACAGGTAAGTTTGACTAAATCTAAAAAAATATTAACCTCATTGATATTTGTATTTGTTAATATTGCACGGCTAGTACTGGTTTATTTTTTATCTTGAGCTCATCAGATCATCATCTCATCAGCCCACCTATTATCTGTTCTAGTGGTGGTACCTCCTGGATACACAGTTGTAATCAGTGTTGGTATTGTTAAACCATCTGTAAACTCAACAGATTATATTAATGCACTTGCTGACTGTAAAGCTGATGGCGCCTTCCCATTGACTGTGCATAACCAGGAAACCGAAGATTACGTGGTTTCGATTTTCAAAGATTTAACACGTTTTGTTGGTACCTCGTATCCTGGATATATCTGGTCGGGTGTTTCAAACGTTCCGACTAATACGACTGGGAGCACATTCGCATGGAAGACAGCCGAAGGTGAGAAATCTAGAAGTTTTTCTTTTGAAGTAGGGTCCACAATATTTGATTATTCATGCACGGTTTGGGAGAATTCAGTATTGAGAGCAAAGCATACCATTGTAATTTATCATTGAGGTGATCGGGCTCTTAATAGGACAAGAGGAACTATACCGGATTTTTTTCTTAAATTTTGCAAACGTTTTAGACTAAACGCGAGTTTTATTTATGACTTAGTGCTCCTTGCTGTACAGGGATCGATTTTGAATGTTAGAAATCATCTATATGGCCAAAGCAAGATATTTTTATACTTCACAAATCATACTTCACACTTCATTTCACTTCATTTCATTTTTTCATACTATGTAACTTATTTAACTTATTGATAAATTTAATTTATATTTATGTAAATTAATTAATTTTTGTTATTCTGTGTCTTTAAGGCAACCTTAATGTAAAGGCAGAGCTTTTTTTTTTAGAAAAAAAAAGCTGTACTACTAATATACGACGTAGCATTAAGGCTATTTGACCGCGTTTTTCTATTTTTCAAAATATGCTATGGAGTCAAAATATAGTGAATGGCTTTGAAACCTGGCTCATTTAGAAAATCAAAACTATTTTTTTAATTTTTCTGATCCGGTACACGGCTAATATTGCCACCTCAAAATAATTTCAAACTTCAATTCGCCAAGGCACACCGTTCGACTTAGGGTGTTGTGTTTTTGTGACATTAATTTTCAACTGGTTTTCTATAGGCTGACTGAGAGAAAAAAGATGTTTTTAAACAATTGTCTTTCCTACGATTTTTATTCGTTTGGCGGTATTTTGTATTGATTTGTACCGCGAAACGAAAAAAAATTCGCAGGAAAAAAATTGTTTGAAAAAATATTTTTTTCTCTCAGTCAGCCTATAGAAAACAAGCTGAAAATTAATGTCACAAAAACACAACACCCTGCGTTGAACGCCTTGAACGCCTTGGCGAATTGAATTTTGAAATTATTTTGAGGTGGCGATATTGGCCGTGTACCAGATCAGAAAATTACAAAAAAAGTTTTGATTTTCCAAAAGACCCAGGTTTCAAAGCCATTCGCTATTTTTTGACTTGGTAGCATATTTTGGAAAATAGAAAACGCGGTCGAATAGCCTTAAGAGTAAATAATTAATATTTTCTCCTTGGTGAAATAAATATAAATACATGGACTGTGATTGGCTTATGTAAAGGGTATCAAAGGGGATACATATAAACGAAGTTTGGTATTAGCTGAACTGCCGCAAAATACTACACAATAGATAACACACAACACATTTACAACAGTATTCGGTCAAGCAACGCACCCTTGACCCTCCGTATCAAAAATATTCTACAAAATCCTTGTTGAATGACAATGAACATAAACAAGTTAACGCGAGTCAATCGAGGTCTTGTTTGTAATATACTAGAAAAACGCTAAAGTCCCGTCGCGTTGTTGAAAGAGCACCGGTACGTGTGCAACACGACCCGAGTACGACATTCCCATAATGTTACATACCAATAAGTCTTAAAGGTCTTGACCGATTTAGCTGAAAATTTGTAAAATAGGAGAGAATGTTGTACTTATTGACCCTGCAAAATTTCATAACGATCGGAACATTTTTTATGTTTTTTTATGTTTTTATTTTATTTTTATTTTTTTATAACCAACAAACAGATTTTGTTCAAAAACTATACAGCAACCCGCATAGGTGGTATGTACATGTGTGCCAAATTTCAGGTCGATCAGAGAAACGGTGCGACCTGTACCAAAGCAGTAACAGAAAAAAAAACAAAAAAAACAGACCTTCGAGCCATAAGAGTCAAGTGGAGACGCTCGCTCAATTAATATATATATTTTAAGTATCTTTACAGTAAATATCACGCACAGTATTATAGAAAATAATAATAATTTTTTTTTGAATTTTGTTTTACCCTTCCCTTGAAAATAGAAACCTAGTTTTCCGAAACGTCGGGATTAAAAGTTATTTTCTAAAATACTGTGCGTGATATTTACTGTAAAGATACTTAAAAAACATTAACCATGGATCACGAAAGCTTAAGACAAAACATACATATATATATATATATATATATAAAGATATATATATAGTTTAGATTGGAGAAGGGTTGACAGGTTGGGAAAGCATAGAGAACATAAAGCCCAGCCTGAAGGGCTGGGGGCGACAAAACTTTTCACCTGCTGATGACAACTGTAGCTAATTTAAAGTTGTTACCTTAATCCACGACGCGTTTCGTCCTTCTGGGACTCTTCAGGCGGATGGTGGCCACTAAAAATCAGCTAACTACATGCAACCAAAACTCACAACACATAACCAAACCTGTGGTAGGGCCACGCAAGAAGTAAATTCTGCAAGCATGTTGTCATCATCAGCAAGGTTACTTCACACACCATTCATACTGGGGCACACAGTCAGCACAGACAGTAAGGGGGCTTCCCTCCCAACTCTGGTGCTCGGGAGACAAGAAATCCATGACTTACCCTGGATTCGAACTAGGACCCTTGGCAACAAGAGAAAAGCTGCCCCTCCTGCTGTTGCTGGGCAAGGGTGCCTCTTCATTCATACAAAGAGAAAAGGTTAGAGATAGGAAGGGTGGAAAGTCACAACACAGCACAACCAGTGAGGGGGCTTCCCTCCTAGACTCTGGTGCTTGGGCGACAAAGAACCATGTCTTACCTTGGATTTGAACCAAGTATATAATATATATAATATATATATATATATATATATATATATTAGAATCACAATTGTAAACTTGTCGGGTTATTTCGCCACGTCGATTTGACTTACCCATGTCAACGTTTCTGGACCGCTCTGGGCCCGTCATCAGGACGACGTCGTCCTGATGACGGGGCCCAGAGCGGTCCAGAAACGTTGACATGGGTAACGTCGTCCTGATGACGGGGCCCAGAGCGGTCCAGAAACGTTGACATGGGTAAGTCAAATCGACGTGGCGAAATAACCCGACAAGTTTACAATTGTGATTCTAATACTTCGGGCCACGAAAGCCTTAAAAACTTAATATATATATATATATTACCATTGGACATTGGAACCATCTTTAAAGCTGAACTTAAGATCTCATCAATGCTTAGAAATGTGAAAGATGTGATTCCTCATGAAGCTCATGGAATATACGAAATTCCTTGCGGGTGTTGTGAGAAAACATATATCGGAAGGACGAACCGTAAAATCTCAGCACGTCTGGACGAGCATAGAACTGCAATAAAAAACAGGCAAACTACATCTGCTCTTTTCCAGCACTATTTGAGAAGGAGCACTGGATAGATTTCGCGAACGCAAAGACTGTTGCCAGAGTGGACCACGAAGTATCTCGTATTGTTAGAGAAGCCGTCGAAATGGAGAAAACGACCGCATAACTTAAACATACGAGATGATGCGAAAAGACTAGCACCCACCTGGAAACTGGCGCTACGTGATAGCCATGTGGTGCCGATAATACCCCCAGTTGCCACGGAAAATGTAGTTCCTCCAGCTAGAGTGGATAGGAGAAAAAAGAAGCACCTGAAGCTCCACCTACCAAACGCCTGTTAAGGTCATCGCAAAGATCTTAAATGTAATGCTGAGCAGTTGCAGTGACTGTTTTGTCTTTTATATTATTTGTTATTGTCTTGTTTGTTTACTTAATGTTTTTTAATTTGTATGTCGTTACCTTGAGAATGAGCAGGGAGAACTGTTCGAAACGTTGGTAATAAAACTTATTTAACTCGGAAACTCGAAAGAATTTCATTATGTCACATTATATCCGAGAAAATCTACGTAAAAACAATATATATATAGTATATATATATATATATATACACCGGTGTAGTCACTTTTTGATTTCTGTCTTAAGTACTAACATATATATATATATAAACATATTGTTTTTTACTGGGGCTTTTTGCCGCGAATAATTTATTAAAGAAGAGGGCACTGACTTACCCCTCCTCTCCTGACGTTTCGGGAAAGTCGCATCTCCCATCCTCAGAGGCCTTCACTCCACGATGTGTTGCCTGGAGCTCCTCACTCGCGAACTGACTGTTCTCGTTGCTGTCACTCTCGCGTGTATGTCTACGTCATCGTGCTTATCTCGTAGTGAAACAAGTTTGGATCGACTACGCGTCATAGGTCCTCGTTCGGGTATAGTGACGTCTTCAACACAACAGCTGGAGCTGGGGTCTTGTGTTGGCGTCACGACGTTGGGGTTGTTAGAACGTAGCACACGTAAGAGTACTGGCCACATTAAATTAACTTTGAAAATACCAGGACGTTAGCCTCAATCAAAGAGTTCAAAGTGCGTATCATTCGAGAGGCTATTGAAATAGAACAACGACCGGGAAGTCTCAACAAAAGGGATGACGGACAACGGTTGCCTACTTCCTGGAAACCTGTTCTCCTACAACATCAACAAGAAGCCCGTGTGCTACGTTCTAACAACCCCAACGTCGTGACGCCAACACAAGACCCCAGCTCCAGCTGTTGTGTTGAAGACGTCACTATACCCGAACGAGGACCTATGACGCGTAGTCGATCCAAACTTGTTTCACTACGAGATAAGCACGATGACGTAGACATACACGCGAGAGTGACAGCAACGAGAACAGTCAGTTCGCGAGTGAGGAGCTCCAGGCAACACATCGTGGAGTGAAGGCCTCTGAGGATGGGAGATGCGACTTTCCCGAAACGTCAGGAGAGGAGGGGTAAGTCAGTGCCCTCTTCTTTAATAAATTATTCGCGGCAAAAAGCCCCAGTAAAAAACAATATGTTTACATATGTCCGCGAAAATCTGAAATTATATATATATATGAAAAATAATAAAAAAATAATATATATATTTTTTAAATATCAGTGCGCTGCAAGAACACAGTGATTGATTCATAGAAGTCACAATCGGAGCAAACTTTTACGACATATCTATTAATCAATAATAATAATAATATTAATTAAAGGTTTTTAATTAAAATCCCGCTTTTAGGTGGATCTATCGGGCTAATTAATTGAAAAAATAAATAAGTTTAACAAAACAACGGAAATTGTTTATCCATTATAAAATTCTGACATTGCCAAAACCATTTATATATATTTTTGGGTTGAGCGGTACGCCCAATATAGACACTTATAGTGAAATTAATAATAATTGATAAACTATGTCTGTTGTTTTAATAGAATAATATTTAGGATAATTTAATTTAGTCAAACGGATAAGAGCCGAATTTCATAACAATTGTGAAAGAAGCGTGAATTTTTGATCAAACACTTATATTAATATTCTGATCAAATTGCCAAGAGGAGGCCTAAAAAAGTCCACTAGTTTTCCCCGGTCAAACATTGGGGGTGGGGGGGAAACAAAAATACCATACGTCACCGAATATCATACTATAAAACTAAGATTTTGGAATATAGTTGCTTAAAGTTTGCATAACTAGAAAAAAATTCATACAACTTGACCTCAAGTGAAAATTCACGCTTCTTTCACAAAACCCCTAATAGTTCACCTAATCCTCTCAGCTAATTATGCTGATAGGTCAACCTTAAGGACATAGTTATTGATTCTTAGTAATTGTTGTTGAAGTTTGCCCCGAGTAGGATAATATTAATTATTAGTTGTACTAGTTGTACAGCGACTATAATCTAATAAT
This sequence comes from Sweltsa coloradensis, assembly GCA_024449915.1. Lineage (NCBI taxonomy): Eukaryota > Metazoa > Arthropoda > Insecta > Plecoptera > Chloroperlidae > Sweltsa > Sweltsa coloradensis. Next base: position 354,678 of record JAMZAV010000999.1, read on the forward strand.
ATTTCAATTCCAGGGAATTTGTTATCGTCAGTCCCATTCTTCAAGTGGGGCACTAGTCGCCCCTACTATGGAAGTGAAGTGTCGTGTGTCTTCCTTTACACTCCAACCAAGATTCACTATGACTATCCCCCGAGCATCTGTTTGAACAGAAAGCAGCCGTACGTCTGTTACAAACCGTGTGAGTAGATACGTCTGCTACTTCAAGGTATTCGTATAAGAAGATAGATCACCACAAGTCGGGTGTCTATGAAAATCTAAAAAAAAAAATGTTTGTTTTAAATATATATAAATTTAAAAGCTTTATTTGCATTCATTTTGATTTATTTAATTTGTTTTTAGGAGTTACCAAAATATTAAAAACTATTTTGTGATTTATGTGTGACTTGTAAACACCAATATTATACTCACTTTGGTAAAGCACTTCCTACTTGTAGTTGATTGTTTTAAAACAAATTAATAATAATAAAATTTATATCGTTTCATTTTATGTCCTTTCAACATAAGTAACATATTCTCGTACTTTAAATTAACTGTCTTGTTTTAATTTTTACCTACGTTTGCCTAGGAGCTTATTAAACTTTAAAAGAAGAAGTTACATAGAACTTTAAAATATTGTTTAAATACATGTATGATCTTGGCTTATTTTGACCTGGTGTATTTAATGAACATATTCTAAACTTTATTAGGTAACTGTTTCCGATTAAGTTCGATATCCTATACTTTCCTTTCCATATTTATTAAAGAAAATGAAGTAAGCTTAATTATCAGACATGCGATTATGAATAATATTTATGCAAGAATGCTACTTTCTTATAGCCTTGAGAAGGTTGTTTGGTACCGCGCATACAAATAACTAATGTTAAATACTGCAAAACCTTACACACTCAAAATCATTGAGATATCAAAGAAGAGCCAAGCTTATGAACCTTCTACAATTGCGAACAGCCAACATAATACATAAATTCATATATTGGCAGTATATATTAATTTGGCTTGGTAAAATTTTATTGGACGCTTATGTTAAGAAATAGCCTAATAGTTCATGCAAATATATTTTGCCAAGCGTACAACAATGCAGCCACGGGACAAAGTGAAAGTGAATTAAGTGCGCAAATGTAAAAGTTGGCACGTCTTGGAGTTCTCAATGCTTTTGAGTGTGTAAGGTTTGTCTGTATTTAAAAAGTTTTTTAATGCGTGGAATCTCAATACTTCTTTTAAGCATCATCGCCCAACTGTAGCACACATACGATTGTCACGGGCGCGGAACAGTGTATTTTATTATTATTCATTATTATTATTTTTTTAACAATCTCTTACGTACAATAATTCATATATATACAGACTTACGCTAGAGTGTGGACACAGGTAGATCTACACCTATATGCAACTATTACTAAGCCATTATTAAGCAGGTTAGAAAGAGCTAAAAGCTCCATGACACAAAGTACTTAACCTGCTTTTTAACATATTAAAAATACAATGATAATAGACGAACGTGCAGAGTATAATAGAGTAGAAGAAATAGAAACCTGGGTGAATTTTTTTATAAACCAGGAAACAAAACATAATAATATACCGATTTCATCTACCAAGGAATTGGGCAATAAAGTTAAACATAGATGGCAGTCGTGTCGTTTCAAAATCCTCAAGAAAATACTTCCAGCCTAAACTACCAGAGCGCATGTCGTCTCGTTTTGTTCCCTATTTGTCAATACAAATGTCATAAGTTATTCACTCTCTTAATGTAACGTGCATACTTAGCCAGAGGGGCGCACTTGATGGACTTATTCACAGAATTCCACTTCGCAGCAACACGATACCAATACCTAGCCTGATATGAACTAGTCCTAGCAAAGGGTGGGACTAAGGAGCTATCCGAATAGTGCCAAAACGCGTTCATTCCCTGGTCTTATTCTCGTTTTACGTCACCGTTAGGCGTCATGATATCCATGACGTAGCTAGTAGCATCCGAATAGTCGAGCGCACGATCGAGACTCGCCGAAATCTGGGAATGAGAACAAGAATCGGAAAGGACCCTGATTTGTTCTTAGTACTAGAACATGGCGGCTGTTTACGATACGTCCGATAAATTACATAAATAAATTAAAGATAAAATGCATGAAGCAATCTAGTAACAAGACCAGGAATCAGACCAAGAATAAGAACAAGACCAAGTAATGAGACCAAGAGGCAAGAACGGAAAAGAACACTATTCGGTTAGGTCCTAAGTTCACACCACGACTGTCTACTCTTCTGAAGCTGAGCTGCAGTCTTGTTAAGGAGTCAACATCTATGTTACGTGTAAAGCACTTTTTTTTTTAAACATAAGGTTTACTTGATTGGTAAATTACTTAATAGAAGGAAAGCCACATGCCTGCCTCCGGAGGGTTGCACTCTTATCATTTCCCCCAGTAATCACCATGTGGCTCGGGTTTGTACCCTCTCGAGTTTTGCCAAATTCTCTTTCAACGTCATCATTTTGACTTCCGCAAAGACGACCAGAACGACCAGTATGCGACCAATGAAATTTAAGTAAACACAATTTGCACCAATGATAGATCAGATTTGCAAGGAACGTATGCGATGCGTAGTTGATTCGATTGTTGTGGTCGAGACCAAGAAGCCCAGAGTTTTATTCCGGTCGTGGGCAGGTCTTTGAGGAAAGCGTGGTTATTTCAAATTGTATCATTGAAAATCATGGAATTATGTCCACTACCGAGAATGTTCCTGTAATTCACATGGGTACACAATAAATTAATCATTCATTCATTCAAATCATTCATTTATTTAGTAAAATGATATGATTTATGTAATATTTAACAAAATATCACAATTTTCATAAAAACACGGTCTTGTAGAAGCACGCACCATTCCGTAGCCAGGGCAGTTCCCAACAATCAGACGTTGAGTGAAACAATGAAAATAACAATCCCTAGTCGAGCTTAGAATGGTCGACCGGTCGCCTTTACGGAACACAACCTTTTAAGCTTGTTAAGCTAGAGAATGGTACCTCGGCCTTGTTGAAAGTTTCAATATCTGAAATCAAGTTTTGGTTCCAACATGGCCGAATGCGCAAGGGGTGTATCGTCACGCATGGCTCTTCTGGGTTTTCAAATAACAATTCTCAGTAAGGATTGATCTATAAATCCACTCAGTTGTGCCTGAAAGAAAGGTTAATTTCACGTGCACGTGACAAGTACAATAACCAAGCGAAAAGTACTATTTAGTTCAAGTATGAGTAAAGCATGTAAATCAACTTTATTGATTTTTTTTAAGTACATAAAAAAACCCAAAGGCAAAAAATACTCAAAATCTGTTGTAATATTGCAGTGGAGAAGGTTTTCTAGGATATTATATGAACATTTTATAAAGTCCATTGTGTTATCATTTCAAGGTTAAATATCGAAGCCCGGCTATGGTGGTTAATTCGAAACTTTGTATTCATCTGTTTTGATCAAAGAGATTTCGTGGCACGCTCGGAGGCTGTATATACACAGGAAGTTGTTATCACGTTTGACACACAAAAATCAATATTTATGTTGGTTAACGATGTCCTCATGATTAATATACATTAAAAAATTTGTTTGGGATTGTTATTAATTCAATAGTTATACAAACTGATTATAGTAAAAAAAAGAAACAGATGGAAACGTCAGGTTTCTCTGACATTGCACGTGGCGAATTTCAACAGACAAGATTTCGATTAAGACCTACTCAGTTCTGATTTGAACCTCAAGCAATGGAGTCGACTTTACAAATGTTCGTGGTGTGTTCCATCCTGCTGGTACGATACTTAATATATTTAATACAGTGATTAACATAATATCGGAATACTAAGTTTTCCATTGACATATATATTTTGTTTATGTTATTTATATTTATTTATTTGAAAGTAAAGATATTTTAAAACCAATTACTGTACTACATTTTTTAATTTACTTATTACCAGATTATAAATTTTAAAAATTTAAAAATTTAAATTTAGTTTTTGACGACGCTTTACTGAACCTGGGACATATGTGTTGATTGGTCTTTAATTTCTTGTCAAATTGTTATAATGGTGGATCGACAACAAATGCCCGAATTCAGCTACGTTATCATTGGAGGAAGAAATATAGATTCAAACATTATTTAAGAAAGTAGGGCCTTCAATCAAAATTAGTAAAACCAGAAATGTATAGCTTCAAACAGTTATGCAAAGTATTATAATCAAAACTAAGTTAAAACAAAAACTAACAAAACACAATAAATAAGCCATAGCATTGGGCTACCTTGAAAAAATAAAATAGTAAAAATTAAAACAAAATGTTAATTAGGTAGTTTCCAAAAAAGAATCCAAGATAGTAAAATCAAAATTGTAAAAGCACAAATGAAAAGCTTTCAAAGTGTCCAAAATTGTAAGATTTTTAAAAATAGTGAAAGCAGAATTTTTTTGTCTTTCAAAATATATTCAAAATTGTATGAAGCACCCGACCGGCGATCGGGAGACCGAGGTTCGATTCCCGGCTGAGATGGATTTTTTAATTTTAGGATTGATTTCCATTCAGTATGAACAATATTAAAATCATAACATATAATTAACTGCAAAATGTGTGACTTCGCAAACATACTAACGATTGCTAACAAAACTGGTTGAAGACATTGAAACCAAAATTAGTAAAAATCAGACTTATACAGCTCCCGATTTTTTTTAGGATAGTCAAACCCAATGAGTTAAGCGGAGGTGTGTGTTGTTGCTTTTTTATTAATACTATTTTTCAATTTTTTTAATACGATAAAATAGCAATATTAAATGAATGTCTTAACTCTTTTGCTACTGGTGTCCACTATAGTGGAAACCAACTTTATAAATTAAATGCGGGTAAATGATGGTTTCTTTCAATGTGACTTAGAATCGTTTTATCTTTTTTGGTTGATAAGAAATAAAGATATATTTTTCCTATGTCAATGATACTAATAGTTCCTTTTTTAGAGAAGATTGAAAATATACATGTTAAAAAAACAGCTGAAAATAATATTTTGGTTTGTCCAGGAAATTTAATATATTACTAGTAGTGCTAGTAGGCTATTTGAGATACACAAAATCTAAAATGTGCAAAAATTTCAGAAAAATCTATTTATGTGTGTTCTTACAATTTGCATTTTAACTCAAAATGAAACTTTTATTCACAATCCAAATTTAAAACAATCTAAAATAGAAATTAAAAATCTTATAAAATCTGCAGTATTTAAATTGTTTACTTTTAAATGCAGTATGTTAACTGTAAACTTAAAAATACCTAATCTAGACGAAATAAATTGAGTAGTGAAAAAGAAACATATTCAAGATTTAAAAAGCGAAACTATCAAACTTGTAACTCGATATGTTTGAAAAAGTATTTAAGATAAAATACTCTCTTTCAATTAGTCAACTAGCCGTACCTAACTGTTATTTATGATATTCACTGTGTTGTGTGTATTGAAGGGGCTATTGCCCCAAAAAATTATTTAACACATAATCTATACTCTTTAGCATAATACTACATTAAAATGCCCGTTTAAAAAATTATATCTTGTAACTGTGATTTTACACGATTTTTTCAATTTTTTGATCCAGAAATTGGCGAAAATTGGCGTTTTGGAAAATTTCTTAAATGTGCTTTAACCTGTTTTTTTTTTGTTTCAAATAGATACTAGAGCATCGAACCAATCTTAAATGGCCCTTTTTAACGTGTCTTGAAACTGTGCACAAATATACACGCAAAAGTATGCATTCCAAAATCACACCCTTTCTTGGTAATCAGCATATTTTGACCGAACCACTTGCCCAAATTACAAAACAAAATATAGAGGATTTACAGAAAAGACTGTCGAGTACGACAATAATGTTCAATATTTTTTGGATCAAAATCCTCTAAGGTCGCGGGGCATAAAGATCGTCCCGATGTTATTTCTTATGTGAGATTTTTACCGATGGGACTTAACTCGAAGTTTGACAAAATTTTCAGGTCATGGTGCACCTAATAATTTTTCTGGTAATTTCAAAATTCATAACTAAAGATAGCCTGAATGAAATGTATTTTTGATTTTAATGGGTGAATACCTCTTTAAGTTGTTTGTTTGTCTGTTCTTTTGTTTCTTTTGTATATACATGGATTATACTTAGAGATACGTTTTTTTAGCATTTAAATTAAGAATATCTAGCTTTAATTTTGACAAATTTGGCGTTTTGTAGCATTAATTGGATTCTTTTCCACCAAAACCCTAAATGTGTGGTAAATGATGAATAATAGGTACATTTCAATTTAATATAGTCACATAAAACTACTTCTCAATAGGCATTAAAAACATTATTTTTAGTAAAATTAGCATTTTTAATCATCAAAATTAGCATTTTGTAGAAGAAAAAAACGAAAACGCTAAACACCCGTATCTCTTCATATTCATATTTTGAAATATTTGTTAAATAAATAAAATGTGAAACACGAAATTCAAAATATTGCATGTTGTTCTCCAAGGTTGTTGTTCAACAAGTGAAAGGCAGGGAGCACAATAATGGGGCCCCGAACTTCAATCTCAAGGGTTCGAAACCCGTCTCAGAAAATAAACAGGTAGGCTGATGTGAATTTATTATTTTGATGAACAAATTGTATGTTCCCTTAGTGTTTTGTAATGAGTGTTTTTGTTGTCGTTTGTTGTTTTTGATGTATCTGTAACTTTGATCACATGCATCCGGCTACAGAGGGCCACGCGTTCCCTACACTAGGAAGCTTCGCAAACGCTTTTTTAAGTCGCGTTGATGGATGAGCTTTTTAATTATAAAATGTTAATATTAATTTAAAATAATAAAAACATATTAACACGGCCCATACAAAGCAATCATTAGGTCTGTTGGATCTTTGATTGTTTGTAACAAGGCTGTGAGTAAGGTACAATCTCCTGTGAAGTTTTCATACAAGGCTGTGAGAAAGATCTAAAATCTATATTTTCGTGCTATTTGGGCGGATTCTGACCAAACGGGTGGGGCTACAACGTTCATATTTCACATGCACATTAAGGTTATGGTGATGTATTGACGTTTGAAAGAAAAAGTTGAAAAAGTTAGCTAGAATCTATAGAAATAAAGGTTTTAATTTGAGTATTTTGAGGTGTTAAATATTAAAACCTTTATTTCTATAAATTCTGGCAAACTTTTTCAACTTTTTCTTTCAAAAGTCAATGCATCACCCTTACCTTAATGTCCATGTGAAATATGAACGTTGTAGCTCCACCTGTTTGGTCAGAATCCGCTCAAATAGCACAAAAATATAGATTTTAGATCTTTCTCACAGCCTTGTATGAAAACTTCACAGGAGATTTATTTTTATACCTTACTCACAGCCTTGTTATAAACAATCAAAGATCCAATAGACCTAAGGATTGCTTTGTATGGGCCGTGTTAATATGTTTTTATTATTTTAAATTAAAAAGCTCATCCATCAACGCGACTAAAAAAAGCGTTTGCGAAGCTTCCGAGTATTTGGAATTTAGAATGGTTAACCCTTGAAACTGAAACCGAATGTAAAAATCACAATTGAGTTCTAATATTTATCTTCTATATCTATATAGTATTGAGTTTAAAGCCATAACATACAGTACTTAATTGTGTAAAAGAGCAGTCAAGTCAGCGTAAACTTTGTTAACACATTTTCAAAATTATTTTTCCTACATATTATTCTTTCATTTGATATATAATTTGCATTTGCGTTTAACATATTTGGATGAGCGAAGCGAAGACTTCAACTTGACTTTCTGTTTTTTTGTTTTTTTCACTTACGTTACCCAAAAAAAAATAGCTCGGGTGTTTTGTTTTTTGTTAGTTTTTCTGTCTGTTTGTTCGCACGATTCCGGGCAAACGGCATATGCGATCTTAATAAAAAATTGGAGGGGACCTTCGTTTTCTCTGAACTTAGACTTGCCACGTTTTTGGGTACAATCAAAGAAATATTTCTCATGAATATCGTACTTTTACGATTTTTTTCGATTTTTAGTGCGATATTTTCGTGACATTTGGGCCGATTCTGACCAAACGGGAGGGGCTACAACGTTCATATTTCACATGGACATTAAGATAATGGTGATGTATTGCTTTTGGAAAAAAATAATGAAAAAAATATCCAGAAATCATATAAATATTTTAAATTAAATTTTTTGAGGTATTTAATAACAATTGAGAAGTAACACTAGAAACTTGACAACAATCGTCTACAATGCGTTCAAAAAGCACTTGATAAGTAAAGAGATCCCACTCAAAATAAAAACTTACAAAAAAGCTCATCCATCAACGCGACTAAAAAAAGCGTTTGCGAAGCTTCCTAGTATTTTCATCTTCGTTTGAAAATCAGTAATTATATCCAATAAAAGAAATATTTATTAAATAGGAATACAATTAATAAATTTAAATTGAAAATTATTTAGTTTTTTTGGATGAGCGTAGCAAGCGAAGCGAGTGAAGCAAAGACTTCAATTTCACCGACCCCCCAAAAAATTTAGCCCGAGTGTTTTTTTTTTTTTTTTTCGTTTGTATTTCTGTCTGTTTGTTCGCTCTCTACCGGACAAACGGCATGCGATCTTGATGAAAATTTGACAGGACCTTTGAAATCTCTGAACTTAGACTTGCTACGTTTTTGGGTACATTCGAAGAAATATTTCTCAAGAATATCGTACTTTTACGATTGTTTTCGATTTTTGTGCGATATTTTCGTGCCATTTGAGCCAATTCTGACCAAACGGGTGGGGCTACAACGTTCATATTATACATGGACATTAAGGTTATGGTGATGTAGTACATTTTAAAAGAAAAAGTTGAAAAAGTTAGCCAAAATCTACAGAAATACAGCTTTAAATAGGCCTATAAGTTTTTTTATTTTTTGTGCGATATTTTCGTGCCATTTGGGCCAATTCTGACCAAACGGGTGGGGCTACAACGTTCATATTATACATGGACATTAAGGTTATGGTGATGTAGTAGCTTTTGAAAGAAAAAATTGATAAAGTTAGCCAGAATCCATAGAAATAAAGCTTTTTTTTTTCTTTTTTTTTTTCTTTTCATTCCCACCCCCTTTTTTATATATTCGATTCACTCATAAATTGCATTTAATATCCTTTTTATTTGTTATCAAATTTGTTGAGTATTTAATGCATTGTTGTAATATTACTATTTCAAATATTTACTTAAATGTAGTTCATTGTTGTGTCTGCATCTATGTAATTAGATTTATTTAGTTGTCCTCCTTTGTAAATCAGTTTTTATAACTGAATAGGATAGACGTTAAATAAATAAATAAATAAATAAATAAATAAATAAATAAATAAATAAATAAATTTGTTTACGGTGAATAATACCAATTGACAGGTTACAATAGAAACTTGACAACAATCACCTACAATGCGTAGGCAACAAAACAAAGCACTTGTAAAAGTAAAGATATCCACGCAAACTAAAAACTTTAAAAAGTTCATCCATCAACGCGTCGGGACTTTAGCGTTTTCCTAGTGATATATTATTTAAAAATCAAAAATTAAATACACAAATTTTATGCAAATATTATGTGTTTTACATGTTATACATGTATTTTAATTCGAATGATTTCTGTTCTTTATATTTGTTGTATTTCGTTTTAATTAAATTGTATTATGTAATTTTTTTAATTAAAACTTTTTGTATGTGTACAATAAAGTGTAACATAACATTAACCATGAATCACGAAAGCCTACAACAGAACATATATATATATACTAACTAGCAGTTTAGTAAAGGTTTGTTCTGATGCCCCGGTTGCTCATTAGTAGATCAATGGCACTTTAAGCTGGAGGTTCTGGGTTCAAACCCCAGTCGGGGCAAACTTTTACGACAACTGCTGTGAATCAATAACTATGTGCTTAAAAACCTTATATTTATATATATACATGTTTTGTCTTAAGCTTTCGTGATCCATGGTGTACTGTTTTAACTATCTTTATGGTAAAGATCATGCACAGTATCATAGAAAATAACTTTTTTCCCAACGTTTCCGAAAACTAGGTTTCCATTTTCAAGGGAAGAGTAAAAAAAATTCAATAAAACAACAACAGCATTATAAAAAAAAACATATTAAAAAAAACATACCTTGCAAACATAGAAAATTACAAAGATTTAATTGGAGTGACCTTAAAACCAAATCACTTGGTTGTATTGTGAGTGTGACTTCTTATGACCCTTCTAGCAGGCCTACCGCTGTCATCGTGTATTGGTATTAAAGGTGGCTCAGTCTCATACTTTTCAAGCGCTGCAGTATGACTTCTTGTCATCATTCTTCTGGATTCTTCATTTCTTGACAAGATGGTTGGGTCCGTACGGACCGTCCCACGTTCGTCTAGACCTGCAGACACTCTATCAGTTGTTGTACCGCTCTCTTTGACTAATCTCTCAATCAAACCAGGCTTCCACGCTTGAGCCAAACGCTTGCCATCGTCTCGTTTGTTAAGATTGAGTGGGCGCTTCTCAATTTCCACTGCCTCTCTGACGATTCGACTGAATAGATGGCTTACCATGGCAAGAGGCCTCATTCCGTCAAAATCAATGGAATGACCCTCCTTCTTGACATGTTGTGCCAAAGCAGATGTTGTATCCATCTTGTTCACGGCTAGCTTGTTTTCCTGTAGGCTCATCGACATATTTCGACCAGTTTGTCCAACATATGTCTTCGATTCGAACAGTCTCCACACGGAATCTCGTAGACGCCCCAACCCTCCGAAGGAATCTTGTCTTTATGGCTGCCAATCATTTCGCCTTATGTTCTTTCTATCGAAAATACCGTCTTGATGTTTTCATTAGTAAGTAGTTTACCAATTCGGTTGGTGGTCCCTCGAACATATGGCAAATATGCAATGGCTCTTGGTTTGATTACTGGATCGATTTCAGCTGCATTTAAGATTTTCTTCAGCTCTGGTTCTTCTGTTCCAAGCCTTGTCAAACAACCGGCTAGGAAACCCGTTAATGAGCAGTGCCTCTCGTAGAATCGTACCTTCTTCTACTAAATGTTCTTAGTCAGTTATTCTTCGAGAACGTGTAGCCAAAGTAAATGCTTTGATCGAAGTTGGGAAGGATGATGATGTGAGCTGAAATCGATGCCAACTTACCAAATGAGCTATGCAGACATCAATTTAAAACTCTCTAATTTTTTTGTCTTTTATATAATATATGTTTTGGTTTTAGAAATTTGCTTCAATGGCTTTCGGATGTCCTGGCTTGGATATAAGTGATGTTAACATAAGCTGCACACATGAGACGCTGGAGAAGAGATTCGGCCCCGGTCTAGACTGCTCAGAGAAAGTCCCTGTAAAAACCCAGGTTGCGTTCCTGAACTGTTCCCAGCCGGGCTACGCTATAGTCGAGAGCTACAAGGTCATTACCTGCAAGTTCCCGGGGAAGTGGGATAATGAGATGTTCACTTGTGATGGTAAACACTTTTACTTTACTTATTAAATGTTTGAGTGGTCGATTCATGCAATACATCTTTTTCAATTTTTGCAAGGTTTCAACTTCAAACTTATGGCTCAATAAGATCACAATATTGTTATCAATAAAGTTGATCATTATTTACATTTTGATTCACAGCAAAAATAACTATACTTTGCAAATTTCTAGTCATTTTATCCACATATTCAAATATGTTACAACGTATTGTGAAAACAACTGAATCTTGTATTTGTGTATGGACCCTATTTTAAAATTTCTCTGTATATTTGTTCACACCTATCCCTTTCCCTCTTCTAGCGCATAAATTCTTTAGTGTGAGAACTAAGCTGTTGCTTATAGTCTGCATTGTTATGTTAATGTTTTAAGGAAACCAAACGCAGTTCAATTCTTAATTATGTAACCGTAATCAATGCTAAGGTAGCATTTTAATTGTAGTGCTTTAAAGTCTACAAATCCGTCAAACGATCATAGATTCTCACATTTGAATAAATATTACAAATTCATGATTCAAGAGAGCAATGGTCAAACTAAACTCCCACCAGAGTGCAGAACGATTGACGTTTGGTCACAGCCATGTGTATATTGTGTAAGTCCCGCTGGTACCACAATGTATAGAGTTCTGTGACCAAACCCCCATCATGTGAACCTGGCGGAGAATCGGGATGGACGCAACTTGGCATTGTCCAATTGGGACATTTCGCTTCCACGATTTAAATTAATCGACTGTTGTCCTATTCACGCATTTTCTATAATTTTAATAAATAAAAATTGATTCACACATAATATATTATTGTACAGAAATTCCAACAACTGTGGCCCCATCAACAACACCAAATACAACAACAAAACCATCACCACCAACAACAAAGAAGATGCCTCCAAAACCCAGAACAAATGCAACAACTACAAAGAGACCAACAACCAGAAGGGTCAGCCCAGCCAAACCTGCTGGAAATAATACCACCACTCTAAGTACTACAATTTCTAGTGGTTCTACCACCATTACAGTTGCTACAACAGCTAACACTACGACTAGTGTGACAAGTACAGCAACAGGTGTTACAACTACAACGGCGGCCTCACCTACAACAACGGCCCTACCTACATCTGCGAGTCTACCTACAACAACAGCCCCACCTACATCTGCAGCCCCACCTACATCTGCAGGCGTACCTACATCTGCAGCCCCACCTACAACAACAGCTGCAGGCCCACCAACCACAACTTCAAACTTAACACCAACAACTTCAGACATAACTACTACAACTCCAACAACAACAGCAGCAGCTACCGATGCATCTACCACAACGGCAACAACTACGACCACTGTCGGGCAACCAAACTCAACAGTGGTTGCTTCTACTACAACTACAACAACTACCACTTCTACGACAACTATTGCCCCTACTACGACAGCAATATCTACTACTGTACCTACAGCTGACAACGCATCTACTATTTGTTCTGGCAAGACAGGTAAGTTTGACTAAATCTTAAAAGAAATATTAACAACATTGATTTTTGTATTTATATTTTTTGCTCGGCTAGTACTGGTTTATTTTTTTATCTTGATCTCATCAGCTCTTCATTCACCTATTGTCTGTTCTAGTGGTGGTACCGCCTGGATATACAGCCGTAAACAATGTAGGTATTGTTAAACCATCTGCAAACCCAACAGAATATAAAAACGCAGTTGCTGACTGTATAGCTGATGGCGCCTTCCTATTAGTTGTGCATAACGTAGAAACCGAAGGTTACATAGTGTCGACTTTCAGAGATTCTACACGCTTTGGTGGTGCCTTTAATGGTTTAGATATCTGGTCGGGTGCTACTAACGTTCTGACTGGAACCACATTCGCATGGAAGACAATCCAAGGTTAGAAAAAAACCAGACGTTTTTTTAGAAATTCTTATCACTATTTGGGCTATAAATCTGTGGCTAGGTGCTAAAGGGCCAATGTCAGAAAAGTGCTGTTTTGAGTTATAGCTAGGCGGATTAGCCTAACAATTAGGGGTTTTTTGGTAGAGGGCTGAATTTTGGACTGTATACTCAGAACAACATTATAAGAAAATTGCCTCGAGGAGCCATGAAAGAATCCATCCGGTTAAGGGGGTGGAAGGGGGTGAAAAAATGGCATTTTCAATATAAAAAATTCAAAAATCAAACTAAATTTGATCCTAAGATTACAAAATTATTACATATTGTAGATAAAAGTCCAAATTTTAATAAAAAAAAAAATATATCACCATATATGTATATATAACCAGATTTTGCACCCTTTGTCTTTTTTTCACAAATTTACCCACTGTGCTGGGAGGATTAGCCTACCAGTTACGGGTTAAGTGATAGGGCTGTGAATTTTGTCTAAAACACTCAGAAGAATGATCTCAAAAATTGGCCCGAGGAGCCCTCAAAAAAGTTGTTTGCTTAAAGGAGAAAGAGGGGGTGTACTAAAAGGGGTTGATAAAACTAAAATAAAGAAATCCGTATTCAAATATTATATTTACAACGCCATATTAATGTGTATTGTAGATTAAGGTCTAAACTTTAATTTAAAAAATTAAAATTTCACCATATATGTAAATCTGATCAGATTATGCGCCCTTTTCCCATTTTCATAAATTTCCTCAATATTACGAAAGTGTATCGTGCGACCACTCTTTTTGTCACAAATTCTCCTAATATTACGAATTAGGACGAAAACAAAATTTTGTGATGCTTTGGGTACATTTTTACTCAATGGACTTTGATCTCATTTTAACAAATTCACTCAATTTTAACGAAAGTGTATCGTGTGACCACTCGTTTTGTTCAAAATTATGCCTTTAATAAGAAAAATTATAAAAAAAATTTTTAACACCTTAGGTACAGTTTCACTCAATGGACTTTGACCCCATTTTCAAAAGTTTACTCAATATTAACGAAAGTCTATCATGTGATGACTCGTTTTGTCTCAAATTATCCTAATAATACGAATTAGGACGAAAATAAGATTTTGTCATACACTTTGTCATACATACTTTTGAAAATGGGTCAAAGTCCATTGAGTGAAACTGTACCTAAAGCATCACAAAATCTTGTTTTCGTCCTAATTCGTAATATTAGGAGAATTTGTGACAAAAAGAGTGGTCGCACGATACACTTTCGTAATATTGAGGAAATTTATGAAAATGGGAAAAGGGCGCATAATCTGACCAGATTTACATACATGGTGAAATTTTAATTTTTTAAATTAAAGTTTAGACCTTAATCTACAATACACATTAATATGGCGTTGTAAATATAATATTTGAATACGGATTTCTTTATTTTAGTTTTATCAACCCCTTTTAGTACACCCCCCCTTTCTCCTATAAGCAAGCAACTTTTTTGAGGGCTCCTCGGGCCAATTTTTTGAGATCATTCTTCCGAGTGTTTTAGACAAAATTCACGGCCCTATCACTTAACCCGTAACTGGTAGGCTAATCCTCCCAGCACAGTGGGTAAATTTGTGAAAAAAAGACAAAGGGTGCAAAATCTGGTTAGATATACATATATGGTGATATATATTTTTTTTATTAAAATTTGGACTTTTATCTACAATATGTAATAATTTTGTAATCTTAGGATCAAATTTAGTTTGATTTTTGAATTTTTTTATATTTGAAAAATGCCATTTTTTCACCCCCTTCCACCCCCTTAACCGGATGGATTTTTTCATGGCTCCTCGAGGCAATTTTCTTATAATGTTGTTCTGAGTATACAATCCAAAATTCAGCCCTCTACCACAAAACCCCTAATTGTTCTTGTATTTTCCTTTAATCCGCTTGACTATTAGGATGTGGCTTACAATGTAAAAACTCCCAGCTTTCGAATGCTATAACGGCCAATGTCATAGCTAGCCTAGTGTAGAAGATAGGGTATGACATTGGCCCTTGAACTTTTTATATTTTCCCGCTCTATGCTGGGATACGATGACAATAGGTTTGTTCTTTTGTCCACCTCAAATTGTGGTAATTACACCTAGGTGTAAAAAACAGAATTAGAAATGGGGTTAAAAGGTGTTATATTTCACGGTTGGACAAAAGAACGATTTTGTTGTAATTTTACAGCAAATTTCGAGGTTATGTTGCCAGCTGTCATTCAATTCAAACACTTTCAGAAGATATCTCACTCAATTCCACAGTTTTGTGCATTTTCTACAATTCTATTCCATATTATTTAATTATTACCAGTTTTATCTTCTATTTATAAAACAATCGCACATTATAACGGGGTTACTTTTCAAATCAGCGTGAATTTCCATAGTTACACCTTTTACACCTCCTCAAGAGGCAGGTGTAAAAGTGTAAAAGTTGTAATTACCCCCTGGACAAAAGAACATGTCTTAGGAAGAAATACTGTAATTACAGCTGGACAAAAGAACGCTTATTTCTTCAAAGGTGCAAAAGGTGTAAAAATTGGTGGACAAAAGAACAGACCTATTGGCCCTTTTTTATTTTTTCAGAAATTGGTTAAATGAGTCCATTTCTATAGCTGGCGGTGCTTGCAAGGTTATGTCGTTTTCCAATTGCTGGCGGTGCTAGTTAGGATGTTGTTGTTCAAGTGTTGTGACAGCTAGGGGCTGTTTACCGACCCAATACATCCGTTTTTTTGTGAAAAGATACCCTGTGAACTCCTAGAAACTATCTAGAAATATGGTTCTTAGACTAATTAAATGCTATAGACTTACTTCAAAGGGCATATTCATTGTTATATCCGGTTAATTAATGCCTAATTGACCAAAGTACCTGTTGTATGCAAGTCTAGACCTCCTCTTGGTGTAATGATTAAAGGCCTACGACCTTCACAAATTTTACACGAAAGATCCATCGAATTATTGAATATGAACCAATTATTGGTCTTTGACTTAATGACTGTAGGCTGTAGGCAAAAAGGCTGTAGGCTGTAGGGGGAAGACCTGAACGGCTATACTAGTATCTATGACCTGAACGAACAGGATGTTTTGCCTGTGTCGGACGATGAAAAGGAAATGTTTTAAAAGAACTTTGCAGAAGTGTAAGTATCATGTTGGTTAATGTTTTTATGAGATTTGTACAATTATTTTACATAGCAAACTTTAATTATAGCTTCTTTTTCAAATGCTGACACAAGATACTCAAAGAAGTGGGAAACTTTGTGAAAGAAGAAGATTTAAGCAAACAAACTGGAATTTACCAAAAGGCCAATGTCATATTTTTTTCCATTTTTGTTTCATTTTTTTTTCAAAAGGGCCAATGTAAAAGGTCAAAATTGACCAGTTTACACTTTTTTGCAGTTTTTGTTTCAATTTATTATTTCAATACATATACATAATCAATATCACTTATATCCGTGGTTCCACAGAAATAAAGTTGTCCATAAAATGAAAATAACCAAATTATTTTTGTTGTTGTTTCATTCAAACCCTAATAACTCAAAACTCACTTTTCTGACATTGGCCCTTTTAGCACCTAGCCACAGAAATATGAAACTATAGTAGAACCGGTAAAGTGAAATTTAAAATGAAATTATTGGACATACACTGTCCTTGCAAGAAATACTTTATTGTAATAGTGATATTTCGACACTAGTTGAGTGTCTTTCTCAAACTGAAGTTGAACAAAGGAATATTTTAACACTACAAATAAATATTAAAAATAACAAAAACGACCATGAAACATGCATGCCAACAAATTATGATAAACATAAAATTAAACATTGCAGAAACAAATTATGTGCAAATAATAGGTGAGGCCAAGGACATAAACACTAACAAAACATCTAGTTTATGACATCAATGCACTAGTTTAGACACTCGACTAGTGTCGATATATCACTATTAAAAAAGTATTTCTTACAAGAACAGTGCATGTCCAATAATTTAATTTTAATATTAACACTATTTGACTAAACATGCACGGTTATGGGAGACTTCAGTGTTGTGCAACGCTTACTATTGTTTTTATATGACGTATCCTAAAGAGTAAATAAATATTTTCTAATTGGTGAAATAAATATAAATAAATGGAATGGGATTGACTTGGTGTGCTTTAAATTGATGTCCCCCACTGTCAGTAGAATTTTTATTAACTCGAATTAATTTATGTGTTTATTAAATAAATAAATAACTTATCCTTGGTGGTGGTGCTGGGTTAATAGATACAGTTCCTCATAAGAAGAGGGGGGGGGGGGGGGGTGTTCAAGCAACGCACCCTTGACCCTTCGTGTCAAAAAAAATATTATACGAAATCCTTGTTGAAAGACAATGAACGTAAACATGTAAATGCGTGTTAATCGAGGTCTTGTTTGTCTTCTTATCGCAAGACGTGAACCGCGCACTTTGAATAGTTTAGTTCTCTCATATTCTTCCGAAATATTACAGTGCTTGTCATATGAATGTTCTACTTTTACGCTCATATAAATTTATTAAAGTTAAAGTCTATTAGGTTTAAGGGCGCGTCAACCGTTAGGTCATATTGCGCCTCCTGCGATACTGTAGTATATAATAAGTAAGTAAATAACTATATATAGATATATATTTCAAAGGAGTGAAACGTAAGGGGTCACATAGGGTAAATATTATACATACAATTATCAAATATATACAATAATAAATATTATTATATAAATATATTGTATAATAGAAGCCCGCTGTAAAGGCAAAGTTATTGAATCATAGCATCCACGATCGGAGCAAACTTTTACTACATTGCTATGAATCAATAACCCCCGACTAGGATTACATAAATAATTTGTTGTACTAGTTGTACAACGATTACATTCTTGTAACATTTTAATTCTAGGAAATTTGTTATCGTCAGTCCCATTCTACAAGTGGACCCCTGGTCGCCCCTCTACAGTAGTGGGTGAAGCGTGTGTCGTCTTAAATATTTTGGTCAAGACTCACTATGACTTACCCCTGAGCATCTGTTTGAACAGAAAGCAGCCGTACGTCTGTTACAAACCGTGTGAGTAGATACGTCTGCTACTTCAAGGTATTCGTATAAGAAGATAGATCACCACAAGTCGGGTGTCTATGAAGAATATAAAAAATATCGTTTGTTTTATCTTAAGAAAACTAACTTCAAAGATGTATTTGCATTTATTTTGATTGATTTAATTTGTTTTAAGGAGTTACCAAAATATTAAAAATTATTTTGTGATTTATTTGTGACTTATAATCATAAATCATCAATATTTACTCACTTTGGTTATTGTGAAGCACTTCCTTCTTGTAGTTGATTGATTTAAAACAAATAAATATTAATGAACTGTAGGGCCTATATCCTTTTATTTTCTATCCTTTCAACTTAAGTTACAAATTCTCGTTCATGCAGTATTTTAAATTTTAACTAAGTTTGCCTAGGGGCTTATTAAACTTTAAAAAAAGAAGTTACATAGAAGTTTGAAATATTGTTTAAATAACAACACATGAATAACATGATGAACAATAACATGATCTTAGCTTATTTTGACCTGTTCTATTTAATGGACATATTCTACTACTTAATCAGTAACCGCTTTCGATTAAGTTCGATATCCTATACTTATTTTTTCATATGTATCAAAGAAAATTTAGTAATCTTAATTATTATTAGACATAATACTATGAATAATATGTATGCAAGAATGCTACTTTTTTCTAGCCTTGGGAAGGTTGTTCGGTACACAAACACACATACAAAGAATTAATGTTAAATACCCTACTGCAAAACCTTACACACTCAAAATCATTGAGATCTCAAAGAAGGGTCAAGCTTATGATTCTTCTACATTTGCGAACATATACATACATTCATATATTGTCCGAATATATTCATTTGGCTTGGCAAATTGCAGTTGAATCTTGTGATAAGAAATAGCCTAATAGTTCATGCAAATATATTTTGCCAAGCTTACAACGATTCATTCACGTGAGAAAGTGAGTTTGTGCATTAAGTGCGCAAATCTAAAAGTTGGCACTTCTTGGAGTTCTCGATGCTTTTGAGTGTGTTAGGTTTGGCTGTATTGAGTAAGAAGTTTTTTAATGCGTGGGATCTCAAGACTTCTTTTTAAAGTACCATCGCCCAACTATGGCACAGATAAGATTTTCACGGGCGCGGAACAGTGTACGTGCCTTATTGTCATACATTCATGCGGACTTGTGTTAACAGAACAACAACAAACACATATTTGATGAAAGAGAAAGACCTTGTTGAAAGTTTCGCTGGTATCTGAAATCAAGTTTTGGTTCCAACATGGCCGACTGCGCAAGTGGTGTTACGTTACGCATGGCTCTTCTGGGGCTTCAAACGATAATTCTCAGTAAGGATTGATATATAAATCTACTCAAATGTGCCCGGAAGAAAAGCCAATTTCTGGTGACAAGTACGAAGCAAGAAGTAACAAGTATAAATCAGTATTTGTAATTTTTATACTTCACAAATCATACTCCTCACTTCATTTTTCACTTCATTTCATTTTTTCATAATCTGTAACTAATTTTACTTATTGTTAAACGTACTTTGTATAAATGAAAATTAATTAATTTTTGTTATTCTGTGTCTTTAAGGCAACCTTAATGTAAAGGCAGAGCTTTGTTTTGAAAATAAAGTTGTACTACTACAAATGAAGTGTACTATTTTTTTCATGTATGAGTAAAAATTTGAATAAACTTTATTGATTTTTTAAACAGTACATAAAAAACTAAAAGGCATACATATTCAAATTGTGTTCTAATATTACAATGGACGAGGTTTTCTAGGATATTATACGAAAATTTTCTTAAGTCCATTATATTATCATTTCAAGGTTAAATATCGCAGCCCAGCTATGGGGGTTTAACAAAGTAATTCGAAACTTTGTATTCATCTGTTTTGATCAACGAGTTTTCGTGGCACGGTCGGAGGCTGTACATAGGCAGGAAGTTGTTATCCCGTATGACAAACAGAACATCAATATTATGTTAGTTTAACGATGTCCTCTTGATAAAATTACATTCAACATCTGTAATGTATTGTTATTAATTCAATAGTGATAGAAACTGATTTGTAGAAGAAAAAACAGCTTGAAACGCCAGGTTTCTACTGACATGGCACGTGGCGAATTTCAACAGCCAAGATCTCGATGTGGACCTATTTAGTTCTGATTTGAACCTCAAGCAATGGAGTCAACTTTACAAATGTTCGTGGTGTATTCCATCCTGCTGGTACGATACTTAATATATTTTAATACAAGGATTAACATTAATATTTTAATCTAAGCGTTCCATTGACATTATATATTTCGTATTATTCATTTATTTATTCATTCAGCAAGTCCATCTATTTTAATACAAATACTGTTTTAAAATGCAACACATTATAAATACTAAAAGAACAGAATAACAGACTTTTTTTAAGTTTATGACGACGCTTTCCTAAACCTGGGACATATGTGTTGGCTAGTCAATAATTTCTTGTCAAATGGTTTAACGGTGGCCTGAAAACAAATGCCCGAAATTAGCAATGTTATCATTGGAGGTAGAAATATAGATTTAAACATTATTCAAGGATAGTATTAGTAATATTTTTTTAAACTTTCATGATTTTTTTCAACAGCGAATAAATGTTTAAAAAAAAACTTCAACAAAATCAATCAATTTAAAAAATGTATATGCATATTACAATGAGTTCGGTTTTCTAGGATATTTTATTAAACATATCATAAAAAAAATTATAACTGTTTTAATTTCAAGCTAAAATCGAAGCCCAGCATTGGTGGTACAACAAAGAAATTCAAAATATTGTATTCATCTGTTTTGATCAATGAGTTTGTGTGGCACGCTCGGCAGCTGTATATAGGCAGGATGTTGTTATCACGTATGACAAACAGAAAATCAATATTCATGTGGGTTTAACGATGTCCTCATGATAAAATTACATTCACTATTTGTTTGGGATTATATAATAGTGATGGAAACTGATTTGTAGAAGAAAAAATAGTTTAAAACGTTAGGTTTTAACTGACATGGCACGTGGTAAATTTCAACAGTCAAGATTTTGTTTAGGTCTTATTCAGTTCTGATTCAAACCTCAAGCAATGGAGTCGACTTTACAAATGTTCGTGGTGTATTCCATCCTGCTGATGGTACGATACATAATATATTTAATACAGGGATTAACAGGTTATGTAATGTAATGTAGATTTCAAACATGATCAATATTTCTAACACAACACTTCCAATATCGTAAATGGATAGTTTTTAAGAAGTATTCAAATATTAGTTAAATTAGAAATGCAAATAAATAAAATTATCTTTGATTAAAAAATTTAATTAATAATATCTAGTGTAATTTAAAAAATAAAAAATAAAAAACAAAATGAGTAAAATCAGATATATATTGCGAAAATTTTTCAATATATTAAAAACAAAATGAGTAAATTCATGTAATTCGAAAATAATTCAAGACAGTTGTAATAAACGTTTTTCAAACAGAAATGTATAGATTTACTTGATTGTGAAAACAGAAATTATTTCAAACATTTTGAATTTGGTTCAAGTTGCAATTACTACCACTTATGTTGAACGTAGGTCTTTTTTCTCTCGCTTCCCATCTTTGTACAGCGCTTTGCCAAATTATATTGATACGCGGTCGCGAGTACCAATGTTCTTCACCGCTCGTGCTCACATTCCTAGCATTAAGGCTTTAAAAAAAGTTGATGGATGGAAGAAGGACTTATACATAACAGTAAAGGGGTGTCCACCCGCTAAACTAAAAAAAAAATCATTCAGGCTTACTAGTTATAAATTAAGAAAGAAACAGAAAAATTATTAGGTCCATGACCGAAAAAAAAGTCATACTTTGTAATTTTCGATCTAGGTACCATTGGGCGCGTGATCTTTGGAGTGGTTTGATCAAAAAAATATTGGCTATTATTGACATATTCGACAGCTTTTTCTGTAAATCCTCTATGTTTTATTCTGTAATTTGGGCAAGTGGTTCGGTCACAATATGCTTTTACCAAGAAGGGGTGTGATTTTGGAATGCATATTTTTTATGTTTGAGTGTATATGTATGCACAGTTTCAAGGCACGATGTTATAAAGAGCTATTTTAGATTGGTACGATGCTCTAGTATCTATGTGGAACAAAAAATAAGCATGTTAAAACCGATTATTTTTTTTACAAAAACGTCAATTTTTGCAAATTTCGTGATCAAACAAATTTAAAAATTCGTGTAAAATCACAGTTACAAGATATAAGTTTTTAAACGGTCATTTACGTGTAGTGTTATGCTATAGAAAATGTGCTAAAAGATTTTTTTGGGGGTAATAGCCCCTTAAATATTGTTTTAAAAATATTTGGTAGGGACGTCACACCATTATCAGCAATTGACATTATTTTTTGTAAAAAAAAAACAAAAAACATTGCTGCCAAGAAGTGCAAAATTTAATTATGAGCATTTTTTTTTGTTAGAAAACTTTGTCTTTCACGTATGTTTAATAAAAAATGATTTTCTGAAATAACGTTTGTTAAACTATTTCTTGTCGGGCTTTAAAAATACGAGTATGTACCGGCGGAAAAAAATAATACACTCTTATTTCAGAAAACTATTTTTAAGGTACTTAGTGGAAAACAAAGGTCTTTCGTTAAAACAATAATAAACAAAATCTTTGCTCAAAATTACATTTTGTACTTAGCTAAGTGTGTCCACTAATGTCCAAATCTTTCTTAAAATGTTCTCAGAAAGGTAATGACACACCCCCAAAATATATATTTAAAAAAACAATACTTTGCTGTTGTGTACAATACCCTCTTTCAATCAAACAGTTTTTCAGACATCTTTCTATTGGTCAGAGGGCGATACAATAGCCTTAACTAAAATTTGTATGTTCAACATCGTATTTGGTTTGTATTCATTGAAATTTAGTTGTCGTTCTGTATCTTTTGCATTAACATGGCACAAAATGCTGTAGTTAAATTGAAATAATAAACATGAAATACAATATATTTTATGTTTTTATCCAAGGTTGTTATTCAACACGTGAATGGCAGGGAGCACAATAATGGAGCCCCGAACTTCAATCTCCAGGGTTCGAAACCCGTCTCAGAAAATAAACAGGTAGGCTATACCTACATTTATTATGTACAGTAATTTATAAAAAAATATAAAAAATAGTTAATAAGATAAACCTTGTTTTCTATGCAAACAGTGGCGACTCGTGGACATTATACCAGGTAGTGCTTAATACAGCGAACGTAAATCGTGCATGGCCAATTGTATGCAAAAAACTAATTCCATTAATTGATTATTAATATATGTTTTAAGAGCCAGGATGTGAATCGTGGCGTGAGCTTAGTCGGTAATCCCAGTTTGTGTCCAAGAAACATCCAACACTCCCCCACCCCCCACCGCCAAACAATAAATAAGGAAAGCAAAATAACACTTTGCTAGTTACTTACGCTGAGCTGCAGCTGTAAGGTAGTGGACCCTGGGCACGGCCACAGAGCCAGTTTAACTCAGTATAACAGGCCCTACTTTTTGGAACGTACGTTGATATGGTACATTAGGCCTCTCATTTTTCGAACATGTCTACACTAGATGCAAATAAGGCGTCGGCCTGCCTACACTTCTAACACTCGACTTCTCTTCTTTGCAACGATTACGGAAGCTATTTTCCAGCAAACTACTCTACTCGGTGTTCATTATCTAACAGCGACTGGTGTTGACCGCAGTTGGCTGATACTGACAAACGTCTTGGTTTTAGTAACTGCATGGATATGAGTGAAGTGATTGCAGGGGTGCGCGGCGAGCCTACTGCGCCCTAGAGCGGGAGTCCCGGGTAGCGCCAGAAGACCGGTTTGTGTTTCCCTGTCGTGACGAGGAGTCGCTGAGGATGGCGTGGAGACGAGTTAGAGCGCTTATCTTTCTGTTTTTATTCCCCGGGTAAACGGTTTATAGTACAGTTATCAAATTTCACACTAACGTTAATATAGAATAAATCTTTATCCAGTACGCGTCTTCCTAAATTAATTAATTGATTTGGAATTAAAAATTAGTGAAATCACAGAAATTTACTCCATTTTGATCAACTTCGGGAATTTATTCCAAGTATACACGTTTTTTAACTTAAATTTGCATACTGGATATCAACGATTAATTCAATGTGAACGCGAAGATTTATCGTAAGATAAACGGTTTGGTAAGAATTTCCAGAATTGGAATCCATGTTTTGGATTTCCCATTTTTCACGTTTCGGACTTACGTCTCGCAATGGATCTTTAAGGCTTAATTTTTTAAACCAATTGCGAATATCAATTTAAAAGTACTTTATTAACATCCATGCAAAATTTGGTAATGATATTACCAACCGTTCAGCAGAAATCATCAACACCTGAGTGCGCGCATTTGAGTTAGTCCAAGCTCAACGACGTCGACTCAGCGCGGAACGCATGGCAGGTTTCTACATATTATGCTTGGTTAAAACCATCACCACCGTGTTCTGCGTGGTATGAAAAGGTTGACCCATCAGCGTCATCTCTGCAGCAACGGATGCGGATGCTTTTCAATACATAATTTTACAATTCACACGGAAAGAAACTTATCAAAATTTCAGTTTAATGAAGATGGGTGATTTATAGTGGTGGTGCTTCTGCACCAGAGCACATTAGCACGAGTAGATACTGATATGCAAATACTATATTTTACGTTAGATTATGAAGAAGATTATGGAAACATATTATATAAATGTATAATTTTCTATTTTTTCGTTTTAGAAATTTGCATCATTGGCTTTTGGCTGCCCTGGCTTGGATATAAGTGATGTAAACGTAAGCTGCACACATGAGACGCTGGAGAAGAGATTCGGCCCCGGTCTAGACTGCTCAGAGAAAGTCCCTGTAAAAACCCAGGTTGCGTTCCTGAACTGTTCCCAGCCGGGCTACGCTATAGTCGAGAGCTACAAGGTCATTACCTGCAAGTTCCCGGGGAAGTGGGATAATGAGATGTTCACTTGTGATGGTAAACACTTTTACTGTACTTGTTGAATGTTGGACTGGTCGATTCATGCTATACATCTTTTCCAATTTTTTCAAGGTTTCAACTTTAAACATTTGGCTCAATAAGAGCACCATATTGGTTATTAATATTGTTTATTTATAATGATATTATTGTATATTATTTACATTTTGATTAGCGATTTGGTAAAAGAGCTATATACTTTTCCGATTTTAAATTCAAACAACTTTCGTGATTATATCTCAACAAGCAAAATATGTACACCATTGTGACTCTCCTTTATTTGTGTTTATTATTAACACATTTAGACTCCACTATATTAACTTATGAACTGTTGTCCTATCGTGCGTTTTGTAAATTAACAACCAATATAAATCCATTTAATAATAAAATATTGTTGTTCAGAAATTCCAACAACTGAGGCCCCATCAACAACACCAAATACAACAACAAAACCAACACCAACAACAACAAAGAAGATGCCTCCAAAACCCAGAACAAATGCAACAACCACAAAGAGACCAACAACCAGAAGGTCAGACCAGCCAAAACTACTGGCAGTAATACCACCACTCCAAATACTACAGTTTCTAGTGGTTCTACCACCATTACAGTTGCTACAACAGCTAACACTACGACAAGTGTGACGAGTACAGCAACAGGTGTTACAACTACTTCTGCGGCCCCACCTACAACAGCGGCCTCACCTACAACTGTGGCCCCACCTACAACAGCGGCCCCACCTACATCTGCAGCCCCAACCACATCTGCAGCCCCAACTACATCTGCGGCACCACCTACAACTGTGGCTCCACCTACATCTGCAGCCTCAACTACATCTGCCGGCTTACCTACAACAGCGGGCCTACCCACAACAACGGCCCAACCTACAACAACATCTGCCGGCCCACTAACTACAACTTCAAACTTACCACCAACAACTTCAGACATAACTACTACAACTCCAACAACAACAACTACAGCAGCAACAACAACAGCAGCAACCGATGCGTCTACCACAACGGTAACAACTACGACATCTGTCGGTCAACCAAACTCATCTTTAGTTGCTTCTACTACAACTCCAGCTCCAACAACAGCCACTTCTACGACAGCAATACCTACTACTATACCTACAGCTGCCAACGCATCTGACAATTCTTCTTGCAATCTAGGTAAGTTCGACTTAATCTAAAAAACTTATCAACCACATAAATATTTTTTTATTTTATTAATTCAATACATCTTTTTCTGGGTTTTTATTGATCTTGAGCTAATCAGCGCATCAGCTAATCAGCGCATCAGCAGCTGCCTCCTTGGTACTCATCGTTATTGTCTGTTCTAGTGATTCCGACTGGATATTCATTTGTGAAAAATGTTGGTATTCTTAAAGCATCCCGAACTCCAAAAGATTACAGAGACGCCGTTGCAGACTGTAAAACCGTTGGCGCCTTCTTATTGGTTGTTGACAATCAGGCAACCGAAGATTACTTGGTGTCGAATTTTGTAAATAACCCTTCATATTTCATTGGTGCCTTTTCCACTGAATATATCTGGACGGGTGTTTCGTATGTTCCAACTGATGCTACTGGGCTCACGTTAGCATGGAAGACAGCTGAAGGTAAGGAAACTATAAGAATATTCTTTTGAACAAGAAAACTAATTTTTTGAATAAATTTGCAAGGGTAGGAGTATTAGAGATATTGGGTGAAAAAGTTACTATCCTTAAAATACGACTTATCCTAAAGAGTCGAAATATCCTATGTTGGAGGTGCCGGGTTCATATCAATCTTATCTCGCGGGGGGAGGAGACTTCAAAGTCCAACAATTCACCAAAATTCGGTGAAGTCCCACTTTTCGAATGTTTCAATGTCCAAACGATTTTTAAGTCCAACACAATGACTTCAAAACTCGAATATCACTGCGAGTTTTCATAATTTTCAACTTTTGTTAAAAGTTGTCAGCGAATCATGGTAATACCCCTCCATCTCGCCAAAGTAATTTTTTCGATCCAACATGGACTGACGCCCTTTGGTGTTTTCGGTCGGACCAACCCTCGGCGTCAACCGGGGTTCCAGCAAGTCTCGCGGCCTCGAGACCGACCATAGCCGGTCTGGGGGAGGCGTGCTCTCTCTCTCTCTCTCTCTCTCTCTCTCTCTCTCTCTCTCTCTTTGTAAATTTTTTTCACTTTTCACCAGAGAGTGCATCAAAGTGCATCTAAAAATTGGTTTAGTTTAAATAATTTATAATTTTATGAAGTAGTTTCATGGTTCAAAAGATTTTTAGTGTAATATTTGATAAATATTCTATTATTTATATATTTTTGTGAAACATATTGTATTTTGAAGGATGTATTACTATTATGAAACTGGTTAGATGTAAGAAAAGGCCTCATGGCCTTAATCTTGCCAGCATAAATAAAACCTCAATCAATCAATCAATCTCTCGCCCCCTTACAAAGCGCGAACAAACTTTGAGAATACCATAAACCAAGGTCTACTACATCTCCGCCACCTGGCGGAGGCTCGTCTAACTCGCTCGTGTGGCCACTATACTTGAGTTCATATCAAGAAGCCCTCCTCTCCAAGGAAATAGTTAGTATTGTTGGAGACCATATACTGTCAATCATGTCTTCCACTTACCAACCCCTTGTTGTACCGGTCACTCCAAACTGCATGGACCTTCTATTGCTTTGTTTGTTTGTTTTTTTCTTGGAAATTAAATAATAATAACCATTCACTCAGGTGGCGCGACGCGCGACATGGGCACAGGCACAGCTGACGCGTTTTTTGAGGTCACTTTGTATTTGGAAGCGATGGATCAACCCTTTTCTCCATTAGGAGAATCCGACAACATAATTTGATGTTTACAACGTTGCACAAAGAGAGCATAGAAATAAGTCGCTCTTTCAGAGGAGGCCTTCTTGATTTGACGCGGACTTTATAGGTTAACCTAGAGAGCAAGACAATCCTCCGCTAGGCGGAGATATAGTAGACCTTGCCATAAACCGCATCGCTCTAGTGGCATATTTCACATACTCCTTTTTGAAAGTTATGAACATAAACATAAAAACGCATGTCAATCGAAGGTTTTGAACGGATTTTATCGTGAGACGTGACCCACGAAAAGTGATGCATAGAGGGGAGATTGCTATCAAATAAGTTGTATAAATATTACTTTTAATGTCAATAATCTTATAGATAACATTTTTACTCTAGGAAATTTGTTGTCGTCAGTCCCATTCCACAAATGGGCTCCTGGTCAGCCCCTAAGCTCTGGGAAGTGTGATCTCTTCCATATCTTGAACAGAAATCACGTTGGTACATACATGTGCACCGACACTGCAAACAGAATGCAGCCGTACGTCTGTGACAAACCGTTTGAATACGTTTGCTAAATGACGGTTGCTGCCTGAGAAGATAGTCCATCATAAGTCCTGTGTACTTCGACGGTGTCTATGAAGAAAAAAATGTTGTTTTAACTTTGAATTTCTAAATATATTGAATACTTTTTTGTGATTTATTTGTGACTTACAATCATAATGATATTTGAAATCATATTATACTCACTTTGGTTATTGTGAAGCACTTACAACTTGTAGTTGATTAATTTAAAACAAATAAATATTAATTAAATGTATAACGTTTCATTTTCTGTACTTTCAACATAAATTACCATTCTTGTGCTCTATTTCAGATTTAATTAACTGCTTCAGGGTTTGTTTTAATTTTAAAGACGATATTTGGATATAATTTCGAAATATTATGTGAGATAAATGTGTGTATAATCTTGTTAATTTTTTTGATGAGCGAAGCGAAGACTTTAATTTCACTGGCCCCAAAAAATTTAGCTCGGGTGTCATTTTGTTGTTTTTGTTTGTTGTGTTTTTTTTTCTTTTCTTTTTGTTCGCTCTCTACCGGGCAAACGGCATATGCGATCTTGATGAAAATTGTAGGGGACCTTCAAAATCTCTAAACTTAGACCTGCTACGTTTTTGAGTACAATCGAAGAAATATTTCTCATGAATATCATGCTTTTACGATTTTGTTCGATTTTTAGCGCAATATTTTCGTTACATTTGGGCCGATTCTGACCGTACGGGTGGGGCTACAACGTTCATATTTTTGGATGAGCGAGGCGAAGACTTCAATTTCACTGACCCCCCGAAAAAAATAGCTCGGGTGTTTTTATTTTTATTTTTTAATTTTTTTGTATTTTTGTCTGTTTGTTTGCTCTCCACCGGGCAAACGGCATATACGATCTTGATCATAATTTGAAGGAACCTTCGAATTCTCTGAACTTAGACTTGCCACGTTTTTGGGTATAGTCGAAGAAATATTTCTCATGAATATCGTACTTTTACGATATTTTTTATTTTTAGTGCGATATTTTCGTGACATTTGGGCCGATTCTGACCAAACGGGTGGGGCTACAATGTTAATATTTTACATGAACATTAAGGTTATGGTTATGTATTGCCTTTTGAAAGAAAAAGTTGAAAAAGTTAGCCAGAATCCGTAAAATAAAGGTTTTAAAATGAGTTTTTTGAGGTATTTAATAACAATTAACAATAGAAACTTGACAACAATCACCTACATTGCGTTCAAAAAGAACTTGCAAAAGTGAATAGATCCCACGCAACTAAAAACTTACAAAAAAGCTCATCCATCAACGCGACTAAATAAGCGTTCGCGAAGCGGCCTAGTTTTAAAAAATCAGCCGTGTTGTTTCAAGCGCTAAGAGCTTGACTCTGATTCGGGGGATTCCGAGTTCGAATCCCGTCGAAACCGGCAATCCTGACTGAATGTTTTTCCGAGGAATTCCTCAGTCGTTAACGCGTATGCAAGGGATTGAGTCGACTTAAACAGCCCTTGGACATTCCTTTCACAATAATTGTCTGAACTCCAATTTACCTTATTATTGAACACAAATCAGAAATTAAGTCCATTCCGAAAGGGGTTTGAACCCGGGTCTCCTAAATTCCAGGTAGGCGTATAAGCCAACGAGACCACCGAGACGGTAACTTCTGAACTTCTGAATATTGAAGATGAATAATAGATCTCTGAGTGGTTGGAACAGTATTGTAATGAATATCTGTTGCCTTTGAACTGACCACCAAACATTGTTTATATTGTCATTATTTTATTTATTTTTATTTTTATTTATATTTCTCGATTTGGTTAGTCGGGAAACACTCCCGTAGATGGAATTGTTAATATTTAATACAATTCAGATATTTAAAAATCCATCCCGACTGGGGTTCAAACCCCTCGAAATGTTTACGTTAAAATGTGTAAAATTCAAATCACCACTCAATTGAATCAATTCCTTTCAAATCAATTAAAACCTTCTTAAAACCGTATAATAATTGGATGAGCGTAGCGAGCGAAGCGAGTGAAGCGAAGACTTCAATTTCACCGACCCCCCAAAAAATTTAGCTCGGGTGTTTTTTTGTTTGTTTGTTTTTTTTTTGTTTGTATTTCTGTCTGTTTGTTCGCTCTCTACTAGTCCAGTTGGTAGGAGTAAAAACGTGTCTATTTGTGATACAAGCAAACCATTTTGTACACGTGTTTTACTTGTCAATTAAAGCATTATTTTCCGCAGTTCATTATTTGCAGGTGATGTGGGGGGCGTGTGGGGGGTAAATTCAAAAAGGGGGTGTAACATTTTTTTAAAATAAATTGGTGGTCTATTTTTACGGTCCGAATGTCATTTTCACATATTTTTGGGACGACAAATCGAATAAAAAACATTTCAAATTCCTAAGTCCAACCATTTGGGTTCCATGGGTGCCATATTGGAAATTGCCCCCAAATACAACGTTGATGCCCTAAGCACGTAAATATGGCATGCTTGGTATCAATTTCCCTAAATCGTACGTCCCGAACACGCGGGTAATACCAAAATTGTGATAGAACAAACCAAACTCTCAGAACCCCTCCATTTTGATTATTGTGGGTACCGGTAGGCACCAATTTGTGAGGTGAATTGACACATATGCATGTTTGACGTCATTTTCGTGTATTTTCCGGTCAAGGATTATGAATTTTGTGTTGAAAAATGTATAAGAGGTAAGATCATCGTCTATTTTCTATAATTTGTCAATATTGTGTGCTTATTTAGTGAAGTGTCTATAAAATGTGAATAACATACACAGACATTTTACACTCAAACACCATTTGCTAGTTACTAATACTCGTTGCTAGGAAATTAATTAAATAATCATGTATGTTCAATTCTTATAATCATTGCAGGGCAGGTGTCTTGTAGCTCGTCAAGTAAGTTTGTGTGTCTATTGATGGAGTATAATAATTTTTAGTAATTGAAAATACTGTTCAATATTATGTATCTGATCAAAAGAGCTCTTAACTTGAATAAAACAATTCAATACAATACAATCCTCAACCTCGGTAATACCAAAACCATTAGGCTTCGAGCTGAAAATGAAAAAAGGTATTGTATGAGTATGAAAATGTGTTTCACTTCTCACCAGTCAATAATCAAATTTGGGTAACTCTTATTGCTGCAATCTTAATCTTTGCAATTCTTGCAATTGAGTGTCATCACAAATCGTTTTCCGGCAACAGCACCGACGCGTCTCACAATCTTACACGGTCACATCAAGGTCACGAATAAAATAACACCGAAGTAAAAGCAAAAGGTGATGCTATTGGACATACTCAAAATCCTGCATCTCTTCGACGCTGGACAGTAGGTGGCCCTGAAGTGATCAGGCTGCTCTCTGATTTTGAAGATGATACTGACGATGGCACTGTCAGTTGACACACTCCACGAACAATATTCAAGCTTCCATCATACGTTAATGGAAAAATGTGCTGCATTAAAGGACAGTTTCTTGCAATGTGATCATCTTTCTTTGCACAAGTGCATGTAACTTATGAAACTAGTAGCGACAAGTCATGGTGGACGAAAGCGTCGCCAAACTTTACGGCGCTGAGGAAAAGGGCAAAGTAATGTTCAAGGACTTTGTCAAAGAGAGGGCAGGAGAAGTAAAAATCATTTTTCGATCATATCCAAAGATGTCAGACCTATATGTTGTGTGTAAAAAGAACCCAATCCAAGGCAAGAAGATTAAAGTGTTGCGGAGCCACTACAATTGAGCACAATACTTTTTATTATTGTTCTGTCCCGTGATATTCATTAATAGACGTTCTTTGAATACGAAAATTAGCATTGCGCCCTTCTTCTATTTGTCTCAATGGTGAAACGAATGTTGGAGGGAAATCTCATTTAGTTGAGATACTTGAAATAATTCGCTCCAAATGAGCTTTTTCAGCTAGGCCTACATGCAGTACACGCGGGCAGCACGGGTCCATTATCAAAAGCCACGTGCTGGTAGTTTTACATTCATTGACTATGCCAGTCATCAACTGAGCTCCTATCTTCGACAAACAGCTGAGAATCTTGGAGCAAGACGGCTAGACATAGCTTGGGACATTTACTCTCCAAACAGTGTCAAGAATGCGATTCGCGAC
Source organism: Sweltsa coloradensis (assembly GCA_024449915.1). NCBI lineage: Eukaryota > Metazoa > Arthropoda > Insecta > Plecoptera > Chloroperlidae > Sweltsa > Sweltsa coloradensis. The sequence goes on from JAMZAV010000999.1 coordinate 387,633, forward strand.
TCACCACGAGAACAAGGCGTTCATCGTCAGGACCTCCCGAACAAGGGTCTATGCTGTTTTTATTGTTTTAAGTTTAGAATCAGGTAGGCCCTCATCATCACCACATAGCTGTACATACCATTTCATGGCTAAATAAGGTGCCCTTAGTGGCTTTCACAATTGTGTATAGGCAGTGACAAAGTGTCGTATTTTGCTTCGAAGGGAAAACGCACAGCCAGTAACGCGTTTAGAAACGAGAAGACAGTAGATGCGTTTAGAGCCATAGCATCTCCTGATGAAGTCGAAAATACAGTTTTTAATCAACTACACATATAGAGCTTAAGGGATATTAGTGGAATTTAGTAATTGTATCATTTTTCGTCGATATTGATAAGTTCCTGGACCTACAGTCTGATATAGGAATGATGCAATCCATCTATTGGCTATACCTCTTGTGCCTAGAGATTCCAGTTTTGAGAAGTACAACATAATCAATTGTATCAAACGCCTTACTCAAGTCGTATGAAATATATCAATAGCCAGGTCACATGATCCGAGTGCCTTGTATAGTGCAGACAGGAATGAGAAGATGGCAGTTATGGTGGATTTGCCCTTCTGTAAACCGTGTTGATTGCTTCGAAAATATTTTGTTTAGAGAGGATGGATGCCAGACGAGTGTACATGATTTTTTCGAAGACTTACGAAAATAAGGAGGTTAAGGAGATTGGTCTATAAGTGTTAGGAACTCAGTTGTTTGCTTGTTGAGGGGTATAACTTAGGCCACTTTTGAGTTTGAAGGGGAAGGTCCCTGTGCAAAAGGAGGAATTTATGATAAATGCTGGTGTGTGAGGGATGATGCTGCCACTTTTGTAAGCACAGATCCAGGAACATTGTCTAGGCCTGCTGAAAGTTTGTTATTCAGTACTTGATTTGATGATATCGGCTTCTTAAAGATGGATGGTTGGATGTAGAAAAATTGAGTAAATTTCCTGCTTATCCTCAATGGCACCAGATAATTTGTGTTCGAGGTCGGCTGTTTATACACCAGCCTTGATAAAGAACTCGTTGAGATGATTTGATATTACTTACGAGTCATAGTTTGGAATTCCGCTCATGTTGATCGTGAGTTCTAGCGACCATAGTTGAGCATTGATAATCTGCCAAGTAGCCTTCAATATGTAATTTGTAGAAGATATAACCTGATCATGATGTTGTCGTTTGGCATGTCTGATGTTAAGTGCATGGGCTTTTTTAATGTACTATTCATGTTGTTCACATTGTAGACACTTAACAAAATAAGCACACAATATTGATGAATTATTTTTAAAAAATAGACGATGATCTTACCTCTTATACATTTTTCAACACAAAATTCATAATCCTTGACCGGAAAATACACGAAAATGACGTCAAACATGCATATGTGTCAATTCACCTCACAAATTGGTGCCTACCGGTACCCACAATAATCAAAATGGAGGGGTTCTGAGAGTTTCGTTTGTTCTATCACAATTTTAGTATTACCCGCGTGTTCGGGGAGTACGATTTAGTGGAAATTGATACCAAGCATGCCATATTTACATGCTTTGGGCATCAACGTTGTATTTGGGGGCAATTTCCAATATGGCGCCCATGGAACCCAAATGGTTGGACTTAGGAATTTGAAATGTTTTTTATTCGATTTGTCGTCCCAAAAATATGTGAAAATGACATTCGACCGTAAAAATAGACCACCAATTTATTTTAAAAAAATGTTACACCCCCTTTTTGAATTTACCCCCCACACGCCCCCCACATCCACTCCAAACAATGAACAGCCGGAAAAAATGCTTTAATTTACTAATAAAACACGTGTGCAAAACGGCTTGCTTGTATCACAAATAGCCACGTTTTTGCACTATTTTCCTTGTACCCACCTGACTATACCGGGCAAACGGCATATGCGATCTTGATGAAAATTTAACAGGACCTTCGAAATCTCTGAACTTAGACTTGCTACGTTTTTGGGTACAATCGAAGAAATATTTCTCATGAATATCGTACTTTTACGATTTTTTTCCCGATTTTTTGTGCGATATTTTCGTGCCATTTGGGCTAATTCTGACCAAACGGGTGGGGCTACAACGTTCATATTATACATGGACAATAAGGTTATGGTGATGTAGTGCATTTTGAAAGAAAAAGTTGAAAAAGTTAGCCAGAATCCATAGAAATATAGCTTTTACTATAAGTTTTTTACGATAAATAATACCAATTGACAAGAAACAATAGAAGCTTGACAACAATCACCTACAATGCGTAGGCAACAAAACAAAGCTCTTGTAAAAGTAAAGATATCCCACGCAAACTAAAAACTTCAAAAAGCTCATCCATCAACGCGGCGGGACTTAGCGTTTTCCTAGTTGTTATAAATGTAGTACACTAACTATGATTAATAGACAAGTATTTTGTTTTAAATTAAATACAAATATAATTGGTTCCTTGTTCTTGTTGTTAGAGGCTCTGCTTCGGGTTCGATTCCCGCTTTAGGCAGAAGTTTTTTATTTCTCTTGTTAGTTATTGTTCGCTCGTCTCTGGTGTCGGCGCCTATGGATTGGGTTGGCCACCTTTTAATCAAATGTCCCCCATTGAAAATCAGATGGCGGTCATGGCGAACCTAATAATGTTTCTTTTTATTTCAAAATTCATAACTAGTAAGCCTGAATGATTTTTTTTTAGTTTAACGGGTGAATACTCCTTTAACACAATTTTCAGATTTGTCGTATACAATTGAAACAGGATGTTAAAAGTAACACTTTTTCTGGATGAAGCCGAGGCCAGAAATATTATTGATTACCGTAGATATAAAAATACGGATGTTGTTAACATATTTTATTCTGAAGGTAATCAAGATAAGTTATTCCAGATGGTTTTAAAACAAAAATCTACTGGTTCCTAGTGTGCAATCTCTTGTGCTATTCAGATCCGTGTAGGTCTAAGTACAGCTACAGCCATGGAGTCAACTTTTATGGTCTTCGCGGCTTTTATCGTACTTCTGGTAAGACAATTCAGCTAGATCTTTTCCCTTTACAAGTATTCTACCATGATCAGATTGAGATAATCTTTCATAATCATTTTTTGTCAAACTAGCATATTTCTAAATCATTGTGTTTCATAACCCTCAAGAACGGAAGTCATTTTGTTGCAAAAACGAAGTAAAATATTAAAATAACTGCAAAGCGTGCATTCGTATTTAAACAGTTTAACAAGTAGGTCTAAACATAAGATTGTGATAATTCGTTTGTAGATAAATTTATGATATGCTATGATATTATGTCTGATATACTTATTTACTTTTTAATTTTAATAGAAGGCAATTTCCATTTTTTCCAAGTTTGCAATTTTAACATTTTTGCGCCTAATTGCTTTTGGTAGTTAATAATATAAAAATTTAAGTCTGTCCTATTCGGTTACTTTTTATGTCAATTCAACATGATACAATTTCTATATTTCTGTTATAATATTAATTCGAACCCTTACTGACCGTTAGATTGGACGAGCGTGGCAAGAACTTTAATTTGCCCTCCCCGAGTTTGGTGTTTTTGTTTGTACGTTTATATGTATGTTTGTTTTCTCTGTTCATGGACAAACGGCTACTCCAAAATTGATTTTATTTCAAAGGACTTAAATAATTTCAATCGAAGCAAAATTTCTTTTAGAAATCGTTCTTTTATTCTAACCAAAAAAAAAATTATAATAATGTAGAACAGCAGGGCCTGCAACAAAACTGATGAGAATCTGAACGAAGTGGCTCAACTACAAACAAAGTTACATTGTGTTATTATTGAGTGTACATACCTTGGTAGTATTGACTTGCGCTTGGCGAGAGGACTTAGTTGCATTATAATTTTGAGTTTTGAGTTTCGGAAAAAGTCCTTCATCGTGAAAAGACGTCAGAACTTTTGTCTGAAATCGATTTGCAAATGTTAAATTGAATGATATCCCTATTTATTATGGTTTTATTACCTAAAGAATCGATTTCACTGTAAATGAAAAATATTGTTTTAAATGTGAAGATATAAATGAAACGATTTTTTTTAATGTCAATACATTGGGTTTCTCACTGTAGGTAGTTTGTGAATCCATCGAAGGAAAAATAAAGACTATTTTAAGGAAGTAAGAATATGAGATATTATATTATTAAATGACCATTAAGTAATTTTTTCGAGGAGTAGGCTTTTTTAGGAGAAGGATTTTAATTAATATTTAAAGAGTGCAAGTGAATTAAAGAATTTTAATTAATTTTGTTAATTTATTAATAAATATTTTAATTTTCTCTCGTCTAAGATTTTTATTGGGCATGCAAGTGGACGGGAGCTGATTGATGCAGCACGATCTTCCAACCCAAAGGGTTCTAGACCCGTATCAGCGTCTAAACAGGTGAGTTTATTTATTTTTGTATTTATGCTTTTGTGAATTTATGTATTTATGAATTTATGCATTTGTGTATTTATGCATTTATGAATTTATGCAGTGTATTTATTTATTATTATATCTTATTCAGTTATAAAAATTAATTAAATATTTATTTACATATATTTATTTATTTAACGTCTGTACAATTCAGTTATAAAAAGTGATTTGCGAAGGATTAGGTCCTTAAATCTATATGTGTCGTACAGATGTCCTAAAACGTTGGTCGTCAAGCTATATTAAATAGTCATAATTCGAGTATTTGGAGTCTGCTCACGCAGTCAAAGACAAACCTTTCTGTCAGAGTCAAGTGCGATCCACAGATCCTCAGATAACGTTTTTTAAAATAAAAAAATGTCTATCCTATTCAGTTAAAAAACTGATTAACAAAGGAGGACAACTAAAATCTAATAACATAGATGCAGTGCAGAAACAACAATGAACTACAGTTAAGTAAATATTTGAAATAATAATATTACAACAATGCCATAAAACACAACAATTTTGGTAACAAATTCAAATAGGATATCGAATGCAATTAATTTATGAATCAATTATAAAAAAGTATTGGGAAAAAAAGGAAAAAGGAAAGGAAAAAAGGAAAAAGGGGGAAAAAGAAAAAGAAAAAAAGAAAAAATCTGAACAAATCATCTTTTTATTTACATTTCAGAAAATTTGCCTCGCTTGTTTTTCGGCTCCCTGGTTTGGATCCCGGGTGAATTTAACACAGTGCACACATGAGAACCTAAGAAGGATTTTGGGCCCCGGGCTTGACTGCCCGAGAAAAATCCCTGTAAAAAAACCCCGGTTGGTTTTAACTGTTTCCAGCCCGGGGTACGTATAGTCGAGAGCACAAGGTCATTACCTGCAAGTTCCCGGGGAAGTGGGTTAAGAGATTTTACTTGTGATGGTAAATGATAAACAGGGTTTAGTTCTAGTATAAATAGATCACTTATTTCTATATTATAAACCTATCCAATGTCAATGTGCATATCTTCAGATAATTTGAACGGTGTGTGTTGGCATTATAATAAATTCTACACTTGTAACATTTCTGTGTGAAGATCTAACAGTACGAAACTTTATTATTGCAGTTTTGAAAAGTTTAAACATTTTAATCGTTTCTTAAATTTCCATTATGGATCACAAATGTTGATAAATTTAACGAGATAAATTGCACTTGAAATATCAACAAAATAAACATGAAATTAAAAAATTGCAATTAACTATCTTGACAAGATTAATCACTCAATTCTTGACTTAGTTTAAAAAGCCAAAGCCAAAAACAACAAGCCTTTCTATAAAAATCAGATTCCCTATAAAGAACTTAGGCTCGAGGTAGGAAAATAGAAAATTGTGAACCTTGAGGTCACATGGCTAAAATAAGTCGATGCATGCAAGAACAACAGAAAGAGTTTCCGCCCCTGAGAATTTGCGTACCTGTTGCATACACTGTTCAAAAAAATCGTCAAATTACTGCAAATGTTTATTAGTAAATTTACTGCACGTATTCAGTTTTTTTAATTTACTGGAAATGTTGTAGTTAACTACAAATTAGACGACAAATGCAGTAAAAAAACTAATCAAATTAGCTTAAGTTGAATGCACGATCAAATAAAATTAAGACAACGACTTCTTAAAATAAATGTTATCACAGTCTGGAACTTCGACGAAACTAATATCAAATATATTCCTAGACAAATAGTTAATCAAACGAGTTAATTGTTGCAAATAAATACCGATTTCTGTAAATTTACGGCAAATGATCACTTTATTCTACGGACATTGTTTTCAGTGTTCTTACTGCATATAGTTATATATTATCAAGTGATAGAAGTAAGTAAACTAATTTTTTTACCAGTCAAATCATCTACTTTCTGTAAATTTACGGCAAATGATCACTTTATTCTACGGACATAGTAATCAGTGTTCTTGCTGCATAGTAAGAATATTATCAATTGTCAGTTGTTCAATTGTCAGTTGTTAGTAAACTAAACTATTTCACCAATCAAATCATCTACTTTCTGTAAATATACGGCAAATGTTGACTTAAATAAAATAAAATAATAATAAATAATAATAATAAAAATATAATTTTGCAGCTTCAAATAAAATGCGGGCCGAACCAATAATTCCTCAAACAGTGAATCTAAATTGATCGGTATGGTTATAATATTCAACTTTTTAGGTCGTTATATGTACTTCTTTGGAATAATATTCACTTAAAAATGGACAGTTAGCTGACTTTAAAAGGTACGAGAATTTGTTCCTGAAGGGTAGATAAATATCACTTGGCAGACCGAAACAATTATCCCTATGAAATTCTAACAATCGCCCAATATGGTTCCAATCTTCACCATTTAAGAGTTGTCAAAGTAATAATGTAATCATATTTTCATAATATTCTCTTACTTTAAAAGAACGGTTATTCGACACAGAAGAGTAGATTAATATCTTATATCACCATGCATGGCGGATTTCCGAAAGGACGAAATTTTCGACCCCGAGAAGTACATTAATAATTAATATTAATTATATTATAGGCCTATCGTTATATTGTTATATAATATGACCAGGAATCCGAAACCCTACTTTTCGTATGAATTTCTCATTTAAAACATAACTACATCTCCCAACATGATTCACTACAGACGCGCTTCAGGTATACGGTGTCTTGGTGTATTGGGTTTATTGACTAGGACAGTGTATACTCTCTCTCTCCAGGTGTACCAGTTCGAGCCTCGCTGACTTCCGAGATTTTAACACCATGAAATTTTATATGTAATATTAATCTTCGTACTAGCTATCATATGATGCTTGTCTTTCTTACAGGAACGTTCGTTATCATAGTTTAATTGTTAAATTAAATAATTGTAATGTTCCATTAATCCCACTACAGGAGGAGAAATTTCAACCTGACGAATACTAAAATAATATTCGTACGGGTCGAATTTTTTGCTGGATCATGTAGTCAAATAAACTAAACATTTGCCGTAAAATTACGGCATGTTGACTAGATTTTTAACTGCCAATATTGAGTTTAAAAAACGGAATAAAATTCCGTATTAATACTGGATCATGTAGTAAGAAAAATAAACATTTGCCGTAAAACTTCGACAACTCAAACTCAGTAAAATAACAAATAGAATGATTTAAATTGCCAATCTTGTTCGAAAATTTACTACGCTTTTTCAAGTCGTAAAACACAACATTTGCAGTAAAATAAAGAAATCGGACTTGCAGTAAAAAAACTGGAATTAGTTAGTAAGCAGTACTTCCAACGACATTTGCAGTAATTTGACGAAAATATTTTGAACAGTGTACCTTACAAAATATAAAAGACAACAAACACTATGACACACATGTTAGCTTTTAGGAGTTTTTAATCCCAAAGATGTCATAAAATAACTTAATTTAAATATTATTGGTTGAGCGAAGCGAAGACTTCAAGCTCACTTACCCCTCAAAAAATTTAGCTCCGCAATGTTTTTTTGTTTGTTTTTTGTTGTTTGTATTTTTGTCTGTTTGTGCGCTCTCTACCGGGCAAACGGCATACGCGATCGTGATGAAAATTGGAGGAGACCTTCGAAATCTCTGAACTTAGACTTGCCACGTTTTTGGGTACAATCGAAGAAATATTTCTCATAAATATCGTTCTTTACGATTTTTTTTCAATTTTAAGTGCGATATTTTCGTGACATTTGGGCCGATTCTGACCAAACGGGTGGGACCACAACGTTCATATTTTGTATGGACATTGGAAAGAAAAAGTTGAAAAAGTGAGTTTTTTGAGGTTTATAATAACAAGGCTATTGTACCACCTCTGGCCGATAATTTGAAAGTCGAAGAAACATGTCTGAAAAGTTTGCTGAATGAAAGAAAGCCTTTAAAATAACACAAAAAAAAATTGTTAATTTTTTTTTGGGCGTGACATAAACTCACTTTTGGAAATTAGATTTAGATTTTTGGACAAAAGTGTAATATACAAGACTAGTTCAAAATTGAATTTTGAGATACGGTTTTCTGGATATAGTTTCTAAACACCCCTAGCTATAACTTGACTATAGCTAAAATAGTTTTCTGAAAATAACAGTTGGTGTACGATTTTTTTTGTCAAACGGTACAAATACGAGTTTTTTCCAGTTTTGTAGCGTTTGACAAAAAAAATCGTACGCCAACTGTTATTTTCATAAAACTATTTTAGCTATAGTCATGTTATAGCTAAAGGTGTTTTGAAACAAGGGCCTATGTCCAGAAAACCGATTCTCAAAATTTAATTTTGAACTATACTTGTATATTAAACTTTTGTCCAAAAATCTAAATATAATTTCCAAAAGTGAGGAAACGTCCCGCTCAAAAAAAATCATAATTTTTTTTCTGTTATTTTAAAGGCCTTCTTTCATTCAGCAAACTTTTCAAACATGTTTCTTTGACTTTCAAATTATCGGCCAGAGGTGGTACAATAGCCTTAACGGCTGACCCCAGCTATAATACCGACAAATGTTGGATCACCCGTCACTGACTTCATGATTTTGACACATGAGGTCGCCGCTCGATAATAATTCCTTTGATGGATCTTCACTCTAGTGACGTTTTCTGATGTGGAACTAACGATTTTACTGCACAAACAGACACATTTAATTCAACATGTTTTCATATTCCTACAGCCATTCTGCAAAATATTAATACCCCCACAAAAAAAATATCAACTTTCCTAATTATTTACTCATTTTCAGAAATACCAACAACGGAGGCTCCATCAACAACACCAAATGCCACTACAACAAAACTAACTACAACAACAAAGAAGACAACACCAAAACCAAGAACAAATGCAACAACAACCAAAAAAGCAACAACCAAACCAACCACAACAAAGAAAACAGCTGCCAGTACTACCACCGTTCCAACCACAACAGTTTCTAGTGCAACTACCCCTGCAGTTACGACTACTACCACTTCTACCGTTTCAACTACCACTACCACATCCGGGACTACTACCACTCCTCTTTCAACTACTACCACTGTTACTCCTATTACCACTTCCACTTCCACCCCCACTACCTCTACTACCCCTACCACAACCCCCACTACCACTACTATTCCTACAACCACTACTACTGAAACTACCACTACCCCCACTACCACTATTACCTCAAATACCCCCCCCACTACTACTTTAGAACCTACTACTACTACTACCCCCACTACTACTTCAGAACCTTCTACAACTACTACCCCCACTACCACTACTACAACCGCAAATACAGGAACTACAACTACAACTACTGCAACAACAACTACTACAACTCCTACTACTACTACAACTCCTACAACCACTACATTGTCAAGTTCCTCCACGCAATGCAGAAGGCTAGGTGAGTTTCTAGAATAGTAAGCATGGTAACGTAAGAAAAGAGTGCTGTAACAATTTCGATTATAATACACATTATTAGTGTGACGTAATCCATCATGGCCGCCCCATGGTAACACATAGCAACTTGACTCCGAACACGGTTCCGATCCCATTACAATCCAATCACTTCATATTTGCGACGAAGTATCATTAAACAGTTTACAATCGAGTATTTTTCCGATGAAGATAACACTATGTTAACGAGAGAATTTTTTTATAATTTTACCGTGATTGATTGGATGTTTTATTTATAGTAACATGTTGGCCTACTTTGTAAGTTTTGTTAGCTTTAGAATAAGCTTACAGCGTAGATACATTTATTTTAGAGATTGCTTGTAATTGTTGGATGAGCGTAGCGAGCGAAGCGAATGAAGCGAAGACTTCAATTTCACTGACCCCCAAAAAAATTAGCTCGGGTGTTTTTTTTGTTTGTTTGTTTTGTTTTTGTTTTTTTTGTATTTTTGTCTGTTTATTCGCTCTCTACCTTGCAAACGGCTTATGCGATCTTGATGAAAATTTGACAGGACCTTCGAAATCTCTGAACTTAGACTTGCCACGTTTTTTGGTACAATCGAAGAAATATTTCTCATGAATATCGTACTTTTACGATTTTTTCCGAATTTTTGTGCGATATTTTCGTGCTATTTGGGCCAATTCTGACCAAACGGGTGGGGCTACAACGTTCATTTTATACATGGACATTAAGGTTATGGTAATGAAGTACATTTTGAAAGAAAAAGTTGAAAATGTTAGCCAGAATCTATAGAAATAAAGCTTTTAATATAAGTTTTTTGATTTTTTATGCGATATTTACGTGCCATTTGGGCCAATTCTGACCAAACGGGTGGGGCTACAACGTTCATATTATACATGGAAATAAAGGTTATGGTGATGTAGTACCTTGTGAAATAAAAAGTTGAAAAAGTTAGTCAGAATCCATAGAAATAAAGCTTTCAATACAAGTTTTTTACGGTAAATAATACCAATTGACAAGAAACAACAGAAACTTGACAACAATCACCTACAATGCGTAGGCAACAAAACAAAGCACTTGCAAAAGAAAAGATATCCCACGCAAACTTAAAACTTAAAAAAAAACTCATCCATCAACGCGGCGGCGTTTTCCTAGTATAATCAAATCATAGGTCAACAAATACAATCTGATGCCAATGCTTATCAGTTTTGCGTTATTGTGTTCGAGTTGCAACATCTGGCGTGGTCAGGGGTTGAGTGGGTCGCCGCTCTGCCCTGAAACACACGTATATCGCTGGCTAGAGCAGACTAGGGTCCGTAAGCTTGTGTGACAGCTTCGTTCTCCTTGGCGCCGTCTGCTCGGCAGTCCGGGCTAGTGGAGGAACCTATATGACTGTCAAAACTTACACTGTCCTTTCGGATGGGACGTAAAGCCGTTGGTCCCCTTGGTACTTTTCGGTAGGAGTAGGCTATGTGCCGGTACCGGGTTTCCCCTCCTCCCTTCTCTATTAAATTTGCACTAGTGGGCTACATTGCCTGTTGCAAATAGAGACATAAATAGATAAATAAATAAAAAATAAACACAACGAAGAGTCGAAAACTTATCATAGAGACTCCGTTTGCTCCGCTCACACGTCCAATTAATTTTGTACATCTTTTTTTGGTTTATTGATTGTTCTTGAGCTAATCAGCGCATCAGCTAATCAGCGCATCAGCAGCTGCCTCCTTGGTTCTCATCGTTATTATCTGTTCTAGTGATTCCGACCGGATATTCAGTTGTAAACGATGTTGGTATTCTTAAAGTATCCGGAACTCCAAAAGAATACAGAGACGCCGTTGCAGACTGCAGAACCCTTGGCGCCTTCTTATTATTTGTTGATAATCAGGCAACCGAAGATTACTTGGCGTCGACATTTATAAATAATTCTTCATATTTCATTAATGCCACCACTCGTGAATATGTCTGGACAGGTGTTACAAACGTTCCAGCTGATACTACTGGCTCCACGTTAGTATGGAAGACAGCCGAAGGTAAGAAAACTAGAAGAATATTCTTTTGAACAAGAAAATTAATTTTTTGAATATATTTGCAAGGGTATAGGATATATTTTGGGTGAAAAGTTACCATTCTTATCATCCGACTTAGCCCAGAGAGTCGTTATATCCTTAATGGAGTTGCCAGGTTCATGTAAATCTTATCTCGCGGGGGCAGGGGACTTATAATGTGCAACAATTCACCTAAATTCGGTTAAGTCCCACTTTTGAATGTTTCACTGTCCAAACAATTTTTAAGTCCAACATATGACTTTAAAACTAGAATATCACTGCGAGTTTTCATAATTTTATACTTTGTTAAAAGTTGTCAGCGAATCATGGTATAATACCCTTCCATCTCAACATAGTAATTTTTTCGACCCAACATGGACATGGTGATTTCGATCGCACACCGACCCTAGCGGGTCTGGGGGAGGCGTGTTCTCTCTCTCTCTCTCTCTCTTTTCAATTCCTTCACTCAAACCACATGTTTAATACGAGGTATAGGTCCGGTACACAACTCTCATTTCCCAAACACAGAACTAATCTCATTGACCACTCATTCAAAATTCACGCTATTCGAGCTTGGAATGCTCTTCCGTCTGAAATCAGAGACAAATATATAAATAACTTCTATGCTTTTAAAAGTGCCACTACTTCCTATTATTCAAATTCTTCAAATACTAATGATAACTGTACAAACAATAAGTAATATCAAAACACCCAAACAACCCAAATAATAAAAAAAAATACATAATAATATGCTGGTTTACCTGTGTTACTCTATTTACTTTCCGAGGACGCCTTCTTTGTTACTGTAAGGGAACTGTATGAAAGCGATGGATGAATGCGGAGAATGAAAGGATGGCTAAATTTTGTAAATTGTTTATCATAATTTCAAATGTTTATGTTTTCAATTAATTATGTGTAATTTTTATCAGGCCAATTACTTTGTGTTCTAATTATCTACAATTTTCATAAGGCCTTCAATATCATTGTTATTATTTTTAGTAGTATTTATAGTATATTATCGACACCATACAAAATGCAATGTAATGTACCTCCTTAAAGGTTGGATGGAAGATAAGGTTTCACTCGCCTTAATCCCGCCTTAAAATAAAGACCTAATCAATCAATCAAAAAATCATTTGTGTTTCAATATTTTGTAGTATATTAGTAGAAGTGCGAATTAATCTGTCATATTTTAATTGTTATCAATTTGTATCAAACATTTAAAGGTTGGATGTAAGAAAATGCCTCACTGGCCTTAATCCCGCCTCAAATAAAACCCTTAATCAATCAATCAATCAATCTCTCTCTCTCTCTATCACCCCCGCCCCCCCTTACAAAGCGCGAACAAACTTTGGGAATTCCATGCACCACATCGCTCTAGTGACTAAGTGAGACGACACAAATATGTCACACACTCCTTTTTGAAAGACCTCAACATAAACAATAACAAAATACTAATCGATGGTTTTGAACGGTTTTTATCGTGAGACGTGACTCACGAAAAGTGATGCATAAAGGGGAGATTTGCTTCCAAATAAGTTGTATAAATGTGACTTTTAATGTCAACAACCTTATAGATAACATTTTTATTCTAGGAAATTTGTTATCGTCAGTCCCATTCCACAAGTGGGCTTCTGGTCAGCCCCTAAGCACTGGACAGTGTGCTCTCTTCCATTTCGTGAACAGAACCCACGTTGGTTCGGCCTATTGCACCGGCACTTCAAACTTGAGAAAGCAGCCGTACGTCTGTGACAAACCGTATGAATACGTTTGCTAAATGACGGTTGCCGCCCAAGAAGATAGACCTGCGTACTTCGACGGTGTCTTTGAAGAAGATAAAATGTTCGTTTGAACTTTAAAAAACTTTATATTGAATGCTATTTTGTGATTTATTTGTGACTTACAATCATTATGATATTTTTACACAATTTGAAATCATATTATACTCACTTTGGTTATTGTGAAGCACTTGATTGATTGAAGTTGATTGATTTAAAACAAATAAATATTTATAAAATGTATATCGTTTCATTTTCTGTACTTTAATCAAAAATTACCTTTCTTGTGCTCAATTTTATATTTAATTAACTGCTTAAGGGTTTGTTTTAATTTTAAAGACGACGTTTCGATGTAATTTTATAAATATTATGTGAGATAAATGTGTGTATAATCTTGTTAATTTTTATCGTTTCTGGTTGGATGAGCGAAGCGAAAACTTCAATTTCACTGACCCCCCAAAAAAATTTGCTCGGGTGTTTTTTTTGTCTGTTTGTTCGCTCTCTACCGTACAAACGGCAAATGCGATCTTGATGAAAATTGGAGGGGACCTTCGAAATCTCTAAACTTAGACCTGCCACGTTTTTAAGTATAATCGAAGAAATATTTCTCATGAATATCCTACTTTTACGATTATTTTCGATTTTTAATGCAATATTTTCGTGATATTTGGGCCGATTCTAACATAACGGGAGGGGTTACATCGTTCATATTTTACATGGGCATTAAAGTAATGGTGATGTATTCCCTTTCCAAAGAAAAAGTTATCCAGAATCTAAAGAATAAAGGTTTTAGTATGAGTATTTTTAGGTATATAATAACAATTAACAAGTAACAATAGAAACTTGACCACAATCACCTACAATGCGTTCAAAAAGCATTTGCAAAAGTAAATAGATCCCACGCAAACTAAAAACTTACAAAGAAAGCTCATCCATCAACGCGACTAAATAAGCGTTCGCGAAGCGGCCTAGTTTTAAAAAAATCAGACCGTGTTGTCTCAAGCGCTAAAAGCTTGACTCTGATTTGGGAGATCCCGAGTTCGAATCCTGTCGAAACCGCCAATCACGCCTGAATGTTTTCCCGGGGTGTTCCTGTAAGTCGTTAATGCGAATGCAAGGGATTGAGTCGTCTTAAATAAGCCTTGGACTTCCTTTCACAATAATTGACCTAACTCCAAAAAGTTATATTATACATAATATTTAATATCTATCAGAAATCAGAAATTACAAAGTCTATTCCAAACGGGGTTCGAACCCGGGTCTCCCACATTCCAGGTAGGTGCATTAGCCATCTAGACCACCGAGATGGTATCTTTTGAACCTCGGAATTGTAGTTGCATTATAGATCTGAATGGATGGAACAGTACTGCAACGGAAAAACTGTTGCATTTGAACTGACCATCAAAATTACTTAATGTCATTACCTAACGCAGGTAAGAGCGGGGGTTTATTTCTCAATTTGGTTAGTCGGGAAACATTCCCGTAGGTGGAATTGTTAATATTTAATACAATTATTCAGAAATAACAAAATCCATACCGACCGGGGTTCAAACCCTTGAAATTCTTACGTTAAAATGAATTAAATTTAAATTACCACTCAATCGAATCAATTCCTTTCAAATCAATTAAAACCTTCGTAAAACCGATTAATAGTTGTTATAAATATAGTACAAAAACTATGAAAAATAGACAAGTATTTTGTTTTAAATGAAATAACAAATATAATTGGTTCTTTGTTCTTGTGGTTAGAGGCTGTGCTTCGGGTTCGATTCCCGCTTTAGGCAGAAGTTTGTAATTTCTCTTGTTGGTCATTGTTCGCTCGTCCGGTGTCGGCGCCTTTGGATTGGGTTGGCCACCTTTAAATCAAATGCCCCCCATTGAAAATCAGTTATGACATTGTGACTAATGGGTTGACTCTAGATTCGAAATAAAAAAAAGAAAATCATTAAACAGCAGTCGTTTAAGGGGCTATTACCCCAAAAAATTATTTTTTACCACAAAATCCATAGCAAAATACTAAACTCAAATGACAGTTTAAAAAATTATGTCTTGTAACTGTGATTTTACACGAATTTCTCAATTTTTATGATCGAGAAATTTGCGAAAATTGGTGTTTTGGGGAAAATTTTGGAAAAATTACTAGAGCATCGTACCAATGTAAAATGGCTCTTTACAATATTGTGTCGAAACTGTGCACAAATATACACTCAAACAAGCAAAAATATGCATTCCAAACTCGCACCCTTTCTCAGTAGTCAGCCTGTTTTGACCCATTCACTTGCCCAAATAACAAAACAAAATATAGAGGATTTACAGAAATTTCTGTTGAGTACGTCAATTATAGCCAATTTTTTTTTGATAAAAATCCTCCAAGGTCACGGGGCATAAAGATTGTCCCCATGTTATTTCTTATGAGAGATTTTTGTCGATGGGACCTAGCTCATGGCGTTTATGGCGGTCATGGCGGACCTAATAATTTTTCTTTTAATTTATTAATTCATAACTAGTAAGCCTGAATGAAATATATTTTTTGAGTTAAGGGGGTGAATACCCCTTTAACACAATTTTCAGATTTGTCGTATAGAATTGCAACAGGATGCTAACACTTTTTCTGGATAAAGCCGAGGCTAGGAATATTATTGTGATAGCCATAGATATAAAACCGGACGTTGTTAACATGTTTTTATTCTGAAGGCTATCAAGATAAGTTATTCCAGACGGTTTTAAAACAAAAATATACTGATTCCTAGTTTGCAATCGCTTGTGCTATTCAGATCTGTGTAGGTCTAAGTACAGCTACAGCCATGGAGTCAACTTTTATGGTCTTCGCGGCTTCTATCGTTCTTCTGGTAAGACAATTCAGCTAGATCTTTTCACTTTACAAGTATTCTACCATGATCAGATTGAGATAATATTTCATAATCATTTTTTGTCAAACTAGCTTATTAAGCGAGCGAAGCGAGCGTTTCCATTTGTCTCTGCCGGAAAAATTAGTCACTGGTTTTGTTTTTTTGTTTTTTTTTGTTTGTATGTCTCGCCATAACGTTCGAACGGAGGCTCGGATCGAGTTGAAATTTTGACCATCCGCAAGCTTCGTTCTCGATTGAATGCCATTAGTTTTGTGGCAAAATCGTTCAAAAAGTTAAAAAGTTATTTTAAAGTTAATCGAAAGTTTTTTTTTAAACTAAACGGCGACAAAATATGAGATAGCCAAATCATTTAGAATGTCCGTCCGGTCACGAATATGTTAATTTTATTTTGATCCGATAAGTAGTGTAGATGGAAATTACATTATAACAAAAGTAACGTTGCCATGGCAACGAAAAGACGCGCGAAGTTTCTAATGCACTGCCACCTAGAAGTAATCAAAATACTTTCGAGGAAGCAGTCTATTATTTGTCAACAAAGAGTTTAAATAGTTTTCCCAATGAGTCAAGGTCCTCTAGATGGCGGTGGATTTTAACCACAAAGTAAAGGTTTACACACGGGTTTACCCAAATACCTTGGCAATAATAAATAATATTGGAAACATGGCCCTGTGGACAGCGAACGTCGCAAATTTTAAAATTTAAAAAAATGTGAAATGTGGGTCTAGCTATAGCACGTGCTCGCTTATCAACGCGTCCAACTGAGCGTTTCCTAGTATCTAAATCATTGTGTTTCATAACCCTCAAGAACGTAAGTCATTTTGTTGCAAAAACAACGTAAAATATCAAAATAACTGCAAAACATGCAGTCGTATTTCAACAGTTTAACAAGTAGGTCTAAACACAAGATTGTGATAATTTGTTTGTAGACAAATTTATGATATGTTATGAGACTTTGTCTGATATACTTATTTCATTTTTAATTTTAACAGAAGGTAATTTTCCATTTTTTCCAAGTTTGAAATTTTTAACATATTTGCGCCTTGCTTTTGGTAGTTAATAATATTTAAATTAAAGTCTGTCCTATTCGGTTACTTTTTATGTCAATTCTACATAAAAAAAATCCAATATTTCTATTATAATATTCATTCAAACCCTTACCGACCGTTTGATTGGATGAGCGTGGCGAGAACTTCAATTTGACTTCCCGGAGAAAAAGTTTGGTGTTTTTGTTTGTATGATTATATGTATGTTTGTTCTCTCTGTTTATGGACAAACGGCTTCTCCAAACTTGATTTTATTTCAGAGGACTTTAATAACAATCGAAGCAATATTTCTTTATGAAATCGTACTTTTATTCTAACTGAAAAATGTAATAATTATAATAATGTAGAACAGCAGGGCCTGCAACGAAACTGATGAGAATCTGAACGAAGCGGCTCAACTACAAACAAAGTTACATTGTGTTATTATTGAGTGTACATACCTTGGTAGTATAGACTTGCGCTTGGCGAGAGGACCTAGTTGCATAATAATTTTGAGTTTTGAGTTTCGGAAAAAGTCTTTCATCGTGAAAAGACGTCAGAACTTTTGTCTGAAATCGATTTGCAAATGTTAAATTGAATGATATCCCTATTTATTATGGTTTTATTACCTCAAGAATCGATTTCACTGTAGATGACAAATATTGTTTTAAATGTGAAGATATAAATGAAAAGATTTTTTAAATGTCAATACATTGGGTTTCTCACTGTAGGTAGTTTGTGAATCCAGTGACGGAAAAAGAGAGACTATTTTAAGGAAGTAAGAATATGAGATATTATATTATTAAATGACCATTTAGTAATTTTTTCGAGTAGTAGGCTTTTTTAGGAGAAGGGATTTTAATTAATATTTAAAGAGTGCAAGTGAATTAAAGAATTTTAATTAATTTTGTTAATTTATTAATAAATATTTTAATTTTCTCTCGTCTAAGGTTTTTATTGGGCATGCAAGTGGACGGGAGCTGATTGATGCAGCACGATCTTCCAACCCAAAGGGTTCTAGACCCGTATCAGCGTCTAAACAGGTGAGTTTATTTATTTTTGTATTTATGCTTTTGTGAATTTATGTATTTATGAATTTATGCATTTGTGTATTTATGCATTCATGAATTTATGCAGTGTATTTATTTATTATTATATCTTATTCAGTTATAAAAATTTATTAAATATTTATTTATATATTTATTTATTTAACGTCTGTACAATTCAGTTATAAAAAGTGATTTGCGAAGGATTAGGACCTTAAATCTATATGTGTCGTACAGATGTCCTAAAACGTTGGTCGTCAAGCTATATTAAATAGTCATTATGCTAGTATTTAGAGTCTGCTCACGCAGTCATAGACAAACCTTTCTGTCAGAGTCAAGTGCGATCCACAGATCCTCAGATAACGTTTTTTTTAAAAAAAAAAATTAATGTCTATCCTATTCAGTGAAAAAACTGATTTACAAAGGAGGACAACTAAAATCTAATAACATAGATGCAGTGCAGACACAACAATGAACTACAGTTAAGTAAATATTTGAAATAGTAATATTACAACAATGCCATAAAACACAACAATTTTGGTAACAAATTCAAAAAGGATATCGAATGCAATTAATTTATGAATCAATTATAAAAAAGTATTGGGAAAAAATGGAAAAAGGAAAGAAAAAAGGAAAAAGGGGGAAAAAGAAAAAGAAAAAAAAGAAAAAATCTGAACAAATCCTCTTTTTATTTACATTTCAGAAATTTGCCTCGCTGGCTTTCGGCTGCCCTGGCTTGGATGCCGGTGAAGTTAACATCAGTTGCACACATGAGACGCTGGAGAAGCAACATGGCCCCGGTCTAGACTGCTCAGAGAAAGTCCCTGTAAAAACCCAGGTTGCGTTCCTGAACTGTTCCCAGCCGGGCTACGCTATAGTCGAGAGCTACAAGGTCATTACCTGCAAGTTCCCGGGGAAGTGGGATAATGAGATGTTCACTTGTGATGGTAAGTGATAAAAGGTGTTTTGTTCTAGTAACCAGATAGATGATATATTTCTACATAAACCTATCCAATGGCAATGCGCAAATCTTCAGATAATTTAAACGGTGTGTGTTGGCATTATAATAAATTCCACTCACGTAACATTTCTGTGTGAAGATCTAGCAGCACGAAACTCAATCAATCAAAATTATTAAAATATTAAACATTTTAATCGTTTCTTAAATTTCCATTATGGATCACAAATGTTGATAAATTTAACGAGATAAATTGCACTTGAAATATCAAGAAAATAAACATGAAATTAAAAAAAATGCAACTAACTATTCTGACACGGTTAATCACTCAATTCTTTACATAGTTCAAATCCAAAGTTAAAAACAATCAAGCCCTTCTATAAAAATCAGATTCCCTATCAGGACTAAGGCTCGTAGTGGGAAAACAGAAAATTGTGAACCATGAGGTCACATGGCAAAAGAAGTCGATGCATGCAAGAGCAACAGAAAGAGCTTCCGCCCTTGAGAATTTGCGTACCTATTGCATTCCTTACAAAATACAAAAGAGAAGAAACACTACGACACACATTAAGGATTCCTAGAAGATTTTTGATTTTCATTCTGTTAGCTTTTAGGAGTTTTTTTATCCCAAATATAAGTCATAACAAAACTTAATTTAAATATTTCGTCAAGTAGATGTTTAAGTGGGCATGCCGCATCAGTTATCTAATTCTTAACGGCTGTCAACAGCTTTAATACCGACAAAGGTTGGCTCACCCGTCACTGACTTCATGATATTGACATATGAGGTCGCCGCTCGATAATAATTCCTTTGATGGATCTTCACTCTAGTGACGTTCTTTGATGTGGAACAAACGATTTTACTGCACAACCCTACAGCCATTCTGCAAAAAATTAATACCCCCACAAAAATATATACCAACTTTACTAATTATTTACTCCTTTTCAGAAATTCCAACAACGGAGGCTCCGTCAACAACTCCAAATGCCACTACAACAAAACTAACTACAACAACCAAGAAGACAACACCAAAACCTA
The DNA here is from genome assembly GCA_024449915.1 of Sweltsa coloradensis. NCBI lineage: Eukaryota > Metazoa > Arthropoda > Insecta > Plecoptera > Chloroperlidae > Sweltsa > Sweltsa coloradensis. Next base: position 408,212 of record JAMZAV010000999.1, read on the forward strand.
GAACAAATGCAACAACAACTAAGAAAGCAACAACCAAACCAACCACAACAAAGACAACAGCTGCCAGTACTACCACCGTTCCAACCACAACAGTTTCTAGTACAACTACCCCTGCAGTTACGACTACCACCACTTCTACCGTTTCATCTACCACTACCACATCCGGGACTACTACCACCCCTCTTTCAACAACTACCACTGTTACTCCTACTACCACATCCACTTCCACCCCCACTACCGCTACTACCCCTACCACAACCCCCACTACCACTACTATTCCTACAACCACTACTACTGAAACTACCACTACCCCCACTACTACTAGCCCCACTACTACTTCAGAACCTACTACAACTACTACCCCCTCTACCACTTCTACAACCGCAAATACAGGAACTACAACTACAACTCCTGCAACAACAACAACTCCTACAACTCCCTACTACTACAACTCCTACAACCACTACATTGTCAAGTTCCTCCACGCAATGCACAAGGCTAGGTGAGTTTCTAGAATAGTAAGCATGGTAACGTAAGAAAAGAGTGCTGTAACAATTTCGATTATTACACATTATTAGTGTGACGTAATCCATCATGGCCGCCCCATGGCAACACATAGCAACTTGACTCCGAACACGGTTCCGATCCCATTACAATCCAATCACTTCATATTTGCGACGAAGTGTCATTAAACTGTTTACAATCGAGTATTTTTCCGATGAGTTTAACACTATGTTAACGAGAGTGAAATGTAATCATTTTACCGTGAATGATTGGATATTTTATTTATATAAAAATGTAGGCCTACTTTATAAGTTTTGTAAGCTTTAGAATAAGTTTACAGCTTAGATACATTATTTTAAAGAGTGCTAGTAATTGTATAATCAAATCATAGGTCTGCAAATACAATCTGATGCCAATGCTTATCATTTTTGCGTTATTGTGTTCGAGTTGTGTGCCGATACATACATACATACATACATACATACATACATACATACATACATACATACATACATACATACATACATACATACATACATACATACATACATACATACATACATACATACATACATACATACATACATACATACATACATACATACATACATACATACATACATACATACATACATACATACATACATACATACATACACATTGGTTGATCTTGAGCTAATCAGCGCATCAGCTAATCAGCGCATTGTCTGTTCTAGTGATTCCGACTGGATATTCAGTTGTAAACGATGTTGGTATTCTTAAATTATCCGGAACTCCAAAAGAATACAGAGACGCCGTTGCAGACTGTAAAACCGATGGCGCCTTCCTATTGGTTGTTGATAATCAGGCAACCGAAGATTACTTGGCGTCGACATTTTTAAATAATTCTTCATATTTCATTAATGCCACTACTCATGAATATGTCTGGACAGGTGTTACAAACGTTCCGGCTGATGCTACTGGGCTCACGTTAGTATGGAAGACAGCCGAAGGTAAGAAAACTAGAAGAATATTCTTTTGAGCAAGAAAATTAATTTTTTGAATAAATTTTGCAAGGTTATAGGAGTATTCGATATTGGCAGAAAAACTTACCATTCTTATTATACGACTTAACTTAGCCCTTTCATCCTTGCACCTAGAAAATTGTTTAAAAACATTGTTATTTTTACATTTTTATCTTACAAACATGCCCAATAAGAAATTTTGTTTGAAACTTTTTTTTTTTGGGGGGGTTAGATTTTTTGGAAAAATTTTGGATTTCGAATATTTACCGCAATTTGTAACTTTTTTTATTTTTTTAAAAGATTTTAGTTCAAGAACAAGCATCTTTATTGATCAAACAAATATTGAAAATCGGATAAAAATTGGCAAAGTTGTTATCGTTTTTGATTTTTATAAATTATTTTCAAAATTCCACTTTTTTCAATTTTTTACACCAAAAGAGTTTAAAAATTATGTACGAAGTGTTAATATTATCCTGTAAACGTGCGATAGCTCTATGTGCTCCGGAGCAGTGGGACTCAAACGTCCCGTCAGGCTTATTGAGCTATTAACCTATCCATGCTAATGCTATACCACAATAAAAGTGTGGGACTTGTGAGTGCCGTCAGGGATGAAAGGGTTAAAGAGTCGAAATATCCTTGGTGGAGGTGCCAGGTTCTTATAAATCTTATCTCGCGGGTGCAGGGGACTTATAATGTGCAACAATTCACCTGAATTGGGTTAGTCCCACTTTTCGAATGTTTGAATGTCCAAACAATTTTTAAGTCCAACATATTACTTCAAAACTAGAATATCACTGCGAGTTTTTATAATTTTCAACTTTTGTTAAAACTTGTCATCGAATCATGGTGATACCCTTCCATCTCACCATAGTAATTTTTTCGACCCAACATGGACTTTGTGTTTTCGGTCGGACACCGACCCTAGTGGGTCTGGGGGAGGCGTGTTCTCTCTCTCTCTCTCTCTCTCTCTCTCTCTCTCTCTCTCTTTTCAATTCCTTCACTCAAACCATATGTTTAATACCAGGTCTAGGTCCAGTACACAACTCTCATTTCCCATACACAGAACGAATCTCCTTGACCACTCATTCAAAATCCACGCTATTCGAACTTGGAATGCTCTTCCGTCTGAAATCAGAGACAAATATATAAATAACTTCTATGCTTTTAAAAGTGCCACTACTTCCAATTATTCAAATTCTTCAAATACTAATGATAACTGTTCAAACAATAAGTAATATCAAAACACCCAAACAACCCAAATAATGAAAATAAATTACGTATTAATATGCTCGGTTACCTGTGTTACTCTATTTACTTTACGAGGACGCCTTCTTTGTTACTGTAAGAAAACTGTATGAAAGCGATGGATGAATGCGGATAATGAAAGGATAGCCAAATTGTGTAAATTGTTTATCATAATTTCAAATGTTTATGTTTTCAATCAATTATGTGTAATTTTCATCAGGTCAATTACTTTGTGTTCTAATTATCTATAATTTTCATTAGGCCTTCAATATCAATGTTATTATTATTAGTAGTAGTATTAGTATATCATCAACACCAAACAAAATGCAATGTAATGTACCTTATTAAAGGTTGGATGGAAGATAAGGTTTCACTAGTCTTAATCCCGCCTTTAAAAAAAGACCTTAATCAATCAATTAATAAATCATTTGTGTTTCAATATTTTGTAGTATATTAGTAGTAGTGCGAAGTAATCTGTCATATTATAATCGTTATCAATTTGTATCAAACATTTTAAAGGTTGGATGTAAGAAAATGCCTCACTGGCCTTAATCCCGCCTCTTATAAAACCCTTAATCAATCAATCAATCAATCTCTCTCTCTATCATCCCCCCCCCTTACAAAGCGAGAACAAACTTTGGGAATTTCATACACTACATCGCTCTAGTGACTCTGTGAGACGACACAAATATTTCACAAACTCCTTTTTGAAAGACCTCAACACAAACATTAAAAAATGCTAATCGATGGTTTTGAACGGTTTTATCGTAAGACGTGACTCACGAAAAGTGATGCATATTTAAAGGGGAGATTTGCTTCCAAATAAGTTGTATAAATGTGACTTTTAATGTCAACAACCTTATAGATAACATTTTTATTCTAGGAAATTTGTTATCGTCAGTCCCATTCCACAAGTGGGCTACTGGTCAGCCCTTAAGCACTGGGCAGTGTGCTCTCTTCCATTTCGTGAACAGGAACCACGTTGGTTCGGCCTTTTGCTCCGGCACTGCTAGCAACAGAAAGCAGCCGTACGTCTGTGACAAACCATATGAATATGTTTGCTAAATGACGGTTGGTGCCCAAGAAGATAGACCTGTGTTCTTCGACGGTGTCTATGAAGAAGATAAAAAAAATACTGCGTTTGTTTAACCTAAAAAATCTATATTGAATGCTGTATTTGCATACATTTTGATTTTTTCTCTTGTTTTTAGCAGTAAACAAATATAGAAAACTACTTTGTGATTTATTTGTGACTTACAAACCTTATGATATTTTAATACCCCTTGAAATCATACTCACTTTGGTTATTGTGAAGCTCTTACAACTTGTAATCGTTTGATTTAAAACAAATAAATATTAATAAATTTAATATTGTTTCATTTTTTGTCCTTTCAACATAATTTACCATTCTTTTGTTCTATTTTAAATTTAAATAACTGTTTCGAGGTTTATTATAATTTTAAAGACGATATTGGATATAACTTCGAAATATTAACCTAAGGTAAATGCGTGTATAATCTTGGTTAAATTTTCTTTTGTATTTTGTAATTTTTTTTATATCGGACCGTGGTGGCTTAAGCGCTAAGCGACTCTGATTTGGTAGATCCTGAGTTCGAATCCCGTCGAAACCGCCAATCATGACTGAATGTTTCCCGAGGTTTTCCTCAGTTGTTAATGCGAATGCAAGGGATTGAGTCGTCTTAAACAGCCAATCGGCATCCCTTCACAATAATAATTGCCCTAGCTCCAATAAACCATATATTTAATATTTAAAACAATTCAGAAATTACAAAGTCCATTCCGACCTGGGCTCGATCTTGGGTCTCCCACATTCCAGGTAGGCGCTTAGCCAACTAGACCACCGAGACGGTAACTTTTGAACTTCTGAAATGTAGCATTGTGCATTTTAGATCTGAATGGATGGAACAGTACAGCAACGAATCTAATGTCTTTGAACGGTAAACACTCCGTATGTGCATAATTATCCGTCTATCCTATTCAGTTAAAAAAAATGATTAACAAAGGAGATTATTATATAAATTATTATATTAGATTATTAATAAATAAATAAATAAATAAATAAAACAAAGGAGGATAACTAAATAAATGTTCTTACGTACATAGATTCAGGCACACAATTAAGAAATTATAACATCCATTCCTACCGGGGCTCGAACCCTTGAAATGTTTACGTTAACACGGGTAAAATTTAAATTACCTGTCAACTTGATAAATTCCTTATAAAACCAATTAATAATTGTTAAAAATATAGTACATCCACTATGAAAAATAGACAAGTATTTTGTTTTAAATTTAATAACATATATTATTGGTTCTTTGTTCTTGTGGTTAGAGGCTCTGCTTCGGGTTCGATTCCCGCTTCAGGAAGAAGTTTTTTTATTTCTCTTGTTAGTCATTATTTTCTCGTCTATGTTGTCGGCGCCTATGGGTTAGGTTGGCCATCTTTAAATTAATTGGCCACCAATGAAAATCATTTATGACATTGTGATTGAGTGGGTAGACTCTTAATACGATAGTTTTTTTTTTTTATTTTCTGCATTATATGCATCCAATCGTTACACAATATTCAGATTTGTCGTATACAATTGCAACAGGATGTTAAGTAACACTTTTCCTGGGTAAAGTCGAGGTTGGGAATATTATTGTGATTATCATAGATATAAAAATATGGATGTTGAATAATATATTATTCTGAAGGTAATCAGGATAACTTTATCCAGACGGTTTTAAAACTAATTCTACTGGTTTCTATAGTGTGCAATCGCTCGTACTATTCAGATCCACCTAGGTCTAAGTACAGCTACAGCCATGGAGTCAACTTTTACTGTCTTCACAGCTTTTATCGTTCTTCTGGTAAGACAATTCATCTAGATCTTTTCACTTTACAAGTATTGTAACATGATCAGATTGAGACAAAACGTCTTTCATAATCATTTTTGTAAAACTAGCTTATTTCTATATCATTTTTACAGTACCCTCAGGAATGAAAGTGTATACTGTTTTAAAACTATGTCATTTGACGCCATTTTGTTGCAGAAACACATAAATGCTTAAAATAACTGCAAAACATGCATTCGTATTTCAACAGTTTAACAAGAAGGCCTACACACAACAAGAGTGGGATCATTTGTTTGTAGATATATGTATGATATGTTTGATAATATGTCTGATATACTTATTTAATTTTCAATTTTCAACAGAAGATATTTTCCAGTTTTTTCCTTAAGTTTGCAATTTTTTTTTTATATTTTTGTGCCTTGCTTTTGGTGGTTAACAATATTAAAATTTAGTCTCTTCTAATCGGTTACTTTTCATGTCAAGTCTACATGAAAATTTTTCGAGACATATTAAAATATTAATTCAATCCCTTACCGACCGTTTGATTAGTTGAGCGTGGCGAGAACTTTAATCTGACTACCCCGAGAAAAAGTTTGGTGTTTGTTAGTTTGTTTGTTTGTTTGTTCTCTCTGTTCATTGATAAACGACTACTGTAAACTAGATTTTATTTCTAGATGAATTTCGAAATCTTTCTTACCTGTACTTTTTAAGTACATTGAAAGCAATATTTATTTTATAAATCGTACTTCTGTGCTATCAAAAAAGTACAATTATAATAATGTAGAACAGCAGGGTAAAGAAGTTCACCCTGCAACGAAACTGATGAGAATCTGAACGAAGTGGGTCAACTAAGAACAAAGATACATTGTGTTATTATTGAGTGTACATTTATTTATTTTTATAAGAGTCTAGTACAGTACAGAGCACAAGTACCATTTGACATAGACAATCCTATTATATATAGAGAAAGTAAAAACTAAAATCACATTAATATAGCTACAAATTAACAATGGTGCTGAGCAACAAACAAATATATCAAAATTATAAGTGAAACAAAACATAAAAATAATATTTATGTAAAAATATTAACAGAAATGTGTTTATAAAAGAATAGAGGGATAAATGCTAATGACATTCAAGCAGTCCAATCACGGATTGATTTTTCAAAAGAATAAAAATCAGAGAAAATGTCGAACTTTGGTAAATTAGGTTAATTATTAGAAAATGAAGGTAATCGAAAGGTGATGGATCTATGGGTAATAGAAAGTCTAGGTACATGGAAAAGGTGCGTAGTAAAGCGGGATGGAACATCTAGTGGAAACATGGAGACAGACTGGTGGACCGGAAAACACCATTGATGATGCGGTGCAAGAAAGACATGTCATGGAGTATTCTTCGAGTGGCTAGATCTGTCATGAAAAGTTCACTCATAATTTGTTGTCGTGACCAGGCATTAAAAGCTGGGACACGATGATGAACAATTGCACAGAAGAATGAAAGTACTCTGTCTATTCTTTAAATGTTGGTTGTGTTTCATGTGACTACAGACTTGCGCTTGGCGAGAGGACCTAGTTGCATTTATAATTTTGGAATTTCGTAAAAAATCCTTCATCTCGACAAGACGTAAGAACTTTTGTCTGAAATCGATTTGAAAATGTTAAATCGAATGATATCCCTATTACCATACGAAATTGACTGAAAATGAAAAATATGAAGATATATATTGTTTTCAACTTTTAAAGCCAATAAAATGGGGGTTTCTCTTTAGAGTTTAGACTATTTGTGAATCCGGTTAAGTAAAAATGAGGACAATTTTAAAGAATTGCGAAGATAAGAAATTATATTGCTAAATGATAATCAAGAAATTCTCTTCAGTAGTAGGCTTTATTTAGGAGGAGGGATTTCAATTAATATTTAAAGAGTGCAAGTGAATTTAAGTTTTTAAATAATTTTGTTACTTTATTAATAAATATTTAAATTTTCTCTCGCCTAAGGTTTTTATTGGTCATGCAAGTGGACGGGAGCTGATTGATGCGGCTCGATCTTCCAACCCAAAGGGTTCTAAACCCGTATCAGCGTCTAAACAGGTGAGTATATTTATTTTTGTATTTAAACATTTGTGTATTATGCATTTATGCAATGTATTTATGCATGTATTTATGTATTTATTTATTATTATATCTTATCCAATTATAAAAACTTATTAAATATTTATTAATTCATTTAATTAACGTCTGTACTATTCAGTTATAAAAACTGATTTGCGAAGGATTTGCTTCTTAAATTTTTATGCATCGTACAGATGTCCTGAAACGTTGGTCGTCAAATTATATTAAATAGTCATAATTCTTGTATTTTGAGACGCAGTCATCCACACACCTTTCTGCCGGTATCAGTGCGATCCACTGATCCTAAGATAACGTATCTGAACCAATCTTCCTATCTACGTTTCAGAAATTTGCCTCGCTGGCTTTCGGCTGCCCTGGCTTGGATGCCGGTGAAGTTAACATTAGTTGCACACATGAGAACCTAGAGAAGAGATTCGGCACCGGTCTAGACTGCTCAGAGAAAGTCCCTGTAAAAACCCAGGTTGCGTTCCTGAACTGTTCCCAGCCGGGCTACGCTATAGTCGAGAGCTACAAGGTCATTACCTGCAAGTTCCCGGGGAAGTGGGATAATGAGATGTTCACTTGTGATGGTAAGTGATATGGGGGCTTCGGTTCTAGGTATAGTAGTGCTGACAATCCTATTCATTTACTCATTTCAAACCTTCTTCAAACCTTCTGTTTCAAATCCTCAACCTTCTTCGAAGTAAATATCATTTGAACTCGAACCTACAAAGTTAGTCGATTTGAGTTTGACTTTTACTAGTAAATTACAAGGTCAATACAAGGAAATTGCGATGATTAATCGACTTAGTACTATACCTCGGCTGTCAGTTGGTAGCACAGAGAGTTGAAGATAGATCCAAAGAAAATTAGATATTGAGTAAATTGTAATGAAAAGTGATTGTTTTCTACCTTTAAAATATTAAATGTCACAGAGTGATGTATTCTTCGAAAACGTCTTATTCTGTTCCATTTGATCAAAGTAAAACTACAACAAATCCCCATATACTTGAGGACTACTTTTTGGATACTTTGTAACATAACAAATCTCTCTCCCATTATGTGAATGTAGATCATTCTGGCGTATAAGATGGCCCATGTGTCTTCGTTATATTTCCAATTTTATATTGCTCACGTGATTGAAACTTTGATGATGACTTGTTGAAAGTGATGCTGATGTAGGTTTTAATCCTGTACAATATCCTACGCTAAGAACATTTCGCATCAACTTTTTCAAATGATGGCGAGTACCGAATGAATTGATAATGTTCCAGAAATTCCAACAACTGAGGCTCCATCAACAACGCCAAATGCCACCACAACAAAACTAACTACAACAACCAAGAAGACAACACCGAAACCCAAAACAAATGCAACAACAACAACAACAACAACCAAGAAACCGAGAACCAAAACAACTACCACCATTGCAACTACAAGTAGTTCATTGGCCCCAACAGTTTCCAGTACTACAACAGCAACAACAACTGCAGGAATTAGCACTATCACTACAGTTGCCAATCCTACCACTACTGGTGTTCTTACGACCGCTGCTGGAACAGTTACTACAACTGCAGCTGCAGTTACTATAGCCACAGGTGTAACGACAGCTGCAAGTGCTGTTACTTCAGCTACCGATGCTTTAACTACAACTGCTGCTACTACCACAACAGTCCCAGCTGCAACTATCACACCTGCAAGTGAAACTACTACAATTGCAGGGGTCACTACTACAACTGCAGGAGCAACTACAACTGCAAGTACAACTATTACAACCACAGTTGCAACTATTACGCCTACTACAACTGCTTCTACAGCCGTTACTACCAGTGCAGTTACAACTGCAAATAGCCCGACAACTACCATCGCTCAGTCGAATGTCACATGTGGTTTCAAGTTAGGTAAGTCGCAATGAAACTTAATTTAATATTAAATAGTCCCTTTACTTGATTGTAAATGTGTACTTTTAAAGTTACACGGAAATTTGTTTTTTGGTGGGTAGATGTTAAATTGAATTCTTGTATTTATTTATTTATTTCCTTATTATTTGAACAAAAAATGCATAATAGGTTGTTCATTATAAATTTATCATATTTTCCCCTAACTTCTTTAACAGTGAATAGGGTCCATTATCATGCCTATATACCTACAACATGCCCAATAGCATATTACTCTTTTCATTTTTTATTATTAGTATATATTTTATTCTTGATTAGTACTTATTTTATTAAATAACGTATTTTTTTCTGATGCCATGATCAGATTAGGTTTAGTTTAGCCTTGTTTTGTTATGTTTTATAGCATACTGTAAAAATGTTCTATGGCTGTTTGTGTCTTATAAAATTTAAATAAAACACCACTCCTCAAACAATTGGCCCACTCTCATCAACTCCCATTATTGTCAATTTGTTATTTATTTATTTTATTAGGATGCACAACTCTATAGAAAGCTAGAAAATGGCCAATGAGGCCCCAGTCGCAAAGTTTCGAACTTACTATGCCCAAGTTGTACGTTTAAAAACACATTATGAAATACAGATTCAAAATAAATTAACAAATACCATTATAAAATGAGACGGTAGAGGGTGATCAGTGGCCTACAGCGTACAGTCAATTGGTGGCATATTATAAACACACACTTTAAATTATACTAGGAAAACGCTTAAGTCCCGCCGCGTTGTTGGATGAGCGTAATTGGTGCATTGAGTTGCCATGTGTTATGCGGATTTTCTGTTGTTTTACCAAAAAACAACATAAATAAACTTCAAATGTTATTATCTCAAAACTTTTATTCTAGCACATTTGCTAACAATTGTTCCTACTTCTTCTACAGTTTTTAAGATGAAAGGATAATTTATTTTTTAATGTGCTCACAAGTCTTATTCTGACAAATTCCCCCGGACACTTTTTTGATTAGATTTATAGTTTTTTATTTAAAATATGGGAAATATAGATTTTTCACAAAAAACATACATTTTCAAACAATGCAAAGGGAAAAATTCATATTTATCAAACAAAACAAAAATTATAAAATCCGTCTGGTAAATGTTTAGATGTATTGTTTTTTAATCTTAAACACCTTTCACTTTTAAAAAAAATGAAATTGTAAAAGCCTTAGCAATATCCCAGCACCATAGCAAATGTAAATGCAAATTGTAATAATGTTGATGCTCAAATTCAATTATTCATCATAAAATTAAAGGGCTGTAAAAAATCATAAAAATCGGATAAAGCATGTAGGTGTTATAAGTCCCTATTTTTTTAACTAAGAATAGATTTGTAACTGTAGATTAACTTAAAATAAAATAAACCCGATTTAATTTATATTTTAGGAATCCCCTTGACAAACGTCCCATTCCACAAGTGGACAAGTGGGCATCCAGGTTCCGGAAAGTGTACCCTCTTCATGGTTGCTACGAGAGATAATAAGGACTCCATCATGTGCTCCGACCCTACGAAGAAACAGCCGTACGTGTGTGAAAGACCACGCGATTATGTATGCGCCTAAAGGCATAACATCTAAGAAGATTAGACAATAAAAATTATAGATATTCAATTCTGTTTTCTTTTCTTTTATTTGGTTCTTAATTCATTTCACTTTATATTGGAAAAAAAATACAAATTATTATTATTACCAATTAAATATGTTATCAAAATTGTTGTCTTGCTATACATTGTTGTTTCAATATTATTAAAGCAAACTTTACTTGACTATACTCCCTGTTCATTATCATGTCTGTAGTTATGTAATTAGTTTTATTTAGTTGTCCTTTGTAAATCAGTTTTTATAACTGAATAGGATAAACGTTAAATAAATAAATAAATAAATAAATAAATAAATAAATAAATAAATAAATAAATTAATTAATTAATTAATTAATTAATTAATAAATAAATAAATAAATAAATAAATAAATAAATAAATAAATTAATTAATTAATTAATTAATTAATGACGAAAGACATAAAATCAACAAGCATAATTAGGTTAATTATTATTGTGTTTTAAGTAACATGCACTCTTTGAAGCATTATTTTCCACTTTCGGGTTATGTTTATTGAAATAGGGTTCTATTAAATAAGCGCAGGTTCTGGTCGCCTTCTAGGCAACGTGGGATTCCATTTTTGTTAAAGACTTTGAGTTGTGTTTTTATATGGTAAAGAACGCGAGTAAAATCAAATGGCAAACCCTTGGGCTGAACCACGTCCAACTCTGCGTTTGGTCGGCATTGAAGATAGGCCTCTCCAGCTTCATCTCTCCTGTCAACAGTATTCTCTTTCCACCACATTCAGTCTCCTCCTCGCTGTTAGTTTCATCTTTTCTCTCACTATCCTGTCAGTGTCATCGTTGTCGTGGTCTGCCCCTTGGTCGCCTACCTGGAATTTCAAATTCTATCATCCATCTCAGCAATCTCGCTCTTTCTATCCTTTTGACACATCCAAACCACTCAAACCTGCTCTCCAAATAGCTCCATTAAGTTTCTTACGGTTACTACAGCTCGAATATTCTCGTTCTGTTTTTGGTCCAACTAGTTTTACCTAAAGTTCTTCTCAAATAAGTAAATATAATGAAAAATAACGCTAAATAACGTGCTCCGCCGTTTTTAAATATTTTGATAATCCTTTTTTTTTACTCTTTGCCCGTTAGGGTGCCGCAGCCAAGCCGTGGCGCGCTACAAACTCAATAATCTTCTACAGCAAGCAAAGTTGGGGTGATTTCGAGGTGTTACCCAGCCGTCATGAAACGTGATGTGAACTTGAAAACTATCAAAATCGAGGGGATTTAAAACTGACAACATGCCAAATTTGGTTGGGGTACGAGCATTCCTTCTTGGTAGAAAAAATGGCTGGAAACATGCTCAAAATCACTTTGAGGATCTAGGTGCCCGTTGGGGCGCCGCAGCCAAGCCGCGGTGCGCTACACACTCAGGCACCTTATACAGCAAGCAGAGTTGGGGTGTTTTTGAGGTGTCACCCAGCCGTCATGAAACGTGGTATGAACTTAAAAATGTCATTATCGAGAGGATTTAGGTCCATGGCATCACATGCCAAATTTGATTGAGTACCGATCATTCCTTCTGGGCAACATGCTCAAAATTTCTTTAAGAATGTTAGCTACTGGCTACTTACTAATTCGTCAGTTTCAATTGCCCGGCGATTCTGACCAAACGGTTGAAGCAACAACGTTCATATTTTACTTGGACATTAAGGTAACGGTGAAGTAGTGCCTTTCGAAAGAAAAGGTTTAAAAAGATAGCTGGAAGGCATCCAAATAAAGGTTTTAATGTAAGCCTTTTACAGGCATATAATCAACATGTAACTATAGAAACTTGACAATAATTACCTGTAATGTGTACAAAAATCAATTCTTTGGGGCACGAGATATTTGCAAATAACCATAGCAATTAGCAAAATAATACTACTTTATTAAAATTATTCTTATTCAGGGCTCGAAATTAACGCTCGCCCGGTCGCCCGAGGCAAGTGTATTGTTGCGCGGGCGAGTGACTTTTGAAAATCACTCGCCGATTTTTTTGGTGAGCCATAACATAAATTGCGTACATTACGTTTCAAACTACGCGGTCAACAAATATGTGGCGGTATTTACAAGGAGTTGATAACCCAAACAAGAAACAGAAACCTAATCCTACTGCAGACAATGCAAAATCCCCGTCTGGGCCAGGGGTAGAATTGGCCCAGAGCATGGCTCTGCTAATCGTAAAAGGCGATTCAAGAGAGTCGTCGTTCAAGTCCACCTCGCAAACATCAGCTAGTATGAAGGGTAGTATTTTACTACCCGAAAATAGAGGCGAGCTCTGGCAATCGTCGTCGGGGACCTTGCCCCCTTCCCTTGACGACCCTTCGACGACGATGACGACAATGACACCACGACCGATGATGAAGACACTGACGACCGCGACGTGAGAACCCCCTTTCCTCCCCTTACCCGTGGCTGGTTCTGACCAGCATGGGCCCCACCTCCTCCCCCCCCCCCTAGGTTAGAGTGGTGCAGTATGACCAAACGGTTGACGCGTCCTAAATCCAAATAAACCAAAAAAAAACACACAATTCAAAATATGAGAAGAATCGGGTGCGCCTTTTTCAAGAACGCTGGCTAACAGAACACGTGACTACGTTTTGACCAACAACTAAATTTGTTGTTTTGTTCTGTTTGTGTGATAGGCCCTACCTAACGTAGGAGATAAACACGGTCCATTTGTAAAGGGTAGCCAAATATTATGTAATTAATTATTATTACGAAATTACGTATTTAAGTTGGACGCCTCCGATGCCCCACCAACCTTTTAAGTCTCCGATACCCCACTCTCCGATGGCCCACCTACCTGTTAATGAAGCCCATGTTACACCATCGTAATGTAAGTGCAAGTTATAGTAGTACTAGTAGTGGTTTGGATTAGGAAAACGGACTAGTGTTTTTAATTTTGGACTAGTAAATTTACAAGAGCCTCCGGGCGAGTGCTAAATATTTTAAAATTCGAGCCCTGTTCTTATTCTATTTTAACAAAAATAGTTTTGCGGTAGAACTTGAAAAATAATGAGATCCCACGCATACAAAAAACGTGTAAAATTTAGCCAAACCTTTCACACTCAAAAGTTATGAGATCTAAAATATAGTCCAAGCTCATCTACCCTTCCACAGGTGCGCATTCTTAATTCATAAACGTACAGTGCCCCGTAACAACATCCTTGAAAAGCTTGGCAAAACAGAATTTGGATGAACTATTACGTTTAAATTAATAGTTGCAAATTCTATTTTGCCAAGCTTTTCAAGGATGTTGTTACTGAACATTGTACGTTTATGAATCAAGAATTCGCAAATGTGGAAGGGTAGATGAGCTTGACCCCTTTTTTTTTAGATCGCACGACTTTTGAGTGTGTAAGGTTTGGTTGTATTTTACTACTGGCTATTAACTACTACTGTCTTATTAGTCAGTTTCAATTGGCCAGCGATTCTGACCAATCGGCTGGGGCTACAACGTTCATATATAACATGGACATTAAGGTAATAGTGATGTAGTGCCTTTTCAAAGAAAGAGTTGAAAAGGTTTGCTGGAAGGCATCCAAATCAAGGTTTTAATATAAACCTTTTACAGGCATATAATCGACAAGCAACTATTGTTACTTGACAATGATCACCTACATAGTGTACAAAAAGGAAGTCTTTGGGCCAAAGATATTTTACATTCTATTGTTAAGTAGAAATACCATAGCAGTTAAATCTACTTTGATAAAATTATTATATTTTATCAAAAAAAATTTGCAATGGAACTTGAAAAAGTAATAATATACCACACATAACAAAAAAACTTGTAAAAATACAGCCAAACCTAACAGAATCAAAAGTAATGAGTTCTAAAAGAAATGGCAAGCTTATGTACCCTCCTACATTTTCGCAATCTTAATACATAAATTCACTGCCATGTGACTGCATCCTTGCAAAGCTTAGCAAAATAGATTTGCACGAACTTTTACATTTAAAACAATAGATGCAAGAATTATTTTGCAACGCTTTGCAAGGATGCAGTCACAGGGCAAAGTTAAATTTATTATGATTGCAAAAATGTTAGGAGGGTACATAAGCTTGGCATTTCTTTTAGATCTCATTGCTTTTGATTGTGTAAGGTTTGGCTGTATTTTTACAAGTTTTTTTGTTATGTTTGTTATAGATTGCATATTATTCAGCCGCAATTTTACTTTCGTGGTAATTGATAACGCCTCGACACATCCCGTTTAGATTGCGAAGATATCGAGGAGCAGCATCAGATGGTTGATTGTTAATTAGCATTGAGGATTTCAGATTCAGTTAATCACCATCGATAAAATCCTATCCAAGGATACGAGATTAACATCTGATTGTTTCGTGGCAAAGGGCATGACAACCGCAGATGATTATAGATCTCTCACCAACGTTTCACGCGATGTTAAAAAGTTACACTATTTTCGAAAATTACAAAATTAGATTTTATCTGATACATTTTTTCATATCTCATAATGTTCAATAGGCCTACCAATCTAAAAAAAAAAAATGTGTCGTAGGTCTTCTCCGAGAATGGCGGATGTGTTGAATTCCAATTAAGGAGTATTTCACGTTCATTATTTTTAGGCAAAGATTTTCACCCAAAATTTTGGTAACTTTATAAGGTCTCCGTGACATTTAAAATAATTTGTTTTTAAATGATCTTCTGTTCTTACTACTAAGTATATATTTTATTTATAGCGTACAAAAAAATATATATTAGACAATTTTCTCAGATCGAGACATGAGCATGTTCTTTAAAAATATACTTATTTTGCATTCATTTTTTCCATATCAATTAACAGACTAAATGTGCCATTTATAAAAAAGAAAATATTTGAAATTATGAGCAACAGAAAGAGCATTTGCCAAGAAGTACTTTCGTACCAATGGCAATTGGTGAACCTTGGTAAACCTTGGTATACAATATCCCCACATTACAAAAGAACGTCGTATCATGTTAGAATTACGTATCAAATAAAACACCATTAACCGAATTCAAGACACATACAAAAAATTATTAGCCAAACATCCAGAAATTGACATCAACCACATGAAACTTCATTATTTCAAGCAGCTGTTTATGCCACTTTACCAACATAACTCATCACTCTTGTCACCTTACTAGGAAGCTTCGCAAACGCTTTTTCATGTGCGTTGTTGGATGAGCGTATGTTTTTTTAAACAAAAAAAGCGTAAAATTGCGACTTTCATGAGAAATTATTTTTCGATTGCGCTCAAATTTCACACAAATATATAAATTCATAAAATTTAGGTTCTGTGAAAATATCATTACAATTGGATAAATCATGTCGGTGTTATAAGTCAAAGATTTTTTTAACAAAAAAAAACGTAATATTGCGATTTTCATGAAAAATTATTTTTTCGATCGGGCTCAAATTTCACACCAATATATTAATTCATAAAATTAAGGTTCTGAGAAAAAATCATTACGATCGGATAAAGCATGTAGGTGTTATAAGGCGAAGAATGTTTTAAAAGTAGAAAAAAATCGTAAAATCGCGATTTTCATAAGAAATAACTTTTTGATTGCGCTCAAATTTCACACGAATATATTAATTCATAAAATTAAGGTTCTGTGAAAAAGTCATTACAATAGGATAAAGCATGTAGGTGTAACAAGTCGAAGAATTTTTTTAAAAATAAAAAAAAATCGTAAAATTGCGATTTTATTGAGAAATAATTTTTAGATTGAGCTCAAAAACGTGGCAGTTCTAAGTTCAGAGATTTCGAAGGTCTCCACAAAATTTTATCGCAATTGGAATATTGGGTTTAGCCGGAATCGTGTTAACAAACAGACAAAAATACAAAAAAATAAAATAAAAATACATTCCGGATTTTTTCTCCAGTGTAGTGAAATGGTATCTTCGCTTCGCTCGCTACGCTCATCCAAATCAACTTATCACCAGTTTTGTATTTAATAACCTCATTTTTTATTCAATCATCTTGGGCTTTTAGCCGTTTTTTATATATATTATTTTGTTATTAAATTTTTTCTTGTTTGTATTTGTTGTAAAATTTAAATTTTAAAGTACTTGTTCATGTATTTAATTATTAGTATAGGTTACGTATTTGTATTGTTTTGAATTGTATATTTTGGAATTAATAAGTTTTAGTTATACCTAACACTAATGGGTTAATACCTGTTGTTCTATAGAGATAGATAAATAAACAAAACAATATAGTATTAATGAATCATATTAAAAACACTTCTAATCAACGAAAAAATCTCTAAAAATTGGTAATTAAAAAACCTCTTAATACCAATGTTGAAACATCTGTCCCTTTTTAAATCACTGGCAGAAGATTCCACAAAGATATAGATCGTTTAAAAACTCATTCTGGTACGCCGATGTTCTGGCCGTAGGTAGAA
This sequence comes from Sweltsa coloradensis, assembly GCA_024449915.1. Taxonomy (NCBI): domain Eukaryota; kingdom Metazoa; phylum Arthropoda; class Insecta; order Plecoptera; family Chloroperlidae; genus Sweltsa; species Sweltsa coloradensis. The sequence continues at coordinate 425,863 of JAMZAV010000999.1, forward strand.
TTAAGGCAACACTCGTAATGTTTCTAGAAAATTGTCGTTCACTTATGGATATTCTGTGGTAAGGTTCGACATCAACTTGTCATGTTAACATTCCTCTCTACAATATCACATCAGCAAGTCATAAAATACTGCAATTTTCAACCAGAGTTTAACTTCTTAGAATTGAAATGTGCTAGCTTGCGCACTTGACTCGGGATTTGCGTATTACACGCAAAAACTTTTTTCCATGTAGGCCTTCAGACCGGAAGTTAAGTAAAAACATTAGAATGGTAAAATTGAGGCTATGTTGATTAACGCGAGGATACTAACATAAAAAAAATCAGATTTATAGAAGAAATTTGCCGAATGTGATCAAAATCAGATATTTTATAGCATTTGTTATTTTCTTATTGTGATTCTGTATGGCCTAGAAACTTGAAGTGAGCTTATTATTAATTATAAATTCAGTTCTTCATTATTTTTCTAGCTATGAAGTCGATTCTTCGAGTGACCGTGGTGTACTCCATCGTTTTGGTACGATTTTGATTTAAATTACATTAATTTTATCTTGAAACTGGTTTTAATTTATTCTACTCTGCCTCTTAAAATATTAAATTTTAAGTCTTCATAAAGTCAATGCATGCAATAATGAAGCTGTTTTATTAATTGCAAAATGTTTTTAAAGTGGGCAAACAATTTATATACGCTTTGATGGAATAGTTCGCAAGCCGCCTACATCCTAAAATTAAGTTAAAAATTAGTTACTTTATATCCACGATAGAGTACCAAATTAATAAATAAATTCTTATTTAGAGTCTACCCACTCAGTCTTATTTAGACAATTAGACATTCTGCATTAGAAGAGACAAAAGACCACACAACAAACCTTTCCAAAGAAATCGTTAAACCTTTCATCCCTGACGGGACTTCCAAATCCCTCAGTTTTATTGAGGTATAGCATTAAGGGGGTATTTCGCTGAAAATGTCTAAAAACCTAGCAGATTTACATTTTTTTTACATTTACTTTTTGATTAATTATAATATTAATAATCAGAACTCATTTCCAACAACGTCAGGTTGAGTGGTGTTCTTCACACCGATATCTAGGGTAACTACATACATTTTATTTTAATGCTAATGCTAAGAGCATTAATTGATTGTTTTATTCGCTGGATGATTTTTTTGCTTGGGAAAATAGCTTACCGGTACTGATATTGGGCCTAACCTAGGGCTGAATAGAGTGTTATTCATAATTATTTTAGTAAATTTAAAAAAATACTTGATTAACAGGTTATAAAGACCAAGAGGATTCATTTAAAATAAATAAACTGTGCCCAAAGTCAAATTTACTTAAAAACAATGTAAACTTTTATTGATATTATCCCAGAACTATTATTCTAGTTTATTTGCTTACATTTTCCCCTCTTACTTCTACAGTTTTTAAGATACAAGGTTAAATTTTTTAAACATGCTCACAAGTTTTATTCTGACAAATTCGCCAGACACTTTTATGATTAGATTTTTAGTTTTTTTAATAAAATATATGAAATATAGATTTGGTAAAAAAAACATACATTTTTCAACAACCTTTGCATTTTTAGCAAAACGCTGTTTTAACAATGTAAATGTTCATTGATGGAAAATTACAAAGAATTTTAAACTTTTTTTGATAATCATTACTTTCGATAACATAAACAGCTTATCACAAAATTTTAAATGTTTACATGGAATGGTTTACAAAATTTGAATTTCAGTGAAATATCCCCTTAAGGGGTATTCACCCGTTAAACTAAAAAAAATATATTTCATTCAGGCCAACGAGTTATGAATTTACTAGGAAACGCTCTGTTGGACGCGTTGATAAGCGAGCACGTGCTATATAGCTAGACCCACATTGCAATTTATTAAAATTGTAAAATTTGCGACGTTCGCTGTCCACGGGGCCACGTTTCCAATATTATTTACTAGGAAAACGCTCAGTTGGACGCGTTGTTGAGCGAGCACCGGTACGTGCAACATGACCCGAGTACGACATTCCCATAAGGCCCACCACACAGTGTAGGCCTAACTGGATATTGACATTGTACACTATATACTATTCTAACATCTTTGCATTGTACTAATTCACGTCATGCCTATCTTTGTATCTTCACTGCCTCCTTCATTTTTAACATCATTTTTCGAATTATGATTACCAATAAGTCTGTAAGGTCTTGACCGATTTAGCTGAAAATTTGGAAAATAGGAGAGAATGTTGTACTTATTGACCCTGCAAAATTTTATAACGATCGGAACATTTTTATTTTTATTTTTATTTATTTTTATTTATTTTTCTAACGATCGGATTTTGTTCAAAAACTATACAGCAACCCGCCTAGGTGGTATGTACATGTGTGCAAAATTTCAGGTCGATCAGAGAAACGGTGCGACCTGTTGAAGCAGTAACAGAAAAAAAAACAGACATTCGAGCCATAAGAGTCAAGTGGAGACGCTCGCTACGCTCGCTCAATTATTACTCATTTGGGTAAACCTTTAATTTGTGGATAAAATCCACCGCCATCTAGAGGACCTTGACATCATTTCTTTGGAAAAACGTAACAAATAATACACTGCTTCCTCGATAGTATTTTGATTACTTCTAGGTGGCAGTGCATAGTGCGAACCTCGTGCGAGTTTTCGTTGCCATGGTAACGTTACTTTTATTATAATGTAATTTCCATCTACACTACTTATCGGATCAAAATAAAATTAACATATTCGTGACCGGACGGACATTCTAAATGATTTGGCCACCTCAGATTTTGTCGCCGTTTAGTTTGAAAAAAAAAACTTTCGATTAACTTTAATGTAACTTTTTAACTTTTAAAACGATTTTGCCACAAAACTAATGGCATTCAATCAGGAACAAAGTTTGCGGTTGGTGAAAATTTCAACTCGATCCGAGCCTCCGTTCGAACGTTATGGCGAGACATACATACAAAAAAAAAACAAAAAAAAGTGACTATTTTTTCCGGCAGAGTCAAATGGAAACGCTCGCTTCGCTCGCTTAATAAACTAACAGAAACATTATAGGGTCCACCATGTCCCCCCTAAAAAAGTCAAACTTGGTATTTTTCGAGCTCGGTCCCTTCGGCAAAAATCTCCCATAAGAAATAACATGGGGACGATCTTTATGCCTCGTGACTTTGGAGGATTTTGATCCAAAATAATATTGACCATTATTGACGTACTCGACAAGCTTTCCTGTAAATCCTCTTTGTTTTGTTTTGAAATTTGGGCAAGTGGTTTGGTCAAAATATGCTGATTATCAAGAAAGGGTGAGATCATGGATTGCATATTTTTGCGCGTTTGAGTGTATATTTGTGCACAGTTTCAAGACACGATGTTGTAAAGGGCCATTCTAGATTGGTACGATGCTCTAGTATCTAAGCGGAACAAAAAAGAAGCAGGTAAAAGCCAATTTAAGAAATTTCCCAAAACGCAAATTTTCCCAAATTACTGTTTTTTTTTAATTCTTGCAAAATCACAGTTACGAGATATAAATTTTTGAACAGCCATTTAAGTGTAATATTAGACTATAGATTATGTGGTAATTTTTCCGGGGTGTGGGGGGTGTGGGGTAATAGCATGGATAGAATAATAGCTCCATAAGCCTGACGGGACTTTCGAGTCCTACTGCTCCTGAGCACATAGGGCAATCGCACATTCACACTCACACTGGATAATATTATGTATTTTTTTTATTGTACAGTCAGGGTCATATATAAATCAAGAGGTCTTAAAGATACCTCTTTCACCGACATCTCGTGGTCAACTCTTGGTGTCATTATTTATATTGCCCTGTGAACTACATTATCGATCGATGGAAGTTCCCTAGACTATTTGATGTTATTAATATTATTTAGGAGGCTTTGAAAGACTCTTGGTCAACAAAATAGTCAATATCTAGAAGGCAGTCAGAAGAAAAATACAATTTTCTCAAAACAAAAGCATAAAACAAACTTTGGTGGTTTGCAAATAAGACTTGACAGCTAAGATAGAATTATTCGAAATTAACTAGAAACTAAGGCAAATATAAGAACTAAGGAATAGTCTTAATGCTATGCCTAGGCCAAGGTATCGAGATATAATGCTCTCTTTACGTTCCATGTTGATGTTGTTGCTTGATAGTTTCTCTGGTGAATAGAGAATTTTCCTTTGACATTATCAGCCATGTTTCTTATTTATGTCGACAATGCAGTTCACAGGGCGATATAAATAATGACACCAAGAGTTGACCACGAGATGTCGGTGAAAGAGGTATCTTTCAGACCTCTTGATTTATATATGACCCTGACTGTACAACTTTATTTAACTCTTTCAGCTTAAACTAAGAAAACGCCGAAGTTGTTGTTTGACGAGTGAGCTAGTCATGTGCTAAGTTCCCGGTAACATTCCCTTTCCTCACCCTACATAAGGTTGGATCCAGCATGGGTCTTTCCTCCCTAGCCTTTCATAGACTAGAGTGGCACATTATGGCCTAACATTTGACGCGCCCTTATATCATCTAAACTCAAAACCCCATCATTTATACCGTATATATCAATCAACTTGAATGTAGATGTTCCCGCCTACTCAACACATGACTCGCTCACTCGTCTAACAACGATTTTGGCGTTTTCCTAGTCTAGTTGGCTAATGCGCCTTTATTCCTATACACTTCCGTAATATTCAGTCTTGCTTACCAAGTCTCTCCATTTATTCCGATCTTTCCGCCATCATCACAATTCTACCTCCACCCAAGAAAAGTATCTCTCCTCTATGCTTTGTTAAAATTGCTCAACCCATCTCTTTAACTTCCCACTTTTCTCTTATTCTCTGCTATCCTCCCAAACTCTATTTTCGTTATTTTTTTCCCGTTGCCATTCTGTATGAAAAAAAAACTAGGAAGCTTCGCAAACGCTTTTTCAGTCGCGTTGTTGGATGAGCTTCATGTTTTAAAAACGAAAAAAGCGTAAAATGGCGATTTTTATGAAAAATAATTTTTCGATTACGCTCAAATTTTACACGAATATATAAATTCATAAAATTAAGGTTCTGTAAAAAAATCATTACAATCGGATAAAGCTCGTAGGTTTTATAAGTCAAAGAAATTTAAAAAATCGAAAAAATCGTAAAATTGCGATTTTCATGAGAAATATTTTGTTGATTGCGCTCAAAAACGTGGCAGTTCTAAGTTCAGAGATTTCGAAGGCCTCCATAAAATGGCATTGCAATTGGAGTATCGGTTTAGCCGGAATCGTGTTAAAAGACTCACAATAATACAAACAGGAAAAAAAGAAAAAAATTCCGGATTTTTTTTCTCCAGTGTAGTTAAATGGAATCTTCGCTTCGCTCATCCAATAACTAGGAAGCTTCGCAAACGCTTTTTCAGGCGCGTTGCTGGATGAGCGTAATTTTATTAAACGAAAAAAGCGTAAAATTGCGATTTTCACGAGAAATAATTTTTTGATTGCGCTCAAAATCGTGGCAGTTCTAAGTTCAGAGATTTTGAAGGCCTCCATAGAATTTCATTGCAATTGTAGTATTCCTTTAGCCGGAATCGTGTTAAAAGACACACAATAATACAAACAGGAAAAAATAGAAAAACATTCCGGATTTTTTTTCTCCAAGGTAGTTAAATGGAATCTTCGCTTCGCTCATCCAATAACTAGGAAGCTTCGCAAACGCTTTTTCAGGCGCGTTGATGGATGAGCGTAATTTTATTAAACGAAAAAAGCGTAAAATTGCGATTTTTATGAGAAATTATCTCTTGGTTGCGCTCAAATTTTACACCAATATATTAATTCATAAAATTAAGGTTATGTGAAAATATCATTGCAATCGGATAAAGCATGTAGGTGTTATAAGTTGAAGAAATGTTTTAACTAGGGAAACGCCAAAGTCGTTGATAAACGAGTGAGTGAGCCATGTGTTGAGTACCCGGGAACATTCCCTTTTCTCCCCATACATATAAGGCTGGATCTAGCCCACTAAACCCAGTATGGGAAATGATACCGGGTACTCAACACATGGCTCACTCACTCGTCTATAAACGACTTTGGCGTTTCCCTAGTATGTAATCATTGCACAAACATTTGTGGTCACAGACCATTGTTTAACACATACCCAGGCTAAATAAATGGAACGGCCAGCTAGTGTACGACCCCTAGACTTACGACTTAGTATACTTACTGCCTCCAGCGTCAATGTCGGCATATGAAAAATTAAAGACAATTTAGGTCTATAGACGAAAAGAGAAAATGGGTTTTAGTTTATTTGGTTTCAGGGCGCGTCAACCGTTCGGTTATAATGCGCCACTCTAGCCTAAGTGATATAGGGAGGAAAATCCTATGCTGGTCAGAACCAGCCACGGGTAGGTGAAAGAAAAGGGGGGTTCTCACGTCGTGGTCGTCAAGTTGTCTTTGGCATCGTTCGTGTTATCATGGTCGTCGTCGTCAAGGAGGTCGTCAGGGAAGGGGGAGAGGTCCCCGACGACGACTGCCAGAGGTCGCATCTATTCGGGAGTAATTTATGCTTTCATGCTATTATGTCCTACGGAATTGCACTTTGGGGAGACTCAACCGACAGTAACAAGATATTTATTCTACAGAAAAAGGCAATAAGAGCAATAACGAAATCTGGGAATAGGGATAGCTGTAGGCCACTTTTCAAAAAACTGAAAATTCTACCCAAGCTATGTGTATTGTGTATACATTTATGAAGTTATAACATTTATTCACAGAAATCTTAATTTATTTCCCTTGTAATTCAGATGTCCATAATATTAATACTAGGAATAAGAATAATTTAAGATTATTAAAATGCAATCTGTCGATGCGACAGAAAGGGCTTGCGGTATCAGGCATTAACCTTTATAACTCCATTCCATCAGAATATAAAAACCTTAGTGATCATATTAAATGTAAGAAAAAAATTAAATTGTTTCATATGGAAAGATGTTTTTATTCAGTGGAGGAGTTTAAATTGGCTTCTCAAAATCAAATCTAAATTAAACAAAGATTACTGATGGTTTTTTTAATGTTACTCCCAATATTTAAAATTTAAATTATGTTATTATGTTATTGTGTCATATTATGTTTTATATGGTTTAAGTTTATCTCATTATTATAAATATTAATAATCTGACCACTCAAATGTTCAACTCATTATATATTATGTGAATGTATATATGAACCAAAAGCGGCTGATAAATATACTATACTATACTATGCTATACTATACTACTATACTATACTATACTATACTATACTATACTATACTATACTATACTATACTATACTATACTAAACTATACTATACTATACTATACTATACTATACTTCTTTACTATACTTCTCTATTATATTAACCAGCTGATGTTTGCGAGATTGACTTCATCCTTTTCCTCGTCTTTTACCATTAGCAGATCCATTCTCTGTGCCTAATGCCCGACCATGCCCGGCTTAGGCCTACGTAAAGCGTACACCTAGGCATATATCTAGAATTCATGAAGTAGGTTAGAATAAAGTATAGGTGGTCTAGACTACAATTTTAATTATACCTTTATACGGCGTAATACTGCGATATTGCACTGTTTCTTGTGGATGGCCAGCATTATGAATTGTTGATAAATCAAACAAGAATAATGCCAGCTTAGATATTTTTAGAAGATGACATAGGGTACTAACAACAAAACCAAATGAAAAAGACACCGACTTTGAGATATTTAAACTGATAGTGAGCGACTTTCAAAGTTGTTTTTATATCGCAGGCTGTGGTCTCTTTTACATATGAAAAATCTAAACAAATGCTAACGATATTTAAAAATATCACATTTTTATTTTTTGTAGGTTAAAACCGCAATGGATCTAGCTGATTTTGTCAGCAGTTTCAGTAAACTCGTACCGGATGTCTGTTTAAAATTTCAACGCAATCTGTTCAGCGATTCGGCTGATTTTCGATGTACACGCACGCACGCACGCACGCACGCACGCACGCACGCACGCAGACTCACAGAATGAGTGCCTGAAGATCACTCAGTCGCTTCGCTCCCTCGTTTAATAAATCGAAAAAAAATCGAAAAATTGCGATTTTCATTAGAAAAAAATTTTGATTGCGCTCAAATTTAACACGAATATATAAATTTATAAAATGCAGGTGTTATAAGTCGAAGAATATTTTAAAAAAATCGAAAAAAAACGTAAAATTGCGATTTTCATGAGAAATAATTTTTCGATTGCGCTCACAAAAATGGCCGCAGTGACCGAGGTTATTACATTGTAATGGTGATCGTAGAGGAAAAGGTCAATATTTTCCCTTGGATGGTCAGCTGTGTCGAATGGTCCTTGAAATAACACTTTCTTGCCCTTTGAGGTCAGTGAATACACTTATTTGATAAGCGTCCAGGTACTCTTTGAAATAGGCTATTTGCACAAATTCTCTAAGTGTATTTTTTCGATAGACACTAACACCCTGTAGAACACACAAAAAATTGGATCTCTACATTTATTAGTTTGGCCGTAATATTGTTTTTAGTTTTCTTGGTCAAATTAGCGTTTTGAAACGCACCTGGTCGCGCGCCATTTTCGTGACGTCACCGGCCATGTAGGCTACCAGCGGACAAGAGTAAGCATTGGGGATAACACGCGCAGGGGCCCTGCTTTCACGGCAATCAGCAATAATTGATCGAATTATAAGTATTGTGTTGTTCCTTTATGCACTAGCACTTGTGTAGCTATGTGTAGCTATGCTACATAAACTGTATTTTAGTGTTCCGAAAGATTTGAGGCATAAATCGACATGTAGCATAATATAGGGAATGTTGTGGTTGCCAATATGAACTTTTAACTGTAGGCCGAGCTATACCCGGCCTACAGGCCTACAATCTAGGGGGTTATGCACGGTAAAACATATTTGGTACGTTATATTCGTAATTAATTAGTGGTGGCATAGTATTATGATAAATTAAAATTACTCATGTGTCTTACTGTATAAATTACATGAATATATTTCCTTGTATGCTTTACCCTTCTAGGCGTCGAATAGCAAACCTACGAAAAGTGAAAATCCTGATCGCTAACCTCACGGTGGTAAATTAACATGAGTTGTGGTTGCCAAAAATAGTATGCTAATTATTAATGTCCGTGAGCCTTTAAACTATTTTCTAGTCTATAAAAGTGCGAAATGAACTTTTAATTGTAGGCCGAGCTATATACCCGGCCTATAGGCCTACAATCTCGGGGGTTATGCACGGTAAAACATATTTGTTTGGTACGTTATATTCGTAATTAATTAGTGGTGGCATAGTATTATGATAAATTAAAATTACTCATTGTGTCTTACTGTATAAATTACATGAATATATTTCCTTGTATACATTACCCTTCTAGGCGTCGAATAGCAAACCTACGTGAAAGTGAAAATCCTGATCGCTAACCTCACGGTGGTAAATTAACATGAGTTGTGGTTGCCAAAAATAGTATGCTAATTATTAATGTCCGTGAGCCTTTAAACTATTTTCTAGTCTATAAAAGTGCGAAATGAACTTTTAATTGTAGGCCGAGCTATATACCCGGCCTTAGGTTTACAATCTCGGGGGTTATGCACGGTAAAACATATTTGTTTGGTACGTTATATTCGTTATATATTAGTGGTGTTATTGTATTATGATAAATGACTAATAATAATTTATCTTACTGTATAAGTTGCACGAATGTATTTCCTTGTATGCATTACCCTTCTAGGCGTCGAATAGCAAACCTAAGTGAAAGTGAAAATCCTGATCGCTAACCTCACGGTGGTAAATTAACATGAGTTGTGGTTGCCAAAAATAGTATGATAAAAATTAATGCCTATGAGTCTTTAAAACTATTTTCTAGTATATAAAAGTGCGAAATGAACTTTTCAATTGTAGGCCGAGCTATATGCCCGGCCTATAGGCCTACAATCTCGGGGGTTATGCACGGTAAAACATATTTGTTTGATACGTTATATTCGTAATTAATTAGTGGTGGCATAGTATTATGATAAATTAAAATAACTCATTGTGTCTTACTGTATAAATTACATAAATATATTTCCTTGTATGCTTTACCCTTCTAGGCGTCGAATAGCAAACCTACGTGAAAGTGAAAATCCTCACCTCACGGTGGTAAATTAACATGAGTTGTGGTTGCCAAAAATAGTATGATAAAAATTAATGCCCATGAGTCTTTAAAACTATTTTCTAATCTATAAAAGTGCGAAATGAACTTTTAATTGTAGGCCGAGCTATATACCCGGCCTATAGGCCTACAATCTCGGGGGCTATGCACGGTAAATCGTATTTGTTTGGTACGTTATATTCGTAATTAATTAGTGGTGGCATTATATTATGATAAATTACTCATGTGTCTTACTGTATAAATTACATGAATATATTTTCTTGTATACATTGCCCTTCTAGGCGCCGAATTACCAAACCTATACTTGAAAATCCTACGGTGGTTTCGCGCACGGAGGTTATGCGGGAAAGTTAATTTGGGTAGGTTTGTACGTTATCATCGAATGGCAGTGAAGTATGGTTAAATACTCATTTCCCTATTAGAATCAGAGACTTCTGGTTAATTAATATTATAAACCTCTGCCATACTTGAATCCATAATATTCTGCCATGGTAGGCGGAGGCATGCGTATTGGATTTGCACGTCAACTAAGGAAGTCTACTACCTTTACTGCCTCTACCATGTCGGGTGTCGTCACGACCAATCAGAGCGCGTTATCGGTTGCCACGGCGCCATTTGAAAATTACGCATTTTCAAACACAGTTTTCTTATAGAATCCATTTTTTTAAACGTTCAAACCAATGTTTGTGTGTTAAGAATTAAAAAGGCATCAGGAAACACGCATTAATTAGTATTTTTGAACTTTTTGCATATACACTATTGGCGAAGTTCAGAGATTTTGAAGGCCTCAAGAAAATTTCATCGCAATTTTGAGTATCGGTTAAGCCGGAATCGTGTTAACAGACAAACAAAAATACCAAAAAAAGGAAAAAAAATACGGATTTTTTTCTCCAGTGTAGTGAAATGCAATCTTCGCTTCGCTCGCTACGCTCAACCAGTTATTTTTGCTCTAGGTTTTTGTGCAAACCGTGGATGGAAGAGAACACAACAATGGAGCTCCAAACTTCAATCTTCGGGGCTCAAAACCAGTCTCAGAAAATAAACAAGTAGGTTAAGTGTTACTTCAGATCCAGAAATTGTAATTGGTAAAACTTAAATTATGATTTAAAGAATCGATGTGTATGAAAACAAGTAATAATTAAAAATGTATGAATAAACAAGTTGAATTTTAAATAATATATTCATAGACCACAACTTTTAATAAAAATAGAAATAAAAAACACTTAATGCACCGGTACCTGAAATGTGTTGAGTTTCGAGTAGCAGAATATAATATTCCTGTATTGTATTCCAGAAATTTGCCTCCATGCTCCTTGGTTGTCCCGGGATTGACGCCGGCGAAGTAAACATCAGCTGCACACATGAGACGCTGGAGAAGCAACATGGCCCCGGTCTAGACTGCTCAGAGAAAGTCCCTGTAAAAACCCAGGTTGCGTTCCTGAACTGTTCCCAGCCGGGCTACGCTATAGTCGAGAGCTACAAGGTCATTACCTGCAAGTTCCCGGGGAAGTGGGATAATGAGATGTTCACTTGTGATGGTAAATGATAAACAGTGTTTAGTTCTAGTATAAATAGATCATATATTTCTATATAAACCTATCCAATGGCAATGTGCATATCTTCAGATAATTTAAGCGGTGTGTGTTGGCATTATAATAAATCCCACACACGTAACATTTCTGTGTGAAGATCTTACAGTACGAAACTTAATCAATTACAATTTTGAAAAGTTTAAACATTTTAATAGTTTCTTAAATTTTCATTGTGGATCACAAATGTTGATAAATTTAACGAGATAAATATGCGTTGCACTAAAATATCAACAAAATAAACAATAAATTAAGAAATACGAATGCAATTAACCATTCTGACACGATTTATCACTCAATTCTTGACTAAGTCCAAAAATCCAAAGCAACAAACATTTAAGTCCTTCTCTAAGAATCAGATTCCCTATGAAAAGCTTAGGTTTGTAGTAGGAAAACAGAAAATTGCTAAAAAAAATGGCTAAAAGAAGTCGATGCATGCAAGAGCAACAGAAAGAGCTTCCGCTCCTGCGAACTTGCGTACCTGTTGCTTACCTTACCGACCTTATCTACCTAATCTTCACTCTAGTGACGTTCTCTGATGTGGAACAAACGATTTTACTGCACAAACTGACACATTTAACATATTTTCATACTCTTACAGCCGTTCTGCAAAAAATTAATACCTCCACAAAAAAATACCAACTTTACTAATTATTTACTCATTTTCAGAAATTCCAACAACGGAGGCTCCATCAACAACACCAAATGCCACTACAACAAAACTAACCACAACAACCAAGAAGACAACACCAAAACCCAGAACAAATGCAACAACAACAACAACAACCAAGAAACCAAAAACCAAACCACCCACAACAAAGACAACTGCTGCCAGTACTACCACCGTTCCAACCACAACAGTTTCTAGTGCAACTGCCCCTGCAGTTACTACTACCACCACTTCTACTGGTTCAATTACTACTACCACATCCGGGACTACTACCACCCCTCTTTCAACAACTACCACTGTTACTCCTACTACCACTTCCACTTCCACCCCCACTACCGCTACTCCCCCCACTACTACTACTACCCCAAATACCCTTACCCCCACTACTACCTTAGATACAACAACTACAACCCTTACTACTACTTCAGAACCTACTACAACTACTACCTCAATTATCACTACTACAACCGTAACTGCAGGAACTACAACTACAACTCCTACTACTACTACAACTCCTACAACCACTACATTGTCAAGTTCCTCCACGCAATGCAGAAGGCTAGGTGAGTTTCTAGAATAGTTAGCATGGTAACGTAAGAAAAGAGTGCTGTAACAATTTCGATTATAATATACATACATTAGTGTGACGTAATCCATCATGGCCGCCCCATGGCAACACATAGCAACTTGACTACAAACACGGTTTCGATCCCATTACAATCCAATCACTTCATATTTGCGACGAAGTATCATTTGAACACTATGTTAACGAGAGAGAAATTTAATCATTTTACCGTGAATGATTGGATGTTTTATTTCCATTAAAATGTAGGCCTACTTTATAAGTTTTGTTAGCTTTAGAATAAGTTTACAGCTTAGATACATTTATTTTAAAGAGTTCTAGCAATTGTATAATCAAATCATAGGTCTACAAATCCAATCTGATGCCAATGCTTATCATTTTTGCGTTATTGTGTTCGAGCTGTGAGCCGATGAACATTACTGTATTTGGGAACAGTAGGAGCCAATATTGGTTTGGAATCAATTTCTTCGGTGCTAAGGGCATCCAGTTGCGTGACGTCACACTAATGGTTTCTATTGCCTTTGATTTTCTGTTAAACTTTCATGCAACTTTTTAAGATTAGTAGAGAAACTGCTTAAGTATTCGAGATTATTTATTTATTAATTAATTAATTAATTAATTGATTGATTGATTGATTGATTGATTTATATATTTATTTATTTATTCATTCATTCATTCATTCATTTCTCGATTTGGTTGATCGGGAAACACTCCCGTGGGTGTAATTGTTTTTATTTACTACAATTCAGAAATTAAAAAAGTCCGCCCCAACCGGGAATCGCACCACGGATCTCCCACATTCCAGGTGGACGTCTTAACCACTAGACCATCAGGACGGGTACATTTTAATCTCTGAATTGTAGTTGCATTATACATCTGAATGGATGGAACAGTACTGCAACGAATATCTGCTGCCTTTGAACTGACCACCAAACATTAATTATAATGTCATTACCTTTACGCAGGTATGAGCGAGGGTTTATTTCTCGATTTGGTTGATCGGGAAACACTCCCGTGGGTGTAATTGTTTTTATTTACTACAATTCAGAAATTAAAAAAGTCCGCCCCAACCGGGAATCGAACCACAGATCTCCCACATTCCAGGTGGACGTCTTAACCACTAGACCATCAGGACGGGTACATTTTAATCTCTGAATTGTAGTTGCATTATACATCTGAATGGATGGAACAGTACTGCAACGAATATCTGCTGCCTTTGAACTGACCACCAAACATTAATTATAATGCCATTACCTTTACGCAGGTATGAGCGAGGGTTTGATGAGATCCGTGGTTCGATTCCCGGTTGGGGCGGACTTTTTTAATTTCTGAATTGTAGTAAATAAAAACATTCATTCATTCATTCATTCATTCATTCATTCATTTTTTTTTGTTATTTAACGTCCATCGTATTCAGTTATTAAATCTTATTTACAAAGGAGGACAATTAAATAAACTAATAACATAAAAGCAGACACGATAATGAGCTGTCGTTAAGTACAGTTTGAAACAGTAATATAACAGTTTTCGTTAATCTATTGCAAAGGAAATTAAGAGAAATTTAAGTTAGTTAAATTTTTTTGGATTTAAGGGCACACAACACTCAGGCTATTAGTGCCCGATGCTTTTATAGTTTGCTGTGGAAATATTGAAATAACTTGAAACAAGTTAAATGATTAAATATATAAAAAAAACATAATTGATAGATGACGAGTCGTCACATGAAAATGTGGAGACTAATTTTAGATTGGTTCTGTTTTCTCCTATGTGAAAAACTGTCATGTAGTTGAGGGGTTGAAAAGCAAACTGGACCAACCTATACATTTCCTTTCCCTTAGATGATTAGCTATAGAATGTAGCTTAAACTGTTTGAATTGGATTGTGACCTATTGCTCTATCAAATAAAAACTTAAAATATTACATTTGGAAATTTAATTTAAAATTTAATTAAGTTAAAATTGCTGTGATCAGTTCAGATCAAGATCTTTTGTACTAGATTGTTATCAAGATTTGATCAGTTCAGATCAAGATCTTTTGTACTAGATTGTTATCAAGATTTGAACACAAGAATGAAGGTTGAACACAACAATGAAGATTCGCGTTCGGTAGTTTCTTCCGCGAACGATTGATTACTCCCTGATTTGCTGTTTCTGATTTTTGGCAAACCTCATATTCGTTTGAGTGAGATCGACTAATAAATCAGTTTTTCCTTTTCGTTTTACTTTTTAATGATTTTTTTATTTTTTATTTCTTTCCTTTTTTCCTTTCATTTTTTTTCTTTTCTTTTCCTTTTCTTTTTTCTTTTTTTCTCATTCCCCACCCTTTTTTATATTTGATTCATTCATTAATTGCATTGAATATCCTTTTTATTTGTTACCAAATTTGTTGAGTTTTAATGCATTGTTATAATATTACTATTTCAAATATTTACTTATGTAGTTAATTGTTTTGTCTGCATCTTTGTTATTTGATTTATTTACTTGTCCTCCTTTGTAAATCAGTCTTTATTACTGAATAGGATAGACGTTAAATAATAATAATAAAAAAAATAAAACAATACCATCATTTCTGGATAAAATACCCTAACACGATAATTGGCCGATTTTGATTCTGAACAAAATCCATGTTTTTTATTTTGTTCCTATTTTCTAATTGATTTGAATGTGGTAAATACAGAAATGTACTTTTAAGTAAAAATAAATGTGCGGGTTGTTCCAATTTGCCTCTTAACCCGTACGTTAAAATCCCTACTAATAACCAACTTGTCACGTGTGTTTCAGATCTCCCAAGTGGCTATACTTATATTCAAAGTTTTGGTGGTAGTCTCAAAGCTTACTCGGGACCAAAATCTCAATCTGCTGCTGCGTTCAAATGCCTCGAAAGTGGGGCATTTCTAGCTAACGTGAACTCCCAAGGGATGCAGGACTATATGGTGGCGCTCGGGAACGATAGTTTCTTCGTTGGAGCCAGTACAAAAGGAGATATTTGGGTCAGCCTGTATTACAACACCGGCATGTCAGTTTGGATGACAGTATACGGTACAAAAATCCTACTTGTAAAAAACTAGAAAAAATTGACCTGCTGAATCAAAGTAGGGTCTAATACGGATTGCAAGGGTTTTGCCAGGAACTCATTTTGACATATTTTTATTAATAATATAATTTTAAATATCACTGATATTTTAATTAAACTAAAAAAATTAAACTTTAACTTGTTATTTTTAACATAAAAATAATTGTATTGATTTATTTATTTTACTTTTATTTACAGCAGCGGTCGCTTAGCCGGTTCCCACTCGAATACCTAAGTTAGGGGCTTTTACCCCAATATTTTTTACCCCATAATCTAAAGCAAAAAACTACACTAAAATGACCGTTAAAAATTTATCTCTAAACTGTGATTTTACACGATGTTTTCAATTTTTTTTTCCAGAAATTTACGAAAATTGGTGTTTTGGGAAATTTCTTAAATTGGTTTTAACCTGCTTCTTTTTTGTTCCACATAGATACTAAAGCATCGTACCAGTTTTAAATGGCCCTTTACAACATTGTGTCTTGAAAATGTGCACAAATATAACACGCAAAAATATGCATTCCAAAATCACACCCTTTTTTAGTAATCAGCATATTTTGACCAAACCACTAGCCCAAATTACAAAACAAAATATAGAGGATTTACAGAAATGACTGTCGAGTACGTCAACAATGGCCTATTTTTTGCATCAAAATCCTCCAAGGTCACGGGACATAAAGATCGTCCCCATGTTATTTCTTATAGCTAGGCGGATTAGCCTAACAATTAGGGGTTTTGTGGTAGAGGCTTGAATTTTGGATTGTATATTAAGAACAATATTCTAAGAAAATTGCCTCGAGGTGCCATGACAAAATCCGTCCGGTTAGGGTGTAGAAAGGGGTGAGGAAATGGCATTTTTGAAAATTCGAAAATTCAAAAATCAAACAAAATTTGATCCTAAGATTACGAAAATAATACATATTGTAGATGAAAGACCAAAATATAATTAAAATAGGCCGCTTCGCGAACGCTTTTTTTAGTCCCGTTGATGGATGAGCTTTTTTGTTAGTTTTTAGTTTGCGTGGGACCACTTTACCTTTACAAGTGGTTTTTGAATGCATTGTAGGTGATTATTGTAAATTTTCTATTGTTACTTGTTAATTATTATAAACCTAAAAAAACTCATATTAAAACCTTTATTCATGGATTCTGACTAACTTTTTCAACTTTTTCTTTCAAAAAGCAATACATCACCATTACCTTAATGTCCATGTAAAATATGAACGTTGTAGCCCCACCCGTTTGGTCAGAATTGGCCAAAATGTCACGAAAATATCGCATTAAAACTCGAAAAAATTGTGAAAGTACGATATTCATGAGAAATATTTCTTGAATTGTACCTTAAAACGTGGCAGGTCTAAGTTCAGAGATTTCGAAGGTCCCCTCCAATTTTCATCAAGGTCGCATATGCCGTTTGCCCGGTAGAGCGCGAACAAACAGATATAAAAAAAACGAACAAACAAACAAAAAAACAAAAAACAAAAAAACATTGGCGCTAAAATTTTTGAGGGGTCAGTGAGATTGAAGTCTTCGCTTTGCTCATCCAAAAAATATATACTACTATATATGTATATCTATCCGATTTTGCACCCTTTGACTTTTATTCTCAAATTTACTCATTGTGCTGAGAGGATTAGCCTACAAGTGATGGGTTTTGTTATAGGGTCGTGTATTTTGGCTAAAACACTCAAAAGAATGTTTTTTAATAAATGGCTCGAGGTGCCCTCAAAAAAGTTGCTTGCTTATAGGAGAAAGAGGGGGTGTACTAAAAGGGGTTGATGAAACTAAAATAAATAAATCCGTATTCAAATATAATTTTTAAAACGCTAAATTAATATGTATTGTAGATTAAGGTCTAAAATTTTATTTGAAAAATTAAAATTTCAACATAAATGTAAATCTGATCAGATTATGCGCCCTTTGGCTAATTTTAATAAATTTCCCCAATACAACAAAGTGTATCGTGTGGCCACATTTTTTGTCCCATCTTATTCCAATATTACGAATTAGGACGAAAAGAAGTTTTGGTCATCATGCCTTAGGTACATTTTCACTCAATTGACTTTAACCCAATTTAAAAAAAATATTCAATATTAACAAAAGTATCGTGTGACCACTCGTTTTGTCCCAGATTATTCAAATAATTAGAATTACGACAAAATAATTAAGTTTTCTTCCCGCCTCACGCCTTGGTAACATATATAGTCATGCACTTTGAAAATAAAGAAGAGTTTTATCAAAAATAGGTTTAAAAATTTGTATTTACTCCACATTTAATTGTTAACGGAATTACGGTAAGAGAATAACTCAACACTTGCTTTCAAACAGTGTTAGATGTTGGTAAAGTAGACTCCCGTGTTTTGCAACCACCCTTTTTTTGCATTAGAGTTAGACCATCATTAAGAGTAACTTACATTAAACCATATGCAAGCATTATTTAAATATATCATTCGCTGAGGTAGTTCCGTTCCCATTGGTCGTAATTCCGTTACCAAAAATAAATACCTTAAAACAGGTTAAATATCATCCAAAAGCCCAACATCCTTTCAGGTTTAAAGCTTTTCAATAATTTGCATTAGACCATCATTAAGAGCTAGATTAAATCACACGCAAGCATTATTAATCAAATAACCTCGCCTCCCCCCACCCCCTCCCACACACGCACAATCGTATTTGCACTGCGAATACAGTCAAACGCTGAGCGACGATACGACAAATCAGGCCACAGTTAATGGAAGAAGTCCCCGACGACGACCCCCACATACCAGTCAATTTTAGCGAGAAGGACCCTGCCTTCTTTGTCGTCTTGTATGATCAGCAGAGGAATACACTGGGCCAAATTCTACATCGGGCGCAGGCGGGTTAAATATGTTAAGAGTTGCTGATTGATATTGCCATATATTAATTTTTGTTTCCTATTCTTTCAAAACATACTACTACCTACTAATAAAACAATAGTTATGAAAACCATATAAATTGGGGGATCTGTTGATCATAAAGACTCATCCATCAACGTGACTTATTATAAAGCGTTAGCAAAGCGGCCAGTATTCACAGTTTATGATTCAAACAACATGAATGATTTATTTCATCCAATAGGTGTGTTGACACTAGACTACAAAACAACAATTTATTATGTTCTAAATAGGCTACTTGACATTTATTCTTAAAAAATGGGTCAAGGACCTTGTGTGAAAATGTACCTAAGGTATTAAAAAACTTATTTTCATCCTAATTCTTATTATTGGCATAATTTTGAATAAAACTAGTGGGCACACGATACACTTTCGTTAATATTGAGTTAACTTGTAAAAATAGAGTCAAAGTCCATTGAAGGAAACTGTACCCAATGTGTTAAAAAACATTTTTTGTGCTAATTCTTATTATTGGCATAATTTGGGACATACGAGTAGTCACACGATACACTTTCGTTAATATTGAGTATTTTTATTTAAATTGGGTTCCATTTAGTGAAAATGTACCCTAGGCATGACAAAAACTTTTCGTCCTAATTCGTTATATTGGAATAATTTGGGCCAAAAAAAGTGGTCACTCGATACACTTTCGTTATACTAGGAAAACGCTAAAGTCCCGCCGCGTTGATGGATGAGCGTTTTTGTAAGTTTTTAGTTTGCGTGGGACCACTTTTCCTTTGCAAGTGCTTTGTGAATGCATTGTAGGCGATTGTTGTCGAGTTTCTAATGTTACTTCTTAATTTATAAACCTAAAAAAAAACTCATATCAAAACCTTTATTCTATTGATTCCGACTTACTTTTTCAACTTTTTCTTCCAAAAGGTACTACATCACCATAACTTAAATGTCTATGTGAAATATGAACGTTGTAGCCCCACCCGTTTGGTCAGAATCGGCCCAAATGTCACGAAAATATCGCACTAAAAATCGAAAAAAATCGTAAAAGTACGTTTATTTTATGGGTTCTGGTTACTTTTTTCAACTTTTTTTTTCACAAGCTTCTACATCACCATAATCTTAATGTCCATGTAAAATATGAACTTTGTAGCCCCACCCGTGTGGTCAAAATCGGCCCAAATGAGTCGAAAATATCGCACTAAAATTCGTAAAAAATCGTAAAAGTACTATATTCGTGAGGAATATTTCTTCGATTGTACCCAAAAACGTGGCACGTCTAAGTTTAGAGATGTCGAAGGTCCCCTTTAATTTTCATTAAGTTCGCATATGCCGTTTGCCCGGAATCGTGCGAACAAACAGACAAAAAAACAAACAAAAAAAAAACAAACAAAAAAACATTGGAGCTAAATTTTTAGAGGGGTCAGTGAAATTGCGAAGTCTTCGCTTCGCTCGCTACGCTCGCTACGCTCATCCAATTAAGGAAATTTATGAAAATTAGACAAATGGTGCGTAATCTGATCAGATTTACATATTTGGTGAAATTATAATTTTTGACCTTAATCTACAAAACTTATTAATTAAGCGTTCTAAATACTAGGAAAACGCTAAAGTCCCGCCGCGTTGATGGATGAGCTTTTTAAAGGTTTTAGTTTACGTGGGATATCTTTACTTTTGCAAGTGCTTTGTTTTGCTGCCTACGCATTGTAGGTGAATGTTGTCAAGTTTCTTTTGTTTCTTGTCAATTGGTATTATTTACCGTAAAAAACTTGTATTAAAAGCTTTATTTCTATGGATTCTGGCTAAATTTTTCCACTTTTTCTTTCAAAAGGTTCTACATAACCATAACCTTAATGTCCATGTTAAATATGAACGTTGTAGCCCCACCCGTTTCTTCATAATTGGCCCAAATGTCACGAAAATATCGCAATAAAAATCGGAAAAAAATCGTAAAAGTACGATATTCATGAGAAATATTTCTTCGATTGTACCCAAAAACGTAGCAAGTCTAAGTTCAGAGATTTCGAAGGTCCTGTCAAATTTTCATCAAGATCGCATATGCCGTTTGCCCGGTAGAGAGCGAACAAACAGACAGAAAAACAAACAAAAAAACAAAAAAACAAAAAAAAAAACAAAAAAACACCCGAGCTAAATTTTTTGGGGGGTCGGTGAAATTGAAGTCTTTGCTTTGCTCATCCAATTATATTTGAATACAGATTTATTTATTTTTGTTTTATCAACCCCTTTTAGTACACCTCCTCTTTCTCCTATAAGCAAGCAACTTTTTTTGAGGGCACCTCCAGCCATTGTTTAAAGAACATTCTTCAGAGTGTTTAAGCCAAAATTCACGGCCCTATCACTTAACCTATGACTGGTAGGCTAATCCTCTCAGCACAGTGAGTAAATTTGTGAATAAAAGTCATAGGGTACCAAATCTGATTAGATACGCATATATGGTAATTGGATGAGCGTAGCGATCGTAGCGAGCGAAGCGAAAACTTCAATTTCACTGACCCCTCAAAAAATTTAGCTCGGTTGTTTTTTTGTGTGTTTGTTTGTTTGTTTGTTTGTTTGTTTGTTTGTTTTTTTTTTTTTCTGTTTGTTCGCATGATTCCGGGCAAACGGCCTAAGCGATCTTGATGAAAATTTGACAGGACCTTCGAAATCTCTGAACTTAGACGTGCCACGTTTTTGGGTACAATCGAAGAAATATTTCTCATGAATATCGCACTTTTACGATTTTTTTCGATTTTTAGTGCGATATTTTCGTGACATTTGGGCCGATTCTGACCAAACGGGTGGGGCTACAAAGTTCATATTTTAAATGGACATTAAGGTTATGGTGATGTGGTACCTTGTGAAAAAAAAGTTGAAAAAGGTAACCAGAACCCATAAAATAAACGTACTTTTACGATTTTTTTCGATTTTTAGTGCGATATTTTCGTGACATTTGGTCGGATTCTGACCAAACGGGTGGGGCTACAACGTTCATATTTCACATGAACATTAAGGTTATGGTTATGTAGTACCTTTTTAAAGAAAAAGTTGAAAAAGTTAGCCAGAATCCATAGAAGAAAGGTTTAGATATGAGTTTTTTTTAGGTTTATAATAACCATTAACAAGTAACATTTGAAACTCGACAACAATAACCTACAATGCATTCACAAAGCACTTGCAAAGGAAAAGTGGTCCCACGTAAACAAAAAACTTACAAAAACGCTCATCCATCAACGCGGCGGGACTTTAGCGTTTTCCTAGTATATATATTTTTAATTAAATTTTGGACTTTCATCTACAATATGTACTAGGAAAACGCTAAAGTCCCGCAGCGTTGATGGATGAGCTTTAAAGTTTTTAGTTTGCGAGGGATATCTTTACTTTTGCAAGTGCTTTGTTTTGTTGCCTACGCATTGTAGGTGATTGTTGTCAAGTTTCTATTGTTTCTTGTCAATTGGTATTATTTACCACAAAAAACTTATATTAAAAGCTTTATTTCTATGGATTCTGGCTAACTTTTTCAACTTTTTATTTCAAAAGGTACTACATCACCGAAATCTTAATGTCCATGTGAAATATGAACGTTGTAGCCCCACCCGTTTGGTCAGAATCGGCCCAAATGTCACGAAAATATCGCACTAAAAATCGAAAAAATCGTAAAAGTACGTTTATTCTATGGATTCTGGTTAACTTTTTCAACTTTTTTTTTCACAAGGTACTACATCACCATAACCTTAATGTCCATGAAAAATATGAACTTTGTAGCCCCACCCGTTTGGTCAGAATCGGCCAAAATGTCACGAAAATATCGCACTTAAAATCGAAAAAAATCGTAAAAGTGCGATATTCATGAGAAATATTTCTTCGATTGTACCCAAAAACGTGGCACGTCTAAGTTCAGAGATTTCGAAGGTCCCCTTCAATTTTTATCAAGATCGCATATGCCGTTTGCCCGGAATCGTGCGAACAAACAGATAAAAAAACCAAAAAACAAAAAAAAACAAACACAAAAAAACAACCGAGCTAAATTTTTTGGGGGTCAGTGAAATTGAAGTCTTCGCTTCGCTCATCCAATTATCTTTGTAATCTTAGGATCAAATTTTGTTTGTTTTTTGAATTTTTGAATTTTCAAAAAATGCCATTTGTTCACCCCCTTCTACCAGTTTAACCGGACGGATTTTGCCCAATCCAAAATTCAAGCCTTTACCACAAAACCCCTAATTGTTCTTGTATTTTCCATTAATCCGCTTGACTATTATGGGAGATTTTTGCCGATGGGACCTAGCTCGAAAATACCAAGTCTTACATTTTTTGGAGAGGTCATGGTGAACCCAGTAACTTTTCCTGAATTAAATATATTTTTTAGTTTAGCGGGTGAATACCCCTTTAAGCAACCTCGGGCGTGGTCAGGGGTAGAGTGGGTGAACGCTCTTCCCTGAAACACGCGTAAACCGTTGATTAGAGCAGATGGAGGGTTCGAGAGCTAGTGTTACGGCTTCGTTCTCCTCGACGTCTGCTCGGCAGTCCGGGTTAGTGGAGGAACCTATATGACTGTCAAGGTTACACCATCTTTTTGGATGGGACGTAAAGACGTTATGCCCCTTTTCGAAAGAAGTAGTAAAAGTCTTAAAAAGTATATTTTAATATACCCACTGTTCAAATAATCTCAGCATTTATAACATTATGACAAATTAAATTTTTACCAAACAATTTTGGAGTATTTTTAAATTCCGTCTAAAATCTTGTATATCTTGCTCTGCGTGTGATCATTGAGTTTATTTTAATGTATAGATTTTCGTCTGTTTTGTTTTGCCAGTTTAAGTTTTTTTTGATGTCAGTCTTTAATATTTTAATAAGTTTATACCATAAGCAGTAAGATGAAAACAAACGTAATTCCAAATCATTTACGCCATTGATTATGAACTGCAACATTGTTTGCAGGAGTTGGTGTAACGGCGATTCCTTTCCACAAATGGTCACCAGGTCACCCGTCGCCCGATGGCAGATGCGCCGTCTTCCAAGTTCCTCTCTTGGCACACTCGGACACGCCCTCCTGTGCTGACCCGCTCAAGATTCAGCCGTTCGTTTGTTTTAGGCTAGGGGTCCCGAACATGATAAATTGCTGATGTAATAAACACAATGGCGTTATTAAAATTTAAAATGTTTTCTTTGCAGTCTAACAATTAAAAAATTAACAATTATTTTTGTGGAATACTTTTTAAATATTAACATCTGGTTTCTCAAAACGTGTATGGACAGGTTACTTACTATAACATACATTAAAAGTATTTTGTACTGCTATTTATATCGTGGACATATGCATTATATATGACTTCATTATATGCAATAGATTGTGACATGTTGTACTATTTTGTACCGACAGTGTTGGCTCGGGCGCTAAGCGCTCGACTCTGATTCCGGTAGGTCCAGGGTTCAAATCCCGTCGAGACCGGCAATCCTGACTGAAGGTTTTTTCCGAGGTTTCAATCCAACAATCCAACAATCCATCAATCCAACAACAAGTACAACAAATGTTTTTTCCACTGCATTCCACAGCCATGTAAATCAGCAGATTTGCAAAAGAACACTAAAAATTTGCTCCATCTTTTGTTTTACATTTTTATTTATTGACAGAAGATTGTGTGAGATCATTAAAAGAAAAGAAAAGGCGTATTATTGCCGTAAATTTTGGAATAGCCTAGGACTATCATACTATTGTTCATCTGCATAAGGCTTTTAGTAATCAAAACTAGTTATTTGTGCAGGATTTGTGTCAAAACAAGGTCGTGCAGGCCTAGGGTTGCCTAGGAGAGGCCAAGGGCTTGTCAAACGTGTTATGTTAGTATAAATTTTATCTAGTCCTATAGCCTAATCGAACTTTAGGCCTACACTGTTGTATTATGAATAATTTTCTACATCTGGGCCTAGGCCCGAGACGGTTTCTGATTTGTTTTATGAGGGTAATGACAACTTTTCTCGTTTTACACATAGACGCAAAATTTAAAATGTCCGCCATCTGTTTACATATTTTCTTATCCCCGTGCGAGGCGGGATAAGTCTTCATGAATTGGATTCGGAGTTATACCGCACTTATACCACCTAACTCTGCTTATACCGGGATAAAAATGTACATGAATCGGGGCCCTGAAGAGGGTCACATCGGTTAAATCTGATGTGTATACCCTACAGCGGGCATCCTACAAAAATTTATTTTTAAGCGTTTTGTGTTAAAAGTTGGTTTCTTTCTAGTTTTATGTTTATTTGAACAATATAATATAACCATATAGAAATAATTAAATGTCATTTTAAACAACACTCGTTTGCTATGTTACACAGTTACATTTGTGTGTATTGAGGAAATAAAAGAGATGTGATACAATATTGATTATTTAATGTTGACCAGTACTGTACGAATTCGTCTCATATTAATGCAACGAAGTTCCTAGATTGTAGAATCGATAAGGGAATGACGAGTGAGAAGTGCGGAGAATTACGGTGATCAAGCTCAGGGAATAGAGGAAATACGGAGCGAAGCTACTTAATCAATTGAGAGCGTAGAAGAAAACCACACATTCAAAATCTTACTAAAATTAAAATGATGAAATAATTTTAGAGAAGGTCAGGTTAATGATTATGATTTGTAGGACTATACACATCTCAAAATAAAACAGTGATTACAATATTTCAATGGATGACAACCATCTTCATCAGGTTTAATGACAGTAGAAAATCAATGTTTTATTTTGAGTGGTGTGTAGTCCTACACATTATAATCTTCAAAATCGAAATACTTGGTGGAGGTGCCGGGTACTGAAAATTACAATTTAAAATTTAGGCACGCCCCTTTGGCTTGGACAAGGCCCTTGGTAGGATATTATTGTTGAAAATTATTCTTTATCATTATCTTAAAAGGGCTATTACCCCAAAAAATGATTTTTTACCAAATAATCTTTAGCATAAACCTACACTTAATGATCGTCAAAAAATTATATCTTGTAACTGTGATTTTACACGTATATTTAAATTTCTTTCATCGTGAAATTGGCGAAAATAGGCTTTTTGGGTAATTTGTTAAATCGGCTTTAACTTGCTTCTTTTTTGTTCCACATAGATACTAGAGCATCATACCAATCTAAAATGACACTTTATTACATCGTGTCTTGAAACCGTGCACAAATATACTCTGAAACACGCAAAAATATGCATTCCCAAATCACACCCCTTCTTGGTAATCAGCATATTTTGACCGAACCACTTGCCAAAATAACAAAACAAAATATAGAGGATTTACATAAAAGACTGTCGAGTACGTCAAAATGGCCAGTATTTTGTGGGGATTAAAATCCTCCAAGGTTATATAGGGCATAAAGATCGTCCCCCCTTGTTATTTCTTATGGGAGATTTTTGCCGATGGGACTTCCTCGAAAAATTCCAAGTTCGATTTTTTTTCCGTGTCATGGTAGACCCCATAATTTTTCTGTTGATTTCTTAATTCATAACTAGTTAGCCTGCATGAAATATTTGTTTTGAGTTTAGCGAGTGAATACCCCTTTTAACGACAGAAACCTAATGTCAATCGGAGGTCGTGTTCGGTTTTATCGTGAGACGTGACACACGCACAGACGGACGGACGGACAGAAAAGTGATGCATTATGGGAGCTTTCCTTCCTACTAACAAGTAAAAGATTTTCACCTGCCTAAACTTAGCGCGTGAATCACTGATTCGAAATGTTCCTGGTTCGATACCCAGCACAGGCAAACCTTAATGAAATATTTTGTAATATTTTCTTTCTTTCTTATTAATGTGAATGCAATGGGTTGAGCCTTCTGTAATTCTAAAAGTAAATGTAATAATCTACTTTCTGAAGCGGGGATCGAACACAGGATCTTCTGCACTGGATAAACGAGAAGATGGCAAGTTTTAAATAGATTAACATCTATCTTTAATACAATTCAGAAGTTACAAAATCCGTCTCGACCGGGGTTCGAACCCGGGTCTCCTACATTCCTGGTAGTCGGTAACATTTTAACTTAAACTCTCAGTTTCGAGACCAGACGGGATTCAGGGTACACACACCAACACGGATTTGGCCATGTGCACTGGCACTGCACTCAGGAAGCAGCCGTACGTCTGTGACAAACCGTATGAATACGTTTGCTAAATGACGGTTGCCGCCCAAGAAGATATAGACCTGCGTACTTCGACGGTGTCTATGAAGAATATAAAAAATAAATAACGTTAGTTTTAAATTTAAAAAAATATAATAAATGCTGTATTTGCATTTATTTTGATTTATTTCACTTGTTTTTAGCAGTAAACAAAAAATATAGAAAACTCTTTTGTGATTTATTTGTGACTTACAAACGGTCTGATATTTTAACACCCTTTGAAATCATATTTTACACTCTTTGGTTATTGTGAAGCACTTACAACTTGTGGTTGATTGATTTAAAACAAATAAATATTTATAAAATGTATAGCGTTTCAATTTCTGTTCTTTCAACATAAATTGCCATTATTTTGCTATATTTCGGATTTAAATAACTGTTTCAAGGTTTATTTTAATTTTAAAGACGATATTAGATATTACTTCGAAATATTATGCACCTTAGGTAAATGCGTGTATAATCTTGGTTAAATTTTATATTATCTTTTGTAATTTGTAATTTTTTTATATCGGACCGTGTTGGCTCTAGCGCTAAGCGCTTGATTCTGTGTTTGAAGGTCCTGGGTTCGAATCCCGTCAAAACCGCCAATCATGACTGAATGTTTTTCCGAGGTTAATTTAACAGAAATCAGAAATTACAAAGTCCATTCCGACCGGGGTTCGAACCCGGGTCTCCCACATTCCAGGTAGGCACATTAACCAACAAGACCACCGAGATGGTATTTTTTGAACTTCTGAATTGTAGTTGCATTATAGAAATGAATGGATGGAACAGTACTGCAACGGAAAAACTATTGCCTTTGAACTGACCATCAAACATCACTTAATGTCATTATCTAACGCAGGTAAGAGCGAGGGTTTATTTCTCGATTTGGTTAGTTGGTAAACACTCCCGTAGGTGGAATTGTTAATATTTAGTACAATTCAGAAATTACAAAATCCATACCGACCGGGACTCGAACCTTGAAATGTTAACGTTAACATGGGTAAAATTTAAATTACCACTCAACTTGATAAATTCCTCGTTAAACCAATTAACAATTGTTATAAATATAGTACATCCACTATAAAAAATAGACTAGTATTTTGTTTTAAATTTAAACACAAATATAATTGGTACTTTAATCTTGTGGTTAGAGGCCAATAGATGGCTCGCGCCTAAACGAACTCCATTTCACAAACGTCTTCTGGTAAATAGAGTATTATTCCTCGAAACTAGAGGCGAGCTCTGGTAGTCGTCGTCGGGGACCTCTCCTCCTTCACTGACGACCTCCCCAACGACGACGACCAAAACGACACGAACGATGACAAAGACGATGACGACCACGACGTGAGAACCCCTCTTTTCCTTTCACCTACCCGTAACTGATTCTGATCTGCACGGGGGTTTCCTTCCTATATGCCCTAGGCTAGAGTAACGTATTATGACCTAGCGGTTGACGCGCCCTTAATCCAAATCAACTTAACCTCAACTATGGCAAAGCCTCCTTTCAGTACGAAGACGGTGACAACGACTACACGATTGGTTGAAGCACTCGGAAACCATACTAGGGAAACGCCAAAGTCGTTGTTAGACGAGTGAGCAAGCCATGTGTTGAGTACCTGGTAACATCCCCTTTCCTCCCCTAAACCTAAGGCTGAATCTTCCTAGCATGGGCATTTCCTCTACAGTATACTAGGCTAGAGTGGCGCATTAGGCCTTACAGTGTCAACGCGCCCTTATAACAACCAATCTAACTAAGAACTGGCTAGATATAAACTATCTAACTCTTAATGAAAGCAAAACAAAGAACATCGCCTTCTCACATAGCCTCACAGATAGTTTAGAACATTTAAGTATAAGTATACATTCTAAATTGTGTGACAAGAAACCCACTTGCAACTGCAATAAAATAAAAAGGGTTGAAGAAATCAAATATCTAGGGATATTAATTAGATCAACATATTAAATGGGACAAACACATACAATACGTATCTACTAAACTACGTAGCACACTTTACAAATTCTACGTCCTTAGAAGTATCTTAACTATAAACACACTGAAAACAGTATATTTTGCTCTGGTAGAATCTATTATAAGGTATGGTATAATAATATGGGGAGGTACGTTCCATTCACACATACTACATCTGGAGGTGTTCCAAAAAATTTTACTTAAAGTTATGTTTAAAAAGAACAGAAGACATCCCTCTCACATACTTTATAATGATATAGCTGGGATATCCATACGGAAACTACAAAATTTATGAGAATATATGCACAAGCACAGGCACTACAACCCCACCACTAACCACTCTCAAAGAACGAGACAAATCACAGGTTTTCAAATGATAATTTCCAGAGTTAAGTCCACACTTCTCCAGAAACAAATAATCTACCTAGGACCTTCCATTTTTAACAGTATTCCTGTGCAATAAAAATGGTAAACACAAAACACCAATCTAAAAAACTGATCAAACAACGGCTTTTATCTTCCTCTGAGGAGTGTATAGAAACTCTTATCAACCTAAAACCTACACACCATAAACATTATACACATTAAATAACTATAACTCAAATTTATAAATCTATATTATCACCAATAACTAAACACAAGAAATAATTTACACATAAGACGACGACTACAGGACTTAACGTCGACTATATGACGACTAAATGACACCATGCTTACTTATTACATAACAAACTAATACAATAAAGAGTGTTAGGCTCGTTGTAGCTAGCTGAGAGAAAAAACAAAACAATAATAATAATGTAATAACATGAAATTATAATATCTTAAACCATTGTTACTTAATTAATACATTTATATTTTCATACTTTGTGTAATGTAATGTAATGCTCAAGTTAGATATACCATGGTCATTTATAAGACTAGAGTAGAATATTATTAGATTAGGTCCATATGACACATTTTATTATACCTACTAAAATTGTTTCACATAATTCTAATTTTGTTTTATAGTTTAAGTAGTATTATCAATATAATGATTAAGACTCGATACAAGATACCTCTACCCACGTTCAAGCTACAGTTGTACTTCTGTGGGGAGCGGTATCTGAATAACTGTTCACATTAAAAGCTTCGGCTGACCAACCTGTATCAATGTATCACTGTATCATATTGAAATAAATTGAAAAATTGAAAATTGAAAATCTCAAACCTCTCTCATTTATACTCATAATATACTAGGATAACGCCAAAGTCGTTGTTAGACGAGTGAGCAAGCCATGTGTTGAGTACTCGGTAACATTAATACATTATTATGAGTATAAATGAGAGGGGTTTGAGAATAATTGTTATAAGGGCGCGTCAACACTGTAAGGTCTAATGCACCACTCTAGCCTAATAGAAATGCCCATGCTAGCTAGATTCAACCTTAGGTTTTGGGGAGGAAAGGGGATGTTTCCGGGTACTCAACACATGGCTCACTCACTCGTCTAACAACGACTTCGGCGTTTCCCTAGTATTCCTGTATAAGGCTTATATTGAAACCTTTATTTGGAAGCCTTCCAGCAAACTTATTTCACTTTTTCTTTCAAAAGACCCTATATCATATTACCTAATATCCAGTAAACGTGTAGCACCGTGTAGAACGGGCCAAAATAACAAACAAAATATAGAGGATTACATAAAAGACTGTCGAGTACGTCAAAATGGCCAGTATTTTGTGGGGATTAAAATCCTCCAAGGTTTATATAGGGCATAAAGATCGTCCCCCCTTGTTATTCTTATAGGAGATTGCCGATGGGACTTCCTCGAAAAATTCCAAGTTCGATTTTTTTCCGTGTCATGGTAGACCCCATAATTTTTCTGTTGATTTCTTAATTCATAACTAGTTAGCCTGCATGAAATATTTGTTTTGAGTTTAGCGAGTGAATATCCCCTTTTAACGACAGAAACCTAATGTCAATCGGAGGTCGTGTTCGGTTTATCGTGAGACGTGACTCACGTACAGACGGACGGACGGACGGACAGAAAGTGATGCATTATGGAAGCTTTCCTTCCTACTAACAAGTAAAAGATTTTCACCTGCCTAAACTTAGCGCGTGAATCACTGATTCGAAATGTTCCGGGTTCGATACCCAGCAGAGGCAAATTTCATGAAATATTTTGTAATATTTTCTTTATTTCTTATTAATGTGAATGCATGGGCTGAGCCTTCTGTAATTCTAAAAGTAAATGTAATAATCTACTTTCTGAAGCGGGGATCGAACACAGGATCTTCTGCACTGGATAAACGAGAAGATGGCAAGTTTTAAATAGATTAACATCTATCTTTAATGCAATTCAGAAATTACAAAATCCATCTCGACCGGGGTTCGAACCCGGGTTTCCTACATTCCTGGTAGTCGGTAACATTTTAACTTAAACTCTCAGTATCGAGACCAGACGGGATTCAGGGTACAACACACCAACAGGGATTTGGCCATGTGCACTGGCACTGCACTCAGGAAGCAGCCGTACGTCTGTGACAAACCGTATGAATACGTTTGCTAAATGACGGTTGCCGCCCAAGAAGATATAGACCTGCGTACTTCGACGGTGTCTATGAAGAATATAAAAATAAATAACGTTAGTTTTAAATTTAAAAAAATATAATAATGCTGTATTTGCATTTATTTTGATTTATTTCACTTGTTTTTAGCAATAAAAAAAAATATAGACAACTCTTTTGTGATTTATTTGTTACTTACAAACGGTCTGATATTTTAACACCCTTTGAAATCATATTTTACACCTTTGGTTATTGTGAAGCACTTACAACTTGTGGTTGATTGATTTCAAACAAATAAATATTTATAAAATGTATAGCGTTTCAATTTCTGTTCTTTCAACATAAATTACCATTATTTTGCTATATTTCGGATTTAAATAACTGTTTCAAGGTTTATTTTAATTTTAAAGACGATATTAGATATTACTTCGAAATATTATGCACCTTAGGTAAATGCGTGTATAATCTTGGTTAAATTTTATATTATCTTTTGTAATTTGTAATTTTTTTATATCGGACCGTGTTGGCTCTAGCGCTAAGCGCTTGATTCTGTGTTTGAAGGTCCTGGGTTCGAATCACGTCAAAACCGCCAATCATGACTGAATGTTTTACCGAGGTTAATTTAACAGAAATCAGAAATTACAAAGTCCATTCCGACCGGGGTTCGAACCCGGGTCTCCCACATTCCAGGTAGGCACATTAACCAACAAGACACCGAGATGGTATTTTTTTAACTTCTGAATTGTAGTTGCATTATAGAAATGAATGGATGGAACAGTACTGCAACGGAAAAACTATTGCCTTTGAACTGACCATCAAACATCACTTAATGTCATTATCTAACGCAG
The DNA here is from genome assembly GCA_024449915.1 of Sweltsa coloradensis. Classification (NCBI taxonomy): domain Eukaryota; kingdom Metazoa; phylum Arthropoda; class Insecta; order Plecoptera; family Chloroperlidae; genus Sweltsa; species Sweltsa coloradensis. The sequence goes on from JAMZAV010000999.1 coordinate 458,323, forward strand.
GTAAGAGCGAGGGTTTATTTCTCGATTTGGTTAGTTGGGAAACACTCCCGTAGGTGGAATTGTTAATATTTAGTACAATTCAGAAATTACAAAATCCATACCGACCGGGACTCGAACCTTGAAATGTTAACGTTAACATGGGTAAAATTTAAATTACCACTCAACTTGATAAATTCCTCGTTAAACCAATTAACAATTGTTATAAATATAGTACATCCACTATAAAAAATAGACTAGTATTTTGTTTTAAATTTAAACACAAATATAATTGGTACTTTCATCTTGTGGTTAGAGGCCAAGAGATGGCTCGCGCCTAAACGAACTCCATTTCACAAACGTTTTCTGGTAAATAGAGTATTATTCCTCGAAACTAGAGGCGAGCTCTGGTAGTCGTCGTCGGGGACCTCTCCTCCTTCACTGACGACCTCCACAACGACGACGACCAAAACGACACGAACAATGACATACGACGATGACGACCACGACGTGAGAACCCAATCTTTCATTTCACCTACCCGTAGCTGAATCTGATCTGCACGGGGGTTTCCTTCCTATATGCCCTAGGCTAGAGTAACGTATTATGACCTAGCGGTTGACGCGCCCTTAATCCAAATCAACTTAACCTCAACTATGGCAAAGCCTCCTTTCAGTACGAAGACGGTGACAACGACTACACGATTGGTTGAAGCACTCGGAAACCATACTAGAAAAACGCCAAAGTCGTGTTAGACGAGTGAGCAAGCCATGTGCTGAGTACTCGGTAACACTAGGGAAATGCCAAAGACCCGGGAACTTCCCCTTTCCTCCCCAAAACCTAAGGCTGAATCTTCCTAGCATGGGCATTTCCTCTACAGTATACTAGGCTAGAGTGGCGCATTAGGCCTTACAGTGTTGACGCACCCTTATAACAACTAATCTAACTAAGAAACTGGCTAGATATAAACTATCTCACTCTTAATGAAAGCAAAACAAAGAACATCGTCTTCTCACATAGCCTCACAGATAGTTTAGAACATTTAAGTATAAGTATACATTCAAAATTGTGTGACAAGAAAACCCACTTGCAACTGCAATAAAATAAAAAGGGTTGAAGAAATCAAATATCTAGGGATATTAATAGATCAACACATTAAAGGGGACAAACATATACAATACATATCTACTAATTTACGTAACACACTCTACAAATGTTACGTCCTTAGGAATATCTTAACTATAAACACACTGAAAACAGTATATTTTGCTCTGGTAGAATCTATTTTAAGGTATGGTATAATAATATGGGGAGGTACGTTCCATTCACACATACTAAATCTGGAGGTTTTCCAGAAAAGTTATGTTTAAAAAAGAACAGAAGACACCCCTCTCACATACTTTATAATGATATAGCTGGGATATCAATATTAACCATACGGAAACTACAAAATTTATTAGAATATATGCACAAGCACAGGCACTACAACCCTACCACTAACCACTCTCAAAGAACGAGACAAATCACAGGTTTTCAAATGATAATTTCCAGAGTTAAGTCCACACTTCTCCAGAAACAAATAATCTACCTAGGACCTTCCATTTTTAACAGTATTCCTGTGCCAATAAAAATGGTGAACACAAAACACCAATTTAAAAAACTGATCAAACAACGGCTTTTATCTTCCTCTGAGGAGTGTATAGAAACTCTTATCAACCTAAAACCTACACACCATAAACATTATACATATTAAATAACTATAACTAAAATTTATAAATCCATATTATCACCAATAACAAAACCCACAAGAAATAATTTACACATAAGACGACGACTACAGGACTTAACGTCGACTATATGACGACTAAATGACACCATGCTTACTTATTAACATAACAAACTAATACAATAAAGAGTGTTAGGCTTGTTGTAGCTAGCTGAGAGAAAAACAAAACAATAATAATAATGTAATAACATGAAATTATAATATCTTAAACCATTGTTACTTAATTAATACATTTATATTTTCATACTTTGTGTAATGTAATGTAATGCTGCAAGTTAGATATACCATGGTCATTTATAAGACTAGAGTAGAATATTATTAGATTAGGTCCATATGACACATTTTATTATACCTACTAAAATTGTTTCACTATAATTCTAATTTTGTTTTATAGTTTAAGTAGTATTATCAATCTAATGATTAAGACTCGATACAAGATACCTCTACCCGCGTTCAAGCTACAGTTGTACTTCTGTGGGGAGCGATATCTGAATAACTGTTCACATTAAAAGCTTCGGCTAACCAACTTGTATTCAATGTATCACTGTATCATATTGAAATAAATTGAAAAATTGAAAATTGAAAATCTCAAACCTCTCTCATTTATACTCATAATATACTAGGATAACGCCAAAGTCGTTGTTAGACGAGTGAGCAAGCCATGTGTTGAGTACTCGGTACCATTAATATAATATTATATAAGTATAAATGAGAAGGGTTTGAGATTAGTTGTTATAAGGGCGCGTCAACACTGTAAGGTCTAATGCACCACTCTAGCCTAATAGAAATGCCCATGCTAGCTAGATTCAACCTTAGGTTTTGGGGAGGAAAGGGGATGTTTCCGGGTACTCAACACATGGCTCACTCACTCGTCTAACAACGACTTCGGCGTTTCCCTAGTATTCCTGTATAAGGCTTATATTGAAACCTTTATTTGGAAGCCTTCCAGCAAACTTATTCAACTTTTTCTTTCAAAAGACCCTATATCAATATTACCTTAATATCCATGTAAAATATGAACGTTGTAGCCCCACCCGTTTGGTCAGAATCGTGGTCGATTGAAACTGACGAATTAGACAGTAGCAGTAGCATTAGCAGTAGCTAATAGCATGTTAGCATGATAACATGTTTTAAGCCATTTTTTCACCAAGGAGGATTGCTCGTACCCCAACCAAATTTGACATGTGTTGTCAGGTACTTAATACCTTGATTTTGATAGTTTTTTAGTTCACACCACGTTTCATGACGGCTGGGTGACACCTCGAAATCACCCTAACTCTGCTTGCTGTATAAGGTGCTTGAGTGTGTAGCGCACAGCGGCTTGGCTGCGGCGCCCTAACGGGCACCTAGATATATTCGTTCCGTTTTTGGTCAATCTAGTTTGACCTAAAATTTTTCTCAAATAAATAAATATAATTGGATGAGCGAAGCGAAGACTTCAATTTTACAGACCCCTCGAAAAATTTAGCTCCAATGTTTTTTGTTTTTGTTTTGTTTTTGTTTGTTTTTTGTCTGCATGTTTGCGCTCTACCGGGCAAACGGCATATGCAATCTTGATGAAAATTGGAGAGGACCTTCGAAATCTCTGAATTTTGACCTGCCACGTTTTTGGGTACAATCGAAGAAATAATTCCATGAATATCGTACTTTTACGTTTTTTTCGATTTTAAATGCGATATTTTCTTAATATTTGTGCAGATTCTGACCAAACGGGTGGGGTTAAAACGTTCTTATTTCACATAAACATTAAAGTCATGGTGGTGTATTGCCTTTTGAAAGAAAAAGTTGAAAAGGTTAGGCAGAATCCATAGAAATAAATGTTTTAATATAAGTTTTTTTTAAGTAAATTATAATAATTGACAAGTAACATAGAAACTTGACAACAATCCCCTTCAATGCGAGCAAAATCACTTGCAAAGGCAAAGAGATCCCAAACAAACTAAAAACTTACAAAAAAAGCTCATCCATCAACGCGACTAAAAAAAGCGTTCGTATAAATAAATAACACCAAAGAACTTGCTTCGCAGTTATTATATATTTTTCTGATAATTTTTTTTTCTTTATTTACTCTTAGTTTATCTAGGTGCCCTTTAGGGCGCCGCAGCCAAGCCGTGGTGCGCAACGCACTCGGGCATCTTACACAACAAGCAAATTTGGGTGAATTAGAGGTGTTACCCAGTCGTCATGAAACGTGAAATGAACTTAAAAACTATCAAAATAAAGGCGATTTTGGTACCTGACATCACATGCCAAATTTGGTTGAGGGACGAGCATTCCTTCTTGGTGAAAAAATGGCTTACTTACTACTGTCTCATTCGCCAGTTTCAATCGGCCAGCGATTATGACCAAATGGGAGGGGCTACATCGTTCATATTTCACATGGGCATTAAGGTAATAGTAGTTGCCTTTTGAAACGAAAAGTTGAAAAAGTTGGCTGGAAGGCATCCAAATAAATGTGTACATATAAGCCTTTTACAGGCATATAATCAACAAGTATAACTATAGTTACTTGACAATGATCACCTATATTATTTTATTTTATTTATTTTTGTTTTAACACATTAATGTGTTTTTATAACTACTGAGATTCTTAGAACAGTTTAGGTTTAATAAGTATAAACAATAATTGGACTCATCATGTTCTTTTATTAAATTAATATATTAAATTAATTTAATTAATTTAATATATTAATTTACTAAAAGAACATGATGAGTCCAATTATTGTTTATACTAATTACATTAATGTGTTATAGGAAGCTAAAAGAGGGCATAGCCCCATTCACATTTTAGTGTCTAGCAACCTACTCAATACTAATACTAGGAAAACGCTTAAGTCCCGCCGCGTTGTTGGATGAGCGTAATTGGTGCATTGAGCTGCCATGTGTTATGCGGATTTTCTGTTGTTCTCTGTGAAAAATCATTACTAAGTCGAATAATTTTTTTTAATTAAATTAAGTTAAACAAAAAATTACCTTTATTTTTTATTTTTTTTATTAATCGTAATTTTAAAAAAGAAAAAAACATAAAATTGCAATTTTCATAAGAAATAATTATTCGATTGCGCTAAAATTTTACTCGAATATATTAATTCATAAAATTAAGGTTCTGTGAAAAATCATTACAATAGGATAAAACACATCTAGGTGTTATAAGTCGAAGAATTGTTTAAAAATAGAAAAAATCGTTTAAAAATTGCGATTTTCATGAGAAATAATTTTCCGATTGCGCTCAAAAACGTGGCAGTTCTAAGTTCGGAGATTTTGATGGCCTTCTTAAAATTTCTTCGCAATTGGAGTATTGGTTTAGCCGGAATTGTGTTAACAAACACACAATAATACGTACATACAGAAAAAAACAGAAAAAAAAACATTCAGGATTTTTTTCTCCAGTGTAGTGAAATGGAATCTTCGCTTCGCTCGCTTCGCTCGCTACGCTCATCCAGCTAATACATTGCAATTAAATTAATTAAAAATACAATATACAATACTAGAAAACAATGTGTGTGTAGACATGTAAAAAGTGAGGGTGATGAAATTATGACAAACATGAATGGTATTGGGAATAGAATAGAATTATCAGGATACACCAGAAAATAAGTTTTTAAGTGCAGATTTGAAATGGCTCCGAGTGTGTAGTTCACGGATGTCCACCGGCAAATCGTTCCATAATCTGCAACTCCGATAGTAATATCCTTGCTGATAGGACGAAGTTCTTGCCTGGGGAGGTTTCATGGTGACACCACGTCCGTACTCTCTTCCACGATTGCAGATTTGAATCCTGTGAAATACAAAAAATAAAAAAAAGTACAAAAAGCAAGTCTTTGGACCACAAGATATGCTACATTCTATTGTTAATTGTTAATACCATAGAAATTGAATCGACTTATATTTTTCAAATAATTTTGCAATAGAACTTGAAAAAGTAATGAGATCCCACACATAACAAAAAGCTTTAAAAACACAGCCAAACCTTACTCAATCAAAAGCAATGAGAGCTAAAAGAAATGCCAAGCGTTTGTACCCTCCTACATTTTGCCCTGTGACTGCATCCTTGCAAATCTTGGGAAAATAAATTTGGACGAACTTTTATTTTAAAAAAAAATAGATGCAAAAATAATTTGACAACGCTTTGCAAGGATACAGTCACAGGGCACAGTGAATTTCTGATAGTTCTCATTGCTTTTGATTGTAAAATGTTTGAATGTATTATTACAAGTTTTTTGTTATGTTTGTTATAGAGTGCATATTTAGTCGCAATTTTAATTTCATGATAATTGATTGGATGAGCAAAGCGAAGACTTCAATTTCACTGACCCTTCAAAAATTTTAGCTCAGGTGTTTCTTTTTTATTTTTGTCTGTTGGTTCGCTCTCTACCGGGCAAACGGCATATGCGATCTTGCTAAAAATTGGAGGGGACCTTTGAAATCTCTTAACTTACACCTGCCACGTTTTTGGGTACAATCAAAGAAATATTTTTAATGAATGTCGTACTTTTACGATTTTTTCGATTTAAAGTGCGATTTTTCCGTGACATTTGCGCTGATTCTGATCAAACGGGTAGGGTCTACAACGTTCATATTTTTCATGGACATTAAGGTTATGGTTATGCATTGCATTTTGAAAGAAAAAATGGAAAATATATAGCCAGAATCCATAGAAATAAAGGTTAAAATATAAGTTTTTTTAGGTATGTAATAACAATTAACAAGTAACAATAGAAACTTGGCAACAATCACCTACAATGCGTTCAAAAATCACTTGCAAAAAAAGACATCCCACGCAAACTAGAAACTTACAAAAAAGCTCATCCATCAACGCGACAAAAAAAGCGTTTGCGAAGCTTCCCAGTAATTGATAACGCCTCGTCACATCCTATTCAGACTGCGAAGATAACGAGGAACAGCCTTCAGATGGTTGATTGTTAATCATCATTGAGGATTTCAGATTTAATTGGATGAGCGAAACGAAGACTTCAAATTCACTGACCCCCCCCAAAAAAAAAAAAAATTAGCCAAGGTGTTTTTTTTCCTGTTTGTTCGCGGGCAAACGGCATATGCGATTTTGATGAAAATTGGAGGGGACCTTCAAAATTTCTAAACTTAGACTAGCCACGTTTTTGGGTAAAATCGAATAATTATTTCTTATGAATATCGTACTTTTACGATTTTTTTCGATTTTTAGTGCGATATTTATGGGACATTCAGGCCGATTCTGACCAATCGGGTGGGGATACAACGTTCTTTTTTCACATGTACATAAAGGTTATGGTGATGTAGTAACTTCTGAAAGAAAATCTTGGAAAAGTTAACCAGAATCTATAGTAATAAAAGTGTTAATATATATTTTTTAGGTTTATAATAACAATTAACAAATAACAATAGAAACTTGAAAACAATCACCTACAATGCGTTCGAAAAGCACTTGCAAAAGTAAAGAGATTCAACGCAAACTAAAGACTTACAAACAGCTCATCCATCAACGCGACTAAAAAAAGCCTTAGCGAAGCGGCCTAGTTAATCACCATCGATTGAATTCTATCTAATCCTACGAGATTAACATCTGATTGTTTCGTGGCAAATAGCATGACAACCGCAGACGATTCATTAGATCATTCTCTCATCACCGTTTCACACAATGTTAGAAAGTTACAATTTTTTCGAAATTTACAAAATAAGATTTTAACTGATGCATTCCCAGCAAACACAAGTAATCCCGCCCGTACATAAAACGTACGTTCAAGAACGTACGCGCACGTACGTTTTATGTACGTTTTCCCCCCGTACATTGCCCGTAAGAATGTGTCACTTCCGCCCGTATGTATAACACACGTTTTTTAATGGTTTACAACATACCAGGGATGCACCTTAACCGCACGGAAAACACACGTTTACGGCACTCAGTAATATTCCGCCCACACGGGAAACACAACGAAAAACACACGTAAAACACACGTTTTCGGCACTAATAAATATTTAGCCAGCACCTCGCTTGGTCTGCAGGGAATAAATCCATGGCTCCATCTAGTAGAGAATCTGAAAAGTATAAGTTAGCTATGCCAATAAACAATTACTAAAAATATTAAAAATTATTTTATTGACCTATGAAGTACAGTACTCACATCAATTTAAGCGGCGTTTCATTAGATAACTATGTCAGTTTATTCAATTTGGAAATATGCATTATTAGATAAATTTTACTTCATCGTGTGTATTCGAACCTCGGCCATGTGTCGCTCCTTCAACCTGGAATCTGAAAGCCAGTCACTAGACCGTTCGGCCACGGTGAACTGATGACTGAGAAGAGTTTAACTAGCCTGTAGTTGGACGAGGCGCTCTCGTGTTTCGTCAAACCTAATAGGCCCCTATTCGGTCTCGAATATGATTTAAAGTTATAATTCTCCATAAATCAAAAACGTTGTATCATAAGTTTAGAAGGAAATATAACAATTATATTGCTAACAGTAAAGTTTGATGTAGATATATAATAAATTGAATTATACAGAACGGCAGAAGGCATTTATCAGTAGTAATTTGGTTGGAATCCTAAATAGATACATATATCCTGTATATAAATACATTTTGTCAGTGGTATTGTGCTAATATGAAAATGGTTGCATGGTCAATATATGATGATTGATTTGAGTATGAAATTCACGCTAGCAGTGGTGCAGAAATACGTACGTTGCCCATACGTGCAACACACGTACTCAAATGAATTACCCACACACCACACACATCCCACTCGATACGTGCGTTTTACGTACAGTTTACGTTTACATTGAGTACGTACGATGTCTGTGTGGGATATGTGCTGTCAAGCAACGCATAAGCAGTGCAGCGCCTGAACGCACGTTGCCCATACAATTCCCATATGTTCCAAAATACATATATACACACTACACACGAATTACACAGTACTAGTGTGTTTAACGTACATTTAACATACGTTTGACACAGTCGTGTGTTTGCTGGGTTTGTTTTCATATCTCATATTGTTCAATAGGCCTACCAATCTAAAAAATCTTTTGTGTAGAAGGTATATTCTCCGAGAATCACGGATGTGGTGAATTCCAATGAAAGAGAATTTCACGGTCATTCTTTTTTACCAATGATTTTTACAGATAAAAATCTTTGCATTCTACATTAAAGCTTCTCTTATATTTCGTTATTTCTTTAATTCAGTGTGATAGGGTTTGATTCCCGTCTGGGTTATTTTCAAAACGATGATTATGACGTATCATAATGAATTATTTTCAATAAAGTCATAAAATACTGCAATTTTCAAGCAGAGTTTAAACTTCTCAGAATTGAAATGTGCTAGCTTGCGCAATGGACTCGAGATTTGGGTATTCCATGCAAAAACTATTTTTCCATGTAGGCCTTCAGACCGGACGTGAAGTAAAAACTTTTGAATGGTAAAATTCGAGGCTATGTTGATAACCGCGAGGATACTAATATAAAAAAAAAATTAGATTTATAGAAGAAATTGCAGAATGTGATCAAAATTATGTATTTTATTGCATTTTTATTTTCTTATTGTGATTCTGTATGGCCTAGAAACTTAAAGTGAGCTTATTAACAATTAACAATTCAGTTCTTCATTAACTTGCGAGCTATGAAGTCGATTCTTCGAGTGACCGTGGTGTACTCCATCGTTTTGGTACGATTTGGATTTAAATAACATTAATATTATCTTGAAGCTGGTTTTAATACACACTTTTTTTTACTTTGCCTCTTAAAAATTAAATACTAAATCACATCACATTAAATTTTAAGTCTTCCTAAAGCCAATTTGCATGCAATATTGAAGCTCTTTTATTAATTGCTAAATTTATTTAAAGTGAGCAAATAATTTATATACGATTTGATGAAATGGTTCGCAAGCCGCCTACATCCTCAAACTTTGTTAAAAATTAGTAACTATATATCCACGATAGAGTACTAAATAAATAAAAAAATTCGTATTTAGTGTCTACCCACTCAGTCTTATGTTGAATGTTGTTTTTGACAATTAGACATTCTGCATTAGAAGAGACAAAATACCACACAACAAACCTTTCCAAAGAAATCGTTAAACCTTTCATTCCTGACGGGACTTCCAAATCCATCAGTTTTATGGTGGTATAGCATTAAGGGGATATTTCACTGAAAAGGTCTAAAAAACCGCAGCTTTGAATTTTTTTACATTTACTTTTTAATTTATCTTAATAATAATCAGAACTCATTTCCAGCAACGTCAGATTGAGTGGAGTTCTTCACACCGATATCTAGGGTTACTTCATAAATTTATTTTAAAGCTATAATGCTATAAGCATTAATTGATTTTTTTTTTAAATCGCTGCATGATTTTCTTGCGTGAAAAAATGGCTTACCGTACCGGTACGGTACTAACCTGGCGTTAGGCTGTATATGTATTTATTTTAATTTTAGAAATTTTAAACAGCTTTTTAAAGGTTATAAAGTTAAATGAATAAATACTATAGTAAATTGCTATATCAAAAACTTACTAAAACATTGAAACTTTAGTCTGTTTTTGCTCGTTGCTTTGTTCGTATCCTTCTAAGTTAAGTCACAGGTCGATTCCCTGCTTAAAATGCTCACAATTCTTATTCTGACGAACTTAGCCATCAGTCGTTCTTGTTTGTGAAACGTTGATTTTTTCTAAAACAGAACAAAAATAATAGAGTTTGCTGATCGGCCTTGTTGATTCTGGCGTTGATTCGCGTTTGCACTTCCCAAACCCATGCATTTCTTAGCAAAACGATCTTTGATTGTAAATGCTCATTGTTGAAAATCGATCGGTGCTACAGTTTTTTTGGCTATTACTTTCAATAACTGTACCCCACAAAATTTCAAATGAGTGGTAGCTCAATGCAATTTTTAAAAATTTATATTTCAGTTAATATCCAAAATTTCACCGCACTTATATTCACATTTGCTAAGCTAATCTACTTTAAGTTTAAATACAAAATACATTTGGTTAACCATGTCCCCTAAATGTCAAACTTTTTCGAGCTAGTCCCATGGCAAAGTTTTCATAAGATATAACATGAGAAATTTTTCACCTGACCTAAGATTTGCAAAAACCTTTATTGGCAATGTAATGGACCATTTGAAAATTTTGAAATCCCTTTTTTTTGTTAATTTTGCATAAATGTTAGCTAATCAAAAATTTCAAATGGTGGCTCGATTTAATGGTTTTGGAGATTATTAATTTGTGCATATCCCCAAGGGATATGTCTAAGCATCAAATTATCATTCGCTATAGTTATGATAAAAATAACAAAAACATTATAGGGTACACCATGTCCCCCCTAAAAATGTCAAACTTGGTATATTTCGAGCTAGGTCCCATCGGCAAAAATCTCCCATAAGAAATAACATGAGGACGATCTTTATGCCCCGTGACCTAGAAGGATTGTGATCAAAAATTATATTGGCCAATAAGGACGTACTCGACACCCTTTTTTGTAAATCCTCTTTATTTTATTTTGAAATTTGGGTAAGTGGTTTGGTCAAAATATGCTGATTACCAAGAAGGGGTGTGATTTTGGAATGCATATTTTTGCGCGTTTGAGTGTATATTTGTGCACAGTTTTAAGACACGATGTTGTAAAGGGCCATTTGAGATTGGTACGATGCTTAGTATCTATGTGGAACAAAAAAAGCAGGTAAGCCAATTAAAGGAAATTCCCAAAACGCCAATTTTCGCTTTTTTTAAAAAGTTCGTGCAATTAAGTGACAGTTAAAAGACATCTTTTTAAAGTCATTTTAGTGAAATATTAGACTAAAGTTTATGTGGTAATTTTTTTGGAGGGTAAATAGCATACGTAACAACAACGACGACGACGACGACAACAACATGGATAGGATGATAGCTCCATAAGTCTAAAGGGAATTTGAGTCCCACTGCTCCTGAGCACATAACACACAACTTTATAAAACTCTTTTAGCTAAACTAAGAAAACGACTCAGTCGTTTGACGAGTAAGCAAGTAATGTGTTAAGTTCCTTTTAACATTTTTTTCCTCACCCTACATAAGGTTGGATCCAGCATGGGTCTTTCCTCCCCATAGCCTTTCAAAGACTAGATGTGCGCCTTAAAGCCATACAGTTGACGCGCCCTTATTTCAACTAAATCCCATCATTTATACCTTATATATCAATCAACTTGAATGTAGATGTTCCCGCGTACCGTACTCAACACATGACTCGCTCACTCGTCTTACAACGATTTTGGCGTTTTCCTGGTCTAGTTGGCGCCTTTATTCCTATACTCTTCCGTAATATTCTGTCTTGTTTAACAAGTCTCTCCATTTATTCCGATCTTTCCACCATCATCACAATTCTACCTCCACCCAAGAAAAGTATCTCTCCTCTATGCTTTGTTAAAATTGCTCAACCCATCTCTTTAACTTCCCACTTTTCTCTGATTCTCTGCTATCCTCCCAAACTCTCTTTTCGTTATTCCTTTCCCGTTGCTATTCTGAATGATACAAATTGCGATTTTCATGAGAAATAATTTTTTGATTACCCTCAAATTTCACACGAACATATTAATAAAAAAAATAAAGGTTCTGTGCAAAATCATTACAATCGGATAAAGCATGTAGGTGTTGTAAAGCGAAGAAATTTTTAAAATAGGAAAAATCGTAAAATTGCGATTATCATGAGTAATAATTTTCGATTGAACTAAAATTTCGCACGAATATATCAATTTATAAAATTGAGGTTCTGTGAAAAAATCATTTCAATCGGATAAAGCATGTTTTTGTTAGTCAAAGAAATGTTATAAATCGAAAAATTGCGATTTTCATGAAAAATAATTTTTTGATTACACTCGAATTTCACACGAATGTAATTATTTATAAAAAAAGGTTCTGTGAAAAAATCATTACAATCAGATAAAGCATGCAGGTGTTAAGGTAGAATAAATTTTTATTAAAAAAAAACGTAAAGTGGCGATTATCACGAGAAATAATTTTTTGATTCCGCTCAAAAACGTGGCAATTTTTTTATTGCGCTCAAAAACGTGGCAGTTCTAAGTTCAGAGATTTCGAAGGCCTCCACGAAATTTCATTGCAATTGAGAGTATCGGTTTAGCCGGAATCGTGCTAAAAGACACAATAATACAAACAGAAGAAAAAGAAAAACATTCTGGATTTTTTTCTCCAGTTTAGTTAAATAGAACCTTCGCTTCGCTCATCCAATAACTAGGATGTTTCGCAAACGCCTTGTCAGGCGCGTTGTTGGATGAGCGTAATTTTTTTTAAACGTAACAAATCGTAAAATTGCGATTTTCATGAGAAATTATTTAGATTGCACTCAAATTTCACACCAATATATTAATTCATAAAATTTAGGTTCTGTAAAAAAATAATTGCAATCTTATAAAGCATGTAGGTGTTATAAGTCGAAGAAATGTTTTTAAAAAAGCGTAAAATTGGAATTTTCATGAGAAAGTATTTTTCGATTGCGCTCAAATTTCACACCAAGATATTAATTCATAAAATTTAGGTTCTGTTAAAAATCATTACAATCAAATAAAACATGCAGGTGTTACAAGTCGAAGAAAATATTTAAAATCAAAAAAATCGTAAAATTGCGATTTTCATAAGGAATAATTTGTTGATTGCGCTCAAATGGGCGTCTCAGGTGGAAGCTGTAGTAGGTGGCAGCACCGATCCGAAGAGGTCAAGTTCACAATCCATCATGGCGGGACCCATGACATAGTATTGGCGATTATTGCGTGTTATTATTCTGTGGTCTGATTGCCTGCGAAATAAAGGGTTAGGTAATAATGGATGAACCTAATTATAGTCATTTGAGTGTTGGGGCTTTTAAAAGCCGAATTACGCAAACGAGGAGCCAAAGTGACAGGCAGAAAGTCGGAATTAGTTGACAGCTAGGCTAGGGGCCTCGGCATCTGTAGTAAACTAGGCCGAGAGAATGTCAGAATACTAGGGCCTACTCCATAGTAAGCATAAAAAATATGCAAACTGTAGCAATTATACATAATAATCAGTGATCACAGATTAACACACAACACTCGCACTCTTAGTCCGTTTAGCCATGTTTGGTCACTAAGATCTTCGTTCATTTCACTTAGTACCAACCTATATCACAAAAATACTCCAACTACAAAACCTTTAACGTCGCTATTTTAAATATAAATGATTTTCTACGCAAAAGGACTTTCGTTTAAATAGCGACGTTAAAGATTTTGAAGTTTTATTTTGTTACTATAACACCAAAAACGTGATGATCCTACTTGGGATTTTTTTATGTTATTGTAAGGTTACTTGCAGTGAGTACAACATCTCAGCACGGTAGGTAGGCCTAAGGCCTAGGCCACGTCATCTCCTCGCCACTTATAGCTTCCAATTAAAATAAAATAAAATCGAATGAAATGAAACATGTTAAGTGTATTTTATAATAATATAGGCCTTATAATCTCTAATAATAAAATATAAAGGCAATCATTTCAAGTGGTTTTCGTTGTTTTTAATGCAGAAAAACTGAGTTGAAAAGTTGGACCCCCCTAGCCGAAGAAGTACCAGTAATTAACGAGTTAAATAATAACTATAATAAACTAACAATAAATAATAACAATATAAAAATAAAAAACAACTTTGAATAAAATAAACTAAATCGTATCGTCGCCTCGTTGTTACGTTCCAATGACAGCACACACTGACAGCTGCATCCACAGGTGGAGATGGACCTTTCAGGACAGTCAGCGCTCCAAGCGGCTACAAGTGGCGCCTGAGACGCCCATTCTAAACAAATACATTAATTTATAAAATTAAAGTTCCTTGAAAAACTCATCACAATCAAATAAAACATGCAGGTGTTACAAGTCGAAAAAGTTTAAAAAAAAAACTACGTAAAATTGCGATTTTTATGCGAAATAATTTTTCGATTGCGCTCACAAAAGTGGCAGTTCTAAGTTCAGAGATTTCGAAGGCCTCCAAAAATTTAATTGTAATTTGAGTATCGGTTTAGCCGGAATCGTGTTAAAAGACACACACACATACTAAAAAAAGGGGGGGGGGAAACGTATTTTTTTCTCCAGTGTAGTGAATTGAAATGTTCCCTTCTCTCGCTACGCTCATCCAATTATTTTTGCTCTAGGTTTTTGTGCAAACCGTGGATGGAAGAGAACACAACAATGGAGCTCCAAACTTCAAACTTCGGGGCTCAAAACCAGTCTCAGCAAATAAACAAGTAGGTTTAGATCCAGAAATTTTATTTGGTGAAACTTAAATTATTATTTAAAGAATCGATGTGTATATTTGAAAACAAGTAATAATTAAAAATGTATGAAAAGGCAATTTTTATTTTAAAAATCTTCATACAACACACCTTTTAATAAAAACAGAACTAAGAAACACGTAATGCCCCGATACCTGAAATGTGTTGATTTTCGAGAAGAAGAATATAATATTCCTGTATTGTATTCCAGAAATTCGCCTCCATGCTCCTTGGTTGTCCCGGGATTGACGCCGGTGAAGTTAACATCAGTTGCACACATGAGACGCTGGAGAAGCAACATGGCCCCGGTCTAGACTGCTCAGAGAAAGTCCCGATAAAAACCCAGGTTGCGTTCCTGAACTGTTCCCAGCCGGGCTACGCTATAGTCGAGAGCTACAAGGTCATTACCTGCAAGTTCCCGGGGAAGTGGGATAATGAGATGTTCACTTGTGATGGTAAATAAATACGTAAATTAATTAATAATATGTAAATGTATGAACGAATGAAAGAATGAACGAACGAACGAACGAACGAACGGACGAATGGATGAAAAATTAAATAAGTAAATAAATAAATTCGTATTAAGAGTCTACCCACTCAGTCACACAACTGATTTTCAGTGGGGGGACATTAAATTTAAAGCCGACGAAGCCAACCCTATTATAATATATTGACAAAATTGTACTCCTCTGTAAATCAGTTTTTATATGTGAATAGGATAGACTTTAAATAAATAAATAAATAAATAAAAGTATTTTCCGAACAACAGAGATAGCTTATGTGCAATATGTGCGTATAAATTTTAAACATCTATTCAGTCCAATGCAACGTACAACATGGCTCGATCGTTCGTTTTGTTACGACTTTGGTGTTTCCCCAGTGTATTTGTATTCTCTTGAAATATCAACAAAGAAACAAGAAATTTAGAAATACTAATGCAATAATTAACTATCATGACACGACTAATCACTCAATTCTTGACAAAGTCCAAAAAAAAACAAAAAAACAATCAAGTCCTTTTATAAAAACAGATTCCCTATAAAGAGCTGAGGCTCGTTGTCGGAAAACAGAAAATTGTGACCCATGAGGTCACATGGCTAAAATAAGTCGATGCATGCAAGAGCAACAGAAAGAGCTTCCGCCCCTGCGAACTTGCGTACCTGTTGCATACCATACAAAATTGAAAAGAGAACAAACACTACGACACACATTAAGGATTCCTAGAAGAATTTTCATTTTCATTTTGTTAGCTTTTAGGAGTTTCTCATCCCAAATATAAGTCATAAAATAATAAATTTAAATATTTCGTTAACAAGATGTTTAAGAAGCATCAGTTATCTAATTCTTAACAGCTGTCCCCAGCAATAATACCGACAAATGTTGGCTCACCCGTCACTGACTTCATGATATTGACATATGAGGTCGCCGCTCGATAATAATTCCTTTGATGGATCTTCACTCTAGTGACGTTCTCTGATGTGGAACAAACGATGTTAGGGCACAAACTGACACATCTAACATATTTTCATATTCCTACAGCCATTCTCCAAAAAATTAATACCCCCACAAAAAAAAATACCAACTTTTAATAAATATTTACTTCTTTTCAGAAATTCCAACCACGGAGGCTCCATCAACAACACCAAATGCCACTACAACAAAACTAACAACAACAACCAAGAAGACAACACCAAAACCCAGAACAAATGCAACTACAACAACAACAACCAAAAAAACAAAAAACAAACCACCCACAACAAAGACAACAGCTGCCAGTACTACCACCGTTCCAACCACAACAGTTTCTAGTGCAACTGCCCCTGCAGTCACGATTACTTCCACTTCTACTGGTTCAACTACCACTACCACATCCGGGACTACTTCCACTCCTCTTTCAACAACTACCACTGTTACTCCTACTACCACTTCGACTTCCACCCCCACTACCGCTACTCCCCCACTACTACTACTACCCCTACCACTACACCCACTACCACTACTACCTCAAATACCCTTACCTCCACTACTACTTCAGATATAACTACTACCCCTATTACTACTTCAGAACCTACTACAACTACTACCCCAACTACCACTACTACAACCGCAACTGCAGGAACTACAACTCCTGCAACAACAACAACTCCTACAACTACTATTCCAACTACCACTCTACAACCGCAAATCAGAACTACAACTACAACTTTTGCAACAACAACAACTACAACTCCTACTACAACTACTACAACTCGTACTACTTCTACAACTCCTACAACCACTACATTGTCAAGTTCCTCCACGCAATGCAGAAGGCTAGGTGAGTTTCTAGAATAGTAAGCATGGTAACGTAAGAAAAGAGTGCTGTAACAATTTCGATTATTACACACTATATTAGTGTGACGTAATCCATCATGGCCGCCCCATGGTAACGCATAGCTGCTTGACTCCGAACACGGTTCCGATCCCATTACAATCCAATCACTTCATATTTGCGACGAAGTATCATTGAACTGTTAACAATCGAGTATTTTTTCCGATGAGGTTAACACTATGTTAACGAGAGAAAAATTTAATTATTTTACCGTAAATGATTGGATGTTTTATTTCGATCCATTAAAATGTAGGCCTACTTTTTAAGTTTTGTTAGCTTTAGAATAAGTTGACAGCTTAGATACATTTATTTTAAAGAGTTCTAGTAATTTTTGGATGAGCGTAGCGAGCGAAGCGAAGATTCCATTTCCCTACACTGGAGAAAACAATCCGGAATGTTTTTCTTTTTTTTCTGTTTGTATTATTATGTGTTTGTTAACACGATTCCGGCTAAACCGATACTCCAATTACGATGAAATTTTATGGAGGCCTTCAAAATCTCTGAACTTAAAACTGCCACGTTTTTGAGCGTAATAGAAAAAATATTTCTCATAAAATCGCCATTTTACGATTTTTTTTCGATTAAAAAAAAAGTATTCAACTTAGTATAACAAATACATTTTTTATTCGATTTAATGATTTTTTCACAGAACCTTAATTTTATGAAATTATATATTGGTGTAAAATTTGAGCGCAATCAAAAAATGTATTATTATGAGTGCAATCGAAAGAAAACTCTCATGGAAATTGCAATTTTACGCTTTTTTCGTTAAAAAAATTTACGCTCATCCAATAACGCGCCTGAAAAAGCGTTTGCGAAGCTTCCTAGTATAATCAAATCATAGGTCTACAAATACAATCTAATGCCAATGCTTATCATATTTGCGTTATTGTGTTCGAGCTGTGAGCCGATGAACATAGTTTCTATTGCCTTTGATTTTCTGTTAAACTTTCATGAAACTTATTGAGACAAGTAGAGAAACCGCTTAGATATTCAAGGCTATTTTTTATTTTTTATTGATTGATTGATTTATTTATTGATTGATTAATTATTTAAAAAAATTGAAGTAATTTTTTTTATTATTTTTTTATTTATTTTATTTTTTTTTATTTTTTTTTATTTTTTTTATATTTTTTATATTTTTTATATTTTTTTAATTTTTGGATGAGCGTAGCGAGCGTAGCGAGCGAAGCGAAGATTCCATTTCACTACACTGGAGAAAAAAATCCGGAATGTTTTTTTTTTTTCTTTCCTTCTTTCTTTCTTTTTTTTTTTCTGTATTTTTGTGTGTTTGTCAGCACGATTCCGGCTAAACCGATACTCCGTTTGCGATGAAATTTTATGGAGGCCTTCGAAATCTCTGAACTTAGAACTGCCACGTTTTTGAGCGCAATCAAAAAATTATTTCTCATAAAAATCGCAATTTTACGATTTTTTTTCGATTTTTTGAAAATTTATTTTCCTTGTAACACCTACATGCTTAATACGATTTTCATGATTTTTTCACAGAACCTTAATTTTATGAATTAAGATATCCGTGTGAAATTTGAGCGCAATCGAAAAATTATTTGTCATGAAAATATAAATTTTGTGGGTTTTTTCTTTTTTAAAACAATTCTTTTACTTATAACACCTACATGCTTTATTTTATTGTAATACTTTTTTCACAGAACCTTAATTTTATAAATTTATATATTCGTGTGAAATTTGAGCGCAATCGAATAATTATTTCTTATAAAAATCGCAATTTTTCGTTTTTTCAATTTTTTAAAATTCATACGATTAATTAAAAAATTAAAAATTAAAGTTTATTTTTTATCTAATTTAATTTAATTTTAAAAAAATCTTCAACTTAGTACTAATTTTTTCACAGAACAACAGAAAATCCGCATAACACATGGCAGCTCAATGCACCAATTACGCTCATCCAACAACGCGGCGGGACTTAAGCGTTTCCTAGTTTAAATAATTAATTAATTTATTTATTCATTTACTCATTTTTTTTTTACGTCCATCGTATTCAGTTATAAAATCTGATTTACAATAGAGGACAATTTATTAAAACTAATTACGTAAATGCAGATACAATAATTGAGCTGTAGTTAAGTACAGTTTGAAACAGTAATATAACACTTTTCGTTTATCTATCGGAAAGGAAATTTCAGATATATTTAAGTTAGTTAGTTATATTTTCTTGAATTTAAACTTACACAACGCTCAGGATATTAGTGCCCTATGCTTTTATAGTTTGCTGTGGAAATGTTGAAATAACTTGAAACAAGTTAATTGATTAAATATATAAAAAAACATAATTGATAGATGACGAGTCGTCACATGAAATAAAATGTGGTGGGTAATTTTAGATTGGTTCTGTTTTCTCCTATGTGAAAAACTGTCATGTATCTTATTAAGAGTTGAGTGGTTGAAAAGCAAAGTGGACCAACCCATACATTTCCTTTCCCTTAGATGATAAAATAAAATTAAAGAATGTAGTTTAAACTGTTTAAATTGGATTGTAACCTTTTGCTCTATCAAATACGAACTTAAAATATTACATTTGGAAATTTAAAAAAATATCACAATTTCTCGCTAAAATACCCTAACACGACAATTGATCGATTTTGCTTTTGAACAAAATCCATGTTTTCATTTGTTTCCTATTTTCTAGTTGATTTCAATGTGGTTAATACAGAAATGTACTTTAAAGTAAAAATAAATGTGGGTTGTTCCCCTTTGCTTCTCAACCTGTAAGTTAAAACCCTGCTAATAACCAACTTGTTATGTGTGTTTCAGATCTCCCAAGTGGCTATACTTATATTCAAAGTATTGGTGGTAGTCTCAAAGCTTACTCGGAACCAAAATCTAAATCTGCTGCTCTGGCCAAATGCCTCGAAAGTGGGGCATATGTAGCTACTGTAACCTCCCAAGTGATGCAGGACTATATGGTGGCGCTCGGGAACGATAGTTTCTTCGTTGGAGCCAGTACAAAAGGAGATATTTGGGTTAGCCTGTATTACTAGGAAAACGCTTAAGTCCCGCCGCGGGGGTGGATGAGCGTAATTGGTGCATTGAGTTGTTAAGTGTTATGCGGATTTTCTGTTGTACTGTGAAAAAATCATTACTTAGTTGATTTTTTAAAATTAATTTAAATTAAATTAAAAATAAACTTTAATTTTAATTTTTTTTAATTATTCGTAATTTAAAAAAAGAAAAAAATCGTAAAATTTCGATTTTCATAACAAATAGTTTTTCGATTGCGCTCATATTTCACACGAATATATAAATTCATGAAATTAAGGTTCTGTGAAAAAATTATTACGATCGGATAAAGCATGTAGGTGCTATAAGCCAAAGAAATTTGAAAATCAAAAAAATTCCAAAAATTGCGATTTTGTAAAGAAATTTATCTTTCGATAACGCTCAAAATTCACACGAATATATCAATTCATAAAATAAAGGTTGTGTGAAAAAATTATTACAATCGGACAAAGCATGCAGGTGTTATAAATCGAAGAATTTTGTTAAAAATCGAAAAAAATCGTAAAATTGCGATTTTCATGAGAAATAAATTTTCGATCGATTTTTCCCCCCGTGCAGTTCTTCGTTCAGAGATTTCATAGACCTCCATAAAATTTCATCGCAATTGGAGTATTGGTTTAGCCGGAATCGTGTTCACAGACACACAAAAATACAAAAAAAAAAAGAAAGAAAGAAAAAAAAAAAAAAAAAAAACATTCCGGATTTTTTTCTCCAGTGTAGTGAAATGGAATCTTCGCTTCGCTCGCTACGCTCGCTACGCTCATCCAACAACACCTACGCCAGATATTGGCAGACACAATTCGGTACGATAATCTTACTTGTAATAAACTAGAAAAAAATGACCGTTGAAACAAAGTAGGATCTTTTTTGACATGTTAAAATATTTTTTTAAAGTCTTTTACTTGTAAATTTTTTAATTTTTAATATTATGGTTTATTTGTTCATTTCACTTTTATGAGAGTGGGTGAACGCTCTGCCCTGAAACACACGTATACCGCTGATAAGAGCAGTAAGAGGGTTCGAGAGCTGGTGTAACGGCTTCGTTCTCGTCGACATCAGCTCGGCAGTCCGGGTTAGTGGAGGAACTTATATGACTGTCAAGGTTACACCGTACTTTCGGACGTAATGCCGTTGGTCCCTTTGGTACTTTTCCAAAGGAGTAGGCTACGTACCGGCCGGTACCGGGTTTCCCCTCCTCCATTCTCTTCATCCTTCATCCTCAACTTTCACCACTCATCGTCTCGAATAGCCTTAGTGCATTAATAAATAAGAAAAAAATATTTTATTTTATTTATTTAATGTTAACAAGTAAAAGCCTTAAAAATTATATTTTATTATAACCTAATGTTCTAATGATCTCAGCATTTATAACATTTTGACAATTTATATTTTTACCAAACAAATTTGGAGTATTTTTAAATCCCGTCTAAAATCTTTGTATATCTTGCTATTCGTGTCATCATTGAATTTATTCTCATAAATACATTTTTGTTTGTTTTGTTTTTTTAATTGTTCATGGTTGTTGTTTGTTCAAAAGTTCATTTTAATGTCAGTCTTACATTTTTTTATAAGTATTTATATATATTATATCGCAGAATTTCAGGGGTTGAATATGCACACATTGTATTTTCGGGTGGTCCGTGGGGTTTTATTTCATTTATTCCAACGTTTGGAGCAGTTCTCCCTGCCCATCTTCAAGGAAATTAAACATAAACAACATAAAAACAAACAAAACCTTACGTCATAACATACACTGCAACTAGATACATAGACAAGAACTAAATAGCTTAGAAAACATAGGTAGGGCCTACTCTTGACAAAATATACAACCAATGATAATAATCATCCAAACTCATTTCCAACAATGTCGGGTTGAGTAGTGTTCTTCACACCGATATCTAGGGCACGAAACTATTTTTTGCCGAGATTGCCAGGCTCAGCGTTTCTTCATCATCATCTTCATTGTCATCTTCATCCTGCATCTGCTTCTCCACCAATTTTCTCCACTCTTTCCTGTCCTCCCACAGCTTCAATTCCGTCACCTGGTTCCACGATTCACCTCTCTCTTCAACGTCTCCTTCGATCAATCTTCCCCATCTTTCTCTCGGTCTTCCTACTTTTCTTTTACCTTCCTCTCCTGCTTCGAAGTCTCGTCTTGGGATCCTATCCATTTCCATCCTCTTCATATGACCAAACCATCTTAAACGTTCCCTTCCTAATTTAAACCTCAATTTCTCCAGACCTAATTCCTTTCTTATAACGTCGCTTTTAAACCTGTCCAGTTTCGTAACTCCCTTGATACTTCTTAAAAACTTCATCTCTGCTGCTTCCAACTGACTCTCTTCCTTTGATCCAACTGTCCAAGTTACTGCACCGTAAGTAAGTATTGGTATGAAGTATGCTTTATAGAAAAGAACTTTGCATCTCTGTGGAAACAGCTCGTTCCAAAGCAGCTTTCGCACCAGTTGATAAAATCCTTCGGCTTTTTGTACCCTAGCTGTTACTTCTCTATTTACTTTAGCATCTTTGGTCAAGATACTTCTTAAGTACCTTAATTCTTCCTTTTCTTCTTATACTTTTCCACGAAGTCTTAACTTTTCTTGATTCTTGATTCTTGAAAAAAATTGAGAAGCCATCAACATTATCCTATTACTGCTTAGATGACCTCAGCGTACGAGTAGATGGCTCAAGGTGTTCTTGTTGAGTCTTCCTTTTCTTGTCAACTCTTGGAGGAGGAGGAGGAGGAGGAGGAGGAGGAGGAGGAGGACGGACTGCAGACATTTCCATAGGTGGAGCTTTGGGTTGAACATTACAGCCTTGCAAAACATGTTTCCATGTGGCTGGAAGTCTTTTGGCATCATCCCGTGTGTTCATGTTGTGTTTCCGTTTCTCCATCTCCACCGCCTCTCTTACGATACGGGGCACCTCATGTTCAACTTTGGCTAGGGTTTTAGCTTCA
This sequence comes from Sweltsa coloradensis, assembly GCA_024449915.1. Classification (NCBI taxonomy): domain Eukaryota; kingdom Metazoa; phylum Arthropoda; class Insecta; order Plecoptera; family Chloroperlidae; genus Sweltsa; species Sweltsa coloradensis. The sequence continues at coordinate 481,705 of JAMZAV010000999.1, forward strand.
TCAAAGTTAATCCAGTGTTCCTTGTCGAAAGCATGTTGGAAAAGATTTTTTTTTTCAATCATTGGTTGTATATTTTGTCATGAGTAGGCCATATCTATGTTTTCTAAGCTATGTAGTTCTTGTCTATGTATCTAGTTCTAGTTGCAGTGTATGTTATGACGTTAGGTTTTGTTTGTTTTTAATATTGTTTTATGTTTAATTTCCTTGAAGATGGGCAGGGAGAACTGCCCGAAACGTTGGAATAAATAAAATAAAACCACACGGACTACCCGAAAATACATTGTGAGCATATATAGATAATCCATGCGCCATTTGTTTGCATTTTTGTGTTTTAAAGTTTAGTCTAGTTTTCACCTCTTTTTTCATTTATTTACTTTGTAAGACTCTTTAAATTTTGTTTCATTTTCTTATTAATTTAGTAATAGTTCATGGTAGTTTATTATGTGTATATAAGCATGTGTAAGTAGATTATGTATATTTTAGTCATTGTAGTAGTATATTAGTAGTATAAGTAGTAGTATGTATGTAGTAGTAGTAGTAGTAGTAGTAGTAGTAGTAGTAGTAGTAGTAGTAGTAGTAGTAGTAGTAGTAGTAGTAGTAGTAGTAGTAGTAGTAGTAGTAGTAGTAGTAGTAGTAGTTTTTTTTTTTTTTTTTTTGAATTGTTCTTTATTTGGAAAAAAATCAAAATACAACAATTTCAGACTCCGCAAAACTACTTACGTAGCTTGTCTGCAGAGTCTCTTTAACAACAAAACATATACAAACAATATCTCTGACTCTCATTTTGTCGTGATACAATAAATTAAGATAACAAAAAATGAAAAACATTCTAAAACTAAAGAGTAACACAATAGTATACAATATAAGAAACATTATACTACCATATAACCACCCCACCAAAGATTACATAACTTCAAAAACAAAAACAAAGACAAATCATAGACGATAATATTCATTCCCTTTTTATAATCCATTCTTTTATTTTCCTCTTCACCTCATTCATAGATTTTAATGATTTTAAATTGTCAGGTAAGGTATTTAAGTATTTAGGTACAATAATTTTTCTTTCCTGATCTCCATAAGTGTTGTATCTGGTTGCCGGTATTAAAAATCTATCTCTATTTCTTGTATCATATGTATGTTGCGTCACAGCTAAGTAATCTTTGTCAAAATAGTTATTCGTTAGTATCATATATTCATGTAGTTCATTTACAAACATTAAACCTACATTACCATTTATGTCATACTTGTGAGGATACATGATCTTAAAAATACGTTTTCTGAATGTTCACAATATCTTGCACATATGTACCGGATGTAGCACCCCATGCTAGTAAGCCATACCTAATTATAGACTCTACAAGAGCGTGATAGACAACTTTTAAAACACCCCCTTTGACATATTGCTTTAGAGTTTTAATACTATACAAAGCTGATCTAAGCCGATTACATAATTTTTCAATATGAAAACTCCATTTGAAATTGTCATCTAATATGACACCTAAATACGTAAATTCTGTTACGTTTTCTAGGTATCTTTTACACATACAATTATCATTTATTGACAGTAATCCCCTTCTATGATTTTGTATTTGTGTAGTAGTAGTAGTAGTTAGTTTTAGTAGTAGTAGTAGTATAGTAGTAGTAGTATAGTAGTAGTAGTATGTAGTAGTATAGTATAGTAGTAGTTAGTAGTAGTAGTAGTTAGTAGTAGTAGTAGTAGTAGTAGTAGTCAGTAGTAGTAGTAGTAGTAGTAGTAGTAGTAGTAGTAGTAGTAGTAGTAGTAGTAGTAGTAGTAGTAGTAGTAGTAGTAGTAGTAGTGTAGTGTGTAGCGCACCGCGGCTTGGCTGCGGCGCCCTAACGGGCACCTAGATTTGGCTATGCTGTTGCTGTTATGTAACCCCTAATAATTAATAATTTTAAATAATCAAACCAAATGTCATTCCCAATCATTTATGTCATTAATTTTGAACCGCAACATTGTTTCCAGGAGTTGGTATAACGGCGTATCCTTTCCACAAATGGTCACCAGGTCACCCGTCGCCCGGCGGCAGATGCGCCGTCTTCCAAGTACCTCTCTTGGCCCACTCGGACACGCCCTCCTGTGATGACCCGCTCAAGATTCAGCCGTTCGTTTGCTACAAGTACGGGGTCCCGAACATGATAAATTGCTGATGTAATAAACTCAATGGCGTTATTGAAATTTAAAATGTTTTCTTTCCACGTTTTTCACGCTAACAATAAAAGATAAACCAACACATTTTTTGTAGATAACTTTTTAAAATATTTACATCGGGTTTGTCAAAACGTGTTCGAACAGGTCATTACTATAACTTACATGAAAAGTATTTTGTACTACTGTTTATATCGTGGGCATATGCCTTATATGACTTCATTATATGCAATAGATTGTGACATGTTTTACGTGTTTTGTGTTATCATGTTGGTTTCTTTCTAGTTTTATGTTTATTTGAACTATATAATATAACTATATAAAAAATAATAAAATGTTAATTTAAACAATACCCTTTTGCTTATGTTACAAAGTTACATTTGTGTGTATTGAGTAAATAAAGAGATGTGATAAATATATCATAATGTTGACCTGTTCTGTACAAACACTTATTTTTATGCAACGAAGTTCCTAGATTGTAGAATCGATAAGGGAATGACGAGTGAGAAGTGCGGATAATTACGGTGATCAAGCTAGGGAATAGAGGAAATACGGAGCAAAGCTACTTAATCATTAGAGAGTGTGGAAGAAAAACACATTCAAAATGCTACTAAAATTAAAATGATGAAACAATTTTAGAGTAGGTCAGGTTAATGATTATGATTTGTAGGACTATACACATCTCAAAACAAAACAGTGATTACAATATTTCAATGGTTAATCAACCATCTTCATCAGGTTTAATGGCAGTATAAAATCACTGTATTATTTTGAGTGGGATGTAGTCTTACAAATCATAATCTTCAAAATCGAAATACTTGTTGGAGGTGCCGGGTACTAAAAATTACAATTTAAAATTTAGGCACGCCCCTTTGGCTTGGACAAGGCCCTTGGTAGGATATTATTGTTGAAAATTATTCTTTATCATTAGCTTAAAATGGCTATTACCCCAAAAAATGATTAACCTAATGTCAATCGGACGTTGTGTTCGGTTTTATCGTGAGACGTGACACACGCACAGACGGACGGACGGACAGAAAAGTGATGCATTATGGAAGCTTTCCTTCCTACTAACAAGTAAAAGATTTTCACCTGCCTAGACTTAGCGCGTGAATCACTGATTCGAAATGTTCCGGGTGCGATACCCAGCACAGGCAAACCTTAATGAAATATTTTGTAATATTTTCTTTATTTGTTATTAATGTGATTGTGAATGCATGGGCTGAGCCTTCTGTAAGTCTAAAAGTAAATGTAATAATCTACTTTCTGAAGCGGGGATCGAACACAGGATCTTCTGCACTGGATAAACGAGAAGATGGCAAGTTTTAAATAGATTAACATCTATCTTTAATACAAAACAGAAATTACAAAATCCATCTCGACCGGGGTTCGAACCACTGTCAGGATTATCTTGTTCTTTTTTTAATTTCTTAATTGTATTAAATGTTAACATTTCCACCTACGTGAGTGTTTCCCGACTAACCAAATCAAGAAATAATATCTATCTGATGAATAATATGTTATCTTACGGTTTGATAAACTCTTTCTTTAGTTTACAGATTTTTTTAAATTGCTGATTTTCTTATTACTTTTCTGAGCATGTGAAAATGAAAATGAACTGATTTGTAACAATGACGTTTATGATCCCATTTAAAGACCTACACTTGACATAACTTAAAATAAGCGTGCTTCACATAAATATGTGAATCCCTAGCATATTAATAGCTATTTTGTTGATGAAATTCGAAAGGATGATGATGGTTAAGTTGCTACTTAACATATCATACTAATGCTCTAAGCTAAGGCTTTTCAAGACGATGGGTGGTGATATGACAGAACCAAAACAATTACTGCGTGTTTTAAAGAGTACGTTGATGTTATGAGTAAAAGTCAATTAATTAAAATAATTATATTTAGTCTGTTGGCCTAAGTGAGGTATGATTTACGTGATGATACAAAGTAGGCCCGCTGATACATATTAAAAATCCTTATTCGATGGACGATTTGCTCTAGAGCCCTCTTGCTGGTAAGAGTCACCATGGTTGAGGGTTGAGCCAATACGAGAGTTTCAGCTTACGTCATACCGAGTGGTGGTCAAAAATTACATTGGCACCATCTAAACACACGTTTAAAGGGTGAATTTTATTGAAGATTCCTCCAAGCTGCATAATGTTTAGAAGTTCAAACCATTCGAATAATTATTCTAATATTTGTTATTAACGTTTTAATACGGAAACAATGGAATTTGAAGTTCTGTTATTTCCAAAAACAATTAAAAGCTGGTACCCTGTAAAAGCAAGTTAAGTGCTTTGCCAGCTGGCCCTTACGACGCTTTAGAAGTAGACCTACCGTTTCGTGGCTAACAAAAAGTTTTTCAATGTTACTGGAAGAACCTTAGCTATCATATTATTGACAATTTTTGTCGTACGAACTTATTAATTAGTGTAGTTGATGAAAAATACGTGAATTCTTCCTATCCTCCTACCGTAGCTATTTTAAATTGCATTATTTGCTCACCAGTCGTCCAAAGTTAATAGAAACGTCGACACTAAAGCCTTCCTGAAACTCTCTTATTCGATCTGTAGTATACATTTTGAAGAATAATATAGTGTGGGTTTCTAACTATCTACCGCCAACCGTCATAACACAATATACATATTGAAACACGGGCACTTCCGCAAACCCATTTCACTTACACATGAACGACGTACTTTTTTTTTACTGAACGTTCATTACAATCCGTTAAAAAACTGATTTACGAATGTGAACTGTAAAATAGGAGTTCAGTATCACACAAGTCTTTAACAATTAGTCTACTTTTGGTAAATGATAACCACGCAAGAACCATTATGAACCGATATCTGATACCACTTAGACAACGTTTCGTGCTAATTACATAGCACTTTTTGAAACAAAACTAATAACAAAAGAAAACCAAAATAATCTACTTTCCAAGGCGTAACTAAAACATAGGTGTGTGTGGGTGTAGTTGTTATTTAATATAAATTTTTCATGAATTTTGATAATATTCTGGACTAACTAAGCCTATCACTGTTCAACCATATAGGCTAAATAGGGTTTGGACATGTCCATAACCACTGACCGACCTGTCATGGTAAAAAACAAAAGAAAATCAATCGGCCACGTTGCTGTTATACTGAAAGATAACATGGTTTTAGCCTGTATCACCTCTCATCTCCCATGAGTTGGGTATTATGATTACATAAAAAAAAAAAAAATCATTAGCCTAGTTTAAGGTCAAACACTGCAATCATATGTAGTGTATGTGAAAACACAACTATGGACAAAAAAGTTTTTTTATTAGTATTTGATAAGGTCAGAAATAATGTTCTTGTCTTTTTTAAGTCACGGATATTCTAAGGAATAGCCTACATCAACCATATGTTTATCACACTTTTATCATACTTTTCATACACATACATTAGAGATTTTGGTATTTGCGATGATGCCCGTAGAGATAAACTAGAATATTCTATTATGATGTTTACAATGTTATCAAAGTAAACTAGTCCATCTCGCTGATGTTTTATTCTACAATGGTTTCAAAAATGTGAGTGCTTTGCGGAAGCTACAGTTCCACCATTAACTTTGAACTATGAAGTCGACTTTTATATCAGTGGTGGCAAGTTCCATTCTTCTGGTAAGACTTAGCATTAACGTTGTTATTCTATCGTTTGAATGTTTAAAATTTTAACATTCATTTGGACTGATTTATGTTTTTGAGAGATATATTAACAAATTAATGACATTCAACAAATCAATTATTTATATGACAAATTCACAACTTATTTTTTCACTTTAGTTTTGAGTTCAAAGATGTAAATCGTTATTTTCGCCGATTAATCAAAACTGTAATAATGTAATAATGTGTGTAACAATGTGGCTTTCTTTCGAGAAAGTTATAGGTTTTTCTATACTTTTTAAGGAAAAAATATATATATATTGTATTAAAACGTGGTGTGACTGCTTTGCTTGATTAATAAGTGATTTTAAGATTGTTATTGTACAATTTTGTAATAGATTTCAAAATTATTTGAATCATGCCAATTAATGCTAAACAGCTGTCCTTCACCCTCAATTGTCACCATTCATCGTCTCGAATAGATGTATTGCAATAATAGAGACAAAACAACAAACATCTATCAATGATTACCGCATTTAAAAAAAAAATCTCTCATAGAGGATTGGAAAGGATCCAAATTGTCTCTTTCGTGACATTTCTGGACAGTTAATTAAAAAGACTAGGCAATATTATGAATATCTTAAGATTAATTCGCCTATCATTTATTCACAAACCCTTAAATAACGTTTCGATTTTCAGAGGATGAAAATTAGAGTTCAAAAAGTGCTCTAGAATAAGTCCTCGCATTTCGCATGAAAACCTTGTTTTCCATAACACCTCTAGCAGTGTAGAACCACCATCACCATTATGTGGATTGGAATAACTCGTCTATCATCCTTCATGAAGCCAATCCACATAAACGTAAACTTTGAGACTGCACTGATGTCTGCTACTCATAATGTAATAAGTGCTCTTAGCATAGATTTTTCTGGTATTTGGAAAGTTTTTGTTACTAATCATTCTTAATGTTTTTTCCCTTTATGTTTTGTGAATTTTATAATTCCTTATAGTGGTTTTAATAGAAAACGCTTAAGTCCCGCCGCGTTGTTGGATGAGCGTAATTGGTGCATTGAGCTGCCATGTGTTTTGCAGATTTTCTGTTGTTCTGTGAAACAATTATTACTTAGTCGAAGATTTTTTTAATTAAAAAAAAAAAAAAAAACTTTATATTTTTATTAATTTAAAAAAATTAAAAAATCGTAAAATTACGATTTTCATAAGAAATAATTATTCGAATGCGCTCAAATTTTACACGAATATATTAATTCATAAAATTAAGGTTCTGTGAAAAAATCATTACAATAGGATTAAGCATGTAGGTGTTGTAAGTCAAAGAATTGTTTTAAAAAAGAAAAAACCTGTAAAATTTCGATTTTCATGAAAAATATTTTTTCAATTGCACTCAAATTTCACACAAATATCTTAATTCATAAATTAGGTTCTGTGAAAAAATCAATAAAATCGGGTTAAGCATGTAGGTGTTATAAGTCGAAGAAAATTTAAAAAATCGAAAAAATTGTAAAATTGCGATTTTCATGAGAAATAATTTTCCGATTGCGCTAAAAAACGTGGCAGTTCTAAGTTCAGAGATGTCGAAGGCCTCCATAAAATTTAATCACAATTGGAGTATCGGTTTAGCCGGAATCGTGTTAACAAACACACAAAAATACATACAGAAAAAAAGAAAGAAAAGAAAAAAAAACATTCCGGATTTTTTTCTCCAGTGTAGTGAAATGGAATCTTCGCTTCGCTCGCTACGCTCATCCAACTACAACCACATATTACTATGTTTCTTTGATGCACTTTGGTTTTACTTATTTGTCAGTGTTTGTTTGTTTTGAAGCCCATTCTGTTATTTTTACAACTGTCATTAACCCTGATGAAGAAGGTTGATTTACCATTGAAATATCGTAATCTCTGTTTTATTTTGAGAATTTGAAAGTGTGGCTCGTTAGTCTTGTTGTTAGCGTATCTGCTTCCAATGCAGAAGGTCCAGGGTTCAATTCCCGCTAAAGCCAGAAGTTTTTTAACTTCTAATTCGGACATCAGTTCTTGTCTTAGGAGTTTGTAAACGGTGACTTTGGAGCCGTCCTAGCAACGAAGCACATATTAAATTCAGAGTTGTTCTGAATCGGCATTGTTGTTGATTCTGGCGTTGATCCGCGGGTGTTCGCACTGTCCATACCACTGATTGCTATATTTCCTATTAAAAAATAGATCTTTGGTTGGTTATCGCTCACTCGTCGATTGCGTCGGGGCCTACTGGGAAGGCTTGGTCGCTTTGGTTGACTGTCCCCCACTGAAAATCAGTTATGTAACTGAGTAGGTAGACTCTAAATACGAATTTATTTATTTATTTTTTTTATTTATAATCTTTAGCCTGACCTCCTACTTTAAAATGGTTTCATCCTTGTAATAACATCTAGACTACAATCTCTAGTCTATACAAACATTCTTAAGGTTCCCGGACAGAATAGGGCACAAACCATTGCTCTCGGAAAGAGGTTAGATTGCCAAACTTATTTAGCCACAGGACTCAAGTAAACACTAGATTGTACAGGAAAGTTACATCTATGCCAGTATGCTATTCAATTTTCAGTACTGTTGAATGCGTTTTTATGCGGATTTTTTACAAGATGTCAGTTCTGACAATACTTTGCGTATGTTGGTGTATTTTTAGAAAAAGTTACTTCCCAGCAAACACGAGTTGATGGGTCCTAAGTGGCCCGCAAGCGGCTGGCCAGAACTGAACTGGCCAGCCGCTTGCGGGCCGGCATCTTTGGCCAGTTACGGCTCGCTCTGATTTTGTCCCACCGGCCATCAGCCGGCCGTCACTTGTGGCTCGCTTCCGGCCCTTTACCGGCAAATGGTTAAAGATGCCGGCCCGCAAGCGGCTGGCCAGAACTTAACTGGACAGCCGCTTGCGGGCCACTTATGGCCCATCAATTCGTGTTTGCTGGAAACCATTGGCACCAGCGCGATCTAGTATCTAAATATGTAAACGAAAAATTAAAATAATAAGAATGATTGTTATTATTTATATCGGTGTCACATAGGTATTTCGTCTTAATTTCTGACACCAGTCGAGTATCTGTAGGTGGATACACAACATGTATTAATTGCAAGTAATTATAAAGTTTCAAGTTAGGTGTCTCGAACTCGATCCAGCAGAGCGACCTTCCATCTGTAAGACTAGCCTCTAACCGTTGCGCCACGGAAGAAGCTTGATGTGTAAAGATTTTTTCAATCAACTTCTAAAGGGCATACTAGCATAGATCTAAGCTTAATAAAGAACCTGTATAAAGTATAACGCAGTAGCTTTAATCGTTCATTAGTAAGATGTTTTGCGAGAGTAAGTTTTAAGACAATAACATCAGTGTGTTTATCACGCGAGTTAAAACGATTCAACTAACTCGAATTAAGAGTTAGATTGAACAAGTGGAATTGATAAACACTGCGATATAGTTAAAACGGTTTAACATAAGCCCACAGACAGCCACATTGCGTTCGGTTAAAATTTCCGTGATAAACGTATCGTATTATGAGAACCGAACCGAACTAAAATGTCTGTGCCAACGAGCAGCAAAAAGTGCATAGGACATGCGTTTTAGGCAAATTGCTGTTCGCTCGGCCAACTGACACCACAGGTATCTGAAATTTTGAACATACGTCACAAATGTGGAATTAAAGGGCTCTGCAGTAACACATTTTTAAATTTTGTTTTAAAATAATTTATAAAAATTAAATAAGTTTTCACGAATTTTGATTTTGCTAAAAACTCTAAAATTGACCATATTCGTGATATTTTTCTGACTGATTAAGTCAAAATTTGGAAAATCTATGACCACAGGGCTATCAATGTATGCTTTATTGACAACTTTGCAAAGTTTCATATACGTCGGATGCATCTTGGCTGAGCGAATAAACAGCCAAATGTGTCCCATTCCCTCTTAAAGGGGCTATTACATAAAAATTATTTTTCACCACATAATCTGTTGTATAATACTACACTAAAATGACTGTTTAAAAAATTATATCTTGAAACTTTGATTTTACACGAATTTTTCAATTTTTTTAGCCGGAAATTTGCGAAAAGTGGTGTTTTGGGAAATTTAATAAATCGGATTTAACCTGCTTCTTTTTTGTTCCATATAGATACTAGAGCATCGTACCAGTTTTAAATGGCCCTTTACAACATAAGGTCTCGAAACTGTGCACAAATATACACCCAAACGCGCAAAATATGCATTCCCAAATCTTACCCTTTCTTAGTAATCAGCATATTTTGACCGAACCCAAATTACAAAACAAAAAATAGAGAATTTAGAGAAAAGGCTGTAGAGTACGTCAATAGTGGCCAATATTTTTTTAAAAATCAAAATCCTCCAAGGTCACGGGGCATAAAGATCGTCCCAATGTTAATTCTTATGGGAGATTTTTGCCGATGGGACCTAGCTAAAAAAAAACAAGCTTGAAAAAAAATATTTGGGTCATGGTGGACCCAATAATTTTTATGTTAATTTATAATAATTTTATATTAATTAATTAATTAATTGTTTATAAAAATACATTACGAGCTAGCCTCATGAAATATATATTTTTGAGTTTAGAAAGAGAATATTCTTTTAAGTGGGTAGGCTACGTGAGCTAATTGTGCTCCCTTGAATTCTATGACCAATGTTATATTTATGTCTTAGGTTGTTGTTCAACCAATAAATGGGACTGGGAGAGAGCACAATAATGGAGCCCCGAACTTCAATCTCCGGGGTTCGAAACCCGTATCGGCATCTAAACAGGTGGGCGTACTTTGTATAACTATAATATGCATGCTGAGATTATTAAATCGGTAAAGGTTTGATTTATAAATTAATTAAACTAATTGAACTAATTATATAGCAATATTTCGAAAAGTTTAAATTTTCTTCGACTGGCTGACATTATTTATAAAAATTACAAACATCTGATGATAAAACAACCACATCTTTGTGGGTTAATAATATCAAGAATTGCAAAGGAGTTGGTTTAGTAAATAATTTAAACAAGGAGAAAAAATATTAAACCGATCTATCCCTAGATATGACTGATTTTGTTCATTAAAATTAATTGTTGTTGGCTCTAGTCATGGGCGCCCGGAGGAGGGGGCAAGGGGGCATTTGCTCCCGCCCTGGCTCCGAGCATGCAGAAGTGCTAATTAGCCATCATTTGATGAGTGGATTTACAATCCAACTTTTAGTATTTAAAATGTGCATTGAAAGTCGATTTCTTTACTGATAAACGTTTGTTAAATTTAAATGGTTGCCAATTTTCTGCGAAATAAGTAGCTTATTGTGTCATTTACCTTCAATAGTTCGTATTGAGTTTTGGAAAGAATACCCACTCCATGGAATAACGCGAGTTTTGACTGTCACAATAAAAGGCTTGCGAAAATGTGAGGTAGGGTAAAGTCAGATTATCTCAGTGGACAGAAAAGCTAATAACCGTCCAACTCAATTATGGGAATCTGAAGCCTTTGACTAAACGACAAAAAATGGGAGGTAAAATATTTTGAAAGTTTCCTTTGAGATTCCATTTGGTGGTTTTCTAGTTTTGAGTATCGACTACACAAAAATTTCATAATTTTGGTATTGATTTCAGACAACTACTTTTTTCTAAAACTCACCAAACGCATTCTAAAAACCTGATTTTCAAAATTTTTGCCTGTGGCGCTATTGTTGAGGGGCTCTGCTCCCCCAAACCCCCTGGGTTTGCCTAACGAAAGTACAAGTTGTAAATTTTGCCCCCTCCCCCCAAAATTCCCGCGGGCGTCCATGCTCTAGTTGATGGTTGAAAGTTGATAGTTATTGCCTTAATGGTTATAATATGAAATGCAATTTTAGGACATTTACTTGTTTATTTTATCATTAAATAAATAAAATTAATGCAATATTCAATACCCTTCTAATGCTTTTGAAGCTATTTATACTATTTGAAATATTGTATAATATATTGTACAATTAGCATTATTTTATTTATTTATAAATGTTAAAAACAACAAGTAAAAGTCCTAAAATAATTGTATTTCATTATGTAAACTATGTTCCACTTTGCAACCATAAAGTATACCATGTCCAATCATTCTGGGTACATAATGGTAGGCCCTAATTCTTCATAAGATAATCCAACACTCTGCAATATTGTTTTTGGGACAATGACAGACATTTCCAAATAGAAAATAAAATACAAAATTCAAAATATATGTAGATCTATGTAGTGTAGATGTCAATGTAATACTCTTTGGCAAAGCCATTGTGCCCTACAAAATGAAAAACTTTAAGTTATTGTGCTTTCAAAAATCTCAAAATATATGCGACAACTTTTAATTCCTATCGCCAACTTAAAAGTAAAGTTTTCATTACGTTTCATAAGCCATGCATTTAGTATGAGTGCACTTTTCCATAAATAAATTGTATTTAGAGTCTACCCACTCAGTTATATAACTGATTTTCAGTGGGGAACAGTAAATCAAAGCGACCAAGCCAACCCTGTAGGCCCCGACGCAATCGACGAGTGAGCGATAACCAACCAAAGATCGATATTTTTAATAAGCAATAAAGCAATCAGTGGTATGGACAGTGCGAACACCCGCGGATCAACGCCAGAATCAACAAGGCCGATTCAGAACAACTTTGAATTCATTATGTGCTTCGTTGCTAGGACGGCTCCAAAGTCACCGTTTTCAAACTCCTAAGACAAGAACTGATGGACTTAAGTCCAAATAGCTTTAGCGGTAATCGAACCCTGGACCTTCTGCATTGGAAGCAGATACGCTAACCACAAGACCAAGGAGCCACACAAATAATGTCAATATTTAATACAATCCAAAATGAAAAAATCCATCCCGTTCGGGGTTTCTGGATTGTATTAAATATTAACAATTCCACCTACGGGAGTGTTTCCCGACTATCCAAATCGAGAAACAAATAATGTCATTTAAATGAAAATATAAACACAAAAAAAATGGAATTTTGTAGTTTAGAAAAAAATGAATTATAAATTTTATGCGATGTACTTAATACCGGAAGTCGACTTACCAAGGTTTTACCACGAAAACAGGAACAGGACTTCCGGTTGAAGTTCTAATCAGATATGTACCAGATTTCATAATACTGGAAAATTGAAACCTTATCAATAGAAAATATAAAGAGATTTCATCAAGTAAGTTTACAATGTACAGCGAGTGCGTCATAACAATAACGTAGGTTCCGACTTCAGACCAATGTAGATCAACATAATAATAAAAAAATTGTTAGAAAGCTTCTCAAACGCTTTTTCAGGTGCGTTGTTGGATGAGCGTTATTTTAAAACGAAAAAGCGTAAAATTGCGATTTTCATAAAAAATCATTTTTCGATTTCGCTCAAATTTCACACGAATATATTAATTTCATCAAATTAAGGTTCTGTGAAAAAATCATTACAATCGGATAAAGCATGTGCATAGGTGTTATGCATGTACGTAACAAATCGAAAAAATCGTAAAAGTGCGATTATCATGAGAAAGAATTTTTCCAATGCGCTCAAAAACGTGGCAGTTCTAAGTTCAGAGATTTCGAAGGCCTCCACAGAATTTCATCGCAACTGGACTGTCGGTTTAGCCGGAATCGTGTTAACAACACACACAAATACAAACAGAAAAAAAACATTCCGTTTTTTTCTCCAGTGTAGTTAAATGGAATCTTCGCTTCGCTCGCTACGCTCATCCAAAAATTACTTTCTATGCTGTTATCACTTCAAAATGTTTTAGTCAAAACGGTGAGGAATGACTACTGCCAATGTTAAAATTACCCGAAATTACCTGATTTTACTTGAATCTCACAACACGTTTCGAGAACTATGGCTATACAGTCTACGTATAATAATTAGTAGGGATTTTACTACGGATTCAATTAGTTTATTCCGTTATTAAAAGAAGAATAAAAATAATTATTAAACATTTTTTTTGTAATTTCGTTCCATCAATGACCACACCTAAATATTCATGCTTAAAAGTATTTTCTAAGGCTTTTGGCAGGTACATAAAATTTTGTGTGAAATACAGCCCTTCCGATAGTTCTTATGCAGGCATGCATTGCATAATCATGGAATATAATATTAAGTTTCAATACAGTAAAAGGACAATGGATATGCATGGCTTGAATTTTTTTTTAAATAGTTTATTGTAAGACCGTTGTCGTGTGACAGTCTCAGAAAATTTAATAAATTTATCCACAATCTAAAAAATTGTTTTTATCGCTACTATAATAATATTATCAGCGTAAAGGTTTATAACTAGGAAAACGCTAAAGTCCCGCCGCGTTGATGGATGAGCTTTTTTAAAGTTTTCAGTTTGCGTGGGATATCTTTACTTTTGCAAGTGCTTTGTTTTTCTGCCGACGCATTGTAGGTGATTGTTGTCAAGTTTCTATTGTTTCTTGTTAATTTGTTATTATTTAACGTAAAAATCTTACATTAAAAGCTATATTTCTATGGATTCTGGCTAACTTTTTCAACATTTTCTTTCAAAAGGTACTACATCACCATAACCTTAATGTCCATGTATAATATGAACGTTGTAGCCCCACCCGTTTGGTCAGAATTGGCCCAAATGGCACGAAAATATCGCACAAAAAGTCAAAAAACGTATATTAAAAGCTTTATTTTTCTCGATTCTGGCTAACTTTTTCAACTTTTTCTTTCAGAAAGCAATACATCACCATAACCTTAATGTCCATGTGAAATATGAACGTTGTAGCCCCACCCGTTTGATCAGAATTGGCCCAAATGGCACGAAAATATCGCACTAAAAATCGAAAAAAATCGTAAAAGTACGATATTCATGAGAAATATTTCTTCGATTGTACCCAAAAACGTGGCAAGTCTAAGTTCAGAGAAAACGAAGGTCGTGTCAAATTTTCATCAAGATCGCATATGCCGTTTGCCCGGTAGAGAGCGAACAAACAGACAGAAAAACGAAAAAAAAAAAAACAAAAAAAACAAAAAAAAAACAAAAAAAACACCCGAGCTAAATTTTTTGGGGGGTCGGTGAAATTGAAGTCTTCGCTTCGCTCATCCAATTATAGCTTTGCCACTTTCAATATATCATTCACATTAACAAGGTACAAAAGAGGGCCTGAAATTGACCCAAGGGATACTCCGGATGAACAATTACCCAACTTACTTGTACTTTTATTCTTAAAAATGAAAATTTTCACATTTTATGATTTACATAATTATAAGCTAAACGAATTTTGAAGAATAAAGGGGTATTCACCGGCTAAACACAAAACATATCTTTCATTCAGACTAATTAGTAACTGTTATGAATTTAGAAATTAACAGAATAATTATTGGGCCCACAATGCCCCCCCTTCCCCAAAAAAAAGGGTCAAACTTACTATTTTTCGAGCTAGGTCCCATCAGCAATAATCTCCCATAAGAAATAACATGGGGACGATTTTTAAGCCCCGTGAACTTGGAGAATTTTGATCCAAAAAAATATTGTGCATTATTAACGTACTCGACATCCATTTCTGTAAATCCTCTATATTTTGTTTTCTTATTTTGGCAAGTGGTTCGGTCAAAATATGCTTGTTACCTGAAGGGGTGTGATTTTGGAACGAACATTTTTGCGTGTTTGAGTGTAAATTTGTGCACAGTTTCAAGACACAATGTTATTATGTGCCATTTTAGATTGAGACGATGCTCTATAGTATCGATGCGGAACAAAAATGAAGCAGGTTAAAGCTGATATAAGAAATTTCCCCAAACGCCAATTTTCGCAAATTTCTGGATCAAAAGAATTGAAAGATTCGTGTAAAATCACAGTTACAAAAGACAAAATTTTTACACTGTCATTTTAGTGTAGTATTATGCCAAAGATTATGTGGTAAAAAAATTTTTGGGGGTAATAGCCTCTTTAAGCTAGAGATTGATTGTGAGCGAAAATGTTTTCCTAAAAAATAATAGTAGTACAACTTTATTTTTAAATCAAAGCTCTGCCTTTACAATAAGGTTGCCTTAAAGACACAGAATAACAAAAATTAATTAATTTACATAAATACAAATTACATTTAACAACAAGTAAAATTAGTTACATAGTATAAAAAAATGAAATGAAGTGTGAAGTATGATTTGTGAAGTATAAAAATAACAAATATTGATTTATACTTGTTACTTCTTGCTTTGGCCATATAGATGATTTCTAAAAATCAAAATCGATCCCTTAAAAGCAAGTAGCACCAAATCATAAATAAAACTCGCATTTAGTCTAAAACTTTTCAAAATTTAACAAAAAAATCCGGTATCGTTCCTCTTGCTCCAATTAAGAGCTTGATCACCTCAATTTTCTTTATATCATATTTGGTGAGAAAACATGGGGCGGTAGCCTCGTAAATGTCTTTCTTTTCTCGATCCATCTATAATGTAATATAATAATAATATACATATATATAATAGTAACGATTCATTTCTCAATGCCTAAACGGACTTTTCCTGTTGAATTCCAGAAATTTTCCTCCCTGGCTTTCGGCTGCTCTGGCGTGGACGCCGGTGATGTTAACATCAGTTGCACACATGAGACGCTGGAGAAGAGATTCGGCCCCGGTCTAGACTGCTCAGAGAAAGTCCCGATAAAAACCCAGGTTGCGTTCCTGAACTGTTCCCAGCCGGGCTACGCTATAGTCGAGAGCTACAAGGTCATTACCTGCAAGTTCCCGGGGAAGTGGGATAATGAGATGTTCACTTGTGATGGTAAATGATAAAAGGTCTTTAGTTCGAGTAACCAGATAGATGATATATTTCTATATAAACCTATCCAATGGCAATGTTAATTTTTTCAGATAATTTAAACGGTGTGTGCTGGCATTATAATAAATTCTACACACGTAACATTTCTGTGTGAAGATCTCACAGCACGAAACAAAATTCATTGCAATTTTGAAAAGTTGAAACCTTTTAATCGTTTCTTAAATTTCAAAATGGATTACAAATGTTGATAAATTTAATGAGATAAACTTGCGTATAATTTCAGAAATTCCAACAACTGAAGCACCGTCAACAACAACAAACGCAACAACCACCACGAAAAAACTAACTACAACAACAACCAAAAAGACAACGCCAAAACCTAAACCAAATGTAACCATTTCTACCAAAAGACCAACATCACCAAAACCAACCACCAAAACACAATCTGCTGTTACTACAGTTTCTTCTACAACTACTTCAGTTGCCACAACAATATCAGGCGCTGCCACAACCACTAGTGGTACTTCTACTGCTACGACTTCAAGTCCGACCACAACCACCGGAGTTTCAAGTACTACCCCTGCAAGTACTACTACCACTTCGGGTACAACAAGCGGTACAACATCTGCAGTTGCAAGTACTTCTTCTGCCGGACAGACTTCAATTGCGAGTACGACTACTACCCCTGCAGTTGCAACAACTTCAGCAGGTGCAAGTTCAACTGCGGTTAAACAACTACTACTGCAACTGGCACAACAACTACACCTGTAATTACAACTTCTACTGCAACTGTAGCTTCAACTGAGGGCACAACGACAACACCTGCTGTTACAACTACTGCTACAGGTGCTACTACCACTATAGATACACCTGCATCCACTGATACAACCACAACTAGTGGTTCTGTTGAGACTGCAGCCACAACCATTGCCGTGACAACCACTGTAGCCGGTGTGACTACTACTGCTGATTCTACCACCACAGTGGCGAACGCGGGAACTACTGCAGCACAAGCACAAGGGAGCACAGCTAAATGTTCGAAGTTATGTAAGTTTATTGAGGTCTGCCTTTAATTTAAATATTGACCTGTTAGTCAAGTATAAACTAGTTTGCTAAGTCAGTCGGCAACTCACAGCTCAACACCACGCCTGCTTGAAACGTTACTTTGCTAGTCGACTCCCTCTAAATGTATTGGTTTCAAAGAAATAGCATTGTTTCTTGCCCTGCTTGTGATCGTTATACCTCAATTAACAATTGTTGGTGTTGTGTGGCTCTTTGGTCTTGTGGTTAGAGGTTCTGCTTACAATGCAGAAGATCCAGGGTTCGATTCCCGCTTAAAGCAGAACCAAGTCTCCTTAAAGGGGTATATAACAGCTAAACTCAAAAAATATATTTAATTCAGGCTAACTAGTAAATAGTAATGAATTTAGCAATCAACAGAAAAATTATTGGGGCCACCATGACCTCCCAAAAAATGGTCAAACATGAAATTTTCGAACTAGGTACCATCGGCAAAATTCTCAAATAAGAAACAACATGGGGACGATTTTTATGCCCCGTTACCTTGGAAAATTTTGATCAAAAAAAATATTGGCCGTTATTGACGTACTCTACAGTTTTTTCTGTAAATTCTCTATATTTTGTTTTGTAATTTGGGCAAGTAGTTCGGTCAAAATATGCTGATTACCATGATGGGGTGTGATTTCGGGATGCATATTTTTGCGTGTTTAAGGTTATATTCGGGCACAGTTTCAAGACACAATGTAAAAAATGGGCATTTAAAATTGGTACTATGCACTAGTATCTATGTGGACTAAAAAAAGAAGCAGGTTATAAAGCCGATTTAAGAAATTTCCCAAAACACCAATTTTCGCCAATTTCTGGATCAAAAAAAATGAAAAATTCTTGTTAAATCACAGTTACAAGATATAATTTTGTAAACTGTCATTTTAGTGTAGTATTGTGCTTTAGATCATGTGGTAAAAAATAAGTTTTTGAGTTAATAGCCCCTTTAATGAAATGGCTTAAGTTCTGGAACGCGTTATACTAGCTCGGTTGAAAGCCCTCACAACCACCAAAAACATAATCCCTGCCTGTCATTTTGGAATTGTCGAAGGTACCTCCACACAACACCAGCTTCTGAGACTAGTCAACAAAATTACACAAGAATAAAACACCAAACTCTATACAGCAGTTGCTTTTTTGAATGTTGCTAAGGCTTTCGAAGAGGTGTGCCATGATGTCCTATTACTTAAACTAGCCGAACACGAATGCCCGTCCTATCTTCTGGCCCTGTTGCACTCCTTTCTCTCTGACATAACCTTTGTCGCCACATGGATGGGTTTGGGTTCAGCCCCGTGACCCATTCTTGCTGGAGTTCCCCAGGGGTCGGTACTCAGCCCCACGCTTTTTAATATCTACACATCCGACTTGCCGAAGCTACCAGCAGAAGTTGTGGTTCATTTGTTGGCGGACTATGACCCTCTGGCCGCATCTTCATCGTCCCTTAACCTGGCTAAAAAGGCTGAAACGTCATAGCACCATGGTACTCAAAATGTAAGCTAGGCCTCAACGTCGAAAAAACTTCAGCTACAATTTTTTAGAAGCGCAGAGTTTCAGGTCCACCGATGTTATTCCTATATGGCCGTCGTATTCTTTGGAAACCATCGAATCCTTATCAAGGGGCAATGCTGGATGTCAAGCGACCGAAACGACAACTTTAGTCAGAAGCACAAGTGAGAACTGCTACCTCGAGTTTTCATCATACCAAATTTAATAGTAATTACTTACATTTACTGTACGTATTGTTTATTTCGTCAAGGAAACATTGGCAGACGGCATTAAAAATGCTAAATGTATCATTGTTGTCAATACACAGCTTTATAAGCTGGTATAGCTGCAGTAGATGCGTGACTATTGTCACTAAAGTTGTTGTTTCGGTCGACTATTGTCGCTTGTCGCTGTCGATCGACTGTTGTCACTTAGTAAATAGACCCCCTGGACGCCAACATCCCCCTGTTCCAGGAGCACATAATCCATCTTTATCGCTCATTTTATAGAGCTCTAAACGCCAACCCACACCCCGAACTTCGGAACCAACTCAAGTTTCTGCCCGACCGGTCAGACAAACACTTCAGGCCTATCTCCAGCTTCGGTCCCTCCTTCAACGGAAGACCTATCGATAGGAAGAAAATATCAATTAATCTGACGACAACCACATGCAAAGGTTGCCCTCCACCGCCCATCTAAGAAAATACGGATATAGGAGGATAACAAACTCACCATAGTCTCAACCTGGTGTGACTCACAGCTATGGCTGCATACCATTTTTCTTCAATGACACTAGTCCACTGGCAAAAGAGTTTTCTCCACAATTATATTATACTTACTATTCTTAACTTAAGTTTAGTTCAGTTTGAGTGCAATAAATTTGTCTTAACTTTTGCTTTAAAAACAGTAACGGGTATATTTACCGTTAAAAGTAGAATTATGATGTGTCCAGAGGGGAGAACCGCCTTTACGCCTGTAAATGGCAGAATTTATTGTGGGGTAGGCGACTTTGGGCTTTGCTGTCATTCACCTGTTAAGATTTAACAAACTCTGTATTGGACGACTAGCATAAGCAAAATAATGGCTTAATGCACTCCTAATAATGTGTCTAAATGGCGACTTTGGAGCCGAACTAGCAACGAGGCATTCACAGAACAGCCTTTTTTGCAAATGTACAATCAATTACTAATTATGGTATATTAATTTGGGGTGGGTCTACATTTGCTAAATAAATATTTTTATGTAAAAAAAATCCGTCAGAATTCTAGGTAGGAAAAGCTACAGATCATCTTGTAGAAAACTGTTTGTACAGTTAAACCTTTAACTGTACCTTGTTTATACATTCTCGAAGTTCTTATGTTTGTCAAAGATAATCCTTCTTATTTTACCCAAAACAATCTTACACATAACCTCAATACAAGATCTAACACTAATTTACATCAAACTCAACATAGACTTATTCTGTCAAACAGGGACCCTGTTAAGGCTGGAGTGATACTTTATAACAGTTTACCAGATAAATTAAAACACCTAGACAAAAGCAGAGATAAATTCAAATTAAACATAAAAAAGTATTTAATTTATCATGCATTTTACAGTACACAAGAATTTCATGAAGGCAATCATTGCAATTGTGATTAGTGTAAAATCAAAATCACCTAAGCTAACGTTACATTTGTCAACATTACTTTATATTTTCTTCTAATTAATCATTGTCTTTATTTCTAATTAAGTGTCATATTGTTTCAGTACTATTTATTAATTAAATAAATAAATAAATTGTATTTAGAGTCTACCTACTCAGTTATAAAACTGATTTTCAGTGGGAGACAGTAAATCAAAGCGACCAAGCCAACCCTGTAGGCCCCGACGCAATTGACGAATGAGCGATAACCAACCAAAGGTCGATATTTTTAATAGGAAATATAGCAATCAGTGGTATTGTCAGTGCGAACACCCGCGGATCAACGCCAGAATCAACAAGGCCGATTCAGAACAACTCTGAATTTATTATGTGCTTCGTTGCTAGGACGGCTCCAAAGTCACCGTTTACAAACTCCTAAGAAACAAACTGATGGACTTAAGTCCAAATCAGAAGTTAAAAAACTTCTGACTTTAGCGGGAATCGAACCCTGGACCTTCTGCATTAATTTGTGTTACTATATAGATTGTTAAATAACTAAGCGTATTTCAAGACTTGTACGGCAATTATGCTAAGTATGTATTATGTAAGTGAGCATTTGTCGCTAAAGAAATAAAACGCATTTTAAATTGAATTGAATTGAATTGACTAAATTCTAAGGTTGTTCAGAAATGGCCTTGTTGATTTTGGCGCTGTCCGCGGGTGGAATCGTGACTAGTTACATTGACCGGTGTTTCCGACTTAAATATGCCGGTCTCTAGTTGGTCATTTTTCGCTCGTCGACGGTGTTGGCGCCTACACGGTTGGCCTGGTCGTTTCCTCACTGAAAATCACTTATGCGAATAAGTGGGTAGACTAAATACGGATTTATTTTATTTACTTATTTAATAATTAATCATCTATCATCTTTTGTTTGATTCCCATATGTCTTTGTTTGCAGATATTCCAGATGGCTACAATGCTATCACTAATGTTGGCATTGTCAAACCATCTAAGGACGCAAAGTCCCGTAAGGAAGCTGTGGAGGATTGCAAGAAAGACAACGCTTACTTGATGGTGGTTAACAGCCAGGCTCGGCAGGACTATATTTTGACCCTTACCGCCGACACTGCGTATTTCCACGATGCCAAGGATTCCGGCAATGTCTGGGTTGGCGTTTACCTTGCTTCTTATTTTGGAAAAACATATTGGAAAACCGAACAAGGTACGAAAACTTGATGGTTGTCAATTAGCTAATAATCTAGTGTTGAAATGTGCATATTCGAGACGAATACTTTAGGCCTACATGGACTTTTACCAGCTTGCTACCTATAGTTTTTTTAAAATATATTTAAATAATTTAATAAACGTTTTTCGAGCGGTATTAAAACCTTTTCGATGATTTTGAATAAGAACATTATTAACTTTAAATTTAATGGAAATTGAAAAGGTTCTTAAATTCGATCTTTATTTTTTACTGTCAATTCTAACTACATTTTCATTTCATTTTAATTTAAATCATAGAATGAAATCTCTTGGTTAATTTATGAACGTTATTTTTTTTCTAGGATCCTTCTTATCAATGGTTGCATTCCACAAATGGATTGCCGGTCGCCCGGTCGATGGAAAATGTGCCGTGTTTTATGTGCCTCTTAAAGCCCACTACGACTCTATGTCTACATATTGCGACGATGGGGACAAGAAACAGCCTTATATCTGCGACAAGCCACTAACTTATACATCATGCTGAAGCATATTACTTTAATCACAAGTGTGTTAAACCCATTTAGACCAGGTGTCCACTATAATGGACACTTACAAATTTTGAATTTTATTTTCAGTGAATTATCATAGATTTTTAATTTGACCAATTTTTTTCTACATTTTATTGGAACGAACCTTTATGCAGATAAGATTGAAAACAAGAATCCGTAAAAACGAGATTCTTTGCCCGGAAATGTAATATGATTATTTAATATATTGCTGGAATTTTTTTATACAGAAACTCCAAAATACGCAAGAAATTTAAAAACAAAATATCTAACTTAAGAAACGAATTTAAAAATTAAATTCGATGTAACTTTCAATGAAACTTAAAAAAAATCCAGCATTACTTAAACATCATGAATAAATAACTTCATTAGCTTAAAATTACATAATTAACTAAAGGCCTGAATGGGTTAGCTTTCCAGCACTAATACGTCAAAACATTGACTTAATATATTTTATATAATCGTGATTAAACAATCATTGTAGAAACTTATTTTATTAATTTTTCAATTACTTAAAAAAATAAAACTGTTCGTTACTATTGTGCTAATTTTTAAAGTTTACCAAACTGTCACTTATATCAATATATTAATAGATTTGTTAAATTGATATAAAATACATGCACTGTTCTAAACAATGTAACGACATTAAATGAAATCACCCACACTTGTGTTTACTTTGCAACAAGTTGCCGCATACGACCGCTATTGATATTAACCGTACTGATGACAATACTTAAAACTATTTTTATACAATCTAATGGTTATAAGTCCTATATGGTTAGAACTGTTGATATTGTTACTAAAGTATTTCGTTACTATTCTTTTTCGTTAACCCAATCCAAAATCTCGGGAAGTTCCGGGTTCTAATCCCGCCGAGACCGGCAATCCTAACTGAAGATTTTTAATGAGGTTTTCCTCAGTCGTTAATGCGAATGCACGGGATTAATTTTTAAGTCCTCTTAAACAGCTTTCGGACATCCCTTGGCCAGTGGCGACT
Organism: Sweltsa coloradensis; assembly: GCA_024449915.1. Lineage (NCBI taxonomy): Eukaryota > Metazoa > Arthropoda > Insecta > Plecoptera > Chloroperlidae > Sweltsa > Sweltsa coloradensis. Next base: position 505,222 of record JAMZAV010000999.1, read on the forward strand.
CGTGCTATTGTGCGCTGGTGCTGTAGCACCACCACCATAAATCATCCATCTCCATTAAACTGATTTTTCGATAAGTTCAATGTGTATGTATTGTAAAATTAAGTATGTCAAAAGTATCCGCGGCCGTGCTGCAGAGATGCCCTAATGGTCAACTTTTTCATACCGCGTATTACATGGTGGTGATGGTTTTGAACCAAGCATATGTAGAAACTTGCGATGTGCTCCGCACCGAATTCGACGACTTTTAAGCCCTTTTAGCACGCAACGACAGGGAATAACACGGGTAAAACGAAACGCAAACCGGTCTTCTGGTGCTATCGGGACTCGCGCACTCGGGCTCTGTATAGGTTCGCCCGCTAGCCGCGCACCCTTGCAATCACTTCACTCGTCAGTCGTCAGTCTTCAACCCTACAGCAGTCGCTGTAGGTAATTGTTGTTTAATTTAAATTGATTGCAGTTTAATTGTTATTCAATTATTTTTATTTGTGTGGAGGAGGTGGGAATTGTGACAACCTCAGACACCCCTCCTTCCCTGTCACACATAAACCCATATGCATGATTTACGTTTGCTGTATATTAGCACCACCTGTTATAATGTCCACGAGCCGCCAGGGCCTTCACAACTGTCCTATCCGCAACATACCTAGTTAGTCACCTGACGAGGGGCACACCGGTAAAATCCATCAAAAATCCTCATCCAACAAAAATATTTATAATCCTACTAAATCATACTTTAGACTTTAGTGAATCACGTGAATCGTGTCTGTGTTAAAATGATTAACTCATCTCACTGTATAAATGGGTGTTGGCGCAAGGGCGAGGATGTACACGCGACCTAAGAGTTCTAGCTGAAGGTTTTAGAACTTCCCTAGGTAATGAGTGGAGGAGTGGACTGTATAATTTGGAGAGATGGAAATATGTTATATAGGTTAGATATAACACGAGGGATAGTGCCGTAAGCAGAGCTATTACCACATACCTGGTTGGACGTGTTAGTCGGACGTGCTGATGACGTGTAGACGTGCTGGCAATGGACGGAGCAGGCGAGATGACACGGCAGTGGCGCGGAGATAGGCACTAAATGTTAGAACTTAGACTAAAAACGTACGAGAGTAATGTTATTATAATAATAAACACACGTGAGTTTACCCTCAGAGAGAAGGGTTGAGCGCGTTGAGAGAAAGCACACGAGTTTACGTGGCGAGGAGGTTACACGCACACACACTTGATGTGCGTGGAGGTTACTGCACTTAGAACTGCACACAGTTCTGCACGTGGCGTCGATAACTGCAGTCGCAAATCTCGGTGCGGACGGAGATTCTCAGTCAGCGCTTTGTGTATAATAGATGCGTAGTGACACCTGTTGAGGATAAGGTAACTATGAGGAAGGAGAGAGAGGGATATTTGAATCGGCTTTAACATACCGGCCACCAAAATGAGTGACATTTTCATGGCTAGTCTGACGTAAAGCAAAGAGAAGAGACAAAGAGGTTGCTTAAAAAGCAAGATAGTCAGACGAGAAAAGAGCAAATGAGAGTTCTTAGCAGAATTGCTATGAGAACTAAAAATACAAGAAAACTGTACAAGAGGGGTGTGTGTGCTTTTATGCAACAGGGAGGGTGATGAGCTTGTTGACGGGTCTAGTATACGAGCCTGATGAGGTGCGTATAGAGGCGACACGAACAATGCCATCGCGACCAGGGTGCAAATTGGTGATGCGCCCTATTGGCCAATTTAGGGGAGTGCTTGAAGCTTCAAGCACGAAAACCACATCTCCGACTTGGAGGTTAGGGCTGTTTCTGGTCCATTTTCCGCGCTGCATCTGAGTATTGTAAATACTCGCGGGACCAACGGGTCCAGAACGCTTGATGGAGCTGTCTCACGCGGTGCCAGCGTGACAGATGCGATGCGTTGTCCGGCTCGATGCGTTCGGGCGGGGCAAGTAATGGTGCACCGGTCAGAAGTGACCTGGACTCAGATAGTCGGGTCATCAGCTGGGTCTTGAGGCGTAGCACACGAGGGCGCTGTTCAGGAACGGCCTCGATGCGTGAGAATAGAGTGGCATATTCTTCATGCGTGTGAGGGGGTCAGAGATGAGGCGACGAAGAAGAGATTTAGCTGATTCACACCTGCTTCCCAGATGCCGCCGAAGTTGGGTGCATATGGAGGATTGAAGTGCCATTGGATTTCACGACTGGCTAGAGAGTCAGAGATCGAGGTTTCAGACTTGGCGAGGAAATCTTGCACTTCACGAATGTGACGAGCAGCACCCACGTAGTTGCGTCCACAGTCCGAGTAGATGTGGGCTGGTAGACCTCTACGCGAGATGAACCTATCCATGGTGGCTAAGAAGGCCTCTGTGGAGAGCTCAGAACCATTTCCAGGATGTACAGCTTTGGTAGCCAGCATACGAACAAGCATAGGTAGCCCTTCGTACTTGGAGCGTTTCTGCGGTTGGCTGGTCTTCACTGAGAAAGGTCCAGCATAATCAGTGCCCGTGTGCATGAAGGCACGTGAGGGTTGTACGCGAACTGCTGGGAGGTCAGCCATTTTGGGTTGTAGAGGCTTTGCACGGAACTTGTGGCAAGTGAGACACCTATGGATGCGCTGTCTGAGCAGGCCGCGCAGAGACACGATCCAATAGCGTTCTTGAATCAGCGACTGCACGGTTCGAGGCCGGAATGGAGTGAAATCTTGTGAAACGAGTCACAAATGAGAGCTGAGATATGGGCTTGCTTGGGGAGAAGAATCGGTGAGCGTGATTCTTCTGGCAGCAAAGAGTGGCGGAGCCTACCGGCCACCCTGAGAAGCCTGTTGCGTCGATGATTGGGCTCAGGGACGCGAGACTAGACGATCCAGCTTGATTGCGGGACAATCTGCGGAGCTCATCTGCGTAGTAATGTTGTTGAGTTACCTTAATCAACAGATTAAGAGCGTCCTGCAACTCAGACGGCTGCAGAGGTCCTGAGGGAGGTTCAGCATTAGTGCGTTTGGCCAGCAGGAGTCGAGTGAATCGTATGACTTGACCAAATACACGCTGAGCGCGGAGCAGTGTCGAGAACTTCTCCAGACACGTGAGCAGAGGATCTGGTGCGACTTGCGCAACGAGAGTGGTGGCTGAAGTCTTCACTTCGGCAGATCGAGGTGAGCGTCTGGCGTGAGACCAGAGCGTGTCCCACATTTCTGCTGGTGAGCGCAGGAACGGAGGTCCAGCCAACCACAGAGGATGATGCATCAGTTCAGATGGTAGAAGACCGCGAGACGCACAGTCTGCAGGGTTTTCTTCTGATGCGACGTGAGCCCAGTCGGTGGGCCTTGAGGTCTCCAAAACTTCAACCACACGGTTTGCAACGAAAGTTTTGAGACGATGGGGCGGAGTAGCTAACCAGGCCAGAACGATCATCGAGTCCGTGTATAGAGTCACGGAATGCAGAGAGAGAGCCTCGAGAGAAGGCAAGATCGTCTGGACGAGCCGAGATAGCAAGAGCGCAGATGACAATTCAAGCTTGGGTATTGTCAGTGCTTTCAGTGGTGAGACCTTACTTCTTGCGCGTAGTAGAGTAGTGTGAGAGGTGGATCCGCGTTGCGTGTGCAGATAGAGAACTGCGGCAAAACCCTTTTCTGAGGCATCACAGAAGCCAACCAGCCGGTGGACACCACGACTGTCTGGGAAAGCTCGTGGTATGCGAAACGAGGAGAGCTGAGGTACGTCGGCGACTGCGGACAACCAACTTTGAGTGAGCTGGTCAGGGAGTGGGTCATCCCATTGTAGAGGGAGTAACCAGAGTTGCTGCAGAAATATCTTCATCCAGCACACGAAGGGGGTGAGGAATCCGAGGGGGTCGAAGATCTTGGCGATGTAAGAAAGAGTTGTGCGCTTAGTGACAGATCCAGTGAAAGCTTCAGTATGAAACGAGAAGCAATCTGAGCGAGGATCCCACAACAATCCAAGAATCTTGATACCTTGTTCCTCATTGGAGAACACAAGAGGCGTTTCTAGATGCTCGTGCGGAAGCGTGGACAGAGCTTTCGGATCATTGCTTGACCATTTTCTGAATTCGAAACCTCCGAGGGCAGTGAGGGCTTGCAATTCAGATTGCAAGGAGCGGGCTTGAGCCAGATTACTAGCCCCAGAGACAAGATCGTCGATGTACATCTGATTCTTGATGGCTTGAGCTGCAAGCGGGTAGCGATCTCCTTCGTCGATCACCAGTTGAGAGAGCACGCGTTGTGCTAAGAACGCAGAGGGTGTGAGGCCGTACGTGACTGTGTTGAGCTCATACTCAACGACAGGAGAGTCAGGTGATGGACGCCAGAAGATGTGTTGATGAATGCGATCTTCAGGATGAACAGAATCTGGCGGTACATTTGTCGCAGGTCAGCACAGATGGCCACAACGTGGGTCCTGAACTTGTCAGAATGGAGGGAAGGTCAGCTTGAAGCTTCGGTCCGCTGAGGAGGTTGCGGTTGAGAGAGACGCCATCTTGTCTTGATATGAAGCATTGAAGACGACACGGAGCTTTGTACTCGAACTGGTGAGCTTGTGCACACAGTGATGAGGGATCACGTAACCAGCAGGCTGAAGAGCAGGCTGCATGTGCTCAGCGCTGATGTAGTCCTTCATGAAGAGCTGATATGTTTCATGATGCTCGGGGTTGCGCCTGAGACGGCGCTCTAAGCTCAAATAACTTTGGTAAGCGGCGGTGCGGTTTGAGCAGAGAGGTGAAACTGATGGCTTGAACGGAAGCGAGACAGAGTAGCGTCCGTTCACATCGCGCTTATGGGAAGACACGAAATGATCTTCACATAACTGGTCTTCTGGATCCTTGTGTTGAGGACGAGAGATTTCCTCGGACTCCCAGAAGAGCGCAGAGTTCGGTCTAAGCCCGAGGAACTCGCGAGCAAAGACAAGCGGTGCGTGAGAGGCAGTGTCCGATGCTTGAATCGGACCTAATACCACCAGCCAAACGCAGTATTCAGAGCTGAAGGATTGCGTTTGATTATATACATCCCCATTTCCGGGAACAACGTCGAGGTAGAGATCAGCTCCTATTAAGAAGTCAATCTCGTCTGAGAGGTGAAACTTGTCATCGGCTAGAGAGAGACCTCGATATCTCTCGAAGACTTCTAGAGGAAGCGAGTTCGCTGGCATGTGTCCAGTGATGGTTGACAGAACCAGAGCTTCAACGCCGAAGATACGTTGAGGTTTAAAACGAGAGGCTAGGTCACAATGGACAACACCATGCACTAGTGCGGACGCGTGTCCAATGCCGGACAATTCCACGATGCTGGATTGCATTTTCAAGCCTAGGCGACTTGCGAGAGAAAGTGTTATTGCTGACACTTGCGAGCCTGAGTCGAGGACCGCGCGAAAAGGTTGAAAGATACCCGACTGGTCTCGGATAAGTCCTCGTATAGTCCCGAGAATGGTAGTGCGCTTGAGTGGCCGACTGGCTTGGAGTTCACAAGCCAGTGCGAGCCCCACTGTAGGTTTATTGTCCTGCAGCGGTCGAGGGTCAGCTGAGCTGCTGACTGAGGAGGAGGGCGTGCCTGCTGAGTGTAGCAGCGAGTGATGTTGCTTACTATGACAAGCACGGCAATTGCTTTTTGATAAACAATTTTTCTTGTCGTGATTACCGAGACAATTGAAGCATCGCTTTAGCTTGCGCAGAGTATTATATTTCTCGTCGACGGACAGCTTGAGGAAGCTAGGACAGCTGTAGAGAGTGTGATCGCCGTCACAAGCTGGACACGAGCGCGAAGCTGAGCGACTTGAGACAGGCGATCGTAGCTGTGTGCGCCAGGACTGCGTGGCAGGAGACGGTTTTGCGACGAGCAATGAATTAATCTTCCGAGCTGGAGTGAATGGGTTCGAGGCGCTGCTAGGCTTGAGCTTGGTAGAACTTGCAGTAGATGGATGATCTAAGCCACAAAGTTCCAAAGTGCGACTTTGCTCCTCGATAAAACCGATTAGTTGGTCATAAGTGGGCGTTTCATGAGAAGAACACTTAGATTCGAATTGCCTACGTGTATGCGGATCAAGGTGCGACAGCGTGAGCGATAGGAGCAGAAAATCAGCCAAATCGCCGATTTCTAAACCTTTGAGAGCGTCCACAGAGCTTCTATGGACATTGAGGAACTGCTGAAGTGAGGCATGGTTACCTGACTTCAGAGGTGCGAATTCCAGCACTTGCTGTACATACATGGCAGCAAGTAGCCGTTGATTTTGATACCGATTTATCAAAGCCTTGTACGCGAGAACATAATTTTCGGCTGAGATATGGTAATTTGATATAGTTGCCAGAGCAGCATTCTGAAGAGATGACCTCAGATAATGAAATTTCTGTACATTATTTAATGCAGCATTCTGATCAACTAAAGAGTGGAACAGTGAGTAGAATTCCGGCCAATGAGAGAGGTCCCCATCAAAGGTTGGTAATTTAATGGGAGGGAGCGAAGTGATCGGGTGTACAGCTGTAGGTTGCTGTGCGGCCGCAGCTGCACCACCAGCAGGTGGCTTTGAAGCAGTGAGAAAACGCTTTTGTGCAGCGAAAATGAGCTCATTGAAGCTAATTCGGACAGGTGCGGTGTCAATGCCCTTTACATTTTCATCCAGCTTAGAATTAAACTCGATGATAGCTTCCTGCACTTTTTTGAAGTCATTCTTAAGAGCCGTGAGCTCGTCATATTGAGGTTGATAAATATGCACATCGTCATATTTCAGATTTTTTAAAAGAGTCATGGATAACTTGAGCGGACCCAAAAATCTCTTCCCTAGTTTTTGTTAGGGCCACGGCAGCTCGCTTTGTTCTGCCGACATGGTTTTAAAAAGAAACAAACGAAAGTGCGACGGAAAACAGAAAAGAATGACAAGTACACCGGGGGGGGGGGGGGGGGAAGTTGAGCTCAAGAAAGCAAATTGCAGATGAGCAATTTATAAATGAGAGAAAACCACAACTGTTAAGAATGCCGAGCGCTAAGAATGCTACGAAATCACTGGGGGGGGGGGGGGGGGGGCCCAGGAAAGCGTGCGAGAGCACTGTGAATTTTCAAAGCAAAGAATGAGCAATGAAAACACAGCTACAATTATTCAACTATTGAACAATTGTGAATCCAGCAAAGAACGCGATATTAAATATTCTGAATAGAAATATTTAATGTGAGAACAACATACGCGCAGCGAGAGACAGTGTGAATGACTTGCAGTCACACACGAGCGTTCACACGGAAGCTAGAGCGAACGAGACGACAGAAAATGTGCTGACGCCTGAGATATGGCGAGCCGAGAGCACGGCGAACTGTGGACAGGCCCTATTACACTAGGCGAGACTGAACAATTATAACATGAACAGTTTTGAGATGAGAATTAATGCAATGAGAACCAAATCAACACTGATTGAAGATTCGGCCGAGGAGGACCAAAATATGTTGGCGCAAGGGCGAGGATGTACACGCGACCTAAGAGTTCTAGCTGAAGGTTTTAGAACTTCCCTAGGTAATGAGTAGAGGAGTGGACTGTATAATTTGGAGAGATGGAAATATGTTATATAGGTTAGATATAACACGAGGGATAGTGCCGTAAGCAGAGCTATTACCACATACCTGGTTGGACGTGTTAGTCGGACGTGCTGATGACGTGTAGACGTGCTGGCAATGGACGGAGCAGGCGAGATGACACGGCAGTGGCGCGGAGATAGGCACTAAATGTTAGAACTTAGACTAAAAACGTACGAGAGTAATGTTATTATAATAATAAACACCACGTGAGTTTACCCTCAGAGAGAAGGGTGAGCGCGTTGAGAGAAAGCACACGAGTTTAACGTGGCGAGGAGGTTACACGCACACACACTTGATGTGCGTGGAGGTTACTGCACTTAGAACTGCACACAGTTCTGCACGTGGCGTCGATAACTGCAGTCGCAAAATCTCGGTGCGGACGGAGATTCTCAGTCAGCGCTTTGTGTATAATAGATGCGTAGTGACACCTGTTGAGGATAAGGTGAACTATGAGGAAGGAGAGAGATGGATATTTGAATCGGCTTTAACAATGGGTTAGATTTAGTCCCTTGTGACCAATAGATAAATTTATTTTAGTAATTTAAATATGAATTTATAAAAATAAAAAAATATTAAATTTCATCTGTATTTATCTCGCTTATCAAGTAATTAACAAGAACTGATTATCTATGGTGGACATTATATACTATTTATTATGTACCTTTACTGGATAACCCTCAAATCACCGCTTAAAATATCATATGGTTGGCTTCAAATCTACGTCAGAAGTTTAAAAACGTCCTGCCACAGCCTGATACTGAACCCAAGACCTTCTGAGTAGGAAGCAGGGACATGTATCTTCGACCAACGAGATACACAAAATGATGGGGGGGGGTGCCGAGCTTGGCCTAACTTATAAGCGCGCATTCAGGTGTTGATGATTTCTGATTATTATACGGTTGGTAATATTATTACCAATTTTTGCATTAATATTAAAGTACTTCTATATTGATATCCACATTTGGTTGCAAAAAATAAGCCATAAACATCCACGGCATGACGTAAGTCCAAAATGTGAAAAAATAAGAAATTCGTCGATCAAAACATGGATTTCAATTCAGGAAATTTCCACAAACCGTTTATCTTAAGATTCTACAATTTAACCTGCTCGCTTATATTGATTTAAACGTAGATATCCAGTATGCGAATATGCGTCAAAAAATCTGTTCTATTGAAATAAATAGCCAAAGTTCACTAAAATTAAGTCAATTCTGGATATTTCACGATTTTTTAAATTAAAAATCGATTACATAATTAACGTTGCTATTGACCGTTTACCCGAAAAAAAAAAACTGAAATCTGAGCGCTTAAACTCGTCTCCGCGTCAACCTCATCGACTCCTCTTAACATTTACAACTGACAGTACTTGTTCAATTAAGAGTACACAAGTACACTACAATTAATTAACTCCTCATACGTTTTTAATTAGCTGTTATTAATGCGTAGTTTTATTCTATGGTAGTAAAACCCTCACCATAGCAACAATTGTTCAATCCCATACGACTAACGAAGTTTGATTACAGTGGTAATAACACATTCTTAAATTACTTATTGTGTGTACAGATAGTAATGCTTCAGAGAATGAGCGTACTGGCGAACGTCATTGATTTAGGCCACGTCTTGGAGCCGAAGTTTGTAAGTTATAAGTCTTGGGTGGCCTTTCGATAATTGAGCATAAAGCTCTCGCTTGTAATTTAACGTGGGATAACTCGTTGTGAAGATAAAGGTTTGTTTGTGGAGATCGTTATCATTTTTAAGTGATGTGAATTTACCGTAGAACTAAAACTCGAGTAATTTACCGGTATATTTACAGCAGAGGCGGTATAAATTTGGTAATTTATATGCTGCTGTTGCTGAAGGGTTGTCTTAGTTGTTGACTTGATCATTTTTGTAGAATCTAGGTTTTGAAGAACTGTTTCCAAACATGCAAATTAGTACCGTGAATACAGATTGGTACATAATAATGGCAATATTTATCACAATTATTATTATAATTATTATTTTTATTATTATTATGACTCGGAAAACGCCATAGTCATTGTTGGACGAGTGAGCGAGTCATGTGATGAGTACCCGGGAACATTTGCAATTAAGTATGATAATTATATTGGTATAAATAATTGTATTTTCAATTTTAGTTGGTATAAGGGCGCGTCAACTGTAAGGCCATGATGCGCCACTTTAGCCTAAGATAGGCTAGGGAGGCCTTAGATAGGGGAAAGAAAGTGAATGTTACAGGAAAGAGTAAACGTAAAACTTTGTACCTCTGTAGAATATAAAGTATTTACTTTGGAGTGTTTTAATCTACGGCAATGGTGTTTTTAAGAATATCTACTGATTCTGTACACCAACGCTTATATCTAAAACTGGTGAGCCTTCCCTATTGTGTGCATTTCAAAACATGTTCTATTACATTCGATACTCGATTTGTTTTTTATATGCCCTAAAATCTGTTGACAGGCTATGGTGGGTGACAGTAACGATTGCTTACTTTTGCAACTTATAGTACAGGCGCAAAGTGTATCTCGTAGGCTATTCGTGAAAGAATATAGCGGTCAACGGCATCGTACAAAGGTATCAATTACAATGTTTTTGGACATGGGTTACATCGGCGGAATTACTGCAGGCGCCGTCGGTGCCGTCGCGGACGCCTAACATACGTTTTTGGCTTATAACTCGCTTACCGTTCATATCACAGAAAATATCATAAATGCATTTTCATTCAGTTTTGTAATATACATCGATTTGTGCTATTAACTTATCAGTAATTTAACAATTATAATTTTTTATCAATAAAATAGTACAAAAACAAAATATTAAACTAAATTAGTATTAATTACTTTTGGAGGGGGCACCCTGACCGGTAAACCATATTCTCCATGTCCTTATATTACTTACATCCTGGTTTGCATGGTTTACTTCTCGTGGTGAGCGGTGAGCGCAAGGAGGGTAATCGTGAATACTTTGAATCATACTTTATTTTCCTCTCAAACCACCACCGAGGTACCCACTTTCATTACTCCCTCAATCATACTCTCAAACCCTCTATGTCACCTGTACCTCTGTTTTGGATTGGGAGAACATAAAATCTATGATACAGATACTATTTACATGCTCAATAAAGATGTAAAAGTCGCTTAAACAAAGTGGTTGAAATTCATTATCCCACACATTTTAGTATAAAAAGACTTACAATATATCTTGGGCCATCTTCATCTTCATCTGATGATGTATCGGGCAACGTCTCGGGTACAGAGTTCAAACAGGTGTTATCCTCGTCTTCGGTTGTGCATTGGCATAACTCCGTACATCGTAATACGTGGGATTTACAGCTGCACCGCGATGCACATCTTGATTTAGAACACCTGCATTTTACAAGTTCTATAATGGCAGTTGGCGCAGGAGGTAGTGTTGTCAATCTGGGTTGAAAGTCTCGCGAATTATCATCTCCAGCATTCATCCGTAGTTTTCTGGAGGCAAACGTTCGGGGGTTGGCGATATTGTCGTTGTACCAGATCCAGACTGATGATGAGCCCGAAGAATACTTTGATGTAATGCAGCTTTTGTTGTTGTGTTGGAAGTTACCAAGACTCACAACCCTTTTTGTTGAACATCAACCAACGCAGGTCAGCAGTTACTTTTAGCTTAGTCAAGGGAAAGTATAGTTGACAAACAAAAGTTCTAATCCAGTTGTAACACATTATTTGAGCTCAGTAGATTTGCCTAGTTCATAAATGCAGAGATGACTTGAGCTTCGGCATTTTCGAAAACTTTCCAACACGTAAGCTTTTCCCTTTCCATGAAATGCACCTGTGTTGTCAGCACCAGTGAATGCATGAAATCCGGGAAGTGCTGAAGCTCTTTCTGGGCACAATCCATTACACACCAAACCAATCTCGATACTTCTAAATCTATCTCCACGACTTGTGACAAATAGTGATCTCGGGCACATTGAGGGTAACGTCTGAGAGCAAGAACGAAAACATCTGTTTCAGGAGAGAAGATAGAAATCTGAGTTGACCCTCTTGAAGTCGCATCTAAAGCATGAAGAATCATTTTTCTATCTGCTTCTTCTTGCGGACTAGCCAGATGTTCGAGAGGTACCTTTGTAGTTTGGATTTGATCTGACCATGCAACCACTGTTTGTCTCTGATAGTTTTCAGATGCTTTGATGACTTTCGTCGCAAGATAGACTGTAAGTTCATGTTTGTGTTAGCGTGTGCTAGCAACTGGCTTAAACTGATATTTCCAATAGGCATGCTGTCACTAATACGGTAGGCAACTGAAGGTTTGCCTCCTTGACACCCGTCGCGTGTTGCCGACTTTAGTGACGAGGGTATATCATATCGATCAAAAACTACGTTCACTTCGGAAAACGAGCAATACTTATTTTCTACCCGGTTGACAAAAAGAATGGCTTGCTGCTCACAAGTCTTTATGTTCTTAGTTTAACTTAGGGATTGAACCTCAGCCATACCGTCGATTATTGCTACTGAATGTTGCACTGCAGACTCAAGTTTCCATTTCCTCCGTGTCTTTTTTGCAGACACCTTCGAGAATAGCCATTAGATTACTCTTAGTTGAACAGTGGTGAAGTGTCTCATCTACAGCAAACAATTCTCGAGGTACAACCGAGAATTCGTAATTACATATCCTCGTTTTAGATCTAGCTCGGGTCTTGACCTGGCAACAACGAGCATTCTCATGATCAATGACGATGGTTCTCTCAGTTTCAATTGGGCCATCAATTCCAACTCGCAACCTTCTCGTGTTTGGCCCGTGATTAGGGAGTTCTTCTCCCTGAAACTAATGGCGAGCTCTGGGTCGTCGTCGGGAACTTTCCCCTTCCCTTTGACTACCTCCCCGACGGCGACGACAATGACAACATGGACGGATGATGACACAGACGGAGACGACCACGACGTGGGGGAACCCCTGCCCTCCCCATACGCTTGTGGCTGGTTCTGACAAGCACAGGACTGTCCACACCCTTGTCCCCCCGGGTCACCCCTTACGCCCCTCCCTTTGTCCGATTAGCCAAGTTGCATAAATATGAGACGTTAAGCAATATCCAATCCAATCTCAGTTCAATTATATCGTTTTTGGTTTTAATGAGAACCTTTTTGATGCACATTTTCACATCTTTAAATTGATATTTTTCATTGGGGCCCACACCGCTTACAGTGTTGCAGGCTATGCGCTCCGAAACGAATTTAGAATATTCTTGAATGCCCACTTCATTTCTTCGCAATACATCGTTCATGACTTCTTCTGGCATGACCTTTTTAGTGATGAAATTAACTAACTCATTGGATTTGTCTTCAAAGGGGTTTGTGTAATTCTTAATTGTTTCCACCAACTTTTGAGTATTCACATTTTGCCTGTCTAGAATTCTTTTTTTGTCACGGTGGTGACGAGCAGAGATGAAAGTGTTTATTTATTTATGTTTTATCTCTTGAGATTCTTTTGATAGTCGAAGCCATTTCCGGAGCAATTAAGAAATAGCGAGCACGAGCACCTGGGTTTAGTGTTAGCCCGGTTAAACTACCATCTACTTTCAGGGTTCGGATAACTTGTTCGAGAGCGTGGTCACCACCAATGGAGCAAAATGGAACTGTGCTGCTTTTATTAACTATCCAATTCCCTGATGTAAACTCTTCATATGTTAGGGCTGTTTCTTGTAAGTGGCTCATCTCAGAAAGATAAAGAGGAATAACACGAGCATAATTTTGCTTATCGTGCTCAAAGAAGTATTTAACAAGGCTTTTAAGAGATGTCAAATGAAGTTTCCATCATCAGTACGTACAGCCCGGATTAAAGAGAGAGCTCAACAATCATCTCCATGTACTGAACTGCCACTTTAAATAATGGCTGTGTGGTCACTTCAAACTTATCTAAGCTGTCACCGAATGTGGACTCTTTAAGGATTTTAAAAACCAGTGTGGGCAACCTTCTTAAGATCACTGCAATCTCCTTCTTTGCAACTGTCATAAACGAGATTTGACAATTTCAAGTATTCTTCTTCGTGGTGTGGATTCTCCTTTAAAAACGCTTCAACATATTATAACGTGTGTAATGCTTAAAGCATTGTTAAATGGGCTTCAACCCCTCTGTTGACATGTTTCCCATACATAATCTGTATCACAGTAAAATTACCAAAAATGCCAGACACGACACAAAACTGTTCTATTCCACTATTGTCAATATATTATGTTCCAATGGCACGTAGCATGGCCATAACAGGATGAAGATCACCTGGCCTTAGAATAATATTATCTAAATCATTTCGATGCATTTGCAACTGAAAAAATGACGAGGATGCTTGATTTGAATATGTTCCCCTGAATAATGATTAACCAACCGAACTCCCTTGTGATCGATATTACTCCTGGTACAATAATGTAAAGGTTTTACACAACTATTCCTAGACGCATCCCATCTAACAAAATGTGGCTAATATCGATCACAAGGTAGTTCGGTTGGTTTATTGTTCAATTACAATCCAGCTTCCTTGCCCATTTTAATGGATACGTCTAGGAAAAGTACTGTAAAAACTTTATATTATTGTACCAAGTATATTTTTGAGCACAAGGGAGTTTGGTTAGTTTTTTTATTATTAAGGGTTTAAGGGACATGACGAATATGGTTTACCGGTCAGCGTGCTCCCTCCATAAGTAATAAACACTAATTTAGTTAAATATTTCGTTTTTGTACTATTTTATTGATAAAAAATTATAATTGTTAAATTACTGAAAAGTTAATAGCACCAATCGATGTATATTACAAAACTGAATGAAAATTGAATCTTGATATTTTCTGTGAGATGAACGGTAAGAGAGTTATAAGCCAAACGTATGTTAGGCGTCGCGACGCCACCGACGGCGCCTGCAGTAATTCCGCCGATGTAACCCATGTCCAAAAACATTGTAATTGATACCTTTGTACGATGCCGTTGACCGCTATATTCTTCCACGAATAGCCTACGAGAGCCAAAATCATACACTTTGCCCCTGTACTATTAGGTACAGCCGTACAGCCCACTTTCTATGTATCAACAGAGACCACAGCCTGCAAGGATCGGCTATAATCTTTCTTTCTTTCTTTCTTTAACGTCTATCCTTTTCTAGCTAAAGCCATAATAAGCCTACGTTTAAATTATTTACATTACCATTGATATTATTAGCACATGAATGAGCCATATGAGAGTGTTTTTTACTGCTTGAATATCACACGCAGCATTTTCTTTCAGCGTTTAGTGTATTTATTTATTAGTTAGTTACTATATCGGCCTACGTTTATTTAAATGTGCATTTTACTTTTTGAAACTTGTAATGGTCATAAGCATAAATTATAAGTGTCCTTGTAGATTAAACAGCCAATCCACCCCATCCCTTTTAGTTATTATATATGACCGTTACAATGTTCAAAACGTGAATTGCATATTTAAATTAAAGTAGGCCAGTGTAGTAATTAACTAATTAATAAATGGACTAAACGCAGAAAGAAACTGCTGCATGTGATATTCAAGTGGTAAAAAAGACTCTCGTGGCTCATTCATGTTCAATGTCTATATAATTTATTCTTAAGTTAGCAACTAAACGTTTTGTTTGTTATTCAACTGATCTTAAGTGTTCATCCTAAATAATTATACATAATCATTAATCTTACATAACTAAGAAAACGCCAAAGTCGTTGTTAGACGAGTGAGCGATCCATGTGTTGAGTATCCGGTAGGCCCTAACATTCCATTTTCTCCCCGCTGGTTTTAGCATGGTTCCTCCCTAGCCTAAATTACAGGTAAGCCGAGTGAGGCTTACAGTTGACGCGCCCTTATACCAACTTAACTCAAAACCCAATCATTTATTCCTATATTATATCAAAAAACTTAAATGCAAATATCCCCGGGTACTCAACGGATGACTCGCTCACTCGTCTACCAACGACATTGGCGTTTTCCTAGTCATATTTCAACATTGTTTAACAAACAAAGTAGTACAATTTCCCCTGAACAGCGCATGTCATCTGAGAAGAGATAAATGTCAAGCTACAACAACACAGTTCATTTGTGTTTTGGAGTAAGTCAACAATCACTTCTTCAGATACCCGTTTCTCAATGCTACTTAAGGGTTGTGTTCAAACTTTTGTTTTCTTTTAGAAATGAACACCTTGCTGCTCTGGACATTGTTTTCGATGATGTTGAGGATCATAGTGGGCAAGACCACTACACTTACATTCGACGACATCATCAAAGGGGCCGTGCGAACTGTCTCGCCTGACCCATTCGCCCCCCCTACACCCCCCTGCGAGAATTATCATTAGTCACTTTACCCGTTATAATTAAACTGTTCACTGTAAAACCACACGTCTATTAAACTTTAAATAATATTTAAATGTAACTTTATAGCGTCTCGCTTCGTGTTGTGACATTATTTATTGATTGGGCTGTTCTAATGAATTTATTTATTCAAAAACTTAACATAACATATTTCAAGTCCTATTGAAGAATACAACTTGGTTTATGAAACGTCAACAGGTAATAATATACACCACAGCTATAGAACAACCCTATCAATTAATGATTTAATAATTTTTATATACTTAGATTTATTTATCTCTTAACAGATTATACCAACTCATATTAGTGAGAGGTTACTAAATCTAAAAAATTAAAAATACACATTTTTCACAATAAAAAATCATACGAATTCTTTATACAAATCAATAAATGCACAAACAAGTATTATAACATAAAAAAATGCTGTGTAAATGAAGCATTAATAACGAAGTGTTAATATAAAAATCTCCTGCAAATCCAAGATAAACGAAAATAAAGAAATAAGGTTATCAATTACAAAACTAGTGAAGGTCCTTATCAAACAATAAATAACAATTAAAAATCCATAACAGACGAGAAAAAACATTTTTCAGAGAGTTTTAATTGAACTGAATCGGTTATTTGAGAAACCGAATAAGTCACCCAAATTACGTAAATAAGTTAAGATAGCCATTTTCTTCAGAATTTCAAGACTTATCGATTAGTAGAGAAACGAAATATTTTTCGACCATGCCTGTGTATATTACAGGGTGTCAATTTTCCCTTTGAGTTGAGAAACCGAATAAGTCAGTCCATACGTTCTGAAGAAAAAATGGTATTGATTTGAGAAACGGAACAAGTCACTTTCAATATGAGTCATTGGCTCGCATTGACGAGAAATTTTAATTAAACAAAGTTTTTAAAAATGTAGTTTTATGTTTACTATAGTAAACAATCATAAAAACTTATGATACCACCTTATTTTTACTAATTTTACATATACCCGCCCCATTTAATTGAGACACCAAATAAGTCCACGCTAATTACACCCTCGTAATTATGAAATAACGTGCTCATAAATACCAATATCAATAAAAATCAATGTAACTCTGCCACATCTAAATTTCTACATAAAAAAAACCTGCATTTTTTTACTTCGGGGTATTAAATGCACGTTTTATGCGTTTTACTTAGAACAATGGTTACATGACTTATTTGGTTTCTCAAATAACCGATCCAACTGTATATTAGGCCTACGTTTCAAAAGATTCACATTCATGCACGCCAATACGTATGCCAACCTTGTGCATTAAACATTCGAGAAATGTTTTTTTATTAAACTATGCTACGTTGCTGTGAATCTGTAATGGTGCATAATATATGAGTATTTCACAATGTTGGAAAAGGAAATTCAGACAAAAGATTTACTGCTTGTTTAGTTAGCTTGATTACAAAACCGTTCGCTACCAACAGGCTTTGCTAATAAACTAATATTTATAATGTACTTAACACTCTAGCACATTTTAATTTTGTTATTTACAAGTCAATTTAAAACGTCATCTTAATATGTACACTTCATTAATATATAAATGCGAGTTCGTCTGTACAAATACATTGCAATTTTTACTGTTAATCTCGCTTTTGTGTCAACGCAAATACTTATGCAGAACTAAACTGAAGATGTGTGAATTTAAGACCAACGTGGAGATGAAACACTACAGTCACAGAGCTTCAACACCAGTTTCAAGAAAGCTTTAATGACATCTTTTGAGGTAAGTAGTAAAATTGTTAAAAGGGCTACGTCAAATAATTATTTTTTACTACTTATTATTCCATAGAATAATATTATTAACTAGGAAACGCTCAGTTGGACGCGTTGATAAGCGAGCACGTGCTATATCTAGACCCACATTGTACATTTTTTTAAATTTAAAATTTGCGAAGTTCGTTGTCCACGGGGCCATGTTTCCAATATTATTTATTATTGCCAAGGTATTTGGGTAAACCCGTGGGTAAACCTTTACTTTGTGGATAAAATCCACCGCCATCTAGAGGACCTTGACATCATTTCCTTGGGAAAACTATTTTAACTCTTTGGTAACAAATAATACACTGCTTCCTCGATTGTATTTTGATTACTTCTAGGTGGTAGTGCATAGTAGCCAGAAACCTCGTGCGACTTTTCGTTGCCATGGTAACGTTACTTTCGTTAAAATGTAATTTCTATCTTCACTACTTATCGGATCAAAATAAAATTAACATATTCGTGACCGGATGGACATTCTTAATGATTTGGCGACCTCAGATTTTGTCGCCGTTTAGTTTTAAAAAAACTTTCGATTAACTTTAATGTAACTTTGTAACTTTTTTAACGATTTTGCCACAAAACTAATGGCATTCAATCCAGATCGAAGTTTGCGGATGGTCCAAATTTCAACTCGATCCAAACCTCCGTTCAAACGTTATGGCGAGACATAAAAAACAATACTATTTTTTTGGCAGGGTCAAAGGGAAACACTCGCTTAACAACCGAAAGGTCATTGAACTGACATATTACAGTGATTTTACATATTTTTTTTATTCTGAAAGGCTCCTAACCGGAAAGTTGGAGACCCTGGTTCAAACCGTTGTTGGTATGTATTTGTAAATTTCTGGTTTGTAAAAAAAAGCGGTTATTCTAATTAGTTAAATCGGATTTATACTGGTTATTATTTGTTACACAAAGATCACAGCACCAATCTAAAATGAGCAATTAAAAATTATTATTGTCTTGTAATAAATATATACAAAACATACAAAAATTTACACCAGGAACATCAATTGACTCGGTAATCATCCATTTTTTGCAGCAATGTCATTTCTTATGTGAAAAAAGTAAAGTTTAACTTTTGGGAAAATATTTGATATTTTTTTATGTGGAGATTTACAGTTTTCACATTTATTTAGAAAAAAATGTTTAACTCATATTTTAGGTAACATTTGTAAATGTATTTTTATATCTATACATATATAGTGAAATGAAGGATTTCACGGTTGTTAATTATGTTCATTATAGCTTTCGGTTATCCACGTAGTATTTATTTATTTAGACTACGTTTCGTGGTTATTTCAAAGCACTTTTTCAAGACAAATACATTCGAGAGGCAATCGAAATTGAAAAACGTCCAGGAAGTACAAAATGAATAAACGAGATGACGGGAAACGACTGCCAGCTGGTTGGAAACCTCTTTTATAGTATTGTCATGTTACTCCACCTTTACCGCTTTACTACCGACTAGTACGAATAGCACATCACTAAATGTGAGTGATATACCAGTAGCTATTAATGTTGACCTTATAACTAGGAGCCAGAGTAGAGCTCTTGTAGACTTAAACGGTACGCCCAAAACTATAACAACCCTAATTAAGAGGCCGTTTGCACTGGTCCTACTACTAGTAGTCATACATCAAAGTCAAGGTTTAGTAACCAGCAATATTGCTGGTTACTAAACCTTAGTAGCCTAAATTACTTTATTGTTTTAACTGTTCAGCCCATGTTTTAGATACACCTTGGAAAATATATTTTTTAGTTTTCTTTTGTTATTGTAATGTTTTCTAAATGTATTTTACTTGAAAAAGTGCTACACAAATTAACACGAAACGTTGTCTAAATAAATAAGTCAGTAAAGTAACTACTACACGGATAACCGAAAGCTATAATGAACACATATATATATATATATATATATATATATATAGGAATAAAAGGTTTTTAAGCATAAGCCTGCTTTGAGGCAAATGATATAAAAGTATGCTATGGCGAGTTAAGCTAGAGGTTCTGGATTCGATCCCCAGTCGGGGCATACTTTTATGACAATTGCTTTCATTCAATAATATATATATACTTATTTTAGAAATAAATGTTTTCACGGTATATGCCACTCCTTGAGTTAAAAAACATCTCAACGTTTCGGAACTCAATTGGAATTGCTTTTTCAAGAGATTTAATATTATTAAAAATGAAATTAGAAACAATATAAAGGAAACACACCAAAAAAGAGAAAATAACAAAATATATATATACTAATACATATATGTATGAAATTATATGTTTTGAGAAAAAACTGCCTGTGTTTATCATAAATTATATTTTTACTACCGCCTTTACTCTACCAAGGTCTTTATCAGTTTAAAACAAAACAAAGTACACACACACACAAATATATATTATATCTACAAGAATTAGTGTTAGTAGTTGGTGGTCCTTGATTTCCAATGAAGCAAGCTCCGGGGTTACTTCTTCCTATGTATCTTTCTTCCAGTGTTGCCTGATCACTAACGGCGGATATACGATGTTGCCCTTGGTCGTTCTAACCCTCCTGGCTCAATACTTGATTGTTGGCAACGCTGTAACGAATATGGCTGCGTATGACTACGAAGAAGTTGATGGTTTTATAGAAGCAGGTGATGGTAGCACTGACTTAGTTTTGTCTTACTTTATTTTTGCAATATCAGCGATTGCACTTACATAATATCATGTTGTACACTTCTTTAATCTGTTTAAGTACACACAGCTTAATTTTAAGATATTCATTTATTCCGTCTCCCTTCAGTCTTCCTAATTGTCTTAAGGCTATTGTACCCCCTCTGGCCGATAATTTGAAAGTCGAAGAAACATGGCTGAAAAGTTTGCTGAATGAAAGAAGGCCTTTAAAAGAACAGAAAAAATAATTGTGAATTTTTTTTGGCGGGACATAACCTCACTTTTGAAAATTATATTAAGATTTTTGGACAAAAGTGTAATATACAAATCTAGTTCAAAATTTAATTTTGAGAATCGGTTTTCTGGACATAGTTTCTAAACACCTTTAGCTATAACTTGACTTTAGCTAAAATAGTTTTCTGAAAATAACAGTTGGTGTACGATTTTTTTTGTCAAACCGTACAAATACGAGTTTTTTTCCAGTTTTGTACCGTTTGACAAAAAAATTCGTACACCAACTGTTATTTTCAGAAAACTATTATAGCTATAGTCAAGTTATAGCTAAAGGTGTTAAGAAACTATGTCCAGAAAACCGATTCTCAAAATTTAATTTTGATTTAGATTTGTATATTACAGCTTTTGTCCAAAAATCTAAAGATTTTTTCCAAAAGTGAGGTTATGTCCCGCTCAAAAAAATTCACAATTTTTTTTCTGTTATTTTAAAGGCCTTCTTTCATTCAGCAAACTTTTCAGACATGTTTCTTCGACTTTCAAATTATCGGCCAGAGGTGGTACAATAGCCTTAAGGGAGTCGCTGAGGCTGGATGACGAGTTTAGGCGCTCACCTTTCTGTTTTTTTTTTTGTTTTTTTTTTTTCGGAAAAATGGTTTTTAACACCGTTATAAAATTGCACACTAACATATTAAAATAATCAATGTTGACCATACCGTTTCCTAATATTCGACCACGTGTCCATTATAATGGACATAACAATTTATTTTTTTGTTAATTAGACCTAAAGGTTTTCAATTTGCCAAAAAATTCAAAAAAATGGAATTCAAATTACATTTTGTTTACGATTGATAGACTAATAGTACGTTTTCCAGAGAATTGAAAATGAAATTTAACGGGCAAAAAAGTGTTTATTGTCTTTTCCCAGAAAATTTAAAATTTAATTTTTTCCAGTATTTGAGTACAGAAATCCAATTATTGCAAAAATTCCGAAAAAATGTTTTCACTTTCAAATACCAAGTGTACAATACTTAAATTGAACATGCAACGTTGCTTTTAGTGTCGCATCCCTATAGTTTCCATTAATTCCTTAATATTACAATAAAATTTAAAAAATACGTAAATATCAGAAAAATGCTCGGAATTAATTTTAGCTAATAAATCCTAATTAGTGCCAGTTATTTGTCTGATAGCTAATTTAATCCATTGATTTTGAATAAAAAATAGTGAATTCACCGTAATTTACTCCATTTTCGTTAATTTCGGAAATTTATTCCAAGTGTATAGGCCTAGAGTTTTTAACGCAAATTTGAATACTGGATAGCAACGATTACATCAATGTGATCGCGCATATTAATTTGGTTTTATCGTAAAATAAACGGTTTGGTGGGAATTTCCAGAATTGAAATCCATGTTTTGGATTTCCCATTTTTTACGTTTTGGACTCGTCTCGCAATGGATCTTTAAGGCTTATTTATTGCAACCAAGTGCGGATATCAATATTGAAGTACTTTATTAACATTCATGCAAAATTTGGTAACGAATTACCAACCGTTCAGCAGAAATCATCTACACCCGAGCGCGCACATTTGAGTTGGGTCAAGCTTATCAATAACAAAGTACACTTTTATGTTATGGACATTCCAAAACAATTTTAAAAAGACCTAACAGAACTATAAAGCAATTTTAACTGAATCTACATCTTTAATTAATCAAATAATTGCTGTTGTAAACGAATCCAAGACTCTTATATCGGCATTCCATAGTGATGTTATGACCTAATTCTGATTGGTCGATCATAAGGATTCTCGACGTCTGATTGGTTCGTCATAAGGATTTTGGCCTTGCTCATGGTCTTAGCCTATAACAAATTTTTACAACTAAACTTTAAAAAAAAGTAATTCCTATCCCCTTTTGACTCTTTCGATTCCTTATTACGGTATGGTAATTGGGCCAGAGAAATTCCTTCTCAATGAAAAAAATATATTTATCATGATAGGGGTGCCTGAGATACTTCTAACGATCAAATTGTTTTCTAGGCAATGGTGAATTGTTCGACGAATCAGAAATTAGCTCAAGGATTTATGGAGGAGACCTAGCAATACCTGGACAACTCAAATCCTCTGTTATCATTGAGGTTATAGCGTTCATAAACGATACGGTGACTGGTAGTTTAACACTGGTAAACAAATCTTGTACGGGTACAATAATAGGTCCGAAGTGGATTCTATCTTCTGCTCATTGTGTCCCTTGTCTTTACCTGTACAATCTGGTCCACACCGATGGAAGGTGAGTAAAAAGACGATTTAATTTAAATAAGTGTTTTTGGGCATAACACTGATCTTTTACGATATTGACAGCAGTTCTATGTCCAAAAATAACCTTTTTAAATAATTAATACACACATTTAACATTTATAACAACAGGGTATCTATCCTATTTTTAAATCTAAATTTCTTGGCTTCAAACAAAAAAACAAAAATAAGTATTTTAAGTATTCTTAAATTTTAAAAACATTTCCTTAAGTATCTTTTTTAACATCGCGATCTGTTCTATGACTTTATTTTATAAGTTATAATGAATTCATTTACTTATTTAACGTGTAGGCTTTCAGCTAAAAAACGTATTTACTAATGACGACAACCTTTAACTAAACAACTTCGTACATTGTACAATTAAACAATTAGCTAGACAATACACTCAAAATGTTAACCTAAAAAATGTTGTGGAGTGAAATAAATCAACAATCAAATATAAATCATTTTTAACTGGAATGTAAACAAGCAATAAAAAATTGTTTGGTGAAGAAAGAAGTAAAAAGAGAGAAATATATCAAAGAGGAACATACATTGCAAAAATAAGACAGGAAATAAATGTAATAGTAATACATTATTGTTTTAAAACCATTTTTAATCAGTTCTGTGACTGAGTGGGACGACTATAAACACGATTTTTAAGATTTTATCATCTCTGGTCGAAGTGGTTTCGGTTATTTCTTGATTGTTACTGTTAATTCCACAAGAGGAAGAGTTTTCTTATCTACGAATAAAGTCATGAAATACAGCTGATATAATAAGTAAACGAGGGTGTTGAAAACTAACCGAAGTCTATATTTTTAACACGGACTTTAAGCTATAGATTTGATTTGATTTGATTTTGTTTGTCTCAGATTAATGCACTTTGGCTATTCGAGACGAAGTGTGGTGATAGATGAGGATGAAGGATGGATAGAAAGGATGAGGGGAAACTCGGGACCGGCACGTAGCCTACTCCTTTCGAAAAGTACCAAGGGGACCAACGACTTTACGTCCCATCCGAAAGGACGGTGTTACCTTAACAGTCATAAAGGTTCCTACACTAACCCGGACTGCCGAGCAGACGTCGCGGAGAACGAAACCGTTACACTAGCTCTCGAACCCTCCATCTGCTCTAACCAGCGGTCACCCACTCTACCCCTGACCACGCCCGAAAGTTGCTTAACTTCGGTGTTCGAGTAGGAACCGGCTAAACAACCTCGGCTAAACTGCTGGCTTTATGCTATAGATGATTCTGCGTACTCATTGGGATCATTGCCCATAAAAGCATAAAAGACAACATGATTGGCGAAGTCTGTTGGGGACAATTCGTTATCTGGGGTGTCCCAGATAGTCTGGAACAGAGATGGGGTCTTGTTTGGGGAAGGCAAATGTTTTGCCTTGGGCTTAAATTGACTCTTTAGGGGACACTTTGATATTGAAGAGTCATCTCGCGGAGCATACGCGCAAGTATTGTGATTACAGGATAAGGAGGAAGTTCAAGTATTGTTTCTTCGATGTTAAAGATAAGGGTCCACACTTTAGGGGATGGACCAGAGTTAGATTGACGTTGATGTGTTGATGTGGTATTGGGAGGTTGGTTGTTCGTTCTCTCATGAGGCGAATGTTCGGAGACGTCCCTGACACATTACGTGACACATTGTCTGACGCTGGACACGGATGTCTCCGAAAGTTCACACAAGTAAGTGTTAAGAATATAGACCTCGGTAATTTTTTTCTTAATGTCAAAAAGCTCCTGAAAATCAATAAAGTAATAGTATGTGAAAGAATTTGTACTTGATCAATATGACTAGTTTTAATCAATCCCAACACATTTTGTCTGCATACACTTGCATATACCACAAAATGTTTTAATATTTGTTTGGTTTGCCCCATAAATATAAAAATAATCGTTTTGTTACAGGTACTCAAATTTGGGTGAATTGTCAAAAGCAAAAG
This sequence comes from Sweltsa coloradensis, assembly GCA_024449915.1. Taxonomy (NCBI): domain Eukaryota; kingdom Metazoa; phylum Arthropoda; class Insecta; order Plecoptera; family Chloroperlidae; genus Sweltsa; species Sweltsa coloradensis. The sequence goes on from JAMZAV010000999.1 coordinate 530,039, forward strand.
CTGGATGTGTAGATTCTAAGAACGAGAGTTGCCAAGATCTGGGCTTTGCAAAATACCATGTCCACAACAATGCTGTTATAACTTATGATAGTTGTGTATCTAAAGAGGGTAGAAAGATGGATGTGGACGTCGTTCTTATCGAGCTGAAGAATGAAATCGTTTTCGACGAGACTATTGGTTCAGTTGCTCTGATGACTGGAAGTATGCCCAAGAAAGTGGAGAATTGTATTCTGCAGGGGTTTGGTTTTCAGTCCCAAGATTCTACTACTGGTGAAGAAGAAATGGACTTTAAGCTTCACTTTGTTAATGTAACAGCTGGGAATGACGAGTTTTGTAGAGAACTCCTCCCAAATGACACAATTCAGAGTTACCTTGTGTGTGCCTACAACTACGAGAATGTAACTGGTGGAGTATGTTCGGGAGATTCGGGTTCCAGCGTGCTGTGTCCCGCTAGTGACGGCGAGTATGTCAGTGTGGCGGTGGCGAGAGACATCAAGAGCAGCTACTGTGGGGATACGATACAAGCTGATGTAAGCATATCCACGGGGCACATACAAGACTGGATCAATCAGATTACGGACAATGATACTAGCATTGTTTTTAAGCCGATGGTGGCCAACTCGGACTAATTCATTTAAGTCTTTCAGTCATGATCATGTACATGAAATTCTCAATTTAAATCCGGGTGAATGATAAACTTTTCAGTTTGACCACATTTTTGTTTGTGTGAATAAAAAAAAACATTTAAATAGGATGAATAGAACCATTATTAGAGAAAATTGAAAATACACATCCGCAAAAATTGCGAAAAATGTGAAAGTTTTGGTTTGTCCCGGAAATATAATATCATTGTAGTATTGCTGTTTTTTTAGATAAACAAAATATAAAATATACAAAAAATTCAGAAGCTTTATTTACAAATTCAAAAATTTGACCCAAATTCTGTAAAAATCAAGCTAAAAAATATTGAAGAATATCAAAATTCCCAGAAAAAATGAGAAAAATGAATTGTTTGCTGAAAATGACTTAAGACCAATTTAATTCGTGACTGAGATGGTTAAGTCTTTTGAAGATGGCTAAAAGGTAGACTAAATGAAAAATGTACTAATTGTGTGGAATCATGGACGGGACATAACCTCACAATTAGCAATAAGAGTATTACAATCATGTGGCACAGCATTACAAGTATAAAATTAAATTTTGAATAATTGTACACATTAATTCGTTTGTATTTGTTTGTTTTCATGAGTATTTACTCGTCATTAAAAAAATGTATTTAGGTTGGAGTACGTCAGACGGTACAAGTACGAGTTACATACGAGTTTCATACTGACGGTCGAAACAAATATGACACGAATATATTTAAAGAAATTTATTTTAAATTATGTAATAGGCGTGAAAAACAAAATATACTTACAAAGTTTGTAATTTTTTACTTGGTAAGCTGTGCCAAATAATTTTAATACAATGGAGCTTTGTGAGGTTTCCACAATGTCTGAAATTCAAATTTTCTGTTGTGTACAAATTAAGACAAATTTCTTAGATTCTTAAAAATGTAGGAAGTTAAAGCACAACGATTCAAAATGATATTGAATGTGTTCACATAAAAACTTCAAGAAAACTCCATTGTACATTAAAAAAGAAATGCAAATAAAGATAAATTGAAAGTATTCAATGATGTCATTCTAAATTCCTTCCCATATCCTCTCATAAGCATTTATCTATTCTTTACCACAGGTTAAACAATTGCTGGTTAATAATGATTACATGTCCGGGCGTTAGTCTCCATTCTCCAACCAAATCACCGTAGTTCAACATGTGGGCAGCAAGTTAAGTACTATTCATATTGAGAATAACTTACGTTTTGTTGTGGAGAAATGTTAAGATTTTAAACACTTTGAGGCGGTTTAGCCGCGGTCGCTAAACCGGTTCCCTCTCAAATAGATAGAGGCAATAGAATGTATAATATCTAGTGGTCCAAAGACTTGTTTTTGTACACATTGTAGGTGATCATTGTCAAGTACTATAGTGTTACTTGTTGTTGTTGTTGATTATATGCTTGTAAGAATCTTATATTAAAACCACTGCCTCCTAGATGTTCGTCGTGGCTACGAGGAGCCACGACGAACATCTAGGAGGCAGTGATTAAAACCTTTATTTGGAAGCCTTCCAGCAAACTTTTTCGACTTTTTCTTTCAAAAGGCACTACGTCACTATAGCCGTTCATGTAAAATATGAACGTTGTATTCCAACCCGTTTGGCTAGAGTCGCTGGCCAATTTAAACTGACGAATTAGTAAGTAGCCAGTAGTAGTAGCCCGTAGTAGTAGCTAACAGCCCCCAAATACAAAAATTTGTAAAAAAAAAAAAAAAAACGGCAGCCAAGCTCTTCTTCAAAAGTCTTCGGCTGTGAATGCTGTGAGATATAAAGTTGAGCCAAAGCATTTTATTCTTTCTCCCTAGTTTCGCATTGAAAAGAAGTAAGATCATTTCGCCTGTTGACGAGCGCCAAGCCAACCATTTTCGTGGTAAAAAAAGGAAAAAAAATTATACTCAAAATCATAAAAAAAAATATTACTTGGCCATTGAATTTGGTTCTTTACGAGAACTCCAAAAAGTCACTTCGATTCCCATTTCCAGTTAAAATGTGATTGTTTACATTTCTTTGATGATACATTATCGATTAAACACATCAAAAACCCTTTCTTCGCCTATCGTACATCTGTACTGTTATATCACATTTAATTCAATATTCACTTTATCGTTCTTCGTTCAACCTTCATAATTCCCCATCAAACGAAGTGTGCACACAAGGCGTCTCGCGTCTGCAATGCGCAAGTGCAACTGCGTAGCTAGAAGCCAGCCGGGTAATACGCACAATTCCCGAGTCTTCGTCTACAAAATAACACTGAAGCCATGTCTTCTGTCGAGACTCCTATCAGGCTAGACCAAGATGAAGACTTCGAGCCCATGGGTCTTATAATCAAGATTATGTATTGGTTGGGTGAGTGAGTGGGCCGATTGTGCCCGGTTATTATCACCGTCGTAGGAATTGTATATGTTATAAGGGGATAGGACTTAAGTGTTAAATAGTTTTTGTTTTAGTCATTAAAATTGTAATCTCAACTAAATTCTTACGACGACCAATCAAAAGGAGTAATTAACTTCATTTTGACAGGCCAATTAGACATTACTAACCAATGAAATCAAGATATCGGATTTCTTAAAACTAAAACAATTTCTTACGACGGTAGTGGGAACTAGGCCTTACTTGACATAATAATTTAAAGAAAATTTGAACACATTGATTGGATGATTGGATGATGGACACCATTGATATTGCAGGTTAATGAATTTAATTGTTAAGGTTTTTTTCAAGGTGTTTTCAAACCTAAATATTCTTAGAAAATGGCATGTCATTCAAAATTTTGCTGGCTTTGATGACACAGTATATGTCTTGTTCTGTAGTGAAATGGTTATTGACAACCTGGCAAGAGAGTCAGGGTGAAGTAGCCCATTTAAAGATGCTGTCTCACTCTTAACATGCTCTCGTATAATTATGTCCTGGTCATTTGGTTTATAACCGACTGCAATATACTTACAAATTTTAAGCATTTCAGTCTGTTAGAAATACTAAAATAAAACTTTTCGCACATGTTTGGTTATTGAAACGTTAACATATTCACATTTTTGTACACTTTTAAAATAATACGAAAAGATTTAGAAGATTGTAAAAATATCGAAAGTCCAACATTTTGGTCATTATGGCAGACTAATCGACGACATTTGGATATTTTGACTACAAGACCAAAATTTCCCAAAATGTCTAATTCTTAATCGGAACAAGGATTTATGGAAGGTTCTCATTTTACAGGTCCGTTCAAGAAATCGCTACCTGCATGGATGCGTATTTCATCATAATGTTTCTTGTCAACACAATGAATCTAGCGATTGCAGCGGCCATCCTATTAACTGTACGTAAACTTCAAATCACAGTTTCACCCACTTACAAAATTTGGCAAGTTAAGTGAGATCTGAGAAAGACTATTAAAAAAAAGTTGTTTTTAAACACCGATTTCCGAAAAAAGTTATTCTTTTTTGATGGTTTTTTTCTCTTTCTTTCTTTTTCTTTTTTCCTCTTCTTTTATTGTCTCCCCCCCCTTTTATATTTGGTTTATTATATTTGGTTTATTATATCCTTTTTAAATTTGTTACCAAAATATTGTGTTATTAATACATTGTTGATGTAATATTACTATTTCAAATATTTTCTTAACTGTAGTTCATTGTTGTGTCTGCATTTATGTGTAATTCGATTAAGTCAATTGTAGTGGCTAAAGAGGGTATATGGAGATAACCCTACAGTGGCTGACCTGTCCCGTTATGGGACAGGTAAGAATACATTAAAATAATAAATAGTTAATTTGTAAATCAGTTTTAACTATAGCCGTTAAATAAATAAATACAAAATAAATAAATGGAATGGCTTTTATGTATAGATGAAGATGCTGCTTTCTCACTATTTTGTAATCTGTATTTGATAATATGATCCATTATAATAGGACTGTTGTATTATTTTCAAAAAGCATTTGATACTATAGATCACTCAATAATTTTATCCAAGGATACAGCGTCAATGTTCTCATAAACAATTTTGGACAAAAATAGCTCTGTCGATAGAAAAAAAAGATATCCACTTGAATCAAAAGGTGTGTTTTAATCCTCAACAGATTAGTTATTTTTTGTTAAGTTTAGTAAGCACCATTATTCCAAAATATTAACACGTTATCTCTGTAAACTTAAAAAGTTAGTTTTCAGTGGCGATTAGCAAGATTGGCTTTCTTCCCTATCAAGACTTATTTCTTAGGGGTATTTACCCGCTAATCTTAAAAAATAAATCATTCAGGCCCACTAATTATGAATTTATAAAGAAACAGAAAAAATGTCAAACTTGGTAAATTTAGCAGGTAGATAGGCAAAATTCTCCCATAGGAAACAACATGGGGACGATCTTTAAGTCCCGTACCCTTAGAGGATTTTGAACCAAAAACATATTGGCCATTATTGACGTACTCTACAGCCTTTCTGTAAATCCTCTATATTTTGTTTTGTAATTGGGGCAAGTGGTTTGGTCAAAATATGATAATTACCAAGAAGAGGTGTGATTTTAGAATGCATATTTTTGCGTGTTTGAGTATATATTTGTGTACAGTTTCAAGACACGATCTTGTAAAAGGCCATTTTAGATTGGAACGATGCTTTTATATCTATGTGGAACAAAAAATATGCAGGTTAAAGCCGATTTACGAAATTTCCCAAAATGCTCATTTTTGCAATTTTCAGGATCAAAAAACTTTAAATTCATGTAAAATCATAGTAACATTACATAATTTTTTGACTTTGATTTGAGTGTGGTATTATGCTAAAGATTATGTGGTAAAAAATGTTTTGGGGGTAATAGACCTTTTCCTTGTTAGTGTTCATTTCACTAATGTATTTATTTCCTTTTCGAGTCTTGTTTACACATTCACGACTTGAGTCATATATAGTGTGGCTCGTTGGTCTTGTGGTTAGCGTATCTGCTTCCAATGCAGAAGGTCCAGGGTTCGATTCCCGCCAAAGTCAGAAGTTTTTAACTTCTGATTTGGACTTAAGTCCATCAGTTCTTGTCTTAGGAGTTTGTAAACGGTGACTTTGGAGCCGTCCTAGCAACGAAGCACATAATAAATTTCAGAGTTGTTCTGAATCGGCCTTGTTGATTCTGGCGTTGATTCGCGGGTGTTCGCACTGTCCATACCACTGGTTGCTATATTTCCTATTAAAAATATCGATCTTTGGTTGGTTATCGCTCACTCGTCGATTGCGTCGGGGCCTGCAGGGTTGGCTTGGTCGCTTTGATTTAAAGTCCCCCACCGAAAATCAGTTATATAACTGAGTGGGTAGACTCTAAATAAAATTTTTTATTTATTTATTATTATTATATTTTAAACACTTTGATTAATGAAATATGTCATTACTTACTTTGGATGATAAACGTACAAAACTTGGATTGGTTTTTCCATTACAGGAAAAGACATTGAGTTCTAGCGACGTGGCGACGTTGGGATTTGTTGCTGACACAGTGCTGGTGTATTTCATGATAAACTACTGGGGCAATAAGGTGACCCTCCAGGTAAATAAAGATCACAACATAATTCAATAAATCCCAGTAGGTTCATTCTCAGTATGTAATGCCTTGTCAAAATTATCTTCAGCTTTATTTAATTAACCCTCTCAGACCTTAGGTTTGTTCTTTTGTCCAGGGGGTAATTACAACTTTTACACTTTTTGCACCTGCCTCTTGAGGAGGTGTAAAAGGTGTAGCTATGGAAATTCGCGCCAATTTGAAAAGTAACCCCGTTATAATGTGAGATTGTTTTATAAATAGAAGATAAAACTGGTAATAATAAAATAATATAGAATAGAATTGTAGAAAATGCACAAAACTGTGTTATTGAGTGAGATATCTTCTGAAAGTGTTTGAATTGAATGACAGTTGGCAACATAACCTCGAAATTTGCTGTCAAATTACAACAAAATCGTTCTTTTGTCCACCCGTGAAATATTACACCTTTTAACCCCATTTCTAATTCTGCATTTTACACCTAGGTGTAATTACCACAATTTGAGGTGGACAAAAGAACAAACCTCTTGCGTCCTCAAACGGGAACATCTAGTTTTCAATTTAAATGCGGGTAGATAATAGGGTTTTTAAATTTAACCCTCTTTTTTGTGTGGGGGGGAGGGGTGTGTGTGTCAATAAAATAAATATTTCCCCCCCTTGCCAATGATACGAACGGTACCTTTTTGAGAGAAGGTTGAAAATAGCATCTGCAAAAAGCAGCTAAAAACAAGAAAATTCTGGTTTGTCACGGAAATTTGTTATAATATCTCTAGTATTGCTGGTATTTGAGATACACAAAATCCAAAGTATGCACACAAAAAAAAACAGAAAAAAATAGTTTTACGTACGCACTTAGAATTTATAATTTAACTCATGTAGCTTTTCAAAATCCAGAATTTCTTAAAAATCACGATAAACAGTATAAAAAATTTGCGAAACTCGAATTGTTTGCTTTATTACCTAATTTGCACGGAAAAAATAAATGACTGAAATGATTAAAGAGTGTGTAGTGTGTTGAAAGTAAAGTAGGCGGAGAAGGGAAGGAGGATTGAGTGCCCCTTTGCTATTAAGAGTATTAAATTTTATATGATTGGTTTACTGCCAGTATTGTTTATAGTTCATGTTATTTATTTTGTTAACCGGCTAGTTAGCGTCCCCATAATGATGAAGATTTTTTTAATTTAGTCTCTATTAATGCACTAAGGCTATTCGAGAATATGAGTGCTGGTGATAGATGACGTCAAAGTATTGCAATAAACCCATGCCTTATTCGGGATTCGAACCCACGTCCTCGTAGATCCATGCGCTTCGGACCAGCGCCCTAATAGCATGTGCCACCGCGGACGTCTGCCATTCTCCTAACTGGGACAGTATAGGAACCGTGTGATCGTAATTACTTGCACACTTGGCTGTGGAAAAATAATAAATAATAAATAAAATAAATTGTATTTAGAGTCTATCCACTCAGTTATATAACTGATTTTCAGTGGAGGACTTTAAATCAAAGCGACCAAGCCAACCCTGTAGGCCCCGACGCAATCGACGAGTGAGCGATAACCAACCAAAGATCAATATTTTTTTAATTAGGAAATATAGCAATCAGTGGTATGGACAGAGCGAACACCCGCGGATCAACGCCAGAATCAACAAGGCCGATTCAGAACAACTCTGAATTTACTATGTGCTTCGTTGCTATAGGACGGCTCCAAAGTCACCGTTTACAAACTCCTAAGACATGAACTGATGGACTTAAGTCCAAATCAGAAGTTAAAAAACTACTGACTATAGCGGGAATCGAACCCTGGACCTTCTGCACTGGAAGCAGATACGCTAACCACAAGACCAACGAGCCACACAAAGCTTGAACCACTGTGATCAGACTGGAGTCTCACAAGAAACCCTTGGTTAATGTTCATTACATGCATCTAAGTGCACGTTAGGGTGCCGCAGCCAAGCCGCGGTGCGGTAACTGCATAATTTGCACCATCAAATTATATTTTTGCCAAGCTTGTCAAGAATGTAGTTACGTGGCAGTGTATACGTTAATTAATTAAGAATGCGTAAATGTATAGAAGGGTACCCTTCTTTGAGATCTCATTGCTTTTGAGTGTGTAAGGTTTGGCTGTATTTTTACCAGTTTGTTATCTGATTCCAGAGCTTGGCAGTGGGCGAGGCTTGCTACATCTGCGACTGGACTGGAGCCTCGCCGAGGTTCAAGAAGGCACTGCTTATCATGATGGCCAGAGCCAACCTCCCAGTTGCGACAAAACTAACCGGACTCGACCCACTTTCCATCAAGAACTTTTCTGGGGTTAGCGTGGTACCAGTTTTAGATAGATTCTCTCTTCAATAGACCCTGGCAAGAAAACGTATGGTATCAAGCCAACATGCTTAAAATATTATTATCAGAGGCATGTATTTGGTGTGAAAATAAAAGCCAATTTTCGTTTTTATAATACCCAAAAGCGGTCAATTGGTGGTGAAAATTATTCAACATTTAGTTGAAAGCTCTATATCTCTTTCTAGTCTGGCGGCAGACCTGAAAAAGACCTCTAGAAACAGATTTTGCTAAACTTTTTGAGTAGAAGCAGCACACAGGTATCAAAATGTTCCTATGAACGGAATGTCATCTACCTTGTGTGCATCTTGGCATTTGTTGCGGGTGGCGGTGGATGGAGAATTCATACCTTATAGCCTGAATATATTTGTTGAGTTTGGCGGGTGAATACTTCTTTAAGAGTTTATTTCGATACCGATCTCTAGTGGGTACAGTTATTCGCTTGCTGACAGGGTTGGCTAGGTCTGCTGTAGATTAAAGTCCCCCACTAAAATTCTTTTTTATGACTGAGTAAGTGTGCTCAAGTTCGAATTTATTAAGTTATATCGTTTTCATTAAAAGTTTATTAGGAAGAGTATTATTGTTTATTTTATTTATTGAAATAATAATAACCTTTCCTAGTCAACTATTAAAAGGACATTACTCAAAGCATAAAGTTTCAAATATAGTTTCCGTCTTTACGTTATCAAATTGCACGTTGAGAAATCCTTTGTTAGACACTTGTGTGGGGACAAATGCATCGACATAGCCAATAATCAGTCTAGCACAGAATATTTACACGCAACGCACTTCCATATGAATACATAAGCAGTGTGAGACGAAACAGGTGTGATTTGTTAAACAATCGATGATTGTACGGCCTTCGAATGAAAAATATGAAATCCTAGCGTTGGTAAATCGTCAGCAATATTCACTGTGTGGATGACCGCAATACATAGGTGACGTACTTCGCAATGGACGACATTCTTCAGGATGCAGGTTCGCTAAGAACCAATGCAGAATTACGCTACATTCAAGTTTTAATACAGTTATTATTCTGGCAAGGTAAGATAACCCCTCCTATCTTGAGTTTTTCTAACGTATGTTATTTCTATAAAAAAATAAGTAATTTGTCACCTCTGCCTCTGATGTCTCTCTTTTGTTATGACCCACATTCCTCTTTTCCTAAACACTGATGATGACCTTTGTTACGCGTTACATCTGTAAACTTCTCATCCAAGTCTTGCTTACTCTGACCTACAACAATCTACTAAAAAAATATTATTCTTAATTAATCATTCATGGTTGACAATAAACATTGTATTCCCTTTTATTTTTCATTTCCACTTGGCTTTGTGGATGTATTGTAATTCATATTTATTTATGTGTAAATAATCTTTGCGTATTGTTTTTATTGTTGAAGTACAATTACTGTGTAACTTAAGGCTAATGTGTCGCCCTGTAAACGATATTTTAAAATCAACGGAAAATGACTGCAATCTTAGAAAAATGAAACTGGATCTTGAATATAATAGGAAAATATATTTTTGTGTTTTTTGGGGGGCTGGACGTAACGTCCCACTCAGCAATTATATGCAAATTTTGGGACAAAAGTGGAAACAATAGTGCCACGAATTTTTCATATTGTTTATATACATCATTGGCTCCTTATAAGGAAAAACGATTCTCTGAAATATCGTACAATGTACGATTTTCTTTGTCACACGGTACAAATAGTAGTTTTGTTGCCCCTAGTTCAGTGTGTCCACTTTTGGCCAAAAATATGCATTTATAATGGCTAATAGGAACGTTACGTTTCGCTAAAAAAAATAATAAAATATTTTCCTGTTTTATTTAAGACCTTCATTCATTTAGCTAAGGTTTTAAACATTTTCCTTTGACTCATAAAATATCGCTTAGAAGGCGATACCTATATGTAGGCTACTATGTGTGCATCAATAGACTGTAATTGGATGAGCGTAGCGAGCGAAGCGAGTGAAGCGAAGACTTCAATTTTACCGACCCCCCAAAAAATTTAGCTCGGGTGTTATTTTGTTTGTTTGTTTTTTTTTTTTTTTTTTTGTATTTCTGTCTGTTTGTTCGCTCTCTACCGGGCAAACGGCATATGCGATCTTGATGAAAATTTGACAGGACCTTCGAAATCTCTGAACTTAGACTTGCTACGTTTTTGGGTACAATCGAAGAAATATTTCTCATGAATATCGTACTTTTACGATTTTTTTCTGATTTTTTGTGCGATATTTTCGTGCCATTTGGGCCAATTCTGACCAAACGGGTGGGGCTACAACGTTCATATTATACATGGACATTAAGGTTATGGTAATGTAGTACCTTTTGAAAGAAAAAGTTGAAAAAATTAGCCAGAATCCATAGAAATATAGCTTTTAATATAAGTTTTTTACGATAAATAATACCAATTGTCAAGAAACATTAGAAGCTTGACAACAATCACCTACATGGCGTAGGCAACAAAACAAAGCACTTGTAAAAGTAAAGATATCCCACGCAAACTTAAAACTTTAAAAAGCTCATCCATCAACGCGACGGGACTTTAGCGTATTCCTAGTAAACTATTTTAGGACAATATCAGCTAAATTCTTCATCTTCAGATGGCAGGCCAGCTCATCATACCACATTACATAGTTATACTGTTCTTCATTTTTCTGCTGAATTAAGGCCTTCTTTCTGACCACGTAGATATTTTATATTTGTTGTTTAGTAAAATTCTCTATTATAAATGTTAGTTTAAAGTTGTACCGGTATTTATGGCAGAAAAACGTACCACCAAGTACCTTAACGTCACGATTAGCTTATTGCCAATCAGACAATGTAATGAGTAATCAAACAACAATCATTGCTAGTCAAATGCCCAGAAATATTGTCATCCTAAACGTGAGTTCAGATTCGATAATTATCCATTAAACCATTTAACTTATGATTTTAAAAATTATCACACGCGTTCCACTTTGTTTAAACGTTGAGATCTGTACAAGTTTAGATTTTAAAATAGATATTTATAAAACATTTGGATTAAATTGACAAAGTTCCTAAAAAAAATCCAGTGAATTACCGAAACAAAACTTTTTTGTTGAAATCGAACTGTTTTTTAAATTAATTTTTTATAAAAATTTCACGACAAAAGGCTTACTTACTTATCTAATCCTAAATAAAGCTCACTTCTCATTTAGAGAATTTCTTGGCTATCACTTTAAAATTTGATTTCTCATTTTCACACTTCTTTAAAAATTTTCTCTTTTTTCTTTCACTTGATTCACAAAATTACTAAAAATATAAAAAAATGATTAACGTTGACAAATTAAATCTTTGATATTATTTGTTATCTTATTGTAACATTTTTCTTCTATGCCACAGCCATATGTATACTTTGGATAGGTCCTTTTCGGCTTCGTGATAAATAAACAAACTCGCTTCCACTTTAGCCTTGGCGACTCATCCAGTGGCGTATCCAGGAATTCATATAGAGGGGGTTCAGCCAATTAATTTATAGATGTACTGAAGGCTAAGTGGGGGGTTAGGAGGCTTGCCGCACGGTAATAATGCCTCTTTCATGGTTATTTTGGTGAAAATTTGTGTGTTTTAAAGCATCATGACCAACTTTATATGGGCTAAAATCCTCTTTAGAATCTAGTACTTACGTCCCATTCGAGGTCATTTTTGTGAAAATCAATGTCTTTTAAAGGATCCCCAAGTTTTTATCTAGTGAAATCCTCTTCTCAATCTAAATTTTAAATAAAGTAAATGGCAAGATCTCAGATCGGATTTGGATCAATTTTCGATTTTTGGTCAGATGGTAATTTTGCCTTTAGTAATGAGATAAAACCGTTATTCTATCATGGATTTAGAATAGTAACTGGCGTTTCTATATTCTCCATTGAAACGTTAAAGTGCACTTTCACATTTTTTTAAGGGGGGCTGGTTGTCTTCTCCCCCATTGGAAACGCCACTGGACTCATCTAGCTGAATAATTCTTTCCACAGGTTATCTACCCGAGGACTCTGAACACGATCTCGACTATTACATGCAGGATTTCAACCCTCGACTCAAACAATTCATCATACGTCATCAGTTTGCTAGATGGATCGTATCGTCTCTTCGTAGAGGCCAACCCTGGGTTATGTTTGCTTTTCTGTTCGTGAACGCAACTGTGGTTTGCCCAGTAGCCATGTACCAGGGATGGAACGACATGGAAGCAGTCGTTGACAACGCCTACTTCATGATCATCTGTATATTCGTATTAAGCAGCATACTTGTTGAATTCCTTCAAAAACGTGAATGTAACATATTTGTTTATAAACTTACGAACTTCAGAAAAATTAATCGACTCGACAGTAACGAGCAGGAAGTCATGCTTAATAAAACTCACATTATTTGTGGACGGATCGTCAAATATTTGCATTTGGTTTTAGTTCCTAGTTTTTCTATTGGTTGGATTACTTACGTTGTTTTCGTATGTTTGCCAAACAGGGAGCCAATAATGAGGTAAGTTGTGTCAATAAATTTAAGTGTTAACAAAATGACACCCCTAACACAAGTTCTGTTTAGCAGCATTATGGCTTTTAATGTATAAAAAGTTATATTTTCGTAAATGGTATTTGGAGGGGTCAATTGCTTTTAGCGTTATTTGTTCGAAAATATTAATTTTTTACAATTTTTATGCCCTGCCATGTCACTTTAATGAAATACACAACTGTATACAAGAGAAGAGACGTAAGTAATTAATATATATTTTGGTATGATGAAAATTCGAGGTTGCAGTTCTCTCTTGTTACATGTTGTCACTCTCACTGCCGAACGTCAACGAAAATTTACTTAAAGGGGCTATAAATTCAAAAAATTATATTTTACCACATGATCTATAGCACAAAGCTACACTAAAATACAGTTTAAAAAATCATATCTTAACTGTAATTTAACACGAATTTTCCAATTTTTTGATCCAGAAATGTGCGAAAATTGGTGTTATGCGAAATTTCTTACATCGGTTTTAACCTGCTTCTTTTTTGGTCCACATAGATACTAAAGCATAATACCAATCTAAAATGCTCATTTTTTACATCGTGTCTTGAAACTGCGCCCAAATATACCCTCAAACACGCTAAAATATGCATTCCAAAATCACACCCCATCTTGGTAATCAATCAGCATATTTGACCGAACTACTTGCCCAAATTACAAAACAAAATATAGAGAATTTACATAAATGGCTGTAGAGTACGTCAATTATTGCCAATATTTTTTTGGATCAAAATCCTCCAAGGTCACGGGGCATAAAGATCGTCCCCATGTTATTTCTTATGGAAGATTTTTGCCAATGGGACCTAGCTCGAAAAGTGTCATGTTTGGCAATTTTTTGGGAGGTCATGGTGGCCCCAATAATTTTTCTGTTAATTGCTTAATTCATTCAGGCTAACTAGTTATGAATTTAGAAATGACAATAAAAAAAAATTTGGGTCCACCATGATCGCCCCCAAAAATGTGAAACTTGGTAATTTTCGAGCTAGGTTCCATCGGCAAAAATCTTTCTAATACATAACACGGGGACGATCTTTATGCCCCGTGACCTTGGAGGATTTTAATCCAATAAAATATTGCCCATAGCGTTTTATGTCAGTCCTCTATATAATTATTTTGTTTTGTAATTTGGGCAAGTGGTTCGGTCATAATATACTGATAAAACGAAGGGGTGTGATTTTGGAATGCATTTAGTTGCGTGTTTGAGTGCACAGTTTCATAACATGCAGATGTTATAAAGGGCCATTCTAGAATGATACGATGCTTAAGTATCTATGTGGAACAAAAAGAAGCAAGTGTAAGCCGATTCAAGAAGTTTTCCAAAACGCCAATTTTTGCAAATATCTGGAAAACAAAATTGAAAAATTCGTGTAAAATCACAAGATTTACATTTTTAAACAAGCATTTTAGTTATTATTTACGACAATTCAGAAATTAAAAAAGTCCGCTATAGACTATACGGTCAAAATAATTTTTGGATGAGCGAAGCGAAGACTTCAATTTCACCGACCCCCCAAAAAATTTAGCTCCGTTGTTTTTTTTTTTTGTTTGTTTGTTTGTTTTTTTTTGTTTTTTTTTCGTCTGTTTGTTCGCTCTCTACCGGGCAAACGGCATATGCGATCTTGATGAAAATTTGACACGACCTTCGTTTTCTCTGAACTTAGACTTGCCACGTTTTTGGGTACAATCGAAGAAATATTTCTCATGAATATCGTACTTTTACGATTTTTTTCGATTTTTAGTGCGATATTTTCGTGCCATTTGGGCCAATTCTGACCAAACGGGTGGGGCTACAATGTTCATATTTCACATGGACATTGAGGTAATGGTGATGTATTGCTTTCTGAAAGAAAAAGTTAAAAAGTTAGCCAGAATCGAGAGAAATAAAGCTTTTAATATACGTTTTTTGACTTTTTGTGCGATATTTTCGTGTCATTTGGGCCAATTCTGACCAAACGGGTGGGGCTACAACGTTCATATTATACATGGACATTAAGGTTATGGTTATGTAGTACCTTTTGAAAGAAAAAGTGGAAAAATTTAGCCAGAATCCATAGAAATAAAGCTTTTAATACAAGTTTTTTATGGTAAATAATACCAATTGACAAGAAACAAAAGAAACTTGACAACATTCACCTACAATGCGTAGGCAGCAAAACAACGCACTTGCAAAAGTAAAGATATCCCACGCAAACTAAAACCTTAAAAAAGCTCATCCATCAACGCGGCGGGACTTTAGCGTTTTCCTAGTTTAAGGTAATAGCCCCTTTAAAAGACTCAATGCTAACATTTGCTTTAGTGATACGCAAAATTGTTTGTGTTTGTGTGTGGCTCGTTAGTCTTGTGTAGTGGCTAGTTGGTCTTGTTGGAAGAGCGTAGTGAGCGAAGCGAGTGAAGCGAAGACTTCAATTTTACCGACCCCCAAAAAAATTTAGCTCGGGTGTTTTTATGTTTGTTTTTTTTGTTTGTATTTCTGTCTGTTTGTTCGCTCTCTACCGGGCAAACGTCATATGCGATCTTCATGAAAATTTGACAGGGCCTTCGAAATCTCTGAACTTAGACTTGCTACGTTTTTGGGTACAATCGAAGAAATATTTCTCATGAATATCGTACTTTTACGATTTTTTCCGATTTTTTGTGCGATATTTTCGTGCCATTTGGGCCAATTCTGACCAAACAAGTGGGGCTACAACGTTCATATTATACATGAAGAATAATTATTGATTGATTATATATTGCTTAACGTCTCATATTTATGCACTTTGTCTAATCGAGACGATGAGTGGTGATAGATGAGAATGAAGTATGAACAGAAGGGAGGAGGGGAAACCCGGTACCGGCACGTAGCCTACTCCTTTCGAAAAGTACCAAGGGGACCAACGGCTTAACGTCTCATCCGACAGGACGGTGTAACTTTGACAGTCATATAGGTTCCTCCACTAACCCGGACTGCCGAGCAGACGACAAGGAGAACGAAGCCGTTACACTAGCTTTCGAA
Organism: Sweltsa coloradensis; assembly: GCA_024449915.1. Taxonomy (NCBI): domain Eukaryota; kingdom Metazoa; phylum Arthropoda; class Insecta; order Plecoptera; family Chloroperlidae; genus Sweltsa; species Sweltsa coloradensis. The sequence continues at coordinate 546,070 of JAMZAV010000999.1, forward strand.
TCCTCCATCTGCTCTAACCAGCGGTATACGTGAGTTTCAGGGTAGAGCGGTCACCCACTCTACCCATGACCACGCCCGATTCTGCTTAACTTCGGTGTTCGAGTGGGAACCGGTTAAACGAGCTCGGCTAAACCGCTGGCTATGAAGAATAAGGTTATGGTGATGTAGTACATTTTGAAAGAAAAAGTTAAAAAAAATGTTAGCCAGAATCTACAGAAATAAAGCTTTTAATATAAGTTTTTTGATTTTTTGTGCGATATTTTCGTGCCATTTGGGCCAATTCTGACCAAACGGGTGGGGCAGCAACGTTCATATTATACATGGACATTAAGGTTATGGTAATGTAATACCTTTTGAAAGAAAAAGTTGAAAAAGTTAGCCAGAATCCATAGAAATATAGCTTTTAATATAAATTTTTTACGATAAATTATACCAATTGACAAGAAACAACAGAAGCTTGACAACAATCACCTACAATGCGTAGGCAACAAAACAAAGCACTTGTAAAAGTAAAGATATCCCACGCAAACTAAAAACTTTAAAAAGTTCATCCATCAACGCGACGGGACTTTAGCGTTTTCCTAGTGGTTAGCGTATCTGCTACCAATGCAAAGGGTCAAGGGTTCGATTCCCGCTCAAGTCAGAAGTTTTTTAACTTCTGATTTGGACTTCAGTCCATCAGTTCATGTCTTAAGAGTTTGTAAACGGTGACTTTGGAGCCGTCCTAGCAACAAAGCACATAATAAATTTCAGAGTTGTTCTGAATCGGCCTTGTTGATTCTGGCGTTGATTCGCGGGTGTTCGCACTGTCCATACCACTGATTGCTATATTTCCTATTAACTAGGAAAACGCATAAGTCCCGCCGCGTTGATGGATGAGCTTTTTTTAAGTTTTAGGTTTGCGTGGGATATCTTTACTTTTGCAAATGCTTTGTTTTGCTGCCTACGCATTGTAGGTGATTGTTGTCAAGTTTCTATTGTTTCTTGTCAATTTGTTATTATTTACCGTAAAAAATTTATATTAAAAGCTTTATTTCAATGGATTCTGGCTAACTTTACCATCTTTTTCTTTCAAAAGGTGATACATCACCATAACCTTAATGTCCATGTATAATATGAACGTTGTAGCCCCACCCGATTGGTCAGAATTGGCCCAAATAGCACGAAAATATCGCACAAAAAATAAAAAAACTTATATTAAATGCTTTATTTCTATTGATTCTGGCTAGCTTTTTCAACTTTTTCTTTCAAAAGGTACTACATCACCATAACCTTAATGTCCATTTTCAATATGAACGTTGAAGCCCCTCCCGTTTGGTCAGAATTGGCCCAAATGGCACGAAAATATCGCACAAAAAAACGAAAAAAATCGTCAATTCATGAGAAATATTTCTTCGATTGTACCCAAAAACAATACACCTCTAAGTTCAGAGATTTCGAAGGTCCTGTCAAATTTTCATCAAGATCGGATATGTCGTTTGCCCGGTAGAGAGCGAACAAACAGAAAAAAAAAAAAAAAAAAAAAAACACCCGAGCTAAATGTTTTGGGGGTCAGTGAAATTGAAGTCTTCGCTTCGCTCATCCAAAAATAACGATCTTTGGTTGGTTAACGCTCACTCGTCTATTGCGTCGGGGCCTGCAGGGTTGGCTTGGTCGCTTTGATCTAAAGTCCCCCACTGAAAATCAGTTATAAAACTGAGTGGGTAGACTCTAAATAAAAATTTGTTATTTGTTAAACTATTGCCTTGAGTACAAGTTTTTTTTGTTTACAAAGTTGTCTCTTGTTAAGTCGTTTCAGTTAGCTTGGTTAGAGGCTCTGCTTCCAATGCTGAAGGTACAGGATTCGATTCCCGCTTTAGGCAGAAGTTTTTTAACTTCTGGTGTGGACTCAAGTTCATTAGTTCTTGGCTAAGGAATGTGTAAATATTAATTTTGGAGCCGTCCTAGCAACGAGACACATAATTATTTCTTAGGTTCTTCCGAATTGACCATATTCATTCTGGCGCTGTCCGCGGGTGGAATCGTGTCCAGCTTGATTGATCGGTGTTTCCTATTTAAAAATGACGGTCTCTGGTTAGTCATTGTTCGCTCGTCGATGGTGTCGGCGCCAGAGGGTTGGCATGGTCTGTTAAAAAATGTAATGTCCCCCACTGAAAATTAGTTATGTCTTAGAGGGTAGACTCTTAATACGAATGTATTAATTATTTAACGTTTTAACCACTTGTCACTTGATTATTTTTTGTAGGGGTTGGTATCCATACGACAATGCCTCTTCTCCCGCCTACGAAATAACATTATTCGTCAACGCATTACAAATAATTCTCATATTTGTAGCTGCAAATACTTTATCATCAGCTATTATGTTCAGCTTTCTCTTATCAAAAGTTTATTTGAAAATAGCTTGCAATAAATTTGAAAATATTCGTGGTATTTCAATCAAAGAAATTGAAACAAGAAAACTATTGGAGTTAGAACAGCGATCTACGAACGTTCACTCTTCAGAACTTGAAGGCAATGAAGGCAGCTCAGCAACTATAGGAACAACAAACATGGATCCGGTCATCCATCATGGATTAGTTAATCAAGGTCAACCACTGGATTCGGAATCTGTTGTAGTCACCGAAGACGAAGTTGACACGGAAATGCGTGTACAACTGGGAAACTTCATCAAGTTCCATTATGACTCTGTAAGGTAAAGTACAACCATATCTCCCGTCTTGGCCCGGAGTAGAATTTGACCAATGGTATTCCCCCGTTGATAGTTAGCCAATCATCAGCAATAGCAAGTAGCGGAGTATTTTACTCCCCAGAACTAGAGGGGTGCTCTAGCAATCGTCGTCTGGGACTCACCTTTACCTTGACGACATCCCCGACGACAAAGACAAATTGGCGACAAAATAAAGTTTATTCTGCTTGCCTGTGGAGTGTGGCTAGAGTTTTTTTAAACAAGTTTGTACTCCCCACTTCCTACGCTTAAGTGCCTTATTTTTACATCACAATTTATCACCGTTAAACCCCTCAAAAACTCAAACAATCAAGTCGAGTTTTGTTTTAATTTGCATGGGAAAAACATTTCAGCTGTTATTTATATTATTTTTTCTTACTTTTCTACGGGTTGTTGGGTTTGTCCTTCGTAACGTTATTGTAGCTGAATTGTGCTCTGATCTTGGAAATAAATATTTTTTTTGTAGGATGCCCGCTGTAGGGTATACAGTAATACACATCAGATTTAACCGGTGCGACCCTCTTCAGGTGACTAATTAGGTATATTGCGGATAGGACAATTGTGAAGGGATGTCCAAGGGCTATTTAAGGGGACTCAATCCCTTGAATTCGCATTAACGACTGAGGAAAACCTCGGAAAAAACTTCAGTCAGGATTGCCGGTCTCGACGGGATTCGAATCCGGGACACTCCCGAATCAGAGTCGGATGCTTAGCGCTCGAGCCAACACTGTCGGTGATCTTGGAAAGTTACTACCACTGTAATAATTCTATGAAAATTTTACCACTGCGCATGCCTGTTAATTCATAGGTCCTACATCGTCATCAATCACCACTAATCGTCTCGAATAGCCTGAATGCATGATACTTTAAGCAACGAAAGTCATCAAAATTATCATTAGTAGTAGGAGTAGTAGTAGTAGTAGTAGTATTGTAGTAGTAGTAGTAGTAGGGGTATTGTATTTAGTAGTAGAAAGTAGTAGTATTAGTAGTGATAGTAAAGTAGTATTAGTAGTATATTACTACTAGTAGTATTAGTAGAAAGTTTTAGAAATTTAGTAGTATTTAGTATTATTAGTAGAAATTAGAAAGTGTATAGTTTTTAGTGTAGTGTTTTGTAGTATTAGTAGTAGTATGTAGTAGTAATTAGTAGAAAGTAAGTAGAAATAGTAGAAGTAGTTTATAGTAAGTATTACTATAGAAGTAGTACTATATAAAAGGGGGTAGTGTGTGTAGTAGTATTAGAGAAAGTAGAAGTAGTATTAGTAGTAGTATTTACTACTAGTAGTAGTAGTGTATTAGTATAGTAAGAGTAGTATAGTATTAGTAGTGTAGTAGTATTAGTAGTAGTAGTAGTATAGTAGTATTTTTTTTTTTTTTTTTGGAATTGTTTTTTAATTTGGAAAAAATAAAAATCCCAAAAATTTCAGACTCCGCAAAAAACAAATTTACGTAGTTTGGGTCTGCAGGGGTCCCCTTTAACAACAAAACATATATAAACAAAAATCTCGACTCCCATTTTGTCGTGATACAATAAATTCAGATAAAAAAAAATAAAAAAACTTAAAAACAAAAGATAAAAAATGGGATAAAATATAAGAAACATTATACAAACCAAAATAACCACCCCCCAAAGATTACATAACTTAAAAACAAAAACAAAGACAAATCATAGAAAATAATATTTTCTTTCCCCCCTTTTTATAATCCATTCTTTTTTTTTCCTTTTTCCCCTTTCATAGATTTTAAAGATTTTAAAATTGTCAGGTAAGGTATTTAAGAAATTTGGGAAACAAAAATTTTTTTTTCCCCTAAATCTCCATAAGGGGTTTGTATCGGGGTTCCCGGGTTTTTAAAAATCTATCTCTTTTTCTTTTTCCCTATGTATTTTTTCGTCACAGCTAAGAAACTTTGCCCAAAATAGTTATTCTTTTAGTATCATATTTTCATGTATTTTCTTTAAAAAAATTTAAAACCTTTACATTCCCCTTTTATGTCAAAACTTGTGGGGAAAACATGATCAAAAAATGTTTCTGATGTTAACAATATCTTGCACATTGAAACCGGGAATTGTGGGCCCCCCAAGGGCTAGTAACCATCCCTTTAATTTATAGACTCTAAAAAGGGGCGTGATAAAACAATTTTTAAAAACCCCCCCTTAAAACATTTTGGGTTTTTAATTTTTTAATACTATACAAAGCTGATCAAACCCGTTTTACAAAATTTCTCAATTGAAAATTTCCATTTGAAATTGTGATCTTTTTATGACCCCCTAAAATACGTAAATTCTGTTACTTTTTCTAGGTTTTTTTTTTCCCCACATACAAAAATCATTTATTGACATAATCCCCTTCAAATGTTTTGGGCATAAAAACGGGGCTTTTTTCATGAAACCTTTTTTCTATTTTCTGAGGGGCATAAGGGGGTGTGTAATTAGATCCTTTGGTTTTTTTTTAAAATTAATTGTTGACCTTTTATCGGGGCCCATCTAAAACAAATTTGAAAAATCCGCTGCAATAGCTTTTTAGCAATTTCTAGTTTTTTGGGTTAACTATCCCCCAGCCTGAAATCGTCACCCAAAACAAAAATGCAAGCAATTCTTTATTTCCCTTTTTAAAAATGTCATTCCAAAAAGAGGAAAAGGGAAAAGGGGCCCAAAGAATAGATCCCTGGGGAACTCCTGACGTGATTTAAACTTTTTTGTTTTAAAACATTTTTGGATTTTAACAGCCATGCATCTTTTTTAAAAAGAAAATCTTGAAACCGCCCTTTGATGGCCCCGATTTTTTCCCACTTATCTAAAGCATGCAAAAATGGGTTTGGGGAAACCCCAAAGGGTTTCGAAAGCTTTGCTAAATCTAAAAAAATTGTTAAAACTTTAAAAGGTTTTTGGGTTAAAAAAAACCCCCCCTTTACAATTTCTGCAAAAGTCCGTAAAGGGAAATTTTTCCCTGTATTTTTCCCCCTTTTTTTTTACCCTATTTTTTTTGAAATAAATTTTTTTAAAAATCATTTAGGTTTTTAATTAAAAAATTCTGCCAGGGTACCTTTTCCATTTTTTTCCCTCTATTGCGGAAAAATGGGAAATAGGTCATATTTAAAGAGAAATCTTTGTGATGGGCCATTTTTGTAAACAGGCCCTAACAATCGAGCGTTTTAAAAAGGGGAGGGGGACACAACCCCCGAAAAAGACAGGTTCAAGAAAAGGGGCCCAATTACAGGGGCTAATATTTCCCACCATAATTGCAAGTATTTATTAGTATATTAGTGGGTATAGTAGTAAATATTATTAGTGTAGTAGAAACTACTAGTAGTAGTCACTAGTAGTAAGTATAGTAGACAGTAGTAGTAGTATTAGTAAAATTAGAAAAGTAGTAGAAACTACTATTAGTATTTAACCTACTAGTGGGAGTATTTATTGGAGTATTTAGGTTTAGAATTTAAGTAGTAGTGAAAAGTATTAGTATAGTGGGGAGTAGTATAGAGAAAGGAAAGGTAGTAAGTGAAAGTGTAGAAGTAGTATTATTTAGTTATATACTATATTTATAAAGTACCTACTATATAGTACACTTTTTAAAAGTAGTCTAAAAGTAGTAGTTTTATTTTAAGTAGTAGTAGAAAGTAAAAGTAAAGAAAAGTAGAAGTAGTATTAGTAGTAGAGTAGTGGGTAGTATTTAGAAAGTTAGTAGAAATTATAGTAGTGGGTATTAAAAGTAGTAGTATTATAAGTAGTAAAGTAGTTAGTAGTATAGTAGTAGTTTTTAGTAGTAGTAATAGTAGTGGGAGTAGTAGAAATAGTAGTAGAGTAGTATTAGTATTTTTTTTTTTTTTTTTTTAGAAAATTTTTTATTGATAAAAATTTTTACAAATAAAAGAATTGAAAAACTCCACAAAGCTACGCATTAGCTTTTTTCTTTTTGGGGAAATTTTTTTTTAAAACATTTTTAAAATTTTTTGAAACCCTTGACCCCTTGGGTATTGAAACAAAAAAAAAAATTATTCAATTTCTCAACAAAGTATAAACCCCAAAAATCAATTTAGTAATTAAAATCTTCACATAAAAAATACACTTTAAAGGTTCTATTTTTTTTTTTCTAAAAAACCTTTTTCCTTATTTTTTTTTTTTTATTTCACACCTTTTTTTTTAGTTGCTTTAAAGTCTTCTGGAAATTTAAATTAAACAGGAGGGCCCAAAAAGTGGGTTTTTCTTTTTGTTCTCCGTACCTTTTAAAAAAAAATGTAAACTAGGTTCAAAAATCGTAACTTTTTTCTTTTTTTTATGGTAAATGAAAAAGTCATTTTTGGGTACTCTGATGATAAAGAAGAAAATTATGACCATAAAACAAAAAAATGCTTTTTGAAGCTGAAAAAAACTCACTATTTTTTTCCCCTCAAAAAAATTCCCCCCCAAAATTGACCTTTGAAAATTTTTCCCCCTTTTTTTTTATGTAAAAAAAAGCCGTGAAATGCCCCCATGAAAATATTCCGTATCGTATTAAGTTTCTCCCCAGGGGCATAATCCCCCCGAAACCCAAAAACCGCTAGTACTTACAAAAATGGTTTTTAAGGAAAACACTTTTACTGTAAAAGGTTTAAACCTTAATTTGCTGCTTAACAAATTAATATGTTTGTCCCTTTTAAAAATTTTCCCAAATAAATTATCACCCCTAGATATATGTTTCGAATGTTTTAAATCAAAACATTTTTGGGCACCCCCGGAAAGGGATTCTCACCCTTTCAAACCCTAACCCTTTTTTTTTGGAATTTTCTGTGTGGGCAGGCAAAATTTTGGGAAAAATTAATTTTTTAATTTTTTTAAAAAAAAACCAAAAGTGTAAGGTGAATGAATATGCATAAACCTTTTGTTTTTTTTATAATTGATAGTTAACCATTACGGGGGCCCCTTCTTAACTATTAAAAAAGCCCTTTTTGGGGCCTTTTGGGTTTTCCCAATTTAAAATACTCTTTTAAGAAACAATTACGTATCGTCAGCAAAAAAAAAAAATATAACAAATCTTTGACCAACTTTAACATTTTCAATTTACTAAACAAGAAAAATAAGGGACCTAAAATGGACCCTTGGGGGCCACCAGATGACTTTTTTTTAAATTTACAAAAATTTTAATTGATTTTTTTAACACCCCAAAACGTCTTTCTGAAAAAATTTTTTCTAAAAAATTCTAGTAGGGGGGCCCTCGTTTTAAAAATTTTTTCCCAAAAGAGCATTCAGCAGTCTACTAATGAAGTAAGGTGTCAAACGTTTTTTTGAAAAAGTCAAAAAAAATTTAAAACCCCCCCCATGCAAATTTTTTTTTAAAATGCATTTGAAAACTAGGTCGGAAAAATCAGCCAGGGAAAAACCCCCTGTGGGTTTTTTTTGGGTTTTTTTAAAACCATATTGACGTCTATCAAATTTTATTAAAGTTTTTTTCATTAGGAATAATTTGGGTCAGCTAGTACCTTTCCATAATTTTTTTTTAAATTTACGGCAATTTTCGCAAAACGGGCCCATAATTGTTAAAAGCCCAAATGTTTACCGTTCTTGTAAATTTGGCCTCAAAAACGGGTATTTTTTTAAAATTTCCGGGAAACATCTTGTATTTAAATATTTTTATTAACTAAAGGGGCAATAATTTGGCTTATTTGTCAGAAATTAATTTAATGTCCCTCAGTCTAACCTATCATGCCCCGGGCCTTTATTACTGTTTTTGTTGAGTATAATTCACTTATTTTTTTGGGGGACTTTTTAAAGTACTAGATTTTAAGGCAAATTAAACATCCAACAGTGGCTGTCCCCCTATTGCACATCGTGTTTTTTTAGCCCCCCACCTCATCCGAAAAAGGGAAATTTAAAAAAACCTCAACTATATTATTACGTCAAAGCTCTTCTTTCCCTATACTTTTTATATGACTTCGTCAGGAAACGTTTTTTTTTCCTTTCTTACCAATAGCACCTTAATTGTTTTTTTCCCTGACGTTTTTTCCCTTTAAAGCTATCTTTACACCTAGCAAATCGCAATTTAAAAAAATTAAAATTTTTTGCTTTTAAAACAAAGGGCTTTATTTATATATTTTCTCAGTTTTCTTATCCTATTTCGGATTCAATATTGGTTTTTTTGACGTTTTCCCCTTTTTTCGAAACCCCTTATTTTTTTTCTTTCATTAAATTTTTTTAAAACCATTTTTCCCAAAGGTTTTTCCCTTCCATAGCCTGGTTGCTTAGACAAAACCCTTCGGGGGTTTTTGATAGAAGGCGTGAATTTTTTGGGAACATTACTCAGAAAAAAGTGCTGATAATTTTTTCCAGGGGGTCCCCAAAAGATTTTTTTCCCCCCGTTTAGGGGGGAGCATTTGGGGGCAAAAGTTAGGGGTAAAAAATTATTTTTTAAATAGACTAGGGGTGAGCCCTTTTTTGAAGTAAAGGTGGTATTTAAACATTTTGTTTAAGTATGTATTCAATGTAATTATTTAAAACAAAAAAATGATTATTTTTTAAAAGGGGTGGGCCAAAATTTCTATTTTGAAAAAATGGTGGGGAAAATATACCTTTTTGTTACTCAGCTTTTTGGGGGTTAGTTTTTGAAGCGTGAACTTTGGGGTCATTTTCGGAAAAATGCAAAGAGTAAATTTGGGGAGGGGGTCCCCCCAAACCCAAAAATGTTTTTCCCTTCAGGGTGGGGCCCTGGTGCAAAGTTAACGGTAGAAAATTTTTTTTTTAATAGACTAGGGGGAGCCTTTTTAGAATTTAAAAAGGGGGTTGTTTTTTAAAAAAAATTTTTTTGTAAAAAATTTTCAATTTTTAAATTTTTTTAAAGCTAAAAAAAAAATTTTCTTTTTAACCCCGGGGGTCCAAAATTGGGTTAAAAATTTGCCCCCCAAATTCGAAATACGTTTTAAAAAGGGGGAGTAAGCATGCTTGTGAGATAAATAAACTGAAAGGAAAAAATTTAAAAAAGAAAACTGAAATTTTATACATAATCAAAAATCCGGTCCAAACCCCGGGGGCAATCAGGCCACGACATTTGAAAATTTTAATTAGTATTGTTTTGTCCTAATCGCCCAACAGAACCCCATAAAAATGTTTATGTTGATTTTTTTACCCCTTAAACTTTTTCCAGGTTTTAAAATATTTTACATAAAAACAGCAATTCTTTTATTCGGTTGTACAAAATGACTTTCGGGGGCTTGAAAATTTTTCCCAATTTAAATGTAATTTGAAACCACCCCCCAAAAAAAAAAGGGTTTTACCACTTTATTTTTTAATTTTAAACTTAAGTTGGTCCGGTAATTTTTTTTCACTTACTTTTAGAAATAAACTAGGAAAAAAGCTTAAATCACGCCGCGTTTGGAAAGGAGGGGTAAAATTTTTTTTTTAAAAAAAAAAAAAGCGAAAAAAGGCCCCTTTTTTTAATAGATAAATTTTTTGGGGGGTTTTCGCTCAAATTTCACAAAGAATATATAAATTCATAAATTAAAGTTCTGTGAAAAAAACATTCCCAATCGGTAAGGCATGTAAATTTTTTAATTTTGGCGAAGAAATGTTAAAAAATTTAAAAAAATCGTAAAAATTGGGGATTATTTATGAAAATGATTTTTTTGATTTTCGCTTAATTTCACACGAATATATTAATTTTATAAAATTAAGGGTTCTGGTTAAAAAAACATTACAATGGAAAAAAAGCATGTAGGGGTTTTCAAATCGAAAATGTTTTTTAAAAAATTAAAAAAATCGTAAATTGCGATTTTCAAAAAGAAAAAAATTTTTTTTAAAATTTCGCTCAAATTTTCCAAAAACGAATAATTTTAATTTTAAAAATTAAATTTCTTGAAAAAATCATTACCAAACTTATAAACATGTGTGGGTTTAAGTCGAAATTTTTTTTTAAAAAACGAAAAAAAAACGTAAAATTAAGATTTTCATGAGAAAAAATTTTTTTATCGTTTTTTTTTCCCCCCGGTTTCAAATTTCTTTGTTCGGGGATTTCCCTAGACCCCCCATAAAATTTCATCGCAATTGGGGTATTGGTTTTGCCCCCGGGTCGTGTTCACAGACCCACAAAAAAAACAAAAAAAAAAAAAAAAAAAATTCCCCGGGTTTTTTTCCCCCCTTTGTTTTATGAAAAGGGAAACTTCCTTCGCCCCCCTACGCTCGCTCGCCATCCAAAAATATTACCTGAAAGTAAAGGCGTTTTTTTCAAAGGGGGGTGGGAACAAAAACCAAAACATATGGTTTAAATAGAATTTCAAATTAGTCGTAGTTTTTCCCCTTTTCTTCCCAAAAAGCATTCCCCTTTTTTCTTGCCCCAATGCACAGCAAAGGGTGCCCCCCTCTTCGAAAACTTGCAAACGGTCCCAAATGGGAATCAATTTTCACTTCAGGAGATGACTTCGTCGGGAGGAGTTCATTTTCGTCCCCGACAAAGTCATCCACAGGGGGTTTTTCCCCCCCATCCAGCCCGTTTTTTCATCCCCCGCCCCAGGCCCGGGGGGATCACATGTATTTTTGGGGGTCGTGTGGGGTTCGGTTTTAACTTCCCCATGCAAAATAAAAAGTGATCCCCCCGTCCCGGGGCTGGATTAAAAAAAATTTAGGGTGGATCGTGGGGAAACCCCTTTTGATGACTTTTCTGACGCCATGAAATCCTGCGACCCAAGTCATCTCCTGCAAGTGCCGGAATGCTGCATCTTAGACCGTTGCAAGTTCCTGAAAGTGGGCCCTTGCTGTGCATTGTGCAAGTGCAAAGGGGGAAAGCTATTTTTTAAGCTAAAGGGCCCAAATGACTAAGTGTAAATCCACCCGAAACCGAAAGATTGTTGTATTGGGTTTCACCTCCCTTGCCCAACGCCGTACTTTCCGGGAATATTTTTATTTATTTTTTTCACGTAAGTGAAAAGCATAACCGTACCAACTTAAAATTAACTTCAAAAGAGTGGTCACAACTATGGTGGCTCAAATTTCGTTATTGGGAAAACTCCCGAAACCCCGAAAAATCATTTTTTTACCCAAACCCCGAAAATAGAATTGCTGGTTTTTTTGTACATATATTTAAAACCTGGACAAAAAAATTAGGGGGAAAAAGGGTTTAACATAACCCCTTCTTTTTTGGTCTGTTTCGGGCGATTTGACAACCCCCAAAACTAATTAAATTTCAAATGTGGGGGCCCTGATTGACCCTGGTGACCTTGACTTTTTTTTTTTTATTTTTTGTATAAAAAACTGTTCGTAAATTTTAAAATTTTTTTCCCGATGATTCCCTCCCCAAGCTATGCTTTCTAGCATTTTGAAAGTATTTTTTGAAATTTTTTGGCAAATGTAACAAATTTTGGACCCCCTGTTAAAAAAGATAATTTTTTTTAGCTTTAAACAATTAAATAGAATTAATTCTTACACAAAATGTTTAAATACCACACTTTTACTTGTATAAGGCTCACCCCTAGTCTATTAAAAAATAATTTCTACCGCTAATTTTGCACCATGGTCACCCCTGAACAAGAACAGTTTTCGGTGCGGACCACCTCGCAAATTATTTATTGCATATTTCCGAGTAATGATCCAAAATTCACGCTTCTATCACTCATCCCCGAAGCTGAGTCATCACAAGCTATACTTACCACCATTTTTTCGAAATAGCAATTTTGGACAACCCTGTTAAAAATAATACATTTTTTAGATTTAAATAATTACATTGAATACATACTTACACAAAATGTTTAAATACCACACTTTTACTTCTATAAGGCTCACCCCTAGTCTATTTAAAAATAATTTCTACCCTAACTTTGCACCATGGTCACCCCTAAACGGGGGGAAAAATCGATTAGGACCACCTGGCAAATTACTCAGCACGTTTTTCTGAGTAAATGATCCAAAATTCACGCCTCTATCACTAAACCCCGAACTAAAGCCTGTTTGGTAGCTAAGGAGCCGAGCTACTATGCTTCAAGTTATGACTAACTCTTATTTCCTCAGCGTCATCATAGACACGTTTAAAAAATATCACTTATCTTGTTATATAGCTCACATGGGTCATCGCAATTATTTAATATACCCCAATCAACATTCTTTAAAGCGTTTGTCACCTTTCTATCATTTAGGACTTTTGACTCAATTTTAGCATTTTCCAATGCATGATTACGTAATGAATTTTGTTCAAATCCTAGCATTATTATATAGTGGTCTGATATTTTGTTTGCAAATTGCCGAAGTGACCTCTAAAGTTTGATCTTGCCAATCGCACATAGCTATGATCGATGCATGTTGCTGTAAACAATTGAAGCCTGCTCTCAACCCTTGTTTCACCGTATGTGCAACGCCTCATTCCATATTTTGACATTATTGTCTCATATTGTTCCACATACGCATTTGTATCCAGCAAATTTAAATTAATATCACCTAGGTAGATACTTGCACGTTATCCCCAACATCATGAAACAAAAGTCAATCTCTGTTAATAGCTCGGCTCCTTAGAATACCAACAGGCTTTAGTGGGGGTTTAGTGATAGAGGCGTGAATTTTGGATCTTTTACTCAGAAAAACGTGCTGAGTAATTTGCCAGGTGTTCCTAATCGATTTTTCCCCCCGTTTAGGGGTGACCATGGTGCAAAGTTAGGGGTAGAATTATTTTTAAATAGACTAGGGGTGAGCCTTATAGAAGTAAAAGTGTGGTATTTAAACTTTTTTGTGTTAGTATGTATTCAATGTAATTATTTAAATCTAAAAAATGTATTATTTTTAACAGGGGTGTCCAAAATTGCTATTTCGAAAAAATGGTGGTAAGTATAGCTTGTGATGACTCAGCTTTCGCGGGATGAGTGATAGAAGCGTGAGATTTGGATCATTTATCGGAAATATGCAATAAATAATTTGCGAGGTGGTCCGCACCGAAAACTGTTCTGTTCAGGGGGGACCATGGTGCAAAATTAGCGGTAGTGATTATTTTTTAATAGACTAGGGGTGAGCCTTATAGAAGTAAAAGTGTAATATTTAAACATTTTGTGTAAGAATTAATTCAATTTAATTGTTTAAAGCTAAAAAAAATTATCAATTTTAACAGGGGTGTCCGAAATTGTTACATTTGCCCGAAATTCGAAAATACGTTCAAAATGCTAGAAAGCATAGCTTGTGATGACTCATCTGTAAAGAATTTAAATACTGAACATGAATTTTATACATAATCAAAAGTCAAGGTCACCAGGGTCAATCAGGGCCACGACATTTGAAATTTAATTAGTATTGTGTTGTCTAATCGCCACGAACAGACCACAAAGAAGTGTTTATGTTGATACTTTTTACCATAATCGTTTGTCCAGGATAATATATGAAACATAAAAACAGCAATTCTATATTCAGGGTTGTAAAAAACGACTTTCTGGGTCTTGAGTTTTCCAATATACTGTAACTTGAGCCACCATAGGTTGTGACCACTCATTTTGAAGTTAATCTTAAGTTGGTCACGGTTATGCTTTACACTTACGTGTAGAAATAAATAATAATATTACCTAAAAGTACGGCGTTGGGCAAGGGAGGTGTAACAATACACACAATCATACGGTTTCAGTGGATATTACACTTAGTCAGTAGATTACCTTAGCTTACAAATAGCTTTCCCCCTTTGCACTTGCACAATGCACAGCAAGGCTGCCCACTCTTCAGACACTTGCAACGGTCTAAGATGCAGTCATTCCGGGCACTTGCAGGAGATGACTTCGTCGCAGGAGTTCATGGCGTCAGACAAAGTCATCCACAGAGGTTCCCACGATCCAGCTGAATTTTTTATCCAGCCCCAGACTGAGGGATCACATTTAGTTTGCATGGGGAAGTTGGACGACCCACAACGAGCCCAAACTACATGTGATCCCTCAGCCTGGGGCTGGATGAAAAATTCAGCTGGATCGTGGGAACCTCTGTGGATGACTTTGCCTGACGCCATGAACTCCTGCGACGAAGTCATCTCCTGCAAGTGCAAGAATGACTGCATCTTAGACCGTTGCAAGTGTCTGAAGAGTGGGCAGCCTTGCTGTGCATTGTGCAAGTGCAAAGGGGAATGCTAGTTGTAAGCTAAGGGAAACTACTGACTAAGTGTACTAGCTACTAAAACCATATGATTGTGTGTATTGTTTTACACCTCCCTTGCCCAACGCCGTACTTTCAGGTAATATTATTGGATGAGCGTAGCGAGCGTAGCGAGCGAAGCGAAGATTCCATTTCACTACACTAAAAGAAAAAAATCCGGAAAAGTTTTTTTTTTCTTTTTTTTGTATTTTTGTGTGTCTGTGAACACGATCCGGCTAAACCAATACTCCAATTGCGATGAAATTTTATGGAGGTCTATGAAATCTCTGAACAAAGAACTGCACGGAGGGAAAAATCGATCAAAAAATATTTCTCATGAAAATCGCAATTTTACGATTTTTTTCGATTTTTAAAAAAAAATTTCGACTTATAACATCTACATGCTTTATCCGATTGTAATGATTTTTTCACAGAACCTTAATTTTATGAATTTATATATTCGTGTGAAATTTGAGCGTAATCAAAAAATTATCTATTAAAAAAATCGCCATTTTTCGCTTTTTTCGTTTAAAAAAAATTACGCTCATCCATCAACGCGGCGTGACTTAAGCGTTTTCCTAGTTTATTTCTACACGTAAGTGAAAAAAATTACCGTGACCAACTTAAGATTAACTTCAAAATGAGTGGTCACAACCTATGGTGGCTCAAATTACAGTAAATTGGAAAATTCAAGACCCAGAAAGTCATTTTGTACAACCCTGAATATAGAATTGCTGTTTTTATGTACATATATTATCCTGGACAAACGATTAAGGTAAAAAGTATCAACATAAACACTTTTATGTGGTCTGTTCGTGGCGATTAGACAACACAATACTAATTAAATTTCAAATGTCGTGGCCCTGATTGACCCTGGTGACCTTGACTTTTGATTATGTATGAAATTCATGTTCAGTATTTAAATTCCTTTCAGATGAGTCATCTCACAAGCTATGCTTACTAGCATTTTGAACGTATTTTCGAATTTCGGGCAAAAGTAACAATTTTGGACACCCCTGTTAAAAATGATAATTTTTTTTAGCTTTAAACAATTAATTGAATTAATTTTTACACAAAATGTTTAAATACCACACTTGTACTTCTATAAGGCTCACCCCCAGTCTATTAAAAAATAATTTCTACCGCTAACTTTGCACCATGGTCACCCCTGAACGGGAACAGTTTTCGGTGCGGACCACCACGCAAATTACTCATTGCTATTTCCGAGTAAATGATCCAAAGTTCACGCTTCTATCACTCATCCCCGAAAAACTGAGTCATCACAAGCTATACTTACCACCATTTTTTCGAAATAGCAATTTTGGACACCCCTGTTAAAAATAATACATTTTTTAGATTTAAATAATTACATTGAATACATACTTACACAAAATGTTTAAATACCACACTTTTACTTCTATAAGGCTCACCCCTAGTCTATTTAAAAATAATTTCTACCCCTAACTTTGCACCATGGTCACCCCTAAACGGGGGGAAAAATCGATTAGGACCACCTGGCAAATTACTCAGCACGTTTTTCTGAGCTAATGATCCAAAATTCACGCCTCTATCACTAAACCCCGAATGGTTTGTCTAAGCAACCAGGCTATAAAAAGTCATTTATGTTATTGCTAGGCGGTCTGTATATTGCAAATAAATAAGTTTTTATTCCATCTATTGTAAAAGTGCCTTCCAAGCCTTCAAACGAATTAAAATGAGTTCTCACATTTATAAATTGTAGCCCATCTTTAACGTATACAATGACTCCTCCACCTCGTACATTGTCGCGCAGAGCATGAAACACACTATATCCGTCAATAGAGTACAAATGTACCTCATGTTGATTAATATTCACTTCACTTAAGATAATGACGTCTACTACATCAATTACGGTGCCATATATTCAGTGAATTCCACAAATGTTTTCTGAAAGACCGGATGTTAAAATTAACACAAACAAATTTATTTTGAAACGCATTTACCGCGTTATCATCAACAATGTTGAACTTACGTTCCTCTACGTAAGACAAGTTGTTCTCGAACTCGTCAGCCATTGCGGGAGTTTAAACGTCAACAACAAAATACTCACATAGATAAGCGATGCTAGACCAACGAGACCAGTTTATCTAGATCACACACGGCAGCAATACGAATGACTTGGCTGTTCTCGTCTTTCCTAACCATAACTTTACCAAACTTAAACCACACGTACTTGTAACCCTTTTTCTTGGCGACGGATTTGGCTTGCCATAGTAAATTTTTGTAGTATGTAGTTAGGTTCTCGTTGATAAAGATTCTTTCCTTGTTGCCTTTTGCCATTAGGTCGCTGTTTGTAATTTTAACTTTATTTTTATTCGAAATAATTCATTTCTTTTCTTACGTGACATAAACTGTACAATTATAGGTGGTATTTTACCATCCCTAGCTGGAAGGCGATGGACGGCGTCGATGTCCTCTTCCTGAAGACTTATGCCGAGTTTGCTACCGACGTCAGCAACAATGCTTTCAAGGCACTCATCTTCCCGACGTTCCACCTCAGCTATCTCTATATTGCAGTTTCTCCCGTACTGTTCAAGATGATTCAGCCGCGCAGTTAGATTCTCTATTGTTTCATCTCTTTCCTTGACTTTTCCAACTAAACTAGTAATAGTTTTCTTCATCCCGGCTACTGCTGCATTGGTTTCTTCAAATTTCAACAACATCTCGTCGTAGCGCTCGGACAGAAATTGTTGACTTTTCTCAATGTCTCTCTTAAGCTCCGCAAAGTGTTTTTCGAATGCATCCAGGTCAACATTTTTCTTAATTCCACCATCTTTCCCCTTGCAAGTTTCACAACGCCAACCCGATTTTCTGGTTTTCGACATAGAACGGTAAGTATCTGCACTTATTGACGCGCAATCAAAATGCATCTTACCATCGCACCCCATACATTCAGCATATGTCCCATCCTTGGGTAACAAATCACTACACAGTGCACACGCCACCATTTCACTTCGCGTAGATAACACACAGATACGCGCAAATAACAACGATAGCGAGAGCTCACTAGAATCAACCGTCCTCGACGAGAGTCAAGACCCGTAGTAGTAGTAGTAGGAGTAGTAGTAGAAGTAGCAGTAGTAGTATTAGTAGTAGTAGTAGTAGTAGTAGTAGTTAGTAGTAGTAGTAGTAGTAGTAGTAGTAGTAGTAGTAGTAGTATTAGTAGTAGTAGTACTACTAGTAGTAGTACTACTAGTAGTAGTACTACTAGTAGTAGTACTACTAGTAGTAGTACTACTAGTAGTAGTACTACTAGTTGTAGTAGTAGTAGTAGTTTTTTTTTTTTTTTTTTTTAAGTTGCCTTTATTGAACAATTTATTTACAGATACAATCGATTGTCCTGCGAAGCTACAAAACAGCTTATCTGCAGGTTCAAATCTTTTTATACATGTGTACATAGTAATACAATAAATCAATCCCTTGGAATCCAGTTCCTATGTCAATACAGATGATATTTCCATGACAGTTATGCATTCTTGACAAACAAAATTAAATTAAATTGATTATTTCTTTTTAATACGGCAACATTGAATTTAAATATTCCCTAGAATGAAATTGAGATACAACAAAATTCAATAAAACAAACAAAAAATAAATAAATAAAATAATAATACTAATTGTAATAAATAAGTAACACACCCTAAACAAACAACACCCAGTAGTAGTAGTAGTAGTAGTAGTAGTAGTAGTAGTAGTAGTAGTAGTAGTAGTAGTAGTAGTAGTAGTAGTAGTAGAGTAGAAGTAGTATTAGTAGTAGTAGTAGTACTACTCTACTAGTAGTAGTACTACTAGTAGTAGTACTACTAGTAGAGTAGTAGTAGTAGTAGTAGTAGTAGTAGTAGTAGTAGTAGTAGTAGAAGTAGTAGTAGTAGTTTTTTTTTTGAATTGTTCTTTATTTGGAAAAAATACAAAATACAGCAATTTCAGACTCCGCAAAACTACTTACGTAGCTTGTCTGCAGAGTCTCTTTAACAACAAAACATATATAAACAATATCTCTGACTCTCATTTTGTCGTGATACAATAAATTCAGATAACAAAAAATGAAAAACATTCTAAAACTAAAGAGTAACACAATAGTATACAATATAAGAAACATTATACTACCATATAAACCACCCCACCAAAGATTACATAACTCAAAAACAAAAACAAAGACAAATCATAGACAATAATATTCATTCCCTTTTATTATCCATTCTTTTATTTTCCTCTTCACCTCATTCATAGATTTTAATGATTTTAAATTGTCAGGTAAGGTATTTAAGAATTTAGGTACAATAATTTTTCTTTCCTGATCTCCATAAGTGTTGTATCTGGTTGCCGGTATTAAAAATCTATCTCTATTTCTTGTATCGTATGTATGTTGCGTCACAGCTAAGTAATCTTTGTCAAAATAGTTATTCGTTAGTATCATATATTCATGTAGTTCATTTACAAACATTAAACCTACATTACCATTTATGTCATACTTGTGAGGATACATGATCTTAAAATACGTTTCTGAATGTTAACAATATCTTGCACATATGTACCGGATGTAGCACCCCATGCTAGTAAGCCATACCTAATTATAGACTCTACAAGAGCGTGATAGACAACTTTTAAAACACCCCCTTGACATATTGCTTTAGAGTTTTAATACTATACAAAGCTGATCTAAGCCGATTACATAATTTCTCAATATGAAAATATGAAAAATATGAAAAGTAGTAGTAGTAGTAGTAGTAGTAGTAGTAGTAGTAGTAGTAGTAGTAGTAGTAGTAGTTTTTTTTTGAATTGTTCTTTATTTGGAAAAAATACAAAATACAACAATTTCAGACTCCGCAAAACTACTTACGTAGCTTGTCTGCAGAGTCTCTTTAACAACAAAACATATACAAACAATATCTCTGACTCTCATTTTGTCGTGATACAATAAATTAAGATAACAAAAAATGAAAAACATTCTAAAACTAAAGAGTAACACAATAGTATACAATATAAGAAACATTATACTACCATATAACCACCCCACCAAAGATTACATAACTTCAAAAACAAAACAAAGACAAATCATAGACGATAATATTCATTCCCTTTTTATAATCCATTCTTTTATTTTCCTCTTCACCTCATTCATAGATTTTAATGATTTTAAATTGTCAGGTAAGGTATTTAAGTATTTAGGTACAATAATTTTTCTTTCCTGATCTCCATAAGTGTTGTATCTGGTTGCCGGTATTAAAAATCTATCTCTATTTCTTGTATCATATGTATGTTGCGTCACAGCTAAGTAATCTTTGTCAAAATAGTTATTCGTTAGTATCATATATTCATGTAGTTCATTTACAAACATTAAACCTACATTACCATTTATGTCATACTTGTGAGGATACATGATCTTAAAAATACGTTTCTGAATGTTCACAATATCTTGCACCTATGTACCGGATGTAGCACCCCATGCTAGTAAGCCATACCTAATTATAGACTCTACAAGAGCGTGATAGACAACTTTTAAAACACCCCCCTTGACATATTGCTTTAGAGTTTTTAATACTATACAAAGCTGATCTAAGCCGATTACATAATTTCTCAATATGAAAACTCCATTTGAAATTGTGATCTATTATGACACCTAAATACGTAAATTCTGTTACGTTTTCTAGGTATCTTTTACACATACAATTATCATTTATTGACATTAATCCCCTTCTATGATTTGCATGCAAACAGGCGTTTTCATGAAACACAATTTCTATTTTCTGATGGGACATAAAGGGAGTGTGTATATAGATCACTTTGGTTTTTCTTAAAATTAATTGTTAGACCATTATCGTGAGCCCATCTCAACAAATTTATAAAATCACGCTGCAATAGCTTTTTTAGCAATTTCTAGATTTTTGTGAACTATCACCAGCGCTGTATCGTCAGCGTACAAAAAATGCAAAGCAATTCTTTACTTCCTTTAACATGTCATTCACATAAATGAGGTAAAGCAAAGGGCCCAGAATAGATCCCTGTGGAACTCCTGACGTGATTTCAACATTTTTGCTTAGAACATTATTGACTTTAACAGCCATGCATCTGTTTGAAAGATAGTAGTAGTAGTAGTAGTAGTAGTAGTAGTAGTAGTAGTAGTTGGTTTTATTTCCAATACAAATCATGTTTCATATTTTGTTGTTATAAATTGTGTTTCAGCTTTGCCAATGAAATTGGAAGACTGCTCCGACATTATTTCTTGAATCTAAACACAATTAACTTTGTTGTGTATGGATGCACACTATTGGTGTTTACAAATGTGAGTAGATTGTTTTTTGTAAAAAGTTTGGAAAAATATTAATACAAATTGAATTATTTACTTGTACTTATTTAAAGTCATGCACATTCCATAATGATGATAATTAAACATTCCGAACGTAGTGTAAGAAAATCGATCGCACACAAATTATATTTAAACTACATACATACATAAACCAGATTCAAGTCAATTTTGTATAATAATGTTACATTTGTATATTTATATCATGTGTAATGGTAAACTGCACTGTGGGACGTATGTCTTGTTACAGTGGGAACACAGAATAAATAAAATAAATCATTTTTTAATTTTAACATTTAATAATAATTTTTTTCTTTTCAAAGGTGACCTTAATAATTACATGTTAAAGTTTTAGGCTAGTCACCATAGACGTAAAAGTCGCGTGAGGTCGCAAAAAATTGCACAGTTCTGATTTTTTGGAATGTTGTTAATATAGATACCAATAGTGTAAAACCAAGTTTCCAGATTCGAAAGACCTGAGCTAACTGCGAAATGCTAAAAAACTTCCTTTTTTCGGACTGTTTTCAGGTATTGGCTTATAACTTCAAAAAGGTGCATCCTACGGAAAACGTTGCCCTGTCCACTTTTGAAGCGGATACAATTTTCTACAATTTGAACACAACCGCAGCTCCGTAGGAGTAATAGGTTTTGAAATACAGCACTTAAACAATTGGCTATTTTTTTCAAAAAATTCAAAAGTGTAGTTTTCGTTGTTTTCCGAGCAGAATATCGGCTAAAATACGCATCCAACGAGAAAAGTCATGGGAGACTGTGTTGTAAAGCAGTTATTTAGCTTTAATTTAAGCACATGATGAATCCTGTAGGACGAATAGTTCCCTTGTTATCAAGACAAAACAAAAAATGAAGGAAATCGGAATTTTCAAGAAATAGAGCCGGATAAATTGCACGACTTTTGTAAATGATAAGAAAAAGACATAACTCAGTAGAAAATGGTTTATATCATGCAAAGTGAAATTGAGTACATTTAATAGTAAGGTATAAATTAAATTAATTAATTAAATTTTAACCTTGGCCGTGAAATGTTGAACGTGAAGTGATGGCGGGACCTTAGCTGACTCCTGCGAAAGAAATACACAACACAATGTAAATTAGTATTTATTACATGCGTAATCAATTTTATAATAAATTAAAACGAAGGGGTAGGTATGTAATATTAGGGTTACCTTTACTCACTTATCGATACAGTCGTGTTCTTTTGGAAGGCCAAGGTTCATCAGACGGCTCTTCTTGGGGCTCCGGAGACTGCTTTACAACACAATCTCCCATGACTTTCCTCGTAGGATGAGTAGTTTAGTCGATATTCTGCTCGGAAGACGGCTAAAACTACAATTTCGAATTTTGTAGTAAAAATTGCCAATTTTTGAAGTGCTGTATTTCGGGAACTATTGGACCTACTTAAATTGTAGCAAATTGTATCTGCGTTAAAAGTATACTGGGCAACGTTTTCCGTAGGATGAACATTTTCGATTTTAAAAAGCCAAAAACTGAAGAAAGTCCAAAAAAATAAGGTTTTTCGAGCACCGCGCCGTTAGCACAGGTCTTTTGAAGCTGCAAACTTGGTTTTACACATCCCAAAGAATCAGAACTGTGCAATTTTTTGCGACCTACGATGTTTGAAATTTCAGGTGGAAACCATTTCAATGAAGACAGTCATGCAATTGTGCATTTCTTTTGAAATCGTGGGTGTGTTCCTGGCGGTTAGCTTAATTGCTACTCTCTTTGCTGACCAGGTAACGTTAAATTGTTAATACTTTATTGTGAAATATGCAAAAGAACTCAAAATACTTCGAATCAATCAAATTTCCGAAAATACGGATCTAAAAAAATTATTTAAATGATGATATTTAAGCAGTTCTTTTCTGCCTAACGACAAATCGGACCAATATCATAGAGCATTTTTTTTAAATTTATCATTGATTCTTTGATAACGCCATTCATCAAGACAATTGGTGGTGTTATCACTAGCAAGGAGATTTTTCTTGAGAGCTGTAACATTATTATGTGATCTACGATGGCCGAATGCATTGTTGACATTGTTATGTCAGCTATCTATCTATTTACGTGTTGTATTGTTGTCTCGGAGCAAAGCAGTGGGCGAGGCTTTGTACGCATCTGATTGGCTAGGGGCCTCGACGAGCTTCAAGCGTTATACAGTGCTGCTATCTATTGACACGTGTTGTATTATTGTCTCAGAGCGCAGCAGTGGGCGAGGCTTTGTACGCATCTGATTGGCTCGGTCGGTATATCAACTTGGAAAAACTTTTAATATGTTAAAGGTGTTGATGTTTTAGAACGTTGGTTAAAAGGGAAAAAATCCCAAAAAATTCTGCTGCGCTCGGCAGCGATTTTAGTGGTTTTCCGGCCGAACGTGGAATGACGTCATTGTACGCCCGGCTCGCTGGCTGACTTGAGCTTCGTATGCACGCTCGGTCCCCCGCCCCGCATAAAGAGATAACATTGCAGTATAGTATCATCATTCAATAGTGCGGTGAAAGAATGTGCATCAGCTGAAGTAAAAGTGTAATAATATCGATGCTATATTATAATGGTGTATGTTAGTCTAAATAAAAATGGTGATCAAGTGCAGGTGAATATAAAAATAATAATAGAAAATAAATTACACAAACAGCTTATCATTTCATCGGTTTCCAAACTGTGATAAGTTATCATAAGCATACCAGCAACTATTGTCATACTTGTCTTTATTTTTCATAAAAAATATTTATTTTATATTTTTCCGTGCACATTTTGTCCTAATATTGTGAGCAAATGCATGTATATGCAATAACCATCATATGTAGAATCATTCAAAATCAATGATAATAAACAGTCATTCTTTATAGAAGAGCGTTGTGCGCGAGTTTCACCCAACTTAAGCCCAAAACCATCTAGCAGACAATCACATTAGAAATAGAACCTTCCTAACACGACTGTACATGACACAAGCTCGCACTCACATTTATCTGAGCGGTCGTCAACACCCAGCGCGCAATCTGTGTTGTATACGTGATAAGTTATGCGATACTTGAGGATACTTCTTTCCACGCACTTACCAACGCACTCGTATTCAAACAAATACATACCATTTCTAATAAAGAAAACACAGATGACGATAGGGTGAGATGGCAACCCCCCCCCCCCCCCCCAAACACGCACAAACACACATATCACACATTCACAACATGAATATTATATTGCTGCATGAACGTACTGCTAAAAGGTATATATCAATAATGTTTCATATTTGGTACCTAGATCATAATGTAATGTGAATTTGACATACAAAATAACATGTTTTACACAGGTGCCCTAGAATCTTACCACAAAGAAAGACTCAAGTATCTTCCAAAGCGAGTTCACTATCCATACGAAGGAATAGAAGCACGTGGTATACTCGCTATACTTGATCATAATCATCATAACTGATAATAATTCATCATCATCATCATATCATCATCTTCATCATAATTGGTGCTCTAGCCGAGTACTTCGTAACGCGAGCCGGCCGCGGACCGGCTACACGCTCGGGTCGACTCGATGAGTGGCCGTACAGTGACGTCATTTTTAGGCCACTAGTTTTCGTGCAGTGATATTTTAAAACTCTATTTACTTAGCAACCAGATGTCCGATCAAGCTGCATCTAAGATCTATTTCCGTGAAATTGAATGGTTCAAGATATGTTATGAAGTGCTACCAAGATGAGATAATTCCTTTAACACGTGTTGTAGCATCTGATTGGCTCGGGGCCTCGACGAGCTACAAGCGTTATACAGTGCTGCTATCTATTGACATGGGTTGTATTGTTGTCTCAGAGCGCAGCAGTGGGCGAGGTTTTGTACGCATCTGATTGGCTCGGGGCCTCGACGAGCTACAAGCGTTGATTGAATCGTTTAGCCGAATTGGCTAACCTTTCCGCGGCAGCCGGCCACCGTCGTTACCACCCAACACGTTTGTAGGCGGGCGATCAACACAGCGCTGTGTGGCAGGGTGGTAGCGGGTTCGACTTCTAAACGAGAATTTGTTGGTTCAAACCTCCGCCAAGGTGTTTTTTTTTTACATTCTATTCTTTATGTTTTTCTTTTATAACATTAATTATAAATTCAATAACAATTAATAAAACTCTTTTGCGGGTGAAAATCCATTATATTTTAAATAGAAACGTTAAAGGTGTTGTAGGTGTTTTTGTTTATGTATGATATTAATTAATTAAAGTCCGTTTCGCGTGAAAGTACTTCAAATTTAAATAGAAACGTTAAAGGTGTTGAGTTTATTTTGTTTATAGATGATAAATAGTCCTTTATATTTTAAATAGAAACGTTAAAGGTTTGTTATATTTTTTCACGTCCGCTATATGTCTATTCGCATTATATTATTATAAGGTTAACTATTTCTTTGAACCGCGCGGCAGACATTATGTGATGCGCGCGCTTACTGAGACTGGTTAGCATGGTGCGCGCGCCGCGCCAGACAGAGAGCGCAAAGGTTAGCAAATTCGGCCCAAGTCCAAGTTAACAAGCGTTTTACAGTACTGCTATCTATTGACGACGTGTTGTATTATTGTCTCAGAGCGCAGCAGTGACAGGACCTTCGAAATCTCTGAACTTAGACTTGCTACGTTTTTGGGTACAATCGAAGAAATATTTCTCATGAATATCGTACTTTTACGATTTTTTTCGATTTTTCGTGCGATATTTTCGTGCCATTTGGGCCGATTCTGACCAAACATGAGGGGCTACAACGTTCATATTATACATGTACAATAAGGTTATGGTGATGTAGTACCTTTTGAAAGAAAAAGTTGAAAAAAATAGCCAGAATCTATAGAAATAAAGCTTTTAATATAAGTTTTTTGATTTTTTGTGCGATATTTTCGTGCCATTTAGGCCAATTCTGACCAAACGGGTGGGGCTACAACGTTCATATTATACATGGACATTAAGGTTATGGTGATGTAGTACCTTTTGAAAGAAAAAGTTGAAAAAGGTAGCCAGAATTTATAGAAATAAAGCTTTTAATATAAGTTTTTTACGATAAATAATACCAATTGACAAGAAACAATAGAAGCTTGACAACAATCACCTTCAATGCGTAGGCAACAAAACAAAGCACTTGTAAAAGTAAAGATATCCCACGCAAACTAAAAACTTCAAAAAGCTCATCCATCAACGCGGCGGGACTTTAGCGTTTTCCTAGTAGTCAACATTAGGCATACAGTAAAATTGTTATGATGTGTACAAAATAAGACTATGACATTAATTATTAAGTAACTTATTTTTTGGATGAGCGAAGCGAAGACTTCAATTTCACCGACCCCCCAAAAAATTTAGCTCGGGTGTTTTTTTGTTTGTTTTTTTGTTTTTTTGTTTTTTTGTTTGGTTTTCTGTCTGTTTGTTCGCTCTCTACCGGGCAAACGGCATATGCGATCTGGATGAAAATTTGACAGGACCTTCGAAATCTCTGAACTTAGACTTGCCACGTTTTTGGGTACAATCGAAGAAATATTTCTCATGAATATCGTACTTTTACGATTTTTTTCGATTTTTTTGGCGATATTTTCGTGCCATTTGGGCCAATTCTGACCAAACGGTGAAGCTAAAACGTTCATATTAAAAATGGACATTAAGGTTATGGTGATTTAGTACATTTTGAAAAAAAAGATGAAAAAAGTAGCCAGAATCTATAGAAATAAAGCTTTTAATATAAGATTTTTGTTTTTTTGTACGAAATTTTCGTGCCATTTGGCCAATTCTGACCAAACGGGTGGGGTTTCAACGTTCATATTATACATGGTCATTAAGGTTATGGTGATGTAGTACCTTTTGAGAGAAAAAGTTGAAAAAGTTAGCCAGAATCCATAGAAATAAAGCTTTTAATATAAGTTTTTTACGGTTAATAATACCAATTGACAAGAAACAAAAGAAACTTGACAACATTCACCTACAATGCGTAGGCAGCAAAACAAAGCACTTGCAAAAGTAAAGATATCCCAAGCAAACTTAAATCTTTAAAAAGCTCATCCATCAACGCGGCGGGACTTTAGCGTTTTCCTAGTAGGATAGAAATTGTGTGGGAGTATCTTCCAATTGTATACTGCTTGATACAGCGATTGCACCTTTTCAAACATTCAATAAATAGTTGAATGAGCGAAGCGAGTGAATCGAAGACTTCAATTTCACTGACCCCACAAAAAATTTAGCTCGGGTGTTTTGTTTTTTGTTTTTTTTTTCGTTTGTATTTTTGTCAGTTTGTTCGCTCTCTACCGGGTAAACGGTATATGCGATCTTGATGAAAATTTGACAGGACCTTCAAAATCTTTGAACTTAGACTTGCTACGTTTTTGGGTACAATCGAAGAAATATATCTCATGAATATCGTACTTTTATGATTTTGTTTCGATTTTTTGTGCGATTTTTTCGTGCCATTTGGGCCGATTTTGACCAAACAGGAGGGGCTACAACGTTCATATTATACATGTACAATAAGGTTATGGTGATGTAGTACCTTTTGATAGAAAAAGTTGAAAAAAATAGCCAGAATCTATAGAAATAAAGCTTTTAATAGGAGGTTTTTTTGATTTTTTGTGCGATATTTTCGTGCCATTTGGGCCAATTCTGACCAAACGGGTGGGGCTACAACGTTCATATTATACATGGACATTAAGGTTATGGTGATGTAGTACCCTTTAAAAGAAAAAGTTGAAAAAGTTAGCCAGAATTTATAGAAATAAAGCTTTTAATATAAGTTTTTTACGATAAATAATACCAATTGACAAGAAACAATAGAAGCTTGACAACAATCACCTTCAATGCGTAGGCAACAAAACAAAGCACTTGTAAAAGTAAAGATATCCCACGCAAACTAAAAACTTCAAAAAGCTCATCCATCAACGCGGCGGGACTTTAGCGTTTTCCTAGTAGTCAACATTAGGAATACAGTAAAATTGTTATGATGTGTACAAAATAAGACTATGACATTAATTATTAAGTAACTTATTTTTTGGATGAGCGAAGCGAAGACTTCAATTTCACCGACCCCCCAAAAAATTTAGCTCCGTGTTTTTTTTGTTTGTTTTTTTGTTTTTTTTGTTTTTTTGTTTGGTTTTCTGTCTGTTTGTTCGCTCTCTACCGGCAAACGGCATATGCGATCTGGATGAAAATTTGACAGGACCTTCGAAATCTCTGAACTTAGACTTGCCACGTTTTTGGGTACAATCGAAGAAATATTTGTCATGAATATCGTACTTTTACGATTTTTTTTCGATTTTTTTGGCGATATTTTCGTGCCATTTGGGCCAATTCTGACCAAACGGGTGAAGCTAAAACGTTCATATTAAAAATGGACATTAAGGTTATGGTGATTTAGTACATTTTGAAAGAAAAAGTTGAAAAAAGTAGCCAGAATCTATAGAAATAAAGCTTTTAATATAAGATTTTTTGTTTTTTTGTACGAAATTTTCGTGCCATTTGGCCAATTCTGACCAAACGGGTGGGGTTTCAACGTTCATATTATACATGGTCATTAAGGTTATGGTGATGTAGTACCTTTTGAGAGAAAAAGTTGAAAAAGTTAGCCAGAATCCATAGAAATAAAGCTTTTAATATAAGTTTTTTACGGTTAATAATACCAATTGACAAGAAACAAAGAAACTTGACAACATTCCACCTACAATGCGTAGACAGCAAAACAAAGCACTTGCAAAAGTAAAGATATGCCCAAGCAAACTTAAATCTTTAAAAAGCTCATCCATCAACGCGGCGGGACTTTAGCGTTTTCCTAGTAGGATAGAAATTGTGTGGGAGTATCTTCCAATTGTATACTGCTTGATACAGCGATTGCACCTTTTCAAACATTCAATAAATAGTTGAATGAGCGAAGCGAGTGAATCGAAGACTTCAATTTCACTGACACCACAAAAAATTTAGCTCGGGTGTTTTGTTTTTTGTTTTTTTTTTCGTTTGTATTTTTGTCAGTTTGTTCGCTCTCCACCGGGTAAACGGTATATGCGATCTTGATGAAAATTTGACAGGACCTTCGAAATCTATGAACTTAGACTTGCTACGTTTTTGGGTACAATCGAAGAAATATTTCTCATGAATATCGTACTTTTACGATTTTTTTCGATTTTTTGTGCGATATTTTCGTGCCATTTGGACCAATTCTGACCAAACGGGTAGGGCTACAACGTTCATATTATACATGGACATTAAGGTTATGGTGATGTAGTACATTTAGAAAGAAAAAGTTGAAAAAGTTAGCCAGAATCTATAGAAATAAAGCTTTTAATATAAGTTTTTTTGATTTTTTGTGCGATATTTTACTGCCATTTGGGCCAATTCTGACCAAACGGGTGGGGCTACAACGTTCATATTATGCAAGGACATTAAGGTTATGGTGATGTAGTACGTACCACCCTTTTGGGCAGAATTGGCCCAAATTGCACGAAAATATTGCACAAAAAATCAAAAAACTTATTTTAAAAGCTTTATTTCTATCGATTCTGGCTAACTTTTTCAACTTTTTCTTCCAGAAAGCAATACATCACCATAACCGTAATGTCCATTTGAAATATGAACGTTGTAGCCCCACCCTTTTGGTCAGAATCGGCCCAAATGTCACGAAAAAATCGCACTAAAAATCGAAAAGAATCGTTAAAGTACGATATCCATGAGAAATATTTCTTCGATTGTACCCAAAAACGTTACAGGTCTAAGTTCAGAGATTTCGAAGGTCCCCTCCATTTTTTTTTATCAAGATCGCATATGCCGTTTGCCCGGTAGAGAGCGAACAAACCGACAGAAAAACTAACAAAAAACAAAACACCCGAGCTATTTTCCTTGGGGTAAACGAAAGGGAAAAACAAACAAAAAAACAGAAAGTCAAATTGAAGTCTTCACTTTGCTCGCTACGCTCATCCAAATACACAAAGACTACAATCTCGTGCTATAAACATGGTTGTAATTGGTTTATTGTTATTGAACTAGCAATCTCAAAACTGATTTTAATGTATGCTTAAAAAAAATCGTTGTACATTTTACTGAGTTCAAATAGCGTGTGTCCATCTCGAGTGACTTGGGTTTCGTTATTATTAACATCCTCAAAATAAAGTGAAAATTGGAAAAATTTTCGTTTAAAACAGCGTTCGAAGTGTCTCCAAAAAAAGGTTTTAAATGTGTTATTTGCATTCAGCCACCCTAAGTTAATTAAAAATGATTCCTCATTAATAGCAATGCGTTGAAAAAATCAAATTCAGTATGCTTATGGCAGCCATTTTGGAAAATGGACGCCATATTGAATTTTACGGAGTAAATGGATCAATACTAAAAGCTCAACCGTTTATATTGTTTCATAGAACAACTATGCTAAGGGATTTGCTAGTATCACGATTTTCAGGGATCCCACTTTAATTAAAAGGCGCGTTGACGCATCTCACAGCACCCGCACTGTGCCCTTCAAAATATCATGCTACGCGATATATTTGAACTAGGGGTCTGCCTCATACATACTTATTTTCAGAAAAGAGCCATTTAAAACACTTGTTTGAGATAGTTTTGTATTTGCCGCCATGGGAAACATCTACAGGCTACGGAAAGGGAAACGTCCAACAACATTAATAACAAATTTGAAATAGTCATCATAATAGTCATTAGAGGAGGTACGATACAAAATATATTTCCTAATAATTTTGAAGTATGTACCTTCCTAAACATATCACACACTACTTTAATCACATGAAATATCCCTACAGGCAGAGCCAGGGTCATGTTTGAAGAAACGTAATATTTCTCGTCCGCCATCTTGAAGTCGTCATTAAGGCACTAACCATATCGGTAAATTTCGGTATACTTGGCTTTGATACATCCATCACTCATATTCTTTCACTTTCAAGCATTAAAGGTTGGTCACCAAGATCTTGCCACTATTTCGCTTATTTGACGTCTTTTGGGCCATTGCGTACTCCCCTAAAGCGTTATACAATGCTGATATCTATTGACACATATTGTATTAGTATCTCAGAGCGAAGCAGTGGGCGAGGCTGTGTACGCATCTGATTGGCTCGGGGCCTCGACGAGCTTCAAGCGTTATACAGTGCTGCTATCTTTCGACACGTGTTGTCTCGACGAGTTACAAGCGTTATACAGTGCTGCTATCTATTGACACTTGTATTATTGTCTCAGAGCGCAGCAGTGGGCGAGGCTTTGTACGCATCTGATTGGCTTGGGGCCTCGATGACGTACAAACGTTCGATGTTGATAGTGATGACTCGAGCTAACATGCCAGTTGTGTTTAAGCCACCAGGATTCGACCCTCTTTCTTTAAATAACTTCAGTCATGTAAGAGAATATTTTATCCAGTTATTTAGCTACGTATACTAGTCTATTCGAGTCCTCCACTGTTGGTGCACCATCTAAATGGTGACTATCTGTTCAATGTAAAGGGAATTTACATATTTTGTGGTAAAGAATATAATATTATCACGTCATACGATGAATTCAGCAAACTAAAACAAAATGTTTTTTGATTTGAGTTTAAATTTGATTAATATTTTGATTTTTTGTCTGTTTTTCGTTTGTTTGTATTTTTGTTTTATTATAACTAATTTTATCTGAAAGTTTACTTGCGTTTTGGATAAACAAATTATTTTTATAGATTACAAAAGCAGGACGGGCAATAGAATAAAACTTTTTCGATTTTTTAAGCAATATTTTACCATAGAAAATTTGAAACTAATATATTAATGATTATCTTAAAAAAGCTGTTTTTAATTGACGCCTTCAATAATTGTGGAATTCAATTAAATTGATGGTCAATCATAATACTGTAAACATTAAATTATATTAACTAAGCCTCTCTCTGACATCATATTATAATATAAAATTTAAAACACAACATGATGGGCTATACAAAGGCCTGCTTTCCTGTCTAATTCTGTTTTGCCCTAAATGCTAATTACAGAAAAGAATAATAATTTTATAAATAACCTTTTACCACAAAAATGATTATCTTAACAATTTGTCAATGGCATAAAAAATTTCGGGCTAACAGATGATGATAATTCAACTTGTTATCCCATTATATGATGAAGATTGCATTGAAGTGTGTTTGTATTTGCCCCGTCCGTTAATTATCACAATTACAATATTATCTCATCAGTGTTGATATTATTTTGCTCTTACATAACTTACATAGAACTCTTCTCTTTTCAGGCTGTACACACCGCTTACAAGACTGGTACTAAATTAAAGGAATTTTTCTAAAGTTGTTTTCTATAGTTATTATCATAAGGTCGGAAAAATGCACAAAGTGTAACAAAGTGTAAAGATGTCATATAAAAATATCATAACCAATTTAAATGAAACTTTGTACTAAGACGACATACTTCACCAATCTACCTGCTGATGTTATAGGGGCTAAAAACCCCAAAAATTATTTTTTACCACGTGATCTATAGCACAATACTACACTTAAATGACCGTTTAAAAATTATATCTTGTAACTGTGATTTAACACGAATTTTTTAATTTTTTATCCAGAAATTGGCGAAAATTGGTGTTTGGAAAATTTCCTAAATCGGCTTTAACCTGCTTCTTTTTTGGTCCACATAGATACTAGAGCATAGTACCAATCTAAAATGCCCCTTTATAACATCGTGTCTTGAAACTGTGCCCAAATATACCCTCAAACACGCAAAAATATGCATTCCAAAATCACTCCCCATCTTGGTAATCAGAATATTTTGACCGAACTACTTGCCCAAATTACAACACAAAATATAGAGAATTTACAGAAAAGGCTGTCGAGTACGTCAATAATGGCCAATATTTTTTTGGATCAAAATCCTCCAAGGTCACGGGGCATAAAGATCGTCCCCATGTTATTTCTTATGGGAGATTTTTTCCGATGGGACCTAGCTCGAAAAATGTCATGTTTGACAATTTTTTGGGAGGTCATGGTGGCCCCAAAAATGTTTCTGTTGATTGCTAAATTCATTACTAGTTAGCCTGAATGAAATATATTTTTCGAGTTTAGCGGTTAAATATCCTTTTAAGACTTGCAGACATTTCATTGTAGCTGTTAGAAACGTTTTATAATTTAATTGTGTAAACTTATTTTATATCAAGTTAAGTGTATTCATTGAATTCCATTTTTCATCTCATTTTTTACTTTTTTTTAAATGTGTAAGCCATAGAAAGTTGGACACTTTGTAAACCTTTTTTAACGGGTTTTGAATCACCTTACCGGCAATCATAACTAAAAATTTTCCACAAGGCTTTCTTCAATAGTATATGTGGAGTCCTCGGACATTCCCTTCCCAATTATAAAATAACTCCTTTAAAAAAATCCAAATTTCTAAATATCTAGTAAGACACCAGTCCTAAAGATGGGGGCAAGTTTCCCAAGAGTAATTAAAATTTATTTTATACAAATTGTCTTAATTCAGTATTCAGTATTCAGTACTTATTGGCATTATATAACATATTAATGTTAATTACAATGCGTTGTACATATCACAATATAACAATGAATGGTATATAAAATAGCTTTTAAACGTATTGTATGATCATTTAGTTTTTTACATTTTGGTACATACATAAGTCAGAAGACTTGTGAGTGTGCACCTTATGTTTATGTTTGCCTTTATAACAAGGAGCTATAAACTAAATTAACATTATATTTTAAGAAAAGTAGGATTTAAGTTTATTTAACTTATAATTTTTAGGGAAAGCATTCTGTCTTAAGCATAATAACGTAATGAACATAGCTTCTTATGATTACCTTCTTATAAAATCCTCCTATGAGACAGAATGCTGTTCTTACCTGTGTGCTATGCAAGTTTTACAATATATGTGACCGTTATAGTTTTATTGGAATTTGCTAAGATTATCTCTATAAACTACTAGGTAGGCCTACAGTCGATTTGACTTATCACCATTTGCAACTAACGCCCGTTTATATGAACAAGATTTCAGAAGTAAAAGAGATGTAGGGCCTAGGCCTAATAGGTTGAAGATTAAGTAGGTAGTACGGTGTGACATGTGAGTTTGTTTATCTTTTAGTTTTTAGGTACAGATTAATGTTAAATATCTTGATAGCTAGAGGGTTTAAGGTTGATAATGTTCTCTAATTTTGTAATTGGGGTTTCAAATACCCAGTTCTATGTCAGGAAGATAAAGCGGTTTAATGATGAACATTTCCGAATTTCTACTGGTATGGCATTGTATAGTTTTGGGCCGAGGAACGCCACTTGATTTTGAGCAAGCTTTTTATTAGTTCTAGGTATCTCTAGGTTGTTGTTATTTTTATTTCTGGTGTTTGATCGATGTGTTATTTTTTTGAATGAGGTGATAATTTTATGTACATATTTTGCTAGATTTTTTACATAATTTACGAATGTCAAGGATTTTGCATTCATCATACAGATCTGCTGTTGGGTAAAGGATGGGTCTTTTCATAATTACTTTCAGAATGCATTTTTGGATGGTTATAAGCGGTTTTAGATGTTGGTAATACGTACCTCCCCAGTCAATAATACCGTATTCCAGTATTGATTGTGTTAGAGCATAATATACCATTTTTAGAGACGCCAAGCTAAGGAAAGTTCTCAGGGTGTAATATTTATAAAGACAGTTCCTTAATTTTTTGCAATATTATAATTGCAATATTATAATCATTTTCGTAGGAAACCTTACGCGCGAAAACTTGCCATTTTTGGGGCGATTGTGTTGTGGTGGATTGCAAGATGATATAGTTAAGAGGGCATGTATAATGTTAATCCTGTAATTCATTATGTTAATTCTTACGATTCATATATTATATCATTGAAACATAAATGGATTGTTAATGAAGTTTTTAAGTAACTTACAAATATTTAATAGTTTTAAATTTATTATGCTATGTTCACTTTAAAATTATAATCTAAAGCAATCTAAAGTTAATGCAATATTATGTTTTCTGTGTACGGTGGGTCACAGTCATTACTTTCCCCACAATAAAACAATATTTCACCTCATGGTGAACAAAACTAGTGTCAAATTAATATTTCAATAAACGTTACTACACATTTCTCGATTTGGTTACTCGGGAAACATTTCCGTAGTTGGATTTGTAAATATTTTAATATCGCAATGTATTTTTTTAATTTCTGAATTGTATAAAAATACTACTATGCATGTTTATAATTCACAAGTTTCAGAAAACATTAAAAAATTGTATTGACTGCTATTTTCATACATGGATATTTACATCACTGTTTAAAATCATTTTCTGTTAATAAGTGTTTTCCGTAAATCAATATCATGATGTGATCCAAATTGTTTAATCCGAAGACTACATAATATTAATTCCGTTATAATAAAAACTGATATTAATATTATAAAATAATATAAGTAGGATAATAATTTGTATTGCTGTCAAGTTAAACAACGATTGAATTGTAGCCTAATTATTACACTTACTTTCCATCACAGGCACCAATGTTCCAATCGTATCCAATATTTCACGTTGGTGGCTGAGTATCTCCTGTTTGTTCACTTCGAAAGCCAGAATCAGGTCTTCAATCTTTCTATCGCTTGCTGGAGCCTCCAAGCTAGATTCATCTTCTGGATAAACTCGCGTTGCAATGTTGTCAAGTCTTTTATTAATTGGATGAGCGAAGCGAAGACTTCAATTTCACTGACCCCCAAAAAATTAACCTCGTTTTTTTCTGTCTGTTTGTTTGCTCTCTACCGGGCAAACGGCATATGCGATATTGATAAAAATTTGAGGGGACCTTCGTTTTCTCTGAACATAGAGGTGTATTGTTTTTGGGTACAATCGAAGAAATATTTCTCATTAATATCGTACTTTTACGATTTCTTTCGATTTTTAATGCGATATTTTCATCACATTTGGGCCGATTCTGGCCAAACGGGTGGGGCTACAACGTTCATATTACTCATGGACATGAAGATTATGGTGATGTAGTATCTTTTGAAAGAAAAAGTTGAACAAATTAGCTAGAATCTATAGAAATAATGGTTTTAATATTAGTTTTTCAATTTTTTGTGCGATATTTTCGTCACATTTGGGCCGATTTTGACCAAACGGGTGGGGCTACAACGTTCAGATTTCACATGGACATTAAGGTTATGGTGATGTAGTACATTTTGAAAGAAAAAGTTGAAAAAGTTAACTAGAATCCATATAAAAAAGGTTTCAATATGAGTTTTTTTAGGTTTATAATAACAATTATCAAGTAACAATAGAAACTTGACAACAATCACCTACAATGCATTCAAAAGCACTTGCAAAGGAAAAGTGGTCCTACGCAAACAAAATACTTCAAAAAAAAGCTCATCCATCAACGCGACGGGACTTAAGCGTTTTCCTAGTAGTTTTCCTTCGAAACTTTGACTGGTTTCGTCTTGTATGTCTCGTTGGTCGTTCTCAAGATTGTAGAATCTACTTCTTATTTTTTGTATCTCGCCAGAATCGATTCTCTTCTATGTTTGAATTGCTCTTGTGAATATTGATCTCAAAATACTCAAATCAACTCAAATCATATCATCTTCCTCACGTCTGTTATGCAGCGAGGTTACTTCATCATTTTGTGAACATTTATTACAGTTCAGATGTTTTTCATCAATCAAAACCAAAAACTTAATCTGATTTGATAACTCAACGTTTTTCCAACGCTTATATTAGCTTCATGTGTTCGTCTGTCTGTCTGACTTTCTGTCTGTCTAGACAAAATCTTATAATCGATATTTCATTACAATGCTTATATTAGCTTTTTGGGCTTGTCTGTCTGTCTGTTTGTCTGTCTATCTGTCTGTCTGTCTGTCTGGACGGAATCTTATAATCGATATTTCACCCACTTCTTAATGTCCAATCAAGCTGAAATTTTTCACGCATACGTATACTTGATGACAATAGATGAAACAATTAACAGATTCTATAATTAATCAATTAATTCATCTTAACTAATAATTAGAGTTTTATATGGGAATCGATATTTCACCCACTTCCCAATGTCCGATCGAGCTGAAATTTTTCACACAACGTACAACGCTAAAATCAGCTTCATGTGTTTGTTTGTTGTCTGTCTGTCTGTCTGTCTGTCTATCCTATCTGTCCTTTATTGCTATGCGGCGACAACGCTCACCGCGCTCCTCTTACAAGTTCAATCCCGTGCGGTGAGTCATTCACCATGTAAGCATAGTTGCGTTCCCCTCGCGTGGTTCGACCTCACAGTTGATCGGATGGAGTTGGTGCCAGCGCGACTCCTGTTATCTATCACGGTAGGAATGGATTGTAAAAGAAACAAAAAAAAACAACAATATAGTATAAAAATATAATAAAAAATAAATACATTATCGTTAAGGCTATTGTACCGCCTCTGGCCGATAATTTGAAAGTCGAAGAAACATGTCTGAAAAGTTTGCTGAATGAAAGAAGGCCTTTAAAATAACAGAAAAAAAATTGTGAATTTTTTGGGGCGGGACATAACCTCACTTTTGGTGTTTAGAAACTATGTCCAGAAAACCGATTCTCAAAATTTAATTTTGAAAGAGTCTTGTATACCACAATTTTGCCCAAAAATCTAAATATAATTTCCAAAAGTGAGATTATGTCCCGCCCAAAAAAATTCACAATTTTTTTCTGTTATTTTAAAGGCCTTCTTTCATTCAGCAAACTTTTCTTCGACTTTCAATTTATCGGCCAGAGGCGGTACAATAGCCTTAAGACTAAAAAATATAAAATAATATTACATGATTTTTTTTTTTAAAACAACGCTTATATTTAAATGTACTAAAAAGTAAAAAATAAATTTTCGCCCAACAAATTTTTGCCTTACTCGGAAATTAAAAGCGTTGGGCGCTTTCCTTCCACGAACAACCAAATTCTGTAATCTATGTCAATACCGTAAGCGCCCAACGCTTTTAATTTCCGAGTAAGGCAAAATTTGTTGGGCGAAAATTTATTTTTTACTTTTTAGTACATTTAAATATAAGCGTTGTTTAAAAAAAATTATTTTTTTCATGTAATATTATTCTACTTAAACTTCAAAAATTCATCATGTCAAGGCGACAGAGGTGGCGTACCATCAACGAAGCCCGCCATTACTTGTGACAGTTGTAGAGTGATCGGTAGTGGATTGTGCTATGTTTATATAACGTTAACTTGTATCGTCATATCTCTTCTTGAAGACCAAGGATATTAGTGTTTATTTCGATACCGATCTCTAGTTGTTATAGTTATTCGTTTGCCGACAGGGTATGGCTAGGTCTGCTGTAAATTAAAGTCCCCCACTAAAAAATCGTTTTGTGACTGAGTAAGTGTGCTCAAGTTCGAATTTGATAAGATTACATCGATTCCATTAAAAGTGTATTAGAAAGAGTATTATTGTTTATTTTATTTATTTAATTAATAATCTATCCTAGTCAACCATCTAAAGGACATTACTCAAAGGATAAAGTTTCAAAGGTAGTGGCCGTCTTTACCCTCAGCCTAAAGTGACGTCACGCTCGCCGGCAAGGGGCCGGCCGAACTGATGGACAAGCATTCTCTTTCGCAAGTTGACGCCTGGTAAAAACGGCTCACAAAGATCACGCTCTAATTTTTACCTTTTCATTTTTTGGAAAAAATTTAAGAGGAAAAATATTTACAAACTATGTTTCCCTTCTAATGCGATTATCCGAATTTTTTAAGGAACCTTAGCTTTTTATAAAAAGTTCGCTTTAAAAAGGACAATTTATCAACAACTTTAAGTCTTTCTCAACTTAAAAATTTAAATAAAAAAAAAAACTACGAAGGGGGTTTCAACAGAATTCTCTAAAAATATGCATCAACCAAATAGAAAAGAATAAGTTAACTTTCTCGATAGAAAATCCCTGAACAAAATTTACAAACGTGTAGTTTTTCCGGCTCACCCGCACGTCAAAAGCGCGTATTTTGATAAAACCATCCTGCATATTCCCCTATGATATAAATTTTCGTTCTGTGCATTTTCTATCTAGAAAGTTTTTTTACTTGTCTAAACAGCCTGAAATTTGAAAGGTTTTGTCAAATCCGAAACACTAGGTTTTTGCCATTGAAGTTGTTTTATTAATTTTAAAAAACAAGTAACATTTTAAAGTTATTTCAAACGCATATCGTATAACAGTTAAAATTTTTAAAAAATTTAAAATAATCGCTATTAGAAGGAATGATATATTGCTAAATATTACCTCTTAAATTTTTTAACAAATGACTAGGGAAAAAAGAGGTGATAAGTTTTGGACGTTCAGCAGGCGTCCATTCGAACGAGGTTGCTTGTCCATCAGTTTGGGGGCAAAGCGGAGATACCCCTCATTCCCCTCGATTTGTGACGTAGGTGCTATAGCCTATACACG
This sequence comes from Sweltsa coloradensis, assembly GCA_024449915.1. NCBI lineage: Eukaryota > Metazoa > Arthropoda > Insecta > Plecoptera > Chloroperlidae > Sweltsa > Sweltsa coloradensis. The sequence continues at coordinate 585,579 of JAMZAV010000999.1, forward strand.
CAAGCACTTTTCCCTCGAATCTAAAGGGTTTGAGACGAAACGTTATTAGAGTCACGAAAAAGGGGATTTAAAAACCATCGATGTTTGAACGTTTTTTTAAGTGAAAAAAAATGAAATATAGTTTTGGAAAATTCGGGGAATATTCATATTGGGGTGGCCCCAATACATGTACGTCTTCGCAATGGACATTTTTCGGATCAGGTTCGGTACAATAAGCAATTACGCTACATTTACTTTTTAAAGCAGTTTTATTTTTTCAAGGGGAAGTAACCCCTTCTCTTAATTTTTCTTACGTATGTTTTTTTAAAAATATGTGATTTGTCACTTCAGCCTCTGATGTCTCCCCTTTTTTTAACGTATAATAACACCTTTACTATTTTCCTCAACACTGATGTAACCCTTGTTATGCGTTACATCTTTCTATAAATTCTTATCCAAGTCTTGCTACTCTAATCTACAACAATCTTCAGCAAATTTTAATCTTCAGTTTAACCTAGAACATTGTATTCCCTTTGATTTTCATTTCCAATTGGCTTTGTGAATGTTTGTAATTAATATTTAAATGTAAATGTCCTTTGTTTATTGTTTTTTATTGTTCCAGTTTATTTAAACGTTGATATCTGTACAAGTTTAGATTTTGAAATAAATATTTATAGAACATTAGGAATATATTGCAAAAGTTCCATAAAAATATCAATTAAATTACCAAAACAAAACTTTTTTGTTGAAATCGAACAAATTTTTTTTAAAATTAACTTTTAAAAAAAAATTAACGAAAAGATTAACTCATTTATCTAATCCTTAATAAAGCTCACTTCTCATGAAGAGAATTTCTTGGCTATCACTTTAAAATTTAATTTCTCATCTTCACACTTCTTTAAAATTTCCTTTTTTTCTTTCACTTGATTTACAAAATTACTACAAATATAAAAAATTATTAACGTTGCAAATTACATTTTTGATATTTTACAACGCTTATATTAGCTTCATGTGTTTGTCTGTCTGTCTGACTTTCTTTCACTCTAGACAAAATCTTATAATCGATATTTCACCCACTTCTTAATGTCCAATCGAGCTGAAATTTTTCACACATCGTATTCTTGATGACAATAGATGAATCAATTAACAGATTCACTTAAAAAAATCAATTAATTCATCGTAATTAATAATAAACGTTTTATATGGGACTTGATATTTCACCCACTTCCCAAAGTCCGATCGAGCTGACATTTTTCACACAACGTACAACGCTAAAATCAGCTTCATGTGTTTGTTTGTCTTCTGTCTGTCTGTCTGTCATCTGTCTGTCTATCTATCTGTCCTTTATTGCTATGCGGCGACAACGCTCACCGCGCTCCTCTTACAAGTTCAATCCCGTGCGGTGAGTCATTCACCATGTAAGCATAGTTGCGTTCCCCTCGCGTGATTCGACTTCACAGTTGATCGGATTGAGTTGGTACCAGCGCAACTTCTGTTATCTATCACGGTAGGAATGGATTGTAAAATAAACCAAAAAAAAACAATATAGTATAAAAATATAATAAAAAATTAATAAATTATCGTTAAGGCTATTGTACCGCCTCTGGCCGATAATTTGAAAGTAGAAAAAACATGTCTGAAAATTTTTGCTGAATGAAAGAAGCCTTTAAAATAACAGAAAAAAATTGTGAATTTTTTGGGGCGGGACATAACCTCACTTTTGGTGTTTAGAAACTATGTCCAGAAAACCGATTCTCAAAATTTAATTTTGAAAGAGTCTTGTATACCACAATTTTGCCCAAAAATCTAAATATAATTTCCAAAGTGAGATTATGCCCCGCCAAAAAAATTCACAATTTTTTTTCTGTTATTTTAAAGGCCTTCTTTCATTCAGCAAACTTTTCTTCGACTTTCAATTTATCGGCCAGAGGCGGTACAATAGCCTTAAGACTAAAAAATATAAAATAATATTACATGAATTTTTTTTTTAAACAACGCTTATATTTAAATGTACTAAAAAGTAAAAAAATAAATTTTCGCCCAACAAATTTTTGCCTTACTCGGAAATTAAAAGCGTTGGGCGCTTTCCTTCCCGAACAACCAAATTCTGTAATCTATGTCAATACCGTAAGCGCCCAACGCTTTTAATTTCCGAGTAAGGCAAAATTTGTTGGGCGAAAATTTATTTTTTACTTTTTAGTACATTTAAATATAAGCGTTGTTTAAAAAAAATTATTTTTTTCATGTAATATTATTCTACTTAAACTTCAAAAATTCATCATGTCAAGGCGACAGAGGTAACGTACCATCAACGAAGCCCGTCATTACTTGTGACAGTTGTAGAGTGATCGGTAGTGGATTGTGCTATGTTTATATAACGTTAACTTGTATCGTCATATCTCTTCTTGAAGACCAAGGATATTAGTGTTTATTTCGATACCGAACTCTAGTTGTTATAGTTATTCGTTTGCCGACAGGTCCGCTGTAAATTAAAGTCCCCCACTAAAAAATCGTTTTGTGACTGAGTAAGTGTGCTCAAGTTCGAATTTGATAAGATTACATCGATTCCATTGAAAGTGTATTAGAAAGAGTATTATTGTTTATTTTATTTATTTAATTAATAATCTATCCTAGTCAACCATCTAAAGGACATTACTCAAAGGATAAAGTTTCAAAGGTAGTGGCCGTCTTTACGTTACCAAACTACAAGTTGAGAAATCCTTTGTTAGACTCTTGTGTTGGGACAAACGCATTGACATACCCAATAATCAGCCTAGCACTGAATATATACACGCAAAGCACTTCCATCTGAATACATAAGGAGTTTGAGACGAAACAGTTATTAGAGTCACGAAGGGTGATTTGTAAAAACAATCGATGTTAGAACGTTTTTAGTGTTGGAAGTTCGGCAGCAATATTCACTATGTGGATGACCGCAATACATAGGTGACGTACTTCGCAATGGACATTCTTCAGGATGCAGGTTCGGTAAGAACTAATGCAGAATTACGCTACATTTACGTTTTAATGCAGTTATTATTTTGGCAAGGTAAGTAACCCCTTCTCTTAAGTTTTCTAACGTATGTTTCTTTAAAAATATGTGATTTGTCACTTCAGCCTCTGATGTCTCTCTTTTTTAACGTATAATAACACACTTTACTATTTTCCTCAACTCTGATGATAACCCTTGTTATGCGTTACATCTTTCTATAAACTTCTTTTCCAATTCTTGCTTACTCTAATCTACAACAATCTTCAACAAATCTTAATCAATTATGTTTAACATAAAACATTGTATTCCCTTTGATTTTCATTTCCAATTGGCTTTGTGAATGTATTGTTATTAATATTTAAATGTAAATGTCTTTGTTTATTGTTTTTATTGTTCCAGTTTATTTAAACGTTGAGATCTGTACAAGTTTAGATTTTGAAATAAATATTTATAGAACATTAGGAATATATTGCAAAAGTTCCATAAAAATATCAATTAAATTACCGAAACAAAACTTTTTTGTCGAAATCGAACAATTTTTTTAAATTAACTTTTTATAAAAAAATTACGACAAAAGATTAACTCATTTATCTAATCCTTAATAAAGCTCACTTCTCATGAAGAGAATTTCTTGGCTATCACTTTAAAATTTAATTTCTCATCTTCACACTTCTTTAAAATTTCCTCTTTTTTCTTTCACTTGATTTACAAAATTACTACAAATATAAAAAATTATTAACGTTGCAAATTACATTTTTGATATTTTACAACGCTTATATTAGCTTCATGTGTTTGTCTGTCTGTCTGACTTTCTTTCACTCTAGACAAAATCTTATAACCGATATTTCATGAAATGCTTATATTAGCTTATTGGGCTTGTCTGTCTGTCTGTCTGTCTGTCTGTCTGTCTGGACGGAATCTTATAATCGATATTTCACCCACTTCTTGATGTCCAATCGAGCTGAAATTTTTCACACATACGTAGTCTTGATGACAATAGATGAATCAATTAACAGATTCACTTAAAAAATCAATTAATTCATCGTAATTAATAATTAACGTTTTTATGGGACTTGATATTTCACCCACTTCCCAAAGTCCGATCGAGCTGACATTTTTCACACAACGTACAACGCTAAAAACAGCTTCATGTGTTTGTTTGTCTGTCTGTCGTCTGTCAGTCTGTCTGTCTATCTGTCCTTTATTGCTATGCGGCGACAACGCTCACCGCGCTCCTCTTACAAGTTCAATCCCGTGCGGTGAGTCATTCACCATGTATAGTTTTCGCCAACTTGGAAGAGCACATTCTAGAGCTCTATTCACGAAGGATCACACGCCCACTTAACTTCTTCAAAAGAGCTTCTCAGCGGGCGCATGGCCACAGGTCCTACCACTGTCACCAAACGGGATAAAAACATCGACCAGTCCATCAACGCATCACACAAACAAAGTACTACCTGACCCGGCCTACCGAAGGGTTGAATGTATGTTTTCAGAGTCTTTAGTAGAAAAACACAAATTCTTGACGGCAGCCGAAGCAATCATTTGCCTTATTGTACCTTTTACAAGTACATGATAGGAAACCCTATTCATGAAGATTTGAAAAAAACCGCTAGCGCTCTTCGATCTTGACCCAAACTATAAGCATAGTTGCGTTCCTCTCGCGTGGTTCGACCTCACAGTTGATCGGATTGAGTTGGTGCCAGCGCGACTACTGTTATCTATCACGGTAGGAATGGATTGTAAAAGAAACAAAAAAAACAATATACTAGTATAAAAATATAATAAAAAATAAATACATTATCGTTAAGGCTATTGTACCGCCTCTGGCCGATAATTTGAAAGTCGAAGAAACATGTCTGAAAAGTTTGCTGAATGAAAGAAGGCCTTTAAAATAACAGAAAAAATTGTGAATTTTTTGGGGCGGGACATAACCTCACTTTTGCCCAAAAATCTAAATATAATTTCCAAAAGTGAGATTATGTCCCGCCCAAAAAAATTCACAATTTTTTTCTGTAATTTTAAAGGCCTTCTTTCATTCAGCAAACTTTTCTTCGACTTTCAATTTATCGGCCAGAGGCGGTACAATAGCCTTATGACTAAAAAATATAAAATAATATTACATGATTTTTTTTTTAAACAACGCTTATATTTAAATGTACTAAAAAGTAAAAAATAAATTTTCGCCCAACAAATTTTTGCCTTACTCGGAACTTAAAAGCGTTGGGCGCTTTCCTTCCACGAACAACCAAATTCTGTAATCTATGTCAATACCGTAAGCGCCCAACGCTTTTAATTTCCGAGTAAGGCAAAATTTGTTGGGCGAAAATTTATTTTTTTACTTTTTAGTACATTTAAATATAAGCGTTTGTTTAAAAAAAATTATTTTTTTCATGTAATATTATTCTACTTAAACTTCAAAATACATCATGTCAAGGCGACAGAGGTAACGTACCATCAACGATGCCCGTCATTACTTGTGACAGTTGTAGAGTGATCGGTAGTGGATTGTGCTATGTTTATATAACATTAACTTGTATCGTCATATCTCTTCTTGAAGACCAAGGATATTAGTGTTTATTTCGATACCGATCTCTAGTTGTTATAGTTATTCGTTTGCCGACAGGGTATGGCTAGGTCTGCTGTAAATTAAAGTCCCCCACTAAAAAATCGTTTTGTGACTGAGTAAGTGTGCTCAAGTTCGAATTTGATAAGATTACATCGATTCCATTGAAAGTGTATTAGAAAGAGTATTATAGTTTATTTTATTTATTTAATTAATAATCTATCCTAGTCAACCATCTAAAGGACATAACTCAAAGGATAAAGTTTCAAAGGTAGTGGCCGTCTTTACGTTACCAAACTACAAGTTGAGAAATCCTTTGTTAGACTCTTGTGTTGGGACAAACGCATTGACATACCCAATAATCAGCCTAGCACTGAATATATACACGCAAAGCACTTCCATCTGAATACATAAGGAGTTTGAGACGAAACAGTTATTAGAGTCACGAAGGGTGATTTGTAAAAACAATCGATGTTAGAACGTTTTTAGTGTTGGAAGTTCGGCAGCAATATTCACTATGTGGATGACCGCAATACATAGGTGACGTACTTCGCAATGGACATTCTTCAGGATGCAGGTTCGGTACGAACTAATGCAGAATTACGCTACATTTACGTTTTAATGCAGTTATTATTTTGGCAAGGTAAGTAACCCCTTCTCTTAAGTTTTCTAACGTATGTTTCTTTAAAAATATGTGATTTGTCACTTCAGCCTCTGATGTCTCTCTTTTTTTAACGTATAATAACACACTTTACTATTTTCCTCAACACTGATGATAACCCTTGTTATGCGTTACATCTTTCTATAAACTTCTTATCCAAGTCTTGCTTACTCTAATCTACAACAATCTTCAACAAATCTTAATCATTCATGTTTAACATAAAACATTGTATTCCCTTTGATTTTCCATTTCCAATTGGCTTTGTGAATGTATTGTAATTAATATTTAAATGTAAATATCTTTGTTTATTGTTTTTATTGTTCCAGTTTATTTAAACGTTGATATCTGTACAAGTTTAGATTTTGAAATAAATATTTATAAAACATTAGGAATATATTGCAAAAGTTCCATAAAAAAATCAATTAAATTACCGAAACAAAACTTTTTTGACGAAATCGAACAATTTTTTTTAATTAACTTTTTATAAAAATTTTACGACAAAAGATTAACTCATTTATCTAATCCTTAATAAAGCTCACTTCTCATGAAGAGAATTTCTTGGCTATCACTTTAAAATTTAATTTCTCATCTTCACACTTCTTTAAAATTTCCTCCTTTTTCTTTCACTTGATTCACAAAATTACTACAAATATAAAAAAATTATTAACGTTGCAAATTAAATTTTTGATATTATTTTTATCTCATTGTTACATTTTTCTTGTATGGCAAAGTTATATGTTTACTTTGGTTGGGTCCTTTTGGCTTCGTGATAAGAAAGCTAGGCCGCTTCGCGAACGCTTTTTTTAGTCGCGTTGATGGATGAGCTTTTTTGTAAGTTTTTAGTTTGCGTGGGACCACTTTACCTTAGCAAGATCTTTTAGAATGCATTGTAGGTGATTGTTGTCAAGTTTCTATTGCTTCTTGTCAATTGTTGGATGAGCGAAGCGAAGACTTCAATTTCACTGACCTCTCAAAAAATTAAGCTCCAATGATTTTTTTTGTTTGTTTTTCTGTCTGTTTGTTCGCGCTCTACCGGGCAAACGGCATATTATGCGATCTTGATTAAAATTGTAGGGGACCTTCGAAATGACTTGCTACGTTTTTGGGTACAATACAATAAATATTTCTCATGAATATCGTACTTTTACGATTTTTTCCGATTTTTAGTGCGATATTTTCGTGACATTTGGGCCAATTCTGACCAAACGGGTGGGGCTAGAACGTTCATATTTCACATGGACATTAAGGTAATGGTGATGTATTGCTTTTTGAAAGAAAAAGTTGAAAAAATTAGCCAGAATCTATACAAATGAAGGTTTTAATATAAGTTTTTTGAGGTTTATAATAACAATTAACAAGCAACAATAGAAACTTGACAACAATCACCTACAATGCGTTCAAAAAGCACTTGATATGTAAATAGATCTCATGCAAACTAAAAACGTACAAAAAAGCTCATCCATCAACGAGACTAAAAAAAGCGTTTGCGAAGCTTCATGGTTATTATAAACTTCAAAAAACTCATATTAAAACCTTAAAGTGCGGCGCACAATTGGCATAGCGTAAGCATAGCGCAACGCAAGCACAACACAAGAGATAAAATATAACCAATTTCCTGTGCTGCGCTTACGTGAATTAGGTGTTCAAGCAGCCAGGGCACTTGTTGATATTTGTTACGCCACGCTTGCGTTGCGTTGCGCTACGCTTATGCTATGCCAATTGTGCGCAGCACTTTATTCTATGGATTCTGGCTAACTTTTTCAACTTTTTCGTTCAAAAAGCAATACATCACCATAGCCTCAATGTCCATGTTAAATATTAACGTTGTAGCCCCACCCGTTTTGTCAGAATCGGCCTAAATGTCACGAAAATGTCGCACTAAAAATCGAAAAAAATCGTAAAATGTTTTTATCTACTCAAATCCTCTTCTAACGTAAATTTTAAATAAAGTAAATGGCAAGATCTCAGATCGGATGTGGATCTATTTCCGATTTTTGGTTAGATGGTAATTTGCCTTTAGTAATGAGATAAAAACCGTTATTCTATATTCTCCATTGAAACGTTTAAGTGCACTTTCACAATTTTTTAAAGGGGGGAGGCGGATTGCTCCCCCATTGGAAACGCCACTGGACTCATCTAGCTGAATAATTCTTTCCACAGGTTATCTACCCGAGGACTCTGAACACGATCTCGACTATTACATGCAGGATTTCAACCCACGACTAAAACAATTCATCATACGTCATCAGTTTGCTAGATGGATCGTATCGTCTCTTCGTAGAGGCCAACCCTGGGTTATGTTTGCTTTTCTGTTCGTGAACGCAACTGTGGTTTGCCCAGTAGCCATGTACCAGGGATGGAACGACATGGAAGCAGTCGTTGACAACGCCTACTTCATGATCATCTGTATATTCGTATTAAGCAGCATACTTGTTGAATTCCTTCAAAAACGTGAATGTAACATATTTTTTTATAAACTTCTAAACTTCAACAAAATTAATCGACTGGACAATGACGAGCAGGATGTCATGCTTAATAAAACGCACATTCTTTGTGGACGGATCGTCAAATATTCGCATCTAGTTTTAGTTCCTAGTTTCTGTATCGGTTGGATTACTTACGTGGTTTTCGTATGTTTGCCAGACAGGGAGCCCATAATGAGGTGAGTTGTGACAATACGTTTAAATGTTAACAAAACAATTAAGCAGCATAATGCAGAAGGCTTTTTAGATTATAAAAGGTTATATTTTTGTAAATGGTATTTAGAGAGGCCATTTGCTATTAGCGTTATTTGAACGAAAATACCAATTTTTTGTTACAATTTTAAAGCCCTGTCAATGTCACTTTAATGAAATACACAACTGTATACAAGAGAGGTAGGTAATTAAAATATATTACAATGGTGAAACAATTTTAGAGTAGGTCAGGTTTAAGATCATGATGTTTTTAGGACTATACACTACTCAAAATAAAACAAAGATGACAATATTTCAAAGGTTAATCAACCTCCTACATCAGGTTTTTAATGACAGTTGAAACAAGACAACAGAATGGGCTTTAAAACAAACAAACAATGCCAACTAAACAAAACAAATTAAATTACACCAATCCACCAAAGAAACATAATAATAAATGTGGTTGTAGTTGTTATTAACAGTAAAAGTAGTTTAAGTTTAAGTTAGTTTAAGTTAGTTTAAGTTTTTTTTGGTTGGCATTGTTTGTTTGTTTTAAAGCCCATTCTGTTGTCTTGTTTCAACTGTCATTAAAAACCTGATGAAGGAGGTTGATTAACCTTTGAAATATTGTAATCTTTGTTTTATTTTGAGTAGTGTATAGTCCTAAAAACATCATGATCTTAATTAAAATACATTTTGGTATGGTATGATGAAAATTCGAGGTTTCAGTTGTCTCTTTTTACATGTTGTCACTCTCCTAGTCGATCGACACTACTCAACAACTATTTACTCAAGGGGTATTCACCCGCTAAACTCAAAAAATATATTTCATTCAGGCTAACTAGTTATAATAACAAGAAAAATTATTGGGTCCACCATGACCGCCCCAAAAATGTGAAACTTAGTTATTTTCGAGCTAGGTCCCATCGGCAAAAATCTTCCTAATACGTACATAACATGTGGACGATCTTTATGCCCCGTGACTTTAGAGGATTTTGATCCAAAAGATATTGCCCATTTTTGACGTACAAGTCAGCCTTTTCTGTAAATCCTCTATATTTTGTTTTGTAATTTGGGCAAGTGGTTCGGTCATAAACTCATAATATGCTGATACCACGAAGGGGTGTGATTTTGGAATGCATTTAGTTGCGTGTTTGAGTGTATATCTGTACACAGTTTCATAACATGCAGATGTTATAAAGGGCCATTCTAGAATGGTACGATGCTAAAGTATCTATGTGGAACAAAAAGAAGCAAGTGTAAGCCGATTTAAGAAGTTTCCCAAAACGCCAACTTTTGCAAATACCTGGAAAACAAAATTAAAAAATTGGTATAAAATCACAAGATTTAAATTTTTATACAGTCATTTCAGTGTATTATTATTTTATAGATTATGTGGTAAAAAATAAGTTTTTGGGGTAATTGCCACTTTAAAAAGACTCAATGCTAACATTTGCTTTAGTGACACGCAAAATTGAACTATTGTCCTGAGTACAAGTTTTTTTGTTTACAAAGTTGTTTCTGTCGAATGTTAAGTCGTTTCAGATAGCTTGGTTAGAGGCTCTTTTTCCAATGCTGATGGTTCAGGATTTGTTTCCAGCTTTAGGCAGAAGTTTTTTAACTTCTGGTGTGGACTCAAGTTCATTAGTTCTTGGCTAAGGAATGTGTAAATATTAATTTTTGAGCCGTCCTAGCAACGAGACACATAATTATTTCTTAGGTTCTTCCGAATTGATTATATTCATTCTGGCGTTGTCCGCGGGTGGAATCGTGTCCAGCTTGATTGATCGGTGTTTCCTATTTAAAAATGACGGTCTCTGGTTAGTCATTATTCGCTCGTCGATGGTGTCGGCGCCAGAGGGTTGGCTCGGTCTGTTAAAAAATTAAATGTCCCCCAGTGAAAATTAGTTATGTCTTAGAGGGTAGACTCTTAATACGAATGTATTAATTTATTAATTTATTTATTTAACGTTTTAATCTCTTGTAACTTAATTATCTTTTGTAGGGGTTGGTATCCATACGACAATGCCTCTTCTCCCGCCTACGAAATAACATTATTCGTCAACGCATTACAAATAATTCTCATCGTTGTAGCTGGAAATACATTATTATCAGCTATTTTGTTCGGCTTTCTCGTATCAAAAGTTTATTTGAAAATAGCTTGCAACAAATTTGAAAATATTCGTGGTATTTCAATCAAAGAAATTGAAACGAGAAAGCTACTGGAGTTAGAACAGCGATCTTCGAACCTTCACTCTTTAAATCAACTATCTACGAGCCTTCACTCTTTAGAACTTGAAGACTATGAAGGCAGCTCAGCAACTATAAGAACAACAAACATGGATCAGGTCAACCATCATGGATTAGAGAATCAAGGTCAACCACTGGATTCGGAATCTGTTGTAGTCACCGAAGACGAAGTTGACATGGAAATGCGTGTACAACTGGGAAACTTCATCAAGTTCCATTATGACTCTGTAAGGTAAAGTACAACCATATCTCCCGTCTGGGCCCGGAATAGAATTTGACCAATGGTATTCCCCCGTTGATAGTTAGCCAATCATCAGCAATAGCAAGTAGCTGAGTATTTTACTCCCCAGAACTAGAGGGGTGCTCTAGCAATCGTGTCTGGGACTCATCTTTACCTTGACGACCTCCCCGACGACAAAGACAAATTGGCGACAAAATAAAGTTTATTCTGCTTGCCAGTGGAGTGTGGCTAGAGTTTTTTTAAACAAGTTTGTACTCCCCACTTCCTACGCTAAAGTGCCTTATTTTTACATCACAATCTTAACCGGTAAACCCCTCAAAAACTCAAACAATCAAGTCGAGTTTGGTATTAATTTGCATGGAAAAAAACATTTTAGCTGTTATTTATATTATTTTTTCTAACCTTTCTACGGATTGTTGGGTTTGTCCTTCGTAACGTTACTGTAGCTGAATTGTGCTCTGGTCTTGGAAATAAATTATTTTTTTGTAGGATGCCCGCTGTAGAGTATACACATCAGATTTAACCTGTGTGACCGTCTTCAGGTGACTAACTAGGTATATTACGGAAAGGACAATTGAGAAGGGATGTCCGAGGGCTATTTAAGGGGACTTAATCCCTTGCATTCGCATTAACGACTGAGGAAAACCTCAGAAAAACCTTCAGTCAGGATTGCCGGTCTCGACGGGATTCGAATCCGGGATCTCCCGAATCAGAGTCGAGCGCTTAGCACTCGAGCCAACACTGTCGGTGATCTTGGAAAGTTACTCACTGTAATAATTGGATGAGCGAAGCGAAGACTTCAATTTCACTGACCTCCAAAAAATTTAGCTCGGGTATTTTTTTTGTTTTTTTGTTTTGTTTTTTTTCTGTCTGTTTGTTAACTCTCTACAGGTCAAACGGCTTATCCGATCTTGATGAAAATTTGACAGGACCTTCGAAATCTCTGAACTTAGAGGTGTATTGTTTTTGGGACCAATCGAAGAAATATTTCTCATGAATATCGTACTTTTACGATTTTTTTCGATTTTTAGTGCGATATTTCCGTGACATTTGGGCCAATTCTGACCAAACGGGTGGGGCTACAACGTTCATATTATACATGGACATTACGGTTATGGTGATTTAATACCTTTTGAAAGAAAAAGTTTAAAAAATTAGCCAGAATCTATAGAAATAAAGGTTTTAATATAAGTTTTTTTGATTTTTAGTGCGATATTTTCGTCGCATTTGGGTTGATTCTGACCAAACGGGTGGGGCTACAACGTTCAGATTTCCCATGGACATTAAGGTTATGGTAATGTAGTACCTTTTGAAAGAAAAAGTTGAAAAAGTTAGTCAGAATCCATAGAAATAAAGCTTTTAATATAAGTTTTACGGTAAATAATACCAATTGACAAGAAACAATAGAAACTTGACAACAATCACCTACAATGCGTAGGCAACAAAATAGAGCACTTGCAAAAGTAAAGATATCCCACGCAAACTAAAAACTTTAAAAAGCTCATCCATCAACGCGGCGGGACTTAAGCGTTTTCCTAGTTCTATGAAAATTTTATCACTGCGCATGCCTGTTAATTCATACGTCGTTCATCGTCATCAACCACCACTCATCGTCTCGAATAGCCTGAATGCATGATACTGTAAGCTACGAAAATCATCAAAATTATCATTTGTTTAGTTTGTTACTAGGAAAACGCTAAAGTCCCGCCGCGTTGATGGATGAGCTTTTAAAAATGTTTAGTTTGCATGGGACATCTTTACTTTTGCAAGTTCTTTGTTTTGCTGCCTACGCATTGTAGCTGATTGTTGTCAAGTTTCTTTTGTTACCTGTCAATTGGTATTATTTTCCGTAAAAAACTTATATTAAAAGCTTTATTTCTATAGATTTTGGCTAACTATTTAAACTTTTTTCTTTTAAAAGGTACTACATCACCATAACCCTAATGTCCATGTGTAATATGAACGTTGTAGCCCCACCAGTTTGGTCAGAATTGGCCCAAATGGCACGAAAATATCGCACAAAAAATCAAAAAACTTATATTAAAAGCTTTATTTCTATGGATTCTGGCTAACTTTTTCAACTTTTTCTTTTAAAAGGTACTACATCACCATAACCTTAATGTCCATGTATAATATGAATGTTGTAGCCCCACCCGTTTGGTCAGAATTAACCCAAATGTCACGAAAATATCGCACTAAAAATCGAAAAAAATCGTAAAAGTACGATATTCATGAGAAATATTTCTTCGATTGTACCCAAAAACAATACACCTCTAAGTTCAGAGATTTCGAAGGTCCTGTCAAATTTTCATCAAGATCGGATATGCCGTTTGCCTGGTAGAGAGTTAACAAACAGACAAAAAAACAAACAAAAAAAAAAAACAAAAAAAAAACAAAAAAAAAAAACAAAAAAAAAAACACCCGAGCTAAATTTTTTGGGGGTCAGTGAAATTGAAGTCTTCGCTTCGCTCATCCAAAAATTGTGTTTCAGCTTTGCCAATGAAATTGGAAGACTGCTCCGACATTACTTCTTGAGTCTTAACACAATCAACTTTGTTGTGTATGGATGCACACTTTTGGTGTTTACACATGTGAGTAAATTGTGTTTTGTAAAAGTTTGGAAAACTATTAATACAAATTGCATTATTTACTTCTACTTATTTAAAATCAAGCAAATTCCATAATGATGATAATTTTACATTCCGAACGCAGTGTAAGAAAATCGATCGCATGCCCACACAAATTATATTTAAACTGCATACATTCATAAACCAGATTCAAGTCATTTTTGTAAAATAATGTAACATATGTATATTTATACCATGTGTAATGGTAAACTGCACTTGTGGGACGTATGTCCTGTAAGTGAGAACACGGAATAAATAAAAAAAAACATTTTTGAATTTTAACATTAAATTTTTTTTTCAAAGGTGACCTTAATTATTACATGTTAAAATTTTAGGCTAGTCACCATAGACATCAAAATCGCCTTAGTTCGCAAAAAAAATGCACAGTTCTGATTTTTTGGGATGTTGTTAATATAGATACCAATAGTGTAACACAAAGTTTCCAGCTACAATGTTTTAAATTTCAGGCGGAAACCATTTCAATGAAGACAGTCATGCAATTGTGCATTTCTTTTGAAATCGTGGGTGTGTTCCTGGCGGTTAGCTTAATTGCTACTTTCTTGGCTGACCAGGTAACGTTGAATTATTAATACATTATTGTGAAATATGCAAAAGAACTCAAAATACTTTGAATCAATCAAATTTCCGAAAATACGGATCTAAAAAAATTAGTAAATTTATGATTATTTAATCTTTTCTTTTCTGCCTAATGACGAATTGGACCAATATCATAGAGCATTTTTTTAAAATTAAACATTGATTCTTTGATAACGCCATTCATTAAAACAATTGGGGGTGTTATCACTAGCTAGGAGATTTTTCTTGAGAGCTATAACATTATTATGTGGTCTTGTATGGCCGAATGCATTTTTGACATTGTTATGTCTGCTATCTATCTATTACGTGTTGTATTGTTGTCTCATAGCAAAGCAGTGGGCGAAGCTTTCTACGCATCTGATTGGCTCGGGGCTTCGATGACGTACACACGTTAAAAAAGTGCTGTTGGCTTTAGACACGTAGTGCATTATTGTTTCAGAGCGAAGCAGTGGACGAGGCTTTGTACGCTTCTGATTGGCTCGGGGCCTCGACGAGCTATACTCAAACCATGTCTTACTTGGTCTAGTACCTGAGCGACCCTTCTTTTAATTACATTCGCTCCGGCTTGCGGTCAATGGATAATCCCTTGGAACTGAAAGAGTTTCGCTCTGGTACTGGGCCAAGTAAGACACGGTCATGCGTTATACAGTGCTGCTATATATTGACACATGTTGTATTGTTGTCTCAGAGCGAAGCAGTGGTCGAGGCTTTGTACGCATCTGATTGGCTCGGGGCTTCGACGAGCTACAAGCGTTCGATGTTGATAGTGATGACTCGAGCTAACATGCCAGTTGTGTTTAAGCCACCAGGATTTGACCCTCTTTCTTTAAAGAACTTCAGTCATGTAAGAGAATATCTTTTCCAGTTATTTAGCTACGTATACTAGTTATTTATTCGAGTCCCCCAATGTAGGTGCACATACATCTATAAGGTGACTATTTCTTTAAAGTAAACGGAATTTACATATTTTATGGTAAAGAGTGTATTATGACGTCATACGTTGAATTCAGCAAACTTTAACAATTTTTGTATGATTTAGTTTTAATTTGCTTATTATTTTAATTTTGTTGTCTGCTTTTCGTGTCTTTGTTTTTAGTTTGATTGTATCTTATTTTTCTGAAAGTTGACTTGTGTTTTGGATGACCAAATTATTTTTATATTTAACAAAAGCAGGACGGGCAACAAAATAAAACTTTTTCGATCTTTTAACAATAATTTATTATAGAATTTGAAATTATAAATTAATGATTAACTAAAAAAATTGTTTTTAATTAACACTAGATAATGCTTCAATTGGGGAATACAATTAATTTTTATTGGTCAATCAAAATACATTAAACAGTAAATGATATATAAACTATGCCTTTCTTTGACATCATATTATTATAATATAAAATTTAAAACACAAGATGATGGGCTACACAAAGGCCTGCTTTCCTGTCTAATTCTGTATTTTTTGCCCTGAATGCTAATTACAGAAAAGAATAATAATTTTATAAATAAACTATTACCACAAAATAGTAATTTTAACAATTTGTCAATAACGTAAAAAATAGTTGATGATATTTTTATTTGTTTATTCGTATAATCTTATATGGGGCAGATTGCACGTTTATTATCACAATTTCAATATTATCTCACCATTGTTGACATTATTTTGCTCTTTCATAACTTACATAGAATTCTTCTCTTTTCAGGCCGTACACACCGCTTACAAGACTGGTACTCAATTAAAGGAATTTTTCTAAAGTTGTTTTTTATAGTTATTATCATAAGGTCGGTATTATGCACAAAATGTTGAGACGTCATATTTAGTAAATCACAACCAATTTAAATGAAACTTTAACCATAATACAACGAAATACTTTATCAATCTACCTGTTGATGTTAAGACTTCTAGACATTTCAATGTTGCTGTTAGAAACCTTTTCAAATTTGTGTTTAAACTGTCGTCCGGAAGGCGCATAGTGAATACTGTGGAATATGGGAAATGACAACAATCGCTTTCCACCCAGTAGTGACCAATGAAAACTTGACGACTTTTAAGTATGTAAACTTATTTAAAATCAAGTTAAGTGTATTCAATGATTTCCATTCATCATCTCAATTTTATCTATTTTAGACTTTGTAAACCTTTCTTAACGGTTTTGAATCCCCTAACCGGCAATCCTAACTGAATGTTTTCCCCGAGGTTTTCTTCAATGGTTATGTGGAGTCCTCTTTAACAGCCCTCGGACATTCCTTTCCAAATTATAAAATCTCCTAAAATAAAATCCAAACTCCCCAAGAATAATTAAAATTAAAAAAAAAAATATATATAAAAAAATATACAAATTTTCCAATTATTATAATAATTTTCTTAGGAAACCTTACTCAGGAAAACTTGCCACTTTTTGGGCGACTGTTGTGGTAAATTGCTTGATGATATAGTTGTGAGGGAATGTATAATGTTAATGCTGTTATTAATAATGTTCAGTCTTACGATTCATTGAAACAAAAATGGATTTTAATAAGTTTTTAATCAACTTTACAAATATTAAATCGTTTGAAATTTGTATTTATTATGCTATGTACACTTTAAAATTATTATCAAAACAATCTAAAGTTGATGCAATATTTGTTTTGTGGTAGGTGGGTCACAGTCAATACTTTCCCCACCATAAAACAATATTTTACCTCAAGGTGAACAAAACTAGTGTCAAATTAATATTTCAATATACGTTACTACACATTTCTCGATTTGGTTACTCGGGAAACACTCCCATATGTGGAATTGTTAATATTATAATATCGCAATGTATTTTTTTAACTTCTGAAGAGTATTAAAATATTACTACGCATAATTCATAAGTTTTAGAAAACTTATTCTTAAAAATTGACGCCTGCTATTTTCATACATGGATATTTACAACACTTTTAAATGCATTTTCTGTTAATAAGTGTAAAATAATAAATAAAATAAATAAATTTTTATTAAGAGTCTACCCACTCGTTATATAACTGATTTTCAGTGGGGGGACTATAAATCAAAGCGACCAAAACCAACCCTGCAAGCCCCGACGCAATCGACGATGTGACGATAACCAACCAAAATCGATATTTAAATAGAAAATATAGCAATCAGTGGTATGGACAGTGCGAACACCCGCGAATCAACGCCAGAATCAACAAGGCCGATTCAGAACAACTCTGGAAATTTATTATGTGCTTCGTTGCTAGGACGCTCCAAAGTCACCGTTTAAAACTCTAAGACAAGAACTGATGGACTTAAGTCCAAATCAAAGTTAAAAAACTGACTTTAGCGGTTAATCGAACCCTCGGACCTTCTGCATTTGGAAGCAGATACGCTTACACAAGACCAACGAGCCAATATCTTGAATCAATGTCATGATAAGATCCTAATTGTTTAATATGAAGACTTCATATTAATTCTGTTATAATCAAAACTGATATTAAAATAACCAAAAATATGAAGAGTTAATAGATTTCTATTGCTGTCAAGTTAACAACGATTGAATTGTAGCCTAACTGTTACACTTACTTTCAATCACTGACACCAATGTTCCAATCGTATCCAATATTCCACGTTTGTGGCTGAGTATCTCCTGTTTGTTCACTCCGAAAGCCAGAATGAGGTCTTCAATCTTTCTGTCGCTTGCTGGAGCTTCCAAGCTAGATTCATCTTCTGGATAACCTCGCGTTGCAATGTCAAGTCTTTTATTAATAGTGTCGAAACTTTGACTGGTTTCGTCTTGTATGTCTCGTTAATCGTTTTCAAAATTGTACAATTACTTTTATTTTTTTATCTCGCCAGAATATCTGTTTTGTGTTTGTTCTCTTGTGAATATTGATCGCGGAATTCTAAAATCAACTGGCATCATATCATCTTCCTTACGTATGTAATGCTGCATGGTTACTTTATCAATTTGTGAATATTTATTATCGTTCAGATGTTTTTCTTGAATCGAAACCAAAAACTTGATCTGATTTGATAACTCTTCATTTTTCTACTTAAACTTTAAACATTTGGCATGTCATCTTGTTACAGTTGTAGAGTCGGCGGTAGTGAATTATCCTATGTTTATAGAACGTTTATAATTGCATCGTAATATCTCCTCTTATAGACATCTCGATACCGATCTCTACTCTAGTGGGTACAGTTATTCGTTTGCCGACAGGGTTGGCTAGGTCTGCTGTAGATTAAAGTCACCCACTAAAATTTTATTTTGTGACTGAGTAAGTGTGTTCTAGTTCGAATGTATTGTTATATCTTTTCCATTAAATGTGTATTAGAAAGAGTATTATTGATTTTTTTTTTTTAAATAATAACCTTTCCTAGTCAACTATCAAAAGGACATTACTCAAAGCACAAAGTTTCAAAGGAAGTGGCCGTCTTGACGTTATTAATTGGCACGATGAGAAATCCTTTGTTAGACTCTTGTGTTGGGACAAACACATTGACATACCCAACAATCAGCCTAGCACAGAATATATACACGCAAAGCACTTCAATCTGAATACATAAGGAGTATGAGACGAAACAGGTGTGGTTTGTCAAACAATCGATGCTAGAACGTCCTTCAAGTGGAAAATATGAAATCCTAGTGTTGGTAAATCGGCTACAATATTCACTGTGTGGATTACCGCACTTCATAGGCGTTGTACTTCGCAATGGACGACATTCTTCAGAATGCAATTTTACAAAGTACTAATGCAGAATTACGCTACATTGACTTTTTAATGCAGTTATTATTCTGGCAAGGTAAGATAACTAGTTAATTACTATACGATAGTTATTATGGCGAGAAAACGGTCCACAACGTCACAATAAGCTGATTGCCAAACAGCCAGTGTAATGAACAACCGAACAACTGATGTTTTTTGCTAATACCACTTGTAAATTCCATAATAGTAACATCTGTACATAGTATACCGTGGGCATGTTATTAGAAAGTTTATGGATGTTCAATCTAAAGAAGATAGGGCCATATTATCTGTTTTCGAAGTTACTAGGAAAACGCTAAAGTCCCGCCGCGTTGATGTATGAGCGTTTTTGTAAGTTTTTTTTTTTGCGTGGGACCACTTTTCCTTTGCAAGTGCTTTGTGAATGCATTGTAGGCGATTGTTGTCGAGTTTCAAATGTTACTTGTTAATGGTTATTATAAACCTCAAAAAACTCATATCTAAACCTTTCTTCTATGGATTCTGGCTAACTTTTTCAACTTTTTCTTTAAAAAAGTACTACATCACCATAACCTTAATGGCATGTGAAATATGAACGTTGTAGCCCCACCCGTTTGGTCAGAATCGGCCCAAATGTCACGAAAATATCGCACTAAAAATCGGAAAAAATCGTAAAAGTACGTTTATTTTATGGGTTCTGGTTACCTTTTTCAACTTTTTTTTCACAAGGTACCACATCACCATAACCTTAATGTCCATTTAAAATATGAACTTTGTAGCCCCACCCGTTTGGTCAGAATCGGCCCAAATGTCACGAAAATATCGCACTAAAAATCGAAAAAAATCGTAAAAGTGCGATATTCATGAGAAATATTTCTTCGATTGTACCCAAAAACGTGGCACGTCTAAGTTCAGAGATTTCGAAGGTCCTGTCAAATTTTCATCAAGATCGCTTATGCCGTTTGCCCGGAATCGTGCGAACAAACAGACAAAAAAACAAACAAAAAAAAAAAAAAAAAACACACAAAAAAACAACCGAGCTAAATTTTTTGAGGGGTCAGTGAAATTGAAGTTTTCGCTTCGCTCGCTACGCTCATCCAATAATTGTGTAGCTTAACCATGTATTTCCTACAAGTAATTAGACGAGGGAGCACAGCGACTGAGTGATACAATTCAAGAAATATGGTACTATAATGATTATGAGTGTGTGTGTATTTGTGTGTGCGTGGGTGTGTGTGTTTGCGAGTGTGTGTGTATGTGTGTGTACGCCTAAAATCAGCCGTATTTTTAAACATACATGCGGTACGAGTTTACTGAGAACTGCTAACAAAATCAGCAAAATCCATTGCGATTTAAACCCACAAGAATAATAACTTGAAGAAAGACTCCAAATGAATTGGATTTAATTTAACGACAATGGCTTTGTTATCCCAGAATTTTATTTTTATTTTTTATTTGTTAGGCTGGGAAAATTGCATGCATTGACTAATGGCGTTTTCCATTGGCCACACTCAGGTCGCACTAGTGCGCCCTAGTGCGCTCTGGATTGCCACTTGTCTTTTCATTTGTTCAGTTTTGTAATGTTATTCAAGTGGAGGTTGACAACAATGACATCTCTGCACTCGCCGAGTGCATGCCAATGGAAAACGCCATAAGTTATATCGAATCTTGCACGCTCAAGGTTCCCCCCAATTCCGCTCGGATATTGAGTAAATCTTGCAACCTTTACTCTTATTTCATACTGGCTTTGTTATCCATAGTAATGTATAATTGGATGAGCGTAGCGAGAGTAGCGAGCGAAGCGAAGAATCCATTTCACTACACTGGAGAAAAAAATCCGGATTTTTTTGGTATTTTTGTGTGTTTTTTAACAAGATTCCGGCTAAATCGATACTCCAATTGAGGTTTAAATTTTCTGGAGACATTCAAAATCTCTGAACTTAGAACTGCCACGTTTTTAAGAGCAATCGAAAAATAATTGCTCATGAAAATCGCAATTTTATGAATTTTTTCGTTTTTTTTACAATTTCTTCTACTTATAACACATACAAGCTTTGTCCAATTGTAATGATTTTTTACACAGAACCTTAATTTTATGAATTTATATATTCGTTTGAAATTTGAGCGCAATCGAAAAATTATTTCTCATGAAAATCGCAATTTTACGATTTTTTTTATTTTTTAAACTTCTTTCGACTTATAACACCTACATGCTTTATCCGATTACAAGGATTGTTGCACAGAACCTTAATTTTAATTATTAAAATATTTTTGTCAAATTGGAGCGCAATCGAAATATTATTTCTCATGTAAATTGCAATTTTAAGTTTTTTTTTTTCATTTTTTCAAAAATTTCTTCGACTTAATCTTATAAAACTTCGTTTTAAAAAAAATTAAAATTACATCAAGCAGGCGGTAACGTAACCAAACCACATCCAAAGAAAATCGTGCGTCCTATGGCACGAATTTTTCATTGCTGTTTCCAATATTGTTCTTTGGTAGCTTCGCAAACGCTTTTTCAGGCGCGTTGTTGGATGAGCGTAATTGGTGCATTGAGCTGCCATGTGTAATGCAGATAATATTTTTTTAAATTGATTTCGTTTTCTCATTCCTATGGCCTGCGAGACACGCTTGGTTTTAATTTTTACGATGACGACATGAGAATCAGGGGCGCGTCAACCGGGTAGGTCATTTCGCATTTCGCATTCGAACACAGGGCAGCTCAATGCACAATTACGCTCATCCAACAACGCACCTGAAAAAGCGTTTACGAAGCTTCCTAGTATGCATTTCAAAACATGTTCTTTAATTGGATGAGCAAAGCGAGCGTAGCGAAAGAAGCGAAGATTCCATTTCACTATACTGGAGAAAAAAAATCCGGAATGTTTTTTTTCTGTATTATTAGCTGTTTGTTAACACGATGCCGGCTTAACCGATACTCCAATTGCGATGAAATTTCGTGGAGGCCTTCGAAATCGCTGAACTTAGAACTGCCACGTTTTTGAGCGCAGTCAAAAAATTATTTCTCATAAAAAACGCAATTTTACGATTTTTTTCGATTTAAAAAAAATTCTTCGACTTAAAACACCTACATGCTTCATCCGGTTGAAATGATTTTTCACAAAACCTTAATTTTATGAATTAATATATTCGTGTGAAATTTGGGCGCAATCGAAAAATTATTTCTCATGAAAATCGCAATTTTACGATTTTTTCGATTTTTAAAACTTTCTTCGACTTATAAAACCTACATGTTTTATCCGATTGTAATGAGTTTTTCACAGAATCTTAATTTATGAATTAATATATTTGTGTGAAATTTGAGCGCAATCAAAAAATTATTTCTTATGATAATTGCAATGTTACGATTTTTTTTAATTTTAAAATTTCTTCGGCTTATAACACCTACATGCTTTATACGTTGTAATATTTTTTCACAGAAACTATTAAATATATTTTATGAATTAATATATTCGTGTGAAATTTGTGCGTAATCGAATAATTATTTCTTTGAAAATCGCAATTTTACGTTTTTTTCGTTTTTAAACATTTACGCTCATCCAGCAACGCGCCTGAAAAAGCGTTTGCGAAGCTTCCTAGTTTAATACAATCCAGAAACTATTGGATAAGCGGAGCGAAGATTCCATTTCACTACACCGGAGAAAAAAATCCGGAATGTTTTTTTTTCTGGATTTTTAGCTGTTTGTTAAAACGATACTGGCTAAACCAACACTCCAATTGCGATGAAGTTTTGTGGAGGCCTTCCAAATCTATGAACTTAGAACTGCCACGTTTTGAGCGCAATCTTAAAATTATTTCTCTTGGAAATCGCAATTTTACGCTTTTTTGGTTTTTTAAAAAATACGCTCATATAACAACGCGCCCTAAAAATCGTGTGCGAAGCTTCCTAGTACAAAAAATCTATCCCGACAGTTTTTTGAACCCGGGTATCCCACATTCCGGGTATACAGGCGTCTTAGCTAACGAGTGAGCGAGTCATGTGATGAGTACCCGGGAACATTTGCATTTAAATTGATTGATTGGATGAGCGTAGCGAGCTTAGCGAGTTAAGTGAAGATTTCATTTCACTACACTGGAGAAAAAAATTCGGAATGTTTTTTTTGTATTTTTGTCTGTTTGTTAACACGATTCCGGCTAAACCGATACTCCAACTGCAATAAAATTTTGTGGAGGCTTTCGAAATCTCTGAACTTAGAAGTGCCACGTTTTTTAGCGCAATCAAAATATTATTTCTCATGAAAATTGCAATCCCACACATAACAATAACTTGTAAAAATACAGCCAAACCTTACACACTCAAAAGAAATGAGATCTAAAAAAGGGCCAAGCTCATCTACCCTTTTATATTTGCGCATTCTTAATTCATAAACGTACATGTTCCGTAACAACATCCTAGAAAAACTTAGCAAAATAGAATTTGCAACTAGTATTAATTTAAACATAATAGTCCATCCAAATTTTTTTTTTTTTCTAAATAGTATAAACGTAATGGTCATACAAATTCTTTTTTGCCAAAAAACGTGGAAGCTCTAAGTTCAGAGATTTTGAAGGCCTCCGCAAAATTTTATCGCAATTGGAGTATCGGTTTAGCCGGAATCGTGTTCACAAAAGCCAAAAATACAAAAAAAAACATTCTGGATTTTTTCTCCAGTGTAGTGAAATGGGATGATCGCTTCGCTCGCTACGTTCACACAATTATTTTACTCTGACAATTACTAGGAAAACGCTTAAGACCCGTCGCGTTGATGGATGAGCTGTTTTCAAGTTTTTATTTGCGTGGGATCTCTGTACTTCTTCAACTTCCATTGCAAAATCATTTTTGTTAAATTAGAATAATTTTTGTAAAGTTGTACTAATTGCTATTGTAATAATAGAATGTCAAATATCTGTTGGCCCGAAGATTGCTTTATGAACGCATTGTAGGTGATTGTTGTCAAGTTTCTATAGTTGGATGAGCGAAGCGTAGACTTCAATTTCACTGACCCCCAAAAAATTTAGCTCAAGTGTTTTTTTTTTTTGGTTTATTTTTTGTTTATTTTTTTGTCTGTTTGTTAACTCTCTACCAGGCAAACGGCATATCCGAACTTGATGAAAATTTGACAGGACCTTCGAAATCTCTGAACTTAGAGGTGTATTGTTTTTGGGTACAATCGATGAAATATTTCTCATGAATATCGTACTTTTACGATTTTTTTCGATTTTTAGTGCGATATTTTCGTGACAATTGGGCCAATTCTGACCAAACGGGTGGGGCTATAACGTTCATATTATACATGGACATTAAGGTTTTGGTGATGTGGTACCTTTTGAAAGAAAAAGTTGAAAAAGTTAGCCAGAATCCAAAGAAATAAAGCTTTGAATATAAGTTTTTATGGTAAATAATACCAATTGACAGGTAACAATAGAAACTTGACAACAATCACCTACAATGCGTAGGCAGCAAAACAAAGCACTTGCTAAAGTAAAGATATCCCACGCAAACTAAAAATTTTAAAAAGCTCATCCATCAACGCGGCGGGACTTAAGCGTTTTCCTAGTTACTTGTTAATTGGATGAGCGAAGCGAAGACTTCAATTTCACTGACCCCCAAAAAATTTAGCTCGGGTATTTTTTTTTTGCTTGTTTTTTTTTGTTTGTTTTTTTTTGTCTGTTTGCTAACTCTCTACTAGGCAAACGCCATAGACGATCGTGATGAAAGTTGACAGGACCTTCGAAATCTTTGAACTTAGAGGTGTATTGTTTTTAGGTACAATCGAAGAAATGTTTCTCATGAATATCGTACTTTTACGATTTTTTTTCGATTTTTTGTGCGATATTTTCGTGACATTTGGGCCAATTCTGACCAAACGGGTGGGGCTACAACGTTCATATTATACATGGACATTAAGGTTATGGTGATGTAGTACCTTTTGAAAGAAAAAGTTGAAAAGATAGCCAGAATCCATAGAAATAAAGCTTTTAATATAAGTTTTTTACGGTAAATAACACCAATTGACAGGTAACAATAAAAACTTGACAACAATCACCTACAATGCGTAGGCAGCAAAACAAAGCACTTGCAAAAGTAAAGATATCCCACGCAAACTAAAAAAATTTAAAAAGCTCTTCCATCAACGCGGCGGGACTTTAGCGTTTTCCTAGTTATTGTTATGCACTTCAAAAAACTCGTATTAAAACCTTTATTTCTATGGACTCTGGATAACTTTTTTTAACTTTTTCTTTCAAAAGGTTCTACAGCACCATTCCCTTAATGTCCATGTTAAATATAAACGTTGTAGCCCCACTTGTTTGGTCAGAATCGGCCCAAATGTCACGAAAATATCGCACTAAAAATCGAAAAAATCGCAAAAGTACGATATTCATGAGAAATATTTCTTTGATTGTACCCTTAAACTATACACCTCTAAGTTCAGAGATTTCGAAGGTCTTCTCCAATTTTCAACAAGATCGGATATGCCGTTTGCCTGGTAGAGAGCTAACAAACAGACAAAAATACAAAAAAAAAACATTGGAGCTAAATTTTTTGGGGGTCAGTGAAATCGAAGTCTTCGCTTCGCTCATCCAATCAATTTTAACATTAACACAAGTTTATGGTATATAATGTCACTTCCTCAAGAAATGTTCTTTCGTCGGGGACCCCACCCTCCTTTCCGACCACTACCTGCGGCTGGTTCTGACCAGCATGGGACTTTCCTCCCCATATCCCTTAGGCTAGAGTGGTGCATTATGACAAACTAAACTAGGAAAACGCTCAAGTCCCGCCGCGTTGTTGGATGAGCGTAATTAGTGCATTGAGCTGCCATGTGTTACGCGGATTTTCTGTTGTTCTGTGAAAAAATCATTACTTAGTCGAAGATTTTTTTTTAATTAAATTAAAATAAATAAAAAATTAACTTAATTTTTTTAATTAATCGTAATTTTTAACAAAGAAAAAAATCGTAAAATTGCAATTTTCATAAGAAATAAATATTCGATTGCGCTCAAATTTAACACGAATATATTATTTCATGAAATTAAGGTTCTGTGAAAAAATAATTACAATAGGACAAAGCATGTAGGTGTAATAAGTCAAAGAATTGTTTTAAAAAAGAAAAAACCCAAAAAATTTCGATTTTCATGAGAAATAATTTTTCGATTACGCTCAAATTTCGCACGAATATCTTAATTCATGAAATTAAGGTTCTGTGAAAAAATCATTACAATCGGTTAAAGCATGTAGGTGTTATAAGTCGAAGAAAGTTTTTAAAAATCGAAAAAAATCGTAAAATTGCGTTTTTTATGAGAAAAAATATCCCGATTGCGCTCAAAAACGTGGCAGTTCTAAGTTCAGAGATTTCGAAGGCCTCCATGAAATTTCATCGCAATCGGAGTATCGGTTTAGCCGGAATCGTGCTAACAAACAGACAAAAATACAAAAAAAAAAAAAAAAAAAAAAAAAAAAAAAAAAAAAAAACATTCCGGATTTTTTTCTCCAGTGTAGTAGAATGGAATCTTCGCTTCGCTCGCTACGCTCGCTACGCTCATCCAATAAAATGCGTCAACAAAACAAAAGCTACGTTTAACAAAAATATATTGTTCTCAAGAAAAAGCAGAAATTCTCAAGAATTTATTAATTTATAATATACTAGGAAAACGCTTAAGTCCCACCGCGTTGATGGATGAGCGTAATTTTTTTAAACGAAATAAGCGTAAAATTGCGATTTTCTTAATAGATAATTTTTCGATTACGCTCAAATTTAACACGAATATATTAATTCATAAATTTAAAGTTCTGTGAAAAAATCATTACAATCGGATAAAGCATGTAGGTTTTATTCGTCGAAGAAATGTTAAAAATTGAAAAAAATCGTAAAATTGCGATTATCATGAGAAATGATTTTTCGATTGCCCTCAAATTTCACACGAATATATTAATTCATAAAATTAAGGTTCCGTGAAAAAATCATTACAATGGGATAAAGCATGTAGGTGTTATAAGTCGAAGATTTTTTTTTAAATCGAAAAAAAATCGTAAAATTGCGATTTTTATGAGAAATAATTTTTCGATCGATTTTTCCCCCCGTGCAGTTCTTCGTTCAGAGATTTCATAGACCTCCATAAAATTTCATCGCAATTGGAGTATTGGTTTAGCCGGAATCGTGTTCACAGACACACAAAAATACAAAAAAAAGAAAGAAAGAAAAAAAAAAACATTCCGGATTTTTTTCTCCAGTGTAGTGAAATGGAATCTTCGCTACGCTCGCTACGCTCATCCAATAAAAAATTTAATAAACGTAATTTATGGCCATAAGTAAATAATTTACCGCGGAATGCGTTTTGGGTGTAGAACGTGCGAAACTCACCACAAACTCGCCTCCGTTGTTCAGGGGCGTAGCGAGGGGGGATCAGGGTGTCCGATCCCCCCCCCCCCCCCAAGAATCAGAAGGACTAAAAAATACTCAACAGCACTGTGCATTATGTGGTATAGACTAGGAAAACGCTTAAGTCCCGCCGCGTTGTTGGATGAGCGTAATTGGTGCATTGAGTTGTTAAGTGTTATGCGGATTTTCTGTTGTACTGTGAAAAAATCATTACTTAGTTGATTTTTTTTTAAATTAATTTAAATTAAATAAAAAATAAACTTTAATTTTAATTTTTTTTTAATTATTCGTAATTTAAAAAAAGAAAAAAATCGTAAAATTTCGATTTTCATAACAAATAATTTTTCGATTGCGCTCAGATTTCACACGAATATATAAATTCATAAAATTAAGGTTCTGTGAAAAAATCATTACGATCGGATAAAGCATGTAGGTGCTATAAGCCAAAGAAATTTGAAAATCAAAAAAATTCCAAAAATTGCGATTTTTAAAAGAAATTTATCTTTCGATAAAGCTCAAAATTCACACGAATATATCAATTCATAAAATAAAGGTTGTGTGAAAAAATAATTACAATCGGACAAAGCATGCAGGTGTTATAAATCGAAAATTTTGTTAAAAATCGAAAAAAATCGTAAAATTGCGATTTTCATGAGAAATAATTTTTTGATCGATTTTTCCCCCCGTGCAGTTCTTCGTTCAGAGATTTTATAGACCTCCATAAAATTTCATCGCAATTGGAGTATTGGTTTAGCCGGAATCGTGTTCACAGACACACAAAAATAAAAAAAAAAAAAAGAAAGAAAAAAAAAAAAAACTTTCCGGATTTTTTTCTCCAGTGTAGTGAAATGGAATCTTCGCTTCGCTCGCTACGCTCATCCAATTAATAATAATAATAATTAAACAGTTGCGTAGTAACTATTTTTTTAGAGGGGGGTCACACTCAACTTGATTACCCCCAGCCGCCGGAGGCTTTTTCGCCGTAGGCGAGATTTTTTCAAAAGGTGCCCTTGATAGGTGGCCTAAAACACGTTTTCAGGCGAATTTTAATTATGAATAAGGGTTACATTTTGAAGCTAATATTGCATTGAAGATTGATTACCTGACTAGAATCGGTTGACAGTCTGCTTGGGAGTGAAAACATTGCACACAAAATATAATGAATATTAGTCTAAAATCAGATTGCTAGTCTAGTCTCGCAAATCACGTCCCTTACTGAATCTTTCTAAAAAAATGTTAACATAAACCTTCCTTTTTGTTTGCAAGCCCGACTGTAATAAAAATCCTAAAAATTACCCAATAAGCTATAAGTTAGAAAATGACACCCATACCTGGCTTGACCCCCACTGGGGGAGTCAAGCCAACAAGTGAAGGGGGAGTTTCCCCCCATCCCCCCCGTTCCTACGCCCCTGAATTAAACTGTAAGTAAAAGGTGGAGTATTGGATGATTGGCCTGATGAAAGCTTTGTATACCCTATTGCCAATATAGGTTTGCATTAGGGTAAACTTTAACATATAGTATGCTGCGGTAAGTTAGTTCGTAAATATTTGTTCAGATAAATCTGCGAAATATTGCAATAGTTATCAGGTTAGAAAACAGATGTCTGGCCATTTATTGCAGGAGTATTATGATGTTATGACTATGGGGGTAGAAAAAAAAGTGTTTGCCATTGCCAAGGGAAGTTTCGAAAGACAGTTGTCTAGCTACTGTCTTGCAGAGCACGCGCGTTTTTGCTGTCGTTGAAGTTTGCAATTGAAACATTCTTAATATTGTGAGTTTGGTAGTGTAATTGTGCTTTTATGTGTTTATCACTCAGTGATATAATTTAAGGTAAAAAGTATTTTAGTTAATATACCAAAATCAGTGTACGATACTAAAGCGTTAACAATGACAAATATTATGTTCTTTTAAATATCGTTATATTATTATTTTAAACGTATAATAATAAACTAGACCGATTCCCCACCCACCACCAAAAGTTAATTCATCCCGATAACCACTTTTCTAAAACATCCCGACGGGGCTAGGAAAACAGTGCGCCCCAGACCCGCACTTGCTGGGGGCAACCCCCCAGACCCCCCATTGTATCAATATTTAAATTCATCCCCCCCGAATCAAAAACCTGGCTACGCCCCTGGCTCTAAGCGACTCATCTTAGTTAAATAATTCTTTCCACAGGTTATCTACCCGAGGACTCTGAACACGATCTCGACTATTACATGCAGGATTTCAACCCACGACTAAAACAATTCATCATACGTCATCAGTTTGTTAGATGGATCGTATCGTCTCTTCGTAGAGGCCAACCCTGGGTTATGTTTGCTTTTCTGTTCGTGAACGCAACTGTGGTTTGCCCAG
Source organism: Sweltsa coloradensis (assembly GCA_024449915.1). Taxonomy (NCBI): domain Eukaryota; kingdom Metazoa; phylum Arthropoda; class Insecta; order Plecoptera; family Chloroperlidae; genus Sweltsa; species Sweltsa coloradensis. The sequence goes on from JAMZAV010000999.1 coordinate 615,590, forward strand.
TAGCCATGTACCAGGGATGGAACGACATGGAAGCAGTCGTTGACAACGCCTACTTCATGATCATCTGTATATTCGGATTAAGCAGCATACTCGTTGAATTTCTTCAAAAACGTGAATGTAACATATTTTTTTTATAAACTTATAAACTTCAACAAAATTAATCGAATCGCTAGTGACGAGCAAGAAGTCGATATGCTTAATAAAACTCACATTCTTTGTGGACGGATCTTTAAATTGTTGCATTTAGTTTTAGTTCCTAGTATTGCCATCGGTTGGGTTACTTACGTTGTTTTCGTATGTTTGCCAAACAGGGAGCCCATATTGAGGTAAGTTGAGACTACATTTTAAAGTTAACAAAATTACATCACCAACACAAGTTTTTCTAAACAGCAATTTGCAGAAGGCTTTAAAAGAGTAAAAAGTTACATTTTCATTAAGGCTTTTGGAGGGGCTACTTACTATTAGCGTTATATACACGAAAATGTATTTTTTTTTACAATTTTTATGCCCTTGCAATGTTCCTTTAATGTAATACACAGCACTGCATACGGTTTTGGTTTGATGGAAATTCGAGTTGGCAGTTCTCTCTTGAAACAATGTCGATCTTACTGTCGATCGACATACGACAAATTACTAATAGACTCTCAGACTCTATCGATCGAACAATAGTTTTTGTTTGGCATCGAGCCTTGTATACTTGTTCATCTGGTTGTATTGAATTATGTATTTGGCTTTGATTTAATGTAACCCTCAATTAATTAAAAAAGGAGTAAATAGTCTCCTTGAGATTACGTTTTAGTAGGTAAGATTGATACCACTTGTTATTTGATTTGTTCTCTTCTAGGGGTTGGTATCCATACGACAATGCCTCTTCTCCCGCCTACGAAATAACATTATTCGCTTACGCGTTACAATCAATACTCATATTTGTAGCGGCAAATACCTTATCGTCAGGTATTATGTTCAGCTTTCTCGTATCAAAAGTTTATTTGAAAATAGCTTGCAATAAATTTGAAAATATTCGTACAATTTCAATCAAAGAAATTGAAACAAGAAAGCTCCTAGAGTTAGAACAACGATCTAAGAGATTTCACTCTTTAGAACAACGAGCCACGAAATTTCACACTTTAGAACAACGATCTACGAGATTTCACACTTTAGAACAACGATCTAAGAGATTTCACTCTTTAGAACAACGACCTACGAGATTTCACCCTTTAGAACAACGATCTACGAGAGGAAGCTCAGCTTCTATGATAACAAACTTGGATCAGGTCAACCCTCATGGATTAGTCAACCCTCATGGATTAGTCAACCCTCATGGATTGGTGAATCAAGGTCAACCACTGGATTCGGAATCTGTTGTAGTCACCGAAGACGAAGTTGACATGGAAATGCGTGTACAACTAGGAAACTTCATCAAGTTCCATGATGACTCATTAAGGTAAGTCAATTAAAAAGAAAAGAGTCAATTAATCAATTTCACCCAGAACATTCCTCTGTTGACCGTAAAATGCGATAAAAACGGCATTGTGCATATTCCAAACATCAGTAATAGCAAGTAGTATTTTACTCCCCAAAACTAGAGGCGAACTCAGGCATTCCTCATCGTCGGACACCCGCCCGCGACCCTCACCACCCCACCAGATGACAAAGACAAAGACATGAAAAAGATCCTCCACCTTATCATGGCTGGATTTGTTCCGTACGGGTTTCTCCTCCCCATATATCATACGCTTAAGTGGCTTATTATGACCTAACGGTTGTTGCGCCCTTAAATCGAATAAATTAACGAACATTTAAATTGAGTTATTTTCAATGTGCCAGGAAGAAAAAATTTAAGGGGAATCGATTGCGTTTTTCTATTTGTCAAATTTGCAACTAAGTCAAAATAATAGTGAATGGCTTTGAAACCTGGCTCTATTTGAACATCAAAACTATTTTTTTTATTTTTTATTTTATGATCGGGCACACGTCAAATATTGTCTCTTCAAAATAATTTCAGACTTCAGTTCGCCCTAGCGCACCATTCGACGTAGGTAGTTGTGTTTTTGGGACATTAATTTTCAACTGGTTTTCTAGAAGGTGTCTTAGAGAAAATAGCTATTTTTTACAATTGTCTTTCCTGCAAATTTTTTAGTTTACTGGTATTTTGTACCGATTTGTACCGCACATCAAGTATGGCTAGTTTACACTTCTGAAGATTGGTGCTATATATATGTTATATTTATATATATCAATATTGTTGTTTTGTGATGCTTATTTGTTGTAAGTGTCTTGTATCCTGTATAGACAGCTGTTCCTCCTGCTTTTATTTACATAGAAAGTGGAAGGGTTCCTTGTTGTTCTGGGTGGTACATGAAAATTAACTTGCTCTATTAAGCTCGTATCAAAAAAGTTGTTCATCAGTTTGTAGAGACATATCATGTTGTTTGTTAATTTGTTTCAGCTTTGCCAATAAAATTGGAAGACTGCTCCGATATTATTTCTTAAATCTAAACACAATTAACTTTGTTGTATATGGATGCACACTATTGGTGTTGACAAATGTAAGTAGGTTGTGCTTTGTAAAAAATTTGGAAAACTATTAATACAAATTAAATTATTAACCTATCTACTTATTTAAAGTCATGCAAATTTCACAATGATGATAATAATACTGTAACATACGCTATCCTCTCGGTGCCCTGCTAGGTATAGGTATTTACTAAATTACTTTGAATATTTGTTAGTCAGTCAAAAAAATAAACCTAAGAACCTATTGCCCTCCCTTCCTCTGCGTTCTGGGTTCCTTCCTCCGGCGGGGGAAGCCCCGGGGAACAATGCAAAAAAATGATAAATTTGGGCATCAAGGATTGGGTTCATTAACTAAAATAAATGATTTGTTAAGTTTCAAAATTTCTCGTTCACTATTGAACAGTTGTATGGGCGATAAAATTCAATTTTATCCTACCAAAGAGCTCTGTTGTAAATCCTTAATATCAATCACATAACGAAAAACCCTTTTTGGTTAATGTACAAAATTTAATAATTATTATAAAAAAAATTCCCTTCTGGCAAGTACTCAACCTTTGAAGGCGATGAATAATCCAATTAGCCCCCAGAATGCCCCTCCTTAAGTGACGTAGATTTTTTGTCACTTTTTTTTAGTAATTTCCCCTGCACAGATAATTACAAAAAAAAAACAAATTTCCAACTCGTTGATTGCACTAACGCATTTGACACTTGTGCGGGATGCATAATAACATGCTGAACTGTTTTAATTTGAGATTAAAAACTCTTCTTATCGCTGCGGTAATGACGATTAATAATGATGCTAAAACTGTTTTTAATTTGATGATTAAAAAACTTTTTTTTTTTTTCTGCTGGGGTAATGCATTAATAATGATGCTGAACTTTTTTTTAAATTTTTGATGATTAAAAAAAATCTTCTTATCTGCTGGGGTAATGACGTTTAAATAATGATGCTAAACTTTTTTTAATTTGATGATTGAAAACTCTTTTTATCCTGCGGTAATGAGGGTTAATTCGCGGTAGCCGATGACGTCCCTTTTGATCCCCGTCGGATACGGGGCGGAACACTACACTCGGGTCGATCGTAGCGCGGCCGATTTGATACTAAAACTTAAGCCTTTTGGTAATTTTTGAATTTTTAATTATTATGATGTCATTGACCTCACTTGATCATTAATTTACACAGTCAAATTTAAATGATTACAAATTTTTTGAATAAACTTAAAAAAAAATTTTTCTAATGCTTTCATTAAACACAACTAAAACCTTTAATTTTTTGATAAACATGTAACTTTTTAAAAGCCCCTATTTTCCCTTTCGTAGGCACTCCTACAAATTTTAATTATACGACTCCATCCTAAGATGGACAGGCTTGGTCCCTCCTAAATTTGGGAACTCCCCAAAACGCCCGATGGGCCCACCACACGTCCCCCCTAAACCCCACGAAGACCACCTCCTCCCCCCCAACTTACAACTAATGCCTTCTTGGGGCGCTGGCCCTGCAACTTTGACTGTTTTTACCCCCCACTCCTGTGACGTATCTAGTTTTCGTCGAATCCAACAACTATCTACTTTGTGTCCCCAACTTGTATTTCCTCCATACTTTTTATATAGGGGGATTAGCCCTTTTGGGCCTGAAGCCAATTTCCCCCCCTCTCTGGACGGACTAGTTTTTGTAGTTTCTGCGATACATACGTCCAAGAACTGAGTTTAGATTGGGTAATTATTTTTTGTTGTTTGCCCATGCACACTAAGTGTCCGTCGCCCTGGCTTTTTGAGAGTAACTTTGCGACACCCAGCTAAATTCAGAGGATGGCGGGGTTGTGACTCGGTCCTTTCACCTGTCACTGGAAGACCAATTTCACTCCTACCAGTACGCCTGACTCCCTATTCCCTCCCGAACAAGCTTCCCCCGGGTTCCAAAACCCTTGAAGGCACCACACACCTGATCGGTCTCTAGTCCATATTCGTTTTGGGTGATTGGGTTGTTACTAATTAGAATTAATATTCAATCAACAGTTGAAATGAAATGAGCTGATCCCCTAATATTTTGTATGGCAAATGAGCTGATCCCTAAACTTAGTATGCAGATAGCTACCCCTATACGTTAGTTGCAGATGAGGATCCCTAATACTTAGTATGAGATGAGCTGATCCCAAATTTGTTAGTATGAGATAGTGATCCCTAATACGTTGATGAAAAGAGCTGACCCCTAAACGTTGTATGCAGATGAGCTGTATTTTTCGTATTTATCTAACAAGTAATTGGTTGTATGCAAATACGGTCGAATTTAAAGATCTGGGGGGAGGTGGGCCCATCCTATCGCCTCAATACCCCTTAAAAAAAATGAAAAATTAAAATTTTTGAGATTTTATCTAACACTACCAATTCTATTTTTTAATTAAAAAAAATTAATTTTAAAAAACCCCAGTTAGGAACCTAATCATACTTTCCCCCCCGGGCGTTGATGAAAAAAAACAATAAACCCTTTAGAAATCCAAAAAGAAAAAAATAAAAAATGTAGAATTTCAGAAAATCTAAAGTCCAAAACAAAAACAATTTAATTTGAATAAACATGTTAAAGTTAAGTGGACTGATATAGGTCGGATTGCAAAAGGTTTTTTTGACATCCCTTTAAAAGCAACCCTTCCTCAGCCGTCCTTTCACTGTCCACTCCCGGGCCCCTAGACAAGGTCAAAAAAATTTCCTCTTCCGGTTCACTCCGTAGAAAGTGAAACCACCCCCACCTCCTCGGGCACTTTCCCGACAGCTGGACCCTTGCCCTTTCCTCTCACCTCTTAAAAGCCTTTCATTCATTCAAACTACATTCAAGATGACTGACCAAGTTAGGTAAATGTTCCCATGAGATTCCTTCTACTTCCTTCTTACATCCTGGTTTAAGATACCACCTAAACGACGACTGACAACCTAAGCAATTTGATAAAAAATTAACCCCCCCCTTTTTCCTTTCTTACATTTATATCGCTGATTACGCAGAAATTTCCCTGAATTACAAAAAAAAATAAAAATTAGTGATAAACCCCTTACCGTAAAAAACTGTGATTGCAAGTTACTTCGAAGATATGCAAATACGAAAAAAGAAAAAAAAGGTAGGGGCCGGGTCACCATGCCACCCCCCCCCCTGACAATGAAAAAAATAAGATTAGCATACCGTCTTACTAAGTCATATAAAAAATACCTGTTCAGAGTTTGCTCAAGAGTTACTTTCGAATTTTTACAGGGGTGAAGCCTCTATTTACAATGGGACATAAATCAACCCGGGACCAAATTTGATACACACCCCAACAAATCAATTATCGCCAGTCTCCCTATTAATATTTCAACCCTAGTAAACAAGTTTCTTTTCAAAGCTAATCTCACAGTTCCTTATGTACCTCTTTTTCTTTATCATCGTCTTAAAATTTGATTTTAGGGCAACTTTTACAAAAAAAATTACCAAAATTTTTAAAAATAGTGGAGGCTGTTTCCCGGCCTCTTCAACTTTACAAACAAAAAATTTACATTAAATGATCAGTGAGCTTAAAACAATTTTTTATATTTACAACACTCAGAGCTGGTTTGTTATTTTTTTGATGACACCTAGAAAAGGGACTTTTAAAAAAACTTTTTCCAAAATTTAAAAGTTGACCGCTTTACTCGGCTATACTATTTTTCATTAGTCATGCTTACTACCAAATTAACCCACTTAGCATTCTTTAAAGATTCGTTGTTGACTATTGCCTTCATTTCAATAACAATTGTGAAAAATCTCTATCTTTCACCCCCAATTTAAAAAAAACAAGCAGAACTTATACAGAGCACTGGCTAAAACAAATAAAAACACAATAGCATTTGTCCTTCCCGGAAAAATTTAATAAAAGTACCTCAGCACCCCCTCAAGACTTTATCAATAAACTACCGATCCTTGATCAAACAAAAGACTAGGTAGGCTACTTGCGGATTCCACACAAAAACACATCACCCACAAAAACAACAAACAAAATCCCCCATCCTATACAAGGCAAGTTTCTTTTTGAAACAGCTGACCGCTTATATTTTGACGTTTTTTTTTCAATTGATTTACATATATTTTTTATTGATCCCCCCAAAGTGTGCCATGGTGTTTCTTAACTTTTATTACCCGTCATTTGACTCTAGCTAAATCTCCATGTTTAAATTACCTGATAATTGAATTAAAAAAACTACAAACTGAAAAAACCCCCTCCTAGATAAAACAAATCGTACCTACTTTGAAAAAAATCTTAATTAATCGACGATGCCTTAAAACACTTATATCATCACAGCCCTATTATAATTTCTGACAAGGTATTTAACCCCCTTTTTTGTTCATTTTAATCATATTATTTATTTTCAAAAGGCATGTTACTTTATTGACAAAACGCAGCCTCTCCAAAATTTATCGTATCTCTTTCTTTAAAACCAAAAACTTTCCTCTTCAGTAATGCGACCTTTCTCTCTTTTGGACATTGCACAATTAAAAGTTTTTAATCCCCCAAATCACTCAACTTCAAAATCATAAACTTGATATTTAAAACCCTTTTCCTAATTAGTATTTCGTGTTCATCAAATTAAAAATACAAAAACAAACATATCTCTTTGTACCTTTAAATTACAGCTTACATGTTAGTTTCCCTCTTTACCCTTACTATCTAACTTAGAAATAAAATTTAAAAAAAAAAAATCACTGTATTTTTGTTTCAGGGCTGTTTTAATAACATTTTTCATTTTTCCCTCTTTTTCTTTATCATCTCTTTTTAACTCTTTATTTTAAATCTCGCCAACAACAGCCTCCAACTTTTTTTACGACCCCCCGCTGGCCTCCTATGTTCTTTTTCCCAACAAGTCTATCTCCTACCCCTATCGGTTTTAAAACGTTCTTTTCCGATCTCCACTTTCCATGCTCCATTTTAATCCACCAAAATGTCATTTCCCACTCAAGGTCTATTCCCTTTTTTTTTACTCCTTACAAATGGTCCTCATTATGACTATTCCAGTCACCCCCTTTTTTTTCCCCCAAACCCTTTTCATTGGGGGCCAAACATATTTCTACTCCTTGCTTTTATCAGCATACATTCCAACTTTCCTTATCAACTTCTTCACATATAGCTCTTTTACCACCAAACTTTTCCTTATCATCCACCTGATCTACTCCACCTTACAATTCCAAAAAATTATCGTGTCCCCTTTTCACTTTAATCTTTAAAAATCTCTGCCTACTAAGCTTCCTTGCTCTCAACACACTCTACCTCCTTCTACATGTGTCGACTATTATCCACAAAAAACTACTCCCTCATTTTATCATTACTCATCTCACTCATTATTTATTATCTCCCCAACCCTGTTTTCCCAAATTTAAGCCCGTCCCCCTTTTATGGCTTGTAATAGTTCCTCATGATTTCTATCCAATTTAGCGTCGTTTTTTTCTGTCTGTCTATTAAATTCCCCTTCCCCTTCCCGCCCGTTTTTATTTCCTCTTTTGCCCCCCTCATGAACTCCACCCTTTCCACTGGGCGGTCTTTTTGTTTTTCGGCCATTTTTTTTTATTTTTTTTTCTTAATCTGGGTAATAGTTTATTTTTTAATTTCTATCTCTTTCTCGGGGGCGCGTTAATCAAGCCCTAACCAGGTTTGGCGCGCCAAATTGGGGAAATACGCTATCCTCTCGGTGCCCTGCTAGGATAGGTATTTACTAAATTACTTTTATATTTTTTCTAGCTCAGTCAAACAATAAACCTAAGAACCTATTTTCCCACCCTTTCCCCTGGCGTTCTGGGTTCCTTCCTCCGGTGGGGAAGTCCCCGGAACAAGCTTAAAGATATAATTGGCATCAAGGATTTGGGGTTTATTAAACAATAAATGATTTTTTAAGTTTTCACAAAATTTTCGTTCCATTGACAGTTGATATGGGCGATACAAAATTCAATATTTTTCCTACCTAAGAGCTCTGTTTTTCAAATCCTTAATATCTAACACATAACTAAACCCTTCTTGGTTAATTTATCAGAATTCAAATTATTTTAATAAAAATTGCCTTTGGGAAGTACTCAACCTTTGAAGTGGGGGATAATATCCCAAATTTTCCCAGAATGTCCTCCCTTAAAGTAGAGTAAAATGTTTTGTCCATTTTTTATTAGTAATTTTGGCACAGATAATTAAAAAAAAAACACTAATTCCCACTGTTTATTGCACAACGCATTTTACACTTTCTGCGGATGACGTTTTAAAAACGATGTGAAATGTTTTTTAATTTTGGGTGATTGAAAAAACTCTTATTGCTGGGTAATGACGGTTAATTTGCGTAGCGCATGACGTACTCTATACCCCTGGATACGCGGCGGGAAAACTTTCACTCGCGGGTCGATCGGTAGCGGGCCCCTTGCGTACTCAACTTTTGATGCTTTTTGTAATATTTTAATATTGAATTTTATGATGCATGTGACCACCTTGTCATTTAAATTTTAACAGTCGAATTAAGATTACAAAAACTTGAATATAAAATTACACAAATTTTACTAATGCTTTACCTTTAAAAACCACGAACCTTTTAAATTTTGATACACATGTAACCTTTCCCCAAGCCCCTACTTCCCGTTTTCGTAGGGCCCCCTACTAATTATTATACGACCCATCCAAATGTGACAGGCCCTTGGGGCCTCCTCAAATTGGGAATCTCCAAAAGCCGATAGGCCACCCACGTCCACCCTTTCATCCCGAAGACCACATCCTCACCCCCAAAAATTACAATAAACTGCCTCTTGTAGGGGATGGCCTGCAACTTTTTACTGTTTTTACCCCCCCCTCCTTGACGTATCTAGTTTCGTCGAATCCAAAACTATTACTTTGTGTGCTCAAATTGCTATTTCCTCCCGAACTTTTATATAGTGGACTTAGGGCCTTTTTGGGCCTAAACCAAGTTACCCCCTCTTTTCGACGGACTATTTTGAGTTCTGCGAAATCACAGTCAAAGAACTGGGTTAGATTGGGGAAAATCTTGTTGTTTGCCCATCAACTAAGTGTCTCGTCGACCTGGGGATTTTTAGAGACATTCCCACATCCTAGCTAAAAAATTTGGACGGAGGGGGGTTGTGACTTCGGTCCTTTCACCTGTCACGTGAAGACCAATTTTAATCTACACAGTACGCCTGATGCCCATTCCCTCGCCCCACAAGTTCTCCCCGGTCCATAACCTTTAAGGGATCCCACAACCCCCAGCTCGGTTCTAGGGCCATTTGTATTTGGGGATTTGGTTTTTTTCTAATTTGAATAATATTTAACAAACAGTGAAATGCAGATGGGCTGACCCTAATACGTTAGTATGCAAAAAAAGCTGATCCCCAAACGTTTGTTGCAGAGAGCGACCCTAATACGTTAGTATGCGATGAGCTGTCCTAATACGTTTGTATGCGAGACTGATCCCCCAATACGTTAGATGCAGATAGCTGATCCCTAATACGTTAGTATGCAAATAGCTGATCCCTAATCGAGATGCAGATGAGCTGTATATATTTGATTTTTTTTATACAAGAATTTGGTTGATATGAAATACGGTGAATTTAAAGATTGGGGGAGGGAGGCCATCCCCATCGCCCCAAATTTCATTTCCCAATGAGTGTAAGAAAATAGATTACATGCCCACACAAATTAATTTATACTATACACACACATACATAAACCTGATACCTGATTTTTGTATAATAATGTTACATTTGCATAATTTATATCATGTGTAATGGTACACTGCAATTGTGGGACGTATGTCCTATTACAGAGCGTACACAGAATAAGTAAAAATTACTTTTTAACATTTGATTTATTTTTTTCTATTGAATGGTGACCTTAATGTTTACATGTTCAAATTTGTGTTTATTCCCTTTTCAGATGGAAACCATTACAATGAAGACAGTCATGCAAATGTGCGTTTCTTTTGAAATCGTGGGTGTGTTCCTGGCGGTTAACTTTATTGCTACTCTCTTTTCCGACCAGGAAACGTTAAATTATTAATACTTAATTGTGAAATCTGCAAAAGAATTCAAATTATTTCGATCCAATCAAATTTACGAAATACGGATCTAAAAAAGTCAATAAATGTTGTTTTTTAAATTTATTTGTTTTATTGAATTTTACCTGCCCATACTGGCAGGAAGCGGCTAATGCAGGGCAAGTGTGGCCCTCTGTAGCCTGACACAGTGATAACAGAGTTACAAGTTAAACATTACATTGTGTGGCTCGTTGGTCTTTTGTGTGGCTCGTTGGTCTTGTGGTTAGCGTATCTGCTTCCAATGCAGAAGGGCCAGGGTTCGATTACCGCTAAAGTCAGAAGTTTTTTAACTTCTGATTTGGACTTAGGTCCATTAGTTCTTGTCTTAGGAGTTTGTAAACGGTGACTTTGGAGCCGTCCTAGCAACGAAGCACATAATAAATTTCAGAGTTGTTCTGAATCGGCCTTGTTGATTCTGGCGTTGATTCGCGGGTGTTCGCACTGTCCATACCACTGATTGCTATATTTCCTATTAAAAATATCGATCTTTGGTTGGTTATCGCTCACTCGTCGATTGCGTCGGGGCCTGCAGGGTTGGCTTGGTCGCTTTGATTTAAAGTCCCCCACTGAAAATCAGTTATATAACTGAGTGGGTAGACTCTAAATAAAATTAATTAATTTATTTATTTATTTACATAAATGAAAAACAACAAGAGAACATGACATTTATAAAGTTAGACAAATTGAAAGGCAAAAGGCGGATAAGGGTACTTGAAGCGGGGTAGAGGTCTGAAGGCTCGAGGACGCGAAACGAGGTCGTGAAGCTCATTCCTGCCGCCTGCGTGAAGACGTTGCACGTAAGCCCCTGCAAGGGTGTCGAGTCGAGAGCTGATACCACCGACGCCGGTTTGGGTATACACGTCTTCATTCCGCGTCATCGGAGGAAGCCGAGCGATTCGGCGAAGGATCCTTCGCTCCAGCGAGAAGTATTGCTGGAGACATCCCATTTCTTTTCTGCATAATGACAAATTGGACGAATATCATGAAGCAAACATTGTTTAAATTGATCATTGATTCTTTGATAACGCCATTCATACAAACAATTGGCGGTATTATTATTAGCAAGGAGATTTTTCTTGAGAGCTATTACATTATTATATGGTCTAATATGACCAAATGTGTTATTGACATAGTTATGTCTGCTATCTTTTGACACGTGTTGTATTGTTGTCTCAGAGCGAAGCAGTGGGCGAGGCTTTGTACGCATCTGATTGGTTCGGGCCTGTTATACAGTGCTGCTTTCTATTGACACGTGTTGTATTGTTGTCTCAGAGCGAAGCAGTGGGCGAGGCTTTGTACGCATCTGATTGGCTCGGGGCCTCGACGAGCAACAAGCGTTATACAGTGCTGCTATCTATTGACACGTGTTGTATTGTTGTCTCAGAGCGCAGCAGTGGGCGAGGCTTTGTACACATCTGATTGGCTCGGGGCCTCGACGACGTACAGACGTTCAATGTTGATAGTGATGACTCGAGCTAACATGCCAGTTGTGTTTAAGCCACCAGGATTCGACCCCCTTTCTTGAAAGAACTTTAGTCAGGTAAGAGAATATCTTAGCTAGTCATTTAGCTAAGTTTTCTATGTGTTCATTCGAGTCCCCCACTGTAGGTGCACATATACATCTATGGTGACTATATCTCTTCAATGCAAAGGGAATGAACATTTGAGTTTTTCACGTTTATTTTAGCAAACTAATTTTTCGATTAAATTGTAGTTTGCTTAATATTTTCATTTGCTGTTTGTTTTTCGTGTTTTTGTATTTTGTTTTATTTTTTGTTATGTTATCTGGGACTTACTTTTGTTTTGGATAAACACATTATTACTATTATTATTTATAACAATAGCTGGACTGACAATAGAATTAAACTTTATCGATGTTTTAAAAATGTTATATCTTTGAAAATTAGTAACTAATAAAATATTAGTTAAACGTTCTTCATCGTCATCTTTCACCTTTCATCGTCTCAAAAAGCCTTAGTGTGCTAAAAGAAATTCGCAACAAAAATTATTATCAATCATAGTAATAAATACAAAGATTCTTACTATCAAAAATAGTAATTTTAACAATTTGTCAGTTACATAAAAATCTCGGACTAACATTTGATGATAATTTAACTTGGCTACCCCATTGCTATAATATTATATGCTCTTTAATATATAATATATAATTATATAATATGATATAATAAATATTGAATGTAAGTATGTTTGTACTTGCCCAGTTAATTATCACAATCAATATTATCAGTGTTGATAATTGTCCTTGTTTTTCTCCCTTTTCAGGTCGTGCACACCGCTTACAAGACTTCTACTAAATTAAAGGAATTTTTCTAAAGTGGATATAAATGCCAATGAAACTGCTCTGTAACTGTATGTTAATTGTAAACTATGTTCAAGCAGTCAATTTTAATACCGTATTATGCACAAGGTAAAAGTTGTCACTTAAAAAATAAACAACCAATTTAAATTAATCTTTAACCATAATAAGACGAAATACTTCATCAATCTTCCTGCTGATGTGAAGACTTCCAGACATTTCAATGTTGCGCTGTTAGAAACATATTTAAATTTAATTGTGAAAATTTGTTTAGACTCCAAATTATTATTCAACATCATTTGATCACAATTCATTCTCTGCATTATTCTTTGCATCTTCCACTTAATAACCTTCTCAATAAGAATAATTATAGGCCTTATCTTTACACAAATAAATCATCTACTGGCCATAGGACCAACTCTGTATTTGTTTAATCACTGAATTTTTAACTCAAAGTTTTTGATTTTCTTACATCTTGTTCCTGGTATTTTTAGGGGTCTTTAAGTCCTATTCAGTTATCTAATTTAACTAGCCTCAAATAACCTCCCAAGTGAACTCCCAACTCCTTTTTAACTGTTTTTTTTCATATATAAAAATTTGTATTTCATAATGTGGTTTTAAGATCGAGGTATAACGAATTCTTATTAAGTTTTGTTCAGTTTAAAGACACTTAGTGACTTTTTTAAAACATTTTTACAAAGTGTTTGAATTCCGCTACCAGCAATCCTGACAAGTTTTTTTCGAGTTTCTCTTCAATGATTGTGTCCTCTTAACCACAGCCCTTGGGCATTACCATCACAATTATCTAAACTCAAAAATATCTAAAGTCTATCCATCCTTGAGGTACAAAGTGACCATCGGCGGACGAGACCGGGATCGGTCGTCCCGTCTATTGTCTACATTTTTCCCTTTCCACCTTTTTTGGCGTGACCGAACTTGGGAGCGAACATGGGTTTGTTTCTACCTGCCTTCGCCCATTTCAAATCTATTGTGATGAAAATAATTTATTCAGCAAAATATTTTTTTTATAATTGCAAATATTTCATAACGTGGTTCAAATGTGTAGCTTGAGTTATGAAATGTGTTTTTTTCCCTAGTGTCTACGATCAAAACTGACTGAAATACATAAATATTATTATATTATTATATAATATTATCAAAATATGTTATAGAAGCATTATCCGTAACTCAGTCAGTTTTTATCGTAGAATTTCGTCCAAAAAAATGAAATTCAAGACGCACGCTTAATATTTCAACAACGTTATTAGATATTTGCAATTAAACAAAAAAATCAATAAATAAATTAATACAGCAGGTATAAAACCCTCAGTTTCTAGGATGGTCTATTTTACGACTACACGCGACAACCCTTAGCAGCTGCCTCATACCCATACCCGACGCGTCCGTCGATGGTCACTTTGTACTTCATGGATAGATAGACTTTAGTTAGATACCAGGGTCCGGAGCCACAAATCAAGGTTAACATATAACCCCTATTACTAACCTCCTCTCTAACCACCAAAACTTACCTCCTTTTTAACCCTCTTTTCCGAATGCACAAACGTAAATTTACTCTATGGAGGTTAGCAGGGGGTCAACCTGGCTAAGGTAAACATGCCTCTTTTTGGACGAGTTTTAAAAATGAATATGTACATAGCTGGAAGGGGTTGCCTGAGGTGTATGATGGTTATTTATTCAGTCTAACTAATGGCATTGTGTCATTGTTACATATTATATGGATAGGTAACAAAGTCCGTTTTTCCTTTCCTTTTTTTCTTTTTTCTTTCTTTTTTTCTTTTCTTTTCTTTTCATTCCACACCCTTTTTTTATTTAGTTCATTAATTGATAAAATTTAATATCCTTTTTAAATTTATTACCAAAATCATTGTGTTTTATACATTATTGTTGTAATATTAGAATTTCAAATATTTACTTAATTGTTAGTACATTTCTGTATCTGTATCTATGTAAGTATATTTATTTAGTTGTCCTCCTTTGTAAATCAGTTATTTTAACTGAATAGTATAGACGTTAATTAAATAAAATAAGCAACTATACAATTAATCATGAGATTTTATTTTTATTTTTATTTGTACATTTTTAAATTGTTATCCAAAACAATGTTGGCCGTTAAAGGTGATGCAATATTATGTTTTGTGTCCACAGTGGGTCACAGCCATTACTTTTACCACATTAAACAATATTTGCCACAGTGTGAACAAAACTCGTGTCGAATTAATGTTTTAATACACATTACTACACATAATTCACAAGTTTTGTAGTACTAGAAAACTTATTCTTAAATAAAAAATAAAATAAAAAAATTGTATTTAGAGTCTACCCACTCAGTTAACTAACTAATTTTCAGTGGGGGACAATAAATCAAAGTGACCAAGCCAACCGTGTAGGCCCCGACGCAATCCCGACGCAATATTTTTAATAGGAAATATAGCAATCAGTGGTATGGACAGTGCGAACACCCGCGAATCAACGCCAGAATCAACAAGGCCGATTCAGAACAACTCTGAATTTATTATGTGCTTCGTTGCTAGGACGGCTCCAAAGTCACCGTTTACAAACTCCTAAGACAAGAACTGATGGACTTAAGTCCAAATCAAAAGATTTAAAACTTCCGACTTTGGCGGGAATCGAACCCTGTACCTTCTGCATTGGAAGCAGATACGCTAACCACAAGACCAACGAGCCACACAACAACACCAACGAGCCACACACAAGACCAACGAGCCACACTTGACTTGATTGCTGTTTTCATACATGGATATTTACAACATTTTTAAATGCATTTTCTGTTAAGTATGTACCTCGAATCAACATGAGATATTAAAAGTTAAATCTGAAGAGTTTACATAAATTTTGTTGTAATCAAAATTATCTATTAATATAATCAATGTATTTTTGTTTTAAATTAGGATAAAAGATTTGTATTGTTGTCAAGTAAACAACGATTGAATTGTAACCTAATTATTACACTTACTTTCCATCACTGACACCAATGTTCTAATTGTATCCAATATTTCGCGTTGGTGGCTGAGTATCTCCTGTTTGTTCACTTCGAAAGCCAGAATCAGGTCTTCAATCTTTCTGTCGCTTGCTGGAGCTTCCAAGCTAGATTCATCTTCTGGATAACCTCGCGTTGCAATGTTGTCTAGTCTTTTATTAATAGCTTCGAAACTTTGACTGGTTTCGTCTTGTATATCTCGTTGATCGTTCTCAAGATTGTACAATCTTCTTTGTATGTTTTGAATCTTGCCAGAATGGATTCTGTTGTATGTTTTAGTCTCTCTCGTGAATAATGATTGCGGAATACTCAAATCAACTGGAATCTTATCATCCTCCCCATGTCCGTTTTCCTGCACGATTACTTCTTCAGTTTTAACTACATCATTTTGCAAACATTTATTGCAGTTCTGATGTTTTTCTTGAATCGAAACCAAAAACTTGATCTGATTTGATAAATCTTCGTACTTCTCTTGCTCTTTGTTTTTGATTTCCTTCCATTCCAAAACCTTTTGGGCGCTTTTTCTCTCCCTTTGCTTTACTTTCGCGATTTGAGTTGGCCTTTTCCAAGATCGATCGTCTAAGTTTTTCCGGAAAATATGTTCCATCCTTCGATTCATCAGATACACACAATTGAACACCTGTCGGTGCTTGTTTGTAATGTTGCATAAACAATCTGACTTTAAAAGGTAACAATGTCAGAAAAACATTATCAAAAATTATTTTCTCGAACATGCTTACAAACTCAGCCTCTTTTCTCAATCTATCGATCTTGCCGCGTGTGTCAAGATCTTTTATGTCCGTTACGGCCATTGCAACAAGAAGGTTCATCAGAACAATACTAACAAGAAGTACAAACAACATCAGTATTGACTTAGCAAACGCCAAAGAAAATTCGTCTCCGAGGAAGTTATCGAACAATCCAGAATAGTCAAATTCACCAGTCATCATAATGATTGTTTTAATGAACGCTTCAGACGTGGAATTGAACGGAGGCTGCAAATGAAATTCAACCATGAAAGAAATCGCAAAACCAATGATCAAAAACGCAAAAGTAAAAAGAACTCTGAATAAATTTGAAGCGACCTTTGAAAACATGAGAACGCAATAACCGAATCTGGGAACTCTGGAAATGAGAAACATGAATTCCACCCAAGCTAATAAGACAGCAGCCGCTGTAATTTCACGTGGCCAGCCTTGTTGGTGGTCAACAAAAACCACCATCAAAGAAAGGCAATAGCAACATAATTTCAGCCACGACTCAAAATTTAGAAAGTATTTCAGCCGCGTTTGAAGAACGAGTACTAGTTCGTGGACAACCAATAACAACAACGTCCCAACAACAAGTACACGGAATAATGTTGAATCACTCCATGAAGACTTAACTTGCCTGTCCTGGTCATTATAGATACCAATCACCATTGCTGTGAATGAGTGAATGTAAATGGTATACGTGAAAATGAGTCCATAGTAGAAACTGCTCAGTGTCTTCCATTGGAGGTAAAGAAAACTTTCAACCAATGGGTGCATTAGAAGACTTTGTTGGTCTTGTTGATCTCCAGTTTGTATAAGAGCATCGATAACTTTCATCTGATTGACTCGAGCTATGGACCTAGAAGAATGTGAATGTACCAAGGGTGGTGATGTGTTGATGTTGGATGTTTGAAAGCCTTGTGCTTCAAGAAACGGTCTTTCCCGATCTGGAAGAACCACCTTATAGTCAATGTTTACGTAAGAGTCGTTCTGTGGCGTGTAGGCAATCATGGAATCAAAAACCTCTCTTAATACATCTACAGGAGAACGTACTCTCCTAACTAGAAGATCCATCGCGGATCTAACGTGACCATCGCGTGTCCTGCACTTTGCTGAAAGATCCGATCCAGCGGCAATCAACAGGTGAACACACTCCTTGAGGCCATACTGACAAGCCAAGTGTATCGGCATCCACCCTTCAGAAGCCACCTCGTTGATTAGACTGGCGTCGAAATCAAGAAGAACTTTGATAACATCTCTTTTGCCGGCATTTGCCGCCAAGTGAAGTGCCGTAAAACCCGACCGTTCGAAGAATCGCATTGTTTGTCTCGTGTTGCAACCATTCTCAGTGAGGATCTTGACACACTGGGCGTCGCCTATGTAGGACGCGATGTGAAGAGCGGTGCCTTGGAGGAGTCCCCATGTGCAGGTGGTGTCTTTGATCAGCTCCATGGACTCGGAGCGGTATGCGAATAAGGATTCTACGACTTCCTGCTGGTTGTATTCTGCCGCCCAGTGGAGAACCGTTCGATACTTGTTGTCTGTCTTGGTGACGTTCGCATTGGATTCAAGGAGGAGGTTGACGCAGTCGAGACTACGACCAAACACGGCGTGGAACAAAGGGGGACTGGCCTTCTGTGCTGGGCTCGTCGATAATCTGAAATTGTTTTACAAGATCTGGTATTTCACCCTTTCAGCATTTAGTTTTGCCACCATAACTACGTTACATAAAGTCTATGAAATAAAAAGTCACCAACGAGCTCACCATTTTAAACTTAGCTAAAATAACTATTTGTCCTATTAAATTCCGGACTACCAAAGTTTGCCTGAAATATCAGATCTTTGTAATACGGTGTTAGATTTCTTTAAATTTTTTGTCAGTTTGTGTGTCTGTTTTTAACGAAAATTGTGGTTAATGAACAGTGAAATTTCTTGAAAGCCAACTCTTTCTTAATGTCTCAAAGGATCTAATATAACTGTTGTGATACAGCATCCCATGTTATTGTTACCAAAACTTTCTTATCTTTTCCATTTCTGAAAGAAAAAATTGTAATGCTGACGAAACTTTATACCTTTCTGTTGGTTTGATAGATTATATTATTTATAGGTAGATACTACTTGACCATCTCTCTTGACCTTGTGCTGTCCCATAGGTGCTTTTCTTGGTTCTCTTACTGTCTGGTTTTAATATTCATTCTATGTAACTGTCTCACTTAATGTTTCTGTGTTTTCCTTTCTATTAATTCATAGTTCATAATTCTCATAGATGCTTATTGCTGCTTTGTTTTGATTTCATTCTTTGTATTTGTTCCATATTTGTTATAACCTGTTCCCTGTTTTTGTATTTACATGTTATTGTGTTTCATGGAGGCTGTGTCCATTGAGATTTGTTTGATTGTTAGAAAGAGAAGTGAAGGGGGTTGAGAGGGATTTGTTTGCTTCTAGACAAGGGTCGGTCGACGGATCTTAAAGGGTACAGATTACTTGTTTGGTGCCTCTTCACAATAAATTGTAATAATTCAATGTAAAATAAACTTGATCTTTAATTCTACCTACATACGTGTACTTATTTGCATTTTCTTTATAAAATAGCTGTGGCAGGAGATTAGCAACCTTACCTCTGAAATGTCTTGATGCTTCAAAAGCTCTTTGAGGATCGTTGTGTGAGCGCTCCTGGAGGCAAGATGTAGAACCGTCTCCAGTTCATGGCCGCTCGAATCTTCAGTTGTCTTAGTCGTTACGTCTGCTCCGGCGGTCAGCAGAATCGTGACCCCTTGCAGCCACTCCCCCATTACGGCCAAGTGCAGTGGAGTGAATCCCTCACCGTCAACCACGGTGGTCACTGGATTACCGTACACGGATATCAGCGCCTGCGCACGGATACCACGAGTTATGAGTTTTGGACTAAGAGTATGTCAATGTTATGTCATAATGCGCCACTCTAGCTCAGGGGTTATGGGGAGGAATATTCCATGCTGATCTTAACTTGACACGGGTAGGGGTAGTAAAAGGGAGGGTTCTCACGTCGTGGTCCTCATAGCCTTTGTCATCGACCCCTGATTTGGGTCTTCGTAGCCGGGGAGGTTGTTGTCAAGGGGAGGGGAAGAGTTCCTTGACGACGACCGTCAGACGGGGAAGAGCTCGCCTTTTACAACTAACAGAGAAAATAAATAAATATATCTAACAAAATGTTATTACTGTACCTCCAGTTCTCGTTCCGTTTGACCCAAAACAGCCAAGTGGACCGGGTGCGACCGGGTGATATCGCAGACGAGGGTCGCGTACCCGGCAGCTTTCAGGCGGGAGATGGCTTCCGCACAGCGCAGGCGCACTGCAGCGTGCAGGGGTGTGTGGCGCGGAAGAACGTCACGTGACTGACCAGGAGTACCTCGAGCCACCACCAGGGTCTGCACGAGCCGCAGGAAGCTGCAACCAGGCAACGGTGCTACATAATTATTATCTTTAAATGATGTAATAAATGTACCTTTTGTGGTCACTTAACGTACTTAATGGCAGTGAGTAGTCACTAAGGTGTATCGAAAGTCCACGCTCTAGTTTCCCTAAAATTTCGCGGGAATATTGAGTAGGCTTTGCAATCTACCTCGTACTTCGTACGGGCTCTGTTTTCCATTTTTTGTTATGGGTTTCAAAAGAATATGTTTTATAATGGCTTTTCATGAATCGATATAAGATCGTGTTTAATTGAGAGTTATGTAAAATTCCTTGTTCCTTTTTTACCTGTTGCTGTGCTGCGACGACCTTGAGAGGTCCCCGTCAAGGTCAGGGACGTGTGCACCCGCCACGTCCAGTGGGGTGAGACCTTGGTCGTCGAGAGCGTTGACCTCAGCCCCCGCTTGAAGCAGTAGCTCCACACAGGGCTGGTGGAGGAACTGCGAGGCGACGTGTAAAGCGGAGGAGCCGACGTCAAGGGGAGACAGCTGTGATCAATTCAATTTTCGGAAGGGTCGAGAAATTGTGAAATTATGAAGGACTTCTCAAGTTTGTTCGGTAAAAAATTGACTACTGCAATTTGCTGTTAAGCTAATATTTTACTGGTAATATTTAATGAAGGATCGTTAGCGAACGTTAACATGTCTCATAAGTTGATATGCAACTAAACAAACTTAAATGCATTAAAATTTACAAAAATACTCTCTTTTTCTCGTTATTAATAATTAGTTATCTTGTGAAGTCACGTAGGAACTAGAGAGGGTAGAGGGTGAGAGGTACACACGTACTATGTTACTAAAGTAACATGTTCAAATGTTGTAAATGAGAATGCAAATATTAATAGATACTAAAATAAATGTATAAACTTACTCGTTCCTTTAAGAATGCGTGGTCGTGAAGGTCACAGTCCATCCAGCTTAAGTCGGTTCCCTCCCCCAAACACTGATCGTCACCCACTCTAGCACCCAACAGCTGAGGACATCTCGACAACAGAATGCGCGCGCACTCGCTTTCCCCAAACCTGGAATAGGGAATACTTCACGCTTCACGCTAGCCCTCTTGCCCAAAATTATATATCTAAAATCATACTCTTGTCTAGGGGTTGTCCATTAAGGGGGACCCAACTCAAATGCGCGCGTTAAAGTGTTGATGATTTCTGCTGAAAGGTTTGGTAATAAAATTACCAAATTTTGAACTATAGTATTAATGAAGTACTTTAATATTGATATCCTAATTAGGTTGCAAACAATTAGCCTTGAAGATCCATTGCGAGACATAAGTCCAAAACGTAAAAAAAGGGAAATCCAAAACATGGATTTTATTTCTGGAAATTCCTACCAAACCGTTTATTGTACTTAAAACATTAAAACATTAAAGCAAATTAACCTTGAAGTTCACATTGATTTAAACGTTGATATACAGTATTTAAATTTGCGTTAAAAAAATCTTTACACTTAAAATAAAGTCCCGAAGTTGACCAAAATTGAGTACATTACGGTGATTTCACTAATTTTGAAATACGCGTACTGGTGGATAACATAGATTTATTCTTTTTTAACGTTAGTGTGAATTGATAACGGTGTTATAAACCGTTTACCCGAAAAACACAAAAATTGTAATCCCCCCACCCCCACCCCCACCCCAATGAAGTCACAAAATATTATTTCCCCTAACCCTTCCCCCCCCCCCACACACACACCATATTCTGGTGAAGATTTTACTGAGTCACATTTAGATAAAATATTTTACTAATTGTTTTCATTAGAGCAACAAAAAATCAACTTGTAAATTTTTGCAACATTAAAAAATAAGTTATGTACTTATACCGTGCTTGTATATGAATGTCACAGGAAGCATAACCCCGCACCCCTATACCCCCTGTCACACATTGTCACAAGTTAATGCCCCCCCCCCCCCTCCGCAAATTGTGTGACATTATTAATTATGGACGGCCCCTTAGTATATAATCGATCTTACTGAGGAACGAGGTTCTTTATTAAGCTAAGATGTATTTATTAAAAAATTCACCGACCATCTGCATTTAAATGCTTTCAAAGCGAATCAAATTTTTATGACATCCAGAAATTAGAAAATCCATCCCGATCGGAGTTCGAACCCGAGTCTCCCACATTTCGGGCGGACGCCTTAGCCAACTAGACCACCGAGACGGTAACGAATTAACTTCTGTATTGTAGTTACATTATAGAACTGAATGGATGGAACAATAAAGCATCGAAAAACTGTTGTTGAATTGACCAAACAAACATATATCTAGGTGCCGTTAGGGCGCCGCAGCCAAGCCGCGGTGCGCTACACACTCAAGCACCTTATACACCAAGCAGAGTTGGGGTGATTTCGAGGTGTTACCCAGCCGTCATGTAACGTGATGTGAACTTGAAAACTATCACAATCGAGGGGATTTAGGTACCTGACAACACATGCCAAATTTTATTGGGGTACGACCATTCCTTCTTGGTGAAAAAATGGCTTGAAACATGCTCAAAATCACTTTAAGGATGTTAGCTACTGCTAACATCTAATTCGTCAGTTTCAATCGGCCCGCGATTCTGACCAGACGGGTGGGGCTACAATGTTCATATTTTACATGGACATTAAGGTTATAGTAATATAGTCTCTTTTAAAAAAAAAAAAGTTGAAAAAGTTTGCTGGAAGGCTTCCAAATAAAGGTTTTAAATAAGCCTTAAACACTAGGCATACAATCAACAAGTAACCATAGTTACTTGACACTTGTTGACGGTACAAGCAAAGTGCGATACGTAAACAAATGGAGGACATTTTAAATTTTTCTTCTATGTGTGAAATGAGAAAAGTTGTCATTATACTCTCATAAAACAAATCAGAAACCGTCCCTGACCTAGGCCCAGATGTAGAAAATTATTTATAATACAACAGTGTAGGTCTAAAGTTCCATTAGGCTATAGGACTAGATAAAATTATTACTTACATTACATGTTTGACAAGCCTAGCCAACCCTAGGCCAGCACAACATAGTTCTGACACACTTCCCGCACAAATAACTAGTTTTGATTACTAAAAGCCTAATGCAGATAAACAATAGTATGATTGTCCACCAAGGCTATACAAAAATGTTCCGAAATAATACACATATTCTTTTCTTTTTAGCCATGTTGAGCCATGATCAAAGTCAGCTTGCTACTACACACAATGTCGAAGCAAGGTGTCGAATATGAGCGTGATCATCTGTTTGTTTACATAATTGCAACAATCAAATCATTTCATGCAACTCGTCTTTCGATTGGCCCGCGTTTATGAAGGCACTGCCATCTAGAATAAATATAGAACGTTTTCGAGCTCTTGTCTGGATTTCGTGAACCTCACCCCACGTAAATAACAGCCCATGACGTTTTCCACGATACCGTTCAAGAATACCAATTCCTTCGAAAACGAAAACGACTTCGTTTTCTAATTGCGTTTTCAACTCATCTCCCACGAACTCAAGAATTGGGGTCCAGTCCTTATACCGTCGTTATACCATGGTTATACCACCTATACCCAGGATGTACATGAATCCGGGTCTAGATATTTTACATCCTTTTGTTATTGCTAATACCATAAAAATTAAATCAACTTTGATAAAATTATAATATTTTAACAAATAATTTTACAATGGAACTTGAAAAAGTAATGAGATCACACAGATAACAAAAACTTGTAGAAATACAGCCAAACCTTACACACTCAAAAGAAATGAGATCTAAAAAAAGGGCCAAGCTCATCTACCCTTCCACATTTGCGCATTCTTAATTCATAAACGTACAGTGTATCATAACAGCATCCTCGAAAAGCTTGGCAAATAAAAATTTGCATGTTATTACGTTTAAATTAATAAGAAAAAAGAACTTGGTTGAACTATTACGTTTAAATTAATAATCGCAAATTCTATTTTGCCAAGCTTTTCGAGGATGCTGTTATGGGACACTGTACGTTTATGAATTAAGAATGCGCAAATGTGGAAGGGTAGATGAGCTTGGCCCTTTTTTTAGATCTCATTTCTTTTGAGTGTGTAAGGTTTGACTGTATTTCTACAAGTTTTGTTATCTGTGTTTATACTGTCATTACCTTACGCAGGTATGAGCGAGAGTATTTCTCGATTTGGATAGTCGGGAAACACTCCCGCTTTAAAATTCGGAATTTACAAGTTTTTTGGCTTTATATGCTTGCCAATCACACCTTTTCTGTTAGTAATGTTTTGTACTTAACTTTGGCCGGGAAGTGCCTTCCAAATCGACTCGACGAACTGGGTTTGTTTAGACAGATTTCTCTAGGTTTTCATTAATAAATTTGCATTTAGATTCACGTTATTATTTTTAATTCCTATTTGGAAACCTGGCCAGGGTGCAATGGATGCCCTTTTCAGGTGTGTATAACTATATATATTGAATAAAGTAAAAAAAAAAAAAAAACGTATTTTGAGTCTACGCACTCAGCTATATAACTGATTTTCAGTGGGGGACATTCAATTTATAGCAGACCAAGTCAGCCCTGTAGGCCCGACGCAATCGACGATTGAGCGATAACCAACTAAAGGATTAAAGCCAGAATCAACAAGGCCGATTCAGAACAACTTTGAATTTATTATATGTCTCGTTGCTAGTACGGTCACCGTTTACTAATTCCTAAGACAAGAACATATGGACTTAAGTTCAATTCAGAAGTTTTTCTGCTCTGAAAGTAGAGATGCTAACCACAATATATTCTATCTATCTATCTATTCTGTCTAGAGATGCTAACCACAATACCAACGGAGTGAATTGGGATACCCAATTAAGGGCTGATTAAGAGGACTCGTTCAGTACCTTGCATTCGCAATACCGACTGTGGATAACATATTTTTTTTTAAATCAGTCAGTTTTGCCGGTCTAGACGGTACTTGAACCCTTAACCCCCGAACCAGCAGAGTCGCGCGCGAGCTAATTCACTATTAGTCCAGCCAGTAAGGAAGTATTTTATTCCCCGAAAGTAAACAGGCTATCCAAGGCAGTCGTCGTCGATAGACCCACCCACCTTCCCTCAATGACATCGACGAAGACGACCACGAAGATAGACAAACTTCTTTCTTCCCCCTCCCTAGGTGGGAATGTCCAGCACGCCTTTACTTCCCACATCCTCCACCCTAATGTTTCCAAATCACCTTTCAAAAATCAACTTAGAAGCTCTGCTTCCAATGCAGAAGGTTCAAGGTTCCCTTCCCGCTAAAGACAGAAGTTTTGTAATTTCTGATGTGGACTTTATTCCATCAGTTCTTGGTTTAAGAAATTGTAAACGGTGACTTTGGAGCCGTCCTATAGCAACGAGGCACGCAATAAATTCTAAGGTTGTTCTGTATAAGTCTTGTTGATTCTGGTACTGTCAGCGGGTCGAATCGTGTCCAGCTTGATTGATCGGTGTTTTCAACTTAAATATGCCGATCTCTATAGTTGGACATTGATCGCTCGTCGACGGTGTCGACACCTACAGAGTTGTCTTGGTCGGCTTTAAATTTAATATCCACCAGTGAAAATCAGTTCTGTGACAGTGGGTAGACTCTTAATACGAATGTATTTATTTACTTTATTTTATATTTAATCAATTGCGTAAGTACCATACCTTGTTGCCATGTGTAGCGGCGAGCGTCCCTCAAGGTCAAAACGTGCAACAATCGCCCCTCTGTCCAACAACATTGCGAGTATATCCACCCTTCCCTCCATTGTTGCCAGATGTACGGCGGACACGAGGCTTGTCGTACATGTGGCATCCACGCATCCTCCAGCGTCCAGGACCCTTTATAACAGTAAGTCTTTACTTCGCTCAATTGTAGAATATTACTTTAATCATCCTTATTATAAATAGGCCTATAGAAGATAGCAGGTAGGGTCTTTTTTATATTATTTATTAATATTTCCATTTATCTGTACAACATTTGACATGTAAGATTAAAAATAAATGCGAGAATGACAGAAAGAGCATCTGCCCCATAGTATGTGAGTACCTGTCACCCTCTAATACAATAAAATACAATACAATAAAAAAAATAGTCTTAGAGAGAATACAATAATCTTTTCACAATTTACACTTATGATTGAGCCTAGCTCTATAACAGATACTTTTGCTTAAGGCTATTTATTGTATTGCCCTCTAAACGATATTTTAAAATCAAAGGAAGATGACTGCAATCTTAATAATAATAATAATAATAATAATAATATAATAATAATAATAATAATAATAATAAATAATAATAATAATAATAATAATAAAATAAAAAAAAAATCCATACTCGACAGGCATCATACCTAAACCATATTACCTTTCGACTTCCGCGCTCTGACCTTGGGCGATGCACCCTAGGAGCTCGGCGTTTAGAGCGCGCACCCTGTCGTAGACGTGTGCGTTCTCCCCCTCCCCCTGAAGACCACGAGCCTGACGCGAGGCGCTACCGCGGTTTGACGAATACGTCACGACGTCAGTGTTACCGGGACCAGTTAGTCTACACATTTCAATACTCGCTGTGTCGTTGCTTAATCTTTCGTAATAGGCAGCCATTTTAATTTTTAATATCAATATGAATTTAATTTATAAATATAATTCTAGCAGGAATTGTAAACTAACAACAATAGTGATTATATTACTATGTTTTGTCGTTCAACTTAAATAAACACAACAATAAGTTACGTTTTTGTTTCTGTCGACTTTTATTTGTAAAATATGTATTTTGAAATTGTCCGAACAAATCAAATGAGTGTGCAAGTAATTTTTTTGTGTTTTTAATAATGTTTTTGCTAATTAAGTTTGATCAGTTAAAAATGTTAAATTTGTAATTTAATATTCGTTTTGCTATTGAAACGTCTGTAAAAGTAAAACATAATTTTACTTTCTTTGTATGACTGTAGTTCATAGAGACTCGCGATTCGCTTGTGATTAACATAAATATTATTCAAATTAATTTAAGTTAAATACAATTCGACTTTTTGGTTTAACGACACTTAGAACTTAATAGTCAACATATTTATGTTCGTTATAAAACATTGTTTCACGGCTCACTCGGTATTTTAAGAATGTTGTTCGTGAATGACTATTTTCACCATGTTCTAGCTCACTTTCCTGTAAAACTCCATTCACAATATTCACAAAACTGTAACTTTTACACCAAAACAACTTTAAATCTTTATTTAAGCGATTTGGTGTTGCCGTTTTAAATACTCCATACCAGCTGAAGCGAAAGCACGTCTGATAATTTCAAGGCTTTTAAAGCGATAGCAGGTACCAGTTATCAAGGTGCTCTGCTATCTCATTGATGAGATAAGACTAATGATATTACTATTTATTTTCTCCTCTTCACAATTAATATGATAACATATCGAGTATTTTAAAGTAAGACCCCTTATCACGCCACTGCAGTAGACCCCTCATCACGCCACTGCAGTAGACCCCTTATCACGCCACTGCAGTAGACCCCTTATCACGCCACTGCAGTAGACCCCTCATCACGCCACTGCAGTAGACCCCTCATCACGCCACTGCAGTAGACCCCTGATCACGCCACTGCAGTAGACCCCTAGTCACGCCACTGCAGTAGACCCCTCTCCACGCCACTGCAGTAGACCCCTTCTCACGCCACTGCAGTAGACCCCTCATCACGCCACTGCAGTAGACCCCTCATCACGCCACTGCAGTAGACCCCTCATCACGCCACTGCAGTAGACCCCTTCATCACGCCACTGCAGTAGACCCCTCATCACGCCACTGCAGTAGACCCCTCATCACGCCACTGCAGTAGACCCCTCATCACGCCACTGCAGTAGACCCCTTCTCACGCCACTGCAGTAGACCCCTTATCACGCCACTGCAGTAGACCCCTTCTCACGCCACTGCAGTAGACCCCTTCTCACGCCACTGCAGTAGACCCCTTATCACGCCACTGCAGTAGACCCCTTCTCACACCACTGCAGTAGACCCCTTATCACGCCACTGCAGTAGACCCCTTCTCACGCCACAGCACTAGACCCCTTCTCACGCCACTGCAGTGTCATATCCGGGACTCGAACCCATGAGCCCTGGTCGCTGGTCGGACCTGCACGTAGACCTGACCTACGTCATCCTTGGAGCGCCGAACTCACACGAAGATGACGGCATATCCAAGTCCAACCAATCAAAACACTTCTACGTCACAGATAACCTTGCGAGTCGGTGATAAGGCTCGGCGCCTCAGTTGGAATCCAGTCTTCAAGCAGAGCACATCGCTCCGGTCGACTACAGCAAGGTGAGCCTGCATGCCTTCGTTGCTAGTCTAAATTAGATCTTGTTTTATTCTAGCCATCCTTTTTATTTACCTAATTATTATTACTTTATATCATCCATTATTGATTCATCGTTGCTATTTATAATAATTAACGCTGTAGAAACACGAAATTTGTATTGTTTTTCTGTTTGTTGAAAACGTCGTGAATTCAAAAACGTGTTCGCCAACAGGCTTCGTCGTCCATGTTAAATCTTGTTTTATTGTAGCCATCCTTTTCATTTACCTAATTATTATAACTTTATATCATCCATTATTGATTCATCGTTGCTATTTATAATAATTAACGCAGTAGAAACACGAAATTTGTATTGTTTTTCTGTTTGTTGAAAACGTCGTGAATTCAAAAACGTGTTCGCCAACATGCTTCGTCGTCCATGTTAAATCTTGTTTTATTGTAGCCATCCATCCTTTTCATTTACCTAATAATTATTACTATATATCATCCATTATAGATTCATCGTTGCTATTTACCATTTGTTCAATAATTAACGCTGTAGAAACACGAAATTTGTATTGTTTTTCTGTTTGTTGAAAACGTCGTGAATTCAAAAACGTGTTCGCCAACATGCTTCGTCGTCCATGTTAAATCTTGTTTTATTGTAGCCATCCATCCTTTTCATTTACCTAATAATTATTACTATATATCATCCATTATAGATTCATCGTTGCTATTTACCATTTGTTCAATAATTAACGCTCTAGAAACACGAAATTTCTATATTTTCCCTGGTCGTTGATTGCGTTGAATTAAAAAAACGTGTCTCTTGAAAAGTCTTCATAGTCTACAATAATCTTGTTTTATTGTTGCCATCCTATTCATTTTTCCAATTATTATTAAACAATACGATTCATTATAAACTGATACGTTGCTATTTACTTTTCGTTTAACAATGAACGTTCTAGAAACACGAAATTTTGCTTATTGTATCTCGTTGATGAAATCGCCGGGAATCTATAAACATCGTGTCTTGTAAACAGCCTTCATAGCTCTCAAGTTATGTACTACCATTACTTCCGATTAATCCTTTGCTCGAGTGTAGGTATTTAAAATACAAATTGAGATTTAATTGTAATTTCTGTGTTATTTTATCTGCCCTGCTAGCGTCTTGCCTGTATTATTTTCTAGGAATAAACCGTGACCTTGTCTCTATCGAAGTGCGTGGATGAATAAATCCGAGCCCCACATTCTTCCACGTCGTATAGCCTTGTAGTGTATGTTAAAATGATACTTTTAAGTTATGCCTAT
Source organism: Sweltsa coloradensis (assembly GCA_024449915.1). Classification (NCBI taxonomy): domain Eukaryota; kingdom Metazoa; phylum Arthropoda; class Insecta; order Plecoptera; family Chloroperlidae; genus Sweltsa; species Sweltsa coloradensis. The sequence continues at coordinate 645,266 of JAMZAV010000999.1, forward strand.
GCCGGTACCTATAGTTAGGGGTGTGAACTGGGCTGTGGGCGCATGGGCTCCCTGGTTGCGTAGGCCTAAACCACGAACAGAAAGCGATTTCCTTCTAGACGATCTCCGATGTTTGGTTGTAATCCCCGGAATGCCGTGGTTGTGTCACACTACCGACTACGTACTGACTCACTCATGCATAGCGATATCGATCCGGCGTTGTCTGTCATCATCACGTCGCCAGTAGGCCCTACCACTCCAACTCCAACTTAAAATGTTACCTACTTGTTACTTTCAAAATATGATTTTATCGCTTGAGTTTTATTTATTGCCTTTAAAATAACCAATATTTGTGAAGAGCAGGCGCGTAGGAACGTTTTGAAAGTTGGGGGGGGGGGGGGGGGGCAAATCCATTAGTTTCACCATACAACAGTTATTTCATGTTTTAACTGCTTTCGGACTCTGTAAACGATGTTTTACTGCAACTATATCTGCGTTGCGGTCTAAAAACTAAAAAAATGAACGTAAAGTTGCCCATCTTATAGTAAATTTCAACCTAATATCTTATGTAATGATGAAGCATAGGCCATACAGGCAAACATATTCGTTTTGCCAAGGTGACTGTCGAATTGTATAAGTGTAAGTGCTACATAAATTCAGGGATTAATATTTTACTCGCGCAAGTTTGCCCCCCACCCCGGTTCCCACGCCACTGGTGAAGAGTAAATTACAAAACTATGATGCTTTGACTTGCTTTACATCGTCGCGATAGCTCTTCATACGGTTTGGTACCGGTACTCAAGGTCAGCCGTATGGAACACATGTGGGTTCGAATCCCGAATTTACGCGTCAACTGGTTTGCCAAGAGGTCATTCTGTTCTTGGTTAATCATTTGAGACTTATGAATACAGCACACTTGCTATTTATTTGAAGGGTATTTGTAATGTACAAACATCGCTTTAGGTGAACAAAAAGTGTAACTAACAATCGTCGAAAACTGGGGTGTTCCAAGTCTACATTTCAATAATTGCTGCTTCGTCGGATACTGAAAAGCTGTTCCTCCTGTCAGTCTGGTCTTAATAATAATTCATTTCCTTAGAAGTAGGCTTCGTGCTTCTAGCTTGCTCTCACTTCAGTTTAATCGTCCTGAGATTATCACCACGGATTAGCTCAATACATAACCATGAGACTGAGGTCGTAATATTAATTGGTTTGTTGTTTGTGTGTTGCAGGTTCCCAGCTGACGTCTGTCACCCAACACGTCACTGTCTATCACTGTCTGTGGCGAGGTGACTGGCCCTTGGACCGTCACATCCTTATCTCTCGCTACAACAGCTGAGCGTCGGGGAAGTGAAGAAGATAGAATCCTGCATCCAATAACATGATTATCAGCGGGGAAACAACACACAACTAGCGATGCAATGAAGGCAAGATTCTAGGTGAGCTATTGTGTTCTACGTACCCTACCCAACACTTGAATTTATTTCAAATAGATTTTACTTTTTGGTTTTCATTAATATTGTTGCAATTTTTACCTTTATGTTGATCGACCAGTTAATTTATAGCTTCTATCATAGAAGAGGGATATAGGTTCGATTACTGAACAGCTATTACTTGAGTGATTAATTGTGACATAAACTATAGTTCCAAACACAACCATTATTAAGTTGGCTTGCATGTTATTTCTTTGATAACTTCGAACATCAGTTCTATAATTTTAAAAATAAATAAATAAACTTTAGTTTAACTGAAAATTTAATAAACGTATTCTCTGATCATTTTTTAATTTTTTGTTTTTCTTTTCTTTTTGTTTTCCTTTTTTATATCTGGTTAGGCTCTACTATTTAAATTTGTTACAAAAATTATTGTCTTATTGTACAATATTGTTGTAATATTGCTAGCCCCATTTCAAAACTTGAGTTAACAATAGTTCATTATTATATCTGCACTATGTGATAGATTTTATTTAGTTGTCCTTTGTAAATGAGTTTTCATAGCTGAATAGGATAGACCTTAAATAAATAAATGAAATTGAAACCAAATTTAAATTTGAATTTATACAATGTTGTCATATTAGCCAACTAGCCCTATTTCAAACTTGACTTAACATCACTAGTTCATTATTATATCTGCACTATGTGATAGATTGTATCTAGTTGTCCTCCTCTGTAAATGAGTTTTTATAGCTGAATAGGATGGACCTTAAAAAAATGAAATTGAAACAAAATTTAAATTTGAATTTTAGCCAACTAGCCCTATTTCAAACTTGACTTAACACTAGTTCATTATTATATCTGCACTACGTGATAGATTTTATCTAGTTGTCCTCCTTTGTAAATTAGTTTTTATAACTGAATAGGATATACCTTAAATAATAAAATTGAAACAAAATTTAAATTTGAATTTGAAATTGAATTGAATCCTAAAATTGAATTGAGTAGGCATATCCCTCCATGACCACCTATGCTAATTTAATCTTGTATTGTTACATGACGCTACAGACGGCTAGATGTTGACATGAGAACCTCGGACCGTGGAACCAGCTCCCTCTGCTTCGCCCTTCCGCGATGCTAGTGTCGCCTGGATTCCGGGAGCTGATGCCATCGATGTTCATTGGTGAGTAAAATATTTAACCTGTGTCCATATTTCTGGGGGGGGGGGGGGGGGGGGGGTGAACGAATTTAATTTATTTTAAGTTTCCACTTAGTTTGATAATATTTCATACAAGCTTATCAAGTATTGCAAATAGCCAGCCATACGCTACATGCATATTCTGCTTTGAGACAAGTCAAATTAATGATGAAATATAAACTGAATTAGTACTAAAATGCATTTGAAATAGTGTTGTCATGTGTAAATTCTAAATGATGAAACTTTACTGTTGGTTTAGCATACATCTAGCAATGTCATATACTCAACATGTCTGATCTTTATTTTCAGCTGATGCCCACCAAGCCTGGCGCCCACCACTCTTCTCCACCCACCGCCGTCTGCCGCCCACGAGTGTGCCTTAACCATCCTCTGCATCGCAACAGCTTTGGTGCCGCAGCCATCACCAGTGGTAAGTTTCAACCATTTTACATTGTCTAGCTTTGCATTATATGTATACAGTAGCAGAGGCACGTTTACGTTATTTGGGGCCCTAGGCACGAGGAATTACGGGGCCCATACGTATGAACGGGGGGTCTAGGGGGTTAGCCCCCCAGCCAATGCGGGTCCGGGGTGCACAGCCCCGGGGAAATTTTTCGATTCATAGTGTGTTTGGAGCATTTTAACGAGTTTTAGGCACTCTAAGATATAAATTTCACACAACTATAATAATTTGATGAGCGTAGCGAAGGTTCCATTTAACTACACTGGAGAAAAAAATCCGGAATGTTTTTTTTCCTGTTTGTAGTATTTTTGTGTGTGTTAGCACGATTCCGGCTAAGCCGATACTCCAATTGCAATGAAATTTTGTGGAGGCATTTGAAATCTCTGGACTTAGAACTGCCACGTTTTTGAGCGCAATCGAAAAATAATTTCTCATGTAAATCGCAATTTTACGTTTTTTTAATTTTTAAATTCGACTTGTAACTTCTACATGCTCTATCCGATTGTTATTGTTTTTTCACGGAACCTTAATTTTATGAGTTTATATATTCGTGTGCAATTTGAGAGCAACCGAAAAATTATTTCTCTCGATAATCGCAATTTTACGATTTTTTTTGATTTTTAAAATTTCTTTGACTTATAACATCGAACATGCTTGCCGATTGTAATGATTTTTTTGCAGCTAACCTTAATTTTATGAATTTATATATTTGTGTGAAATTTGAGCGTAATCGAAAAATTATTTCTCATAAAAAATGCAATGTACACTTTTTCGTTTTAAAAAATTACGCTCATCCAACAACGCGCCTGAAAAAGCGTTTGCGAAGCTTGCCATTAGACCAAAACTAGGCCTTATTGCTTTAATAAAAATTTAAAAAATCGACCATTGATTATCTCTACTAGGTGTTATCGTTGCATCCCAGATGCAGAATATTAACTTTCTCAAACACATACACTAAAGACAAATTAAGAAATAAGAATATGTACATATTACAATGCATCTACATTTTACCAAAGCGATTAATTGGTCGAAGATGATAATATTAAGTTACTAAATGAAATAATACCCAAGAAAGTATATTGGCAGTGACGAGCACAGAAAAACAATACCTATGGAAATATATTTATTTGGGGGCCCCCTAGATCAAGGGGCCCTAGGCGCGCGCCAAGTGCGCCTAGGGCCTGTACCGGTACAGTATAGATCCTCTTTAGTACATTGATTGTTAATTTGCTAATTTATTCTTGGAGCCATTCAATTTTAATTCCTTATGTAGGTCTTTGCTGTAGCACATTTTAACACCACAACATACCAAAGTACCTAAGGAATAGCCTAAACTTGTTTATATCTACATTTACATTGGTATTCTGACAACTCTGTTTGGAGACAAAAGTGAAGAATACCCTTTGACCTACAAACAAAAATATCTTTTTAACGATATTGATGATGCCAAAAAATAAACTTTTTTTGTTTAGGGCTGCCAAATTAAAAAATTAAATGGCTTATCTGAAGTGGGATTATCTTTATCTTGTTTCTTTCTCGATTTGATTAGTCGCCCGTAGGTGGAACTAATATCTTGTACAGTTTATAAATTAAAGGCATCAACCTGGAATGTGGGAGACCCAGGTTCGAACCCTGGTCGGGTGGATTTTTTTAATTTCTGAATTATATTGAATATTAGGTAAATATCTTTATCTCGGTCATCTGCTTAGGGTTGAGTGGGTTTTTCCAGCATTGTGTAGGGCATGGAGTTATCAATAACTGTAATAAGCTTGCCAAACTCTAAAGTTATTCCTATTCCTACTGCCTCTTCACCAGTGTAGGCCTATTCCATTCTTACACTGGAAGTTCAGATTCAGTTTATTAATTAAGTACCTACTACCTTTCTATATAAAAAAAGAAAAATACAAGAATGGGATTTCAATTCAGGAAATCCCCATTAAGCCGCTTACCTTAAAGGAGGACTGACATGGTGATGGTAAATTTTAATATAGTATTCTAGATACTATTTAACGGCAATATGTGCCAACATTAGAGCTGTCAGTCAGCATGGTACCTGACGTTTGTGCGCACGCTTTTTCGTCTACTAGCGTGTGAAGACATACTGGCCTAGCCACTAGAAGATGATCGAGGCGGCAATATAATACCTCACGGCAGTAAACGTTCTTCATAATATCTTTCGCGCAATGAATGGCAGAATAACCAAAATGCGTATATGTACAGTAGAATATTCGTGCACGATCATGCCGCAAACAGATTGGAATTATGTCTTTTAGCGGCTTGGCAATTATTTAATGAAAAATAACACGCGTTTTAACTTTTGTCTCCTCGCTTCCACCTGCCATTCGTGCAATGTGGTTCGGGCCTCACCGGGAATCTTCAGCACTCGCTACCGGCTGTTTCGGAAATTGTTCACGGTGCGAGCAAGTAGCGACTGCATAATAAACTACCCTGTTCCTCTGTTGCACGATTTTACTCTAACTGTTATGCACAAAATTCTCATCAAATTCAATATTGCCCTTTTCATGTAGGCCTATTGGCATTATCATTATAGCACCATGGACCATGGTTTGGTTTGCTGGTTTTGATTCTAAATGCTATGAACTTTCACGTTTTACTACCCTTAGGGTAGCCCTGTACTTATTATATGAACCATCCGGTGGCGAGCGAGGAAGGCTCCCTGCCGGACTCGTCCTAAACACGTTGAGCGCAAGGCGGTCGGTGCGGGAGGCAAAAGCTAAAACACATATGTTTGTATTAAATTATATTGGCAAGCCCCTAAACAACATAATTCAATTCTGTTTGCGGCATACTTTAAAGCGAATATTCTGCTCTATGTATGCAAAAATTGATAATGCTGACGCTTATTGCGTATCAGATATAAGAATGAACGTTTGCTGCCGTGCGATATAACACTGCCGCTTCTATCGGGGCTGAATGGCTAGGCCAGTGTGACGTCGCACACTAGTAGACGAAAAAGGGAGACCAAATACCTCGATAACGAGTTGACTTGGAGAAATGCTTTTTTCGGTAATCGTACTTATTTCAGACGTAAATCAACTTTGCTTAGCCATGCCAGTCCTCCTTTAAGATTAACAAAATTAACCTGCTCGCTCGCATTTTTATTTTTATTGATTCGATTAAAATCCAGTAAATGTATTAACATTAAAAAAATCTAGATTACTGAAATAATTCCTGAAGTTCATCAAAATTGAGTAAATTACGGAGATTTCATGAATTTTAGGCCTATTCCAAATCCAAACATGTGGTTCGTTCGTCTTGTGGTAAAGAGGTTTTGCTTCGAATGCAGAAGGTCCAGGATTCGATTCCCGCTATTAGCAGAAGTATTTTAACTTCTGATGTGTGGACTAAAGTCTTATCAGTTCTTGGTTCTCAGTTCTTGGGTTAGGAATGTGTAAATGGTTAGTTTGGAGCCGTCCGGCACAAAATAAATTCTAAGGTTGTTCCGAATCGGCAATTGTTGATTCTGGCGCTGTCCGCGGGTGGAATTGTGTCCAGCTTGTTCGATCAGTATTTCCTACTTTATTATCCCGGTCTCTTGTTGGTTATTGTTTGCTCGTCGATGGTATCTGTGCCTACAGGGTTGGCTTGGTCTGCTTTAAATTCAATGTCCCCTACTGAAAATCAGTTATATGACTGAGTGGGTAGACTCTTAATATTAATTTAGCTTTATTTAATTTATTTATTTAAATCGGTGAATTAATTGATGACTGCGCGTACTGGATCTCGTAGATCTATTCATTATCAATGTTCATGTGAAATATAACTATGTAACTAACCAATTAACCGGGGAAAAACAACAGAAACAATTGTTCGCTCGTGGATGGTGTCTGTGCTACAAGGTTGGCTTGGTCGGCTTTAAATTCTATGTCCCCCACTAAAAATCAGTTCTGTGACTTGAGCGAGTAGACTTTAAATAGCCATTTCTTTTATTTTCTTTTCTTTATTTATAAACTAACACTCATTGATTGTTTAGAGCTATGATATAAATCAAACGCACAACTGCCAGGTTGCTGTCATTACTAATCAGTAAACAGTAATGACAGCAACCAGGCAGTGGTGTTTGATAAATCGCAACCTTATGTAGCAATTGCCTAAGGCCCCGATAGCTCAGTTGGTAGAGCATCGGTATGTTAAGTTGAAGGTTCTAAGTTCGTTCCCAGTTGGGGCAAACTTTTACGAAAATTGCTATTTTTCAATATATTTCTTTAATTGAAAAACATTAAAAAACACTTCTCCAGATCAAATTTTGTTTGTTTTTGTTTTCAAGTAGGCTCATAGCCCGATCCTAGTGCAATAAAGATCATATTATCTCAGCGTGCTCATAACTTGTGAACTTTTCACAGCACCTCTCCTAGAAAATTAATTTGGTTCGCTATTGTGTGGCTGGTTGGTCTTGTTGTTAGCGTATCTGCTTCCAATTCAGAAGATCCAGAGTTCGATTCCCGCCAAAGTCAGAAGTTTTTTAAGTTCTGATTTGGACTTAAGTCCATCAGTTCGTGTCTTAGGAGTTTGTAAACGGTGACTTTGGAGCCGTCCTAGCAACGAAGCACATAATAAATTCAGAGTTGTTCTGAATCGGCCTTGTTGATTCTGGCGTTGATCCGCGGGTGTTCGCACTGTCCATACCACTGATTGCATATTTCCTATTAAAAATATCGATCTTTGGTTGGTTATTGCTCACTCGTCGATTGCGTCGGGGCCTACAGGGTAGGCTTAGTCGCTTTGATTTACTGTCCCCCACTGAAAATCAGTTATATAACTGAGTGGGTAGACTCTAAATACAATTTATTTATTTTATTTATTTATTGTTGCTTTGAAAGAAAGTGAGGAAGAAGATGAGGTGCCAAGCTTGGCAGGCCGGTGCTGATTCAGTGATGCCCAAGATTTAAATGGTGGAAACACCCCTTTACCCAACTAAATTATGTTGGAACAAAGTGTAGTGATTTTATATATTTTTACTTGCCAAGAGTGAGATACATGCATTTCTGCACAATTCTGCTCCCATGGCATAGATATTGAATGCATATTAAATTCTATACAACCACTAGGCCTCTTTGCAAATGACTTATTGAGTTATTAAAAATCAAGCATAAAATCTTAAAAGAGTGAATTTGAAACATTATTTTAACTGTACCCAAATTCAAAGTTTATTCAAAATGTTTCAAATGACCTCTGAGAATTTCAATTATATCCAAGTAGTCGTTTCCATCTTGATGAGAAATATTTCTTCGATTGTACCCAAATTCATAGCATATCTAAGTCAATGATTTCAAAGATCCTCAGAAAATTTAATTATAATTGTGAGTAGCCGTTAGTCCAGTACATAGCCAACAGACAAAAATAACAAAAATACTGCCAAAACAACATTTCTTCGAATGTACACAAATTCTTAGCATATCTCCATAAGAGTGTAAGCGCTTTGGGTTTTTCTGGGTAAAGTGTTTATAACATTGGTATCACATTTCACACGAACGATAATAAATAATCAATCTACGAGATGCAGGATGTCTATTCCTCAATTAATTCATTGATTTTGAATTTAAAAATCTAAATCTCCGTAATTTTCTCAAGTTTTGTGGTTTTTGGGAATTATTCAGTGTAATTTTTTAACGCAAATTTTCATACGTAATCTTAAGTCAATGTGAACTCTCAGGTTAATTTTGTTGATCATACGATAAACAGTTTAATGGTTATTTTCTGAATTGAAATCCATATTATTTAGGATTTTCCATTAAAAAAAAAATGAACTTATGTTTTGCAATGCAGGCTTTTTTTGGCTTGGATATCTCGTAGGTTTATTCTTTAATTTATTAACGTTCACATGAAATATGATAACGAAGTTATTAACACTTTACCTGGAGAATACAGTAAGACAAGCGCTTAGTCTTCGCGCCAGCCTCGGCGATCATTCTCAAACTAAAAGCTGAACAAAATAATTTTTTTCACAATTCTTAGTAAATTTAAAATAAGAATAGTGATCTTTAACATCCTACTTCCGTTTGATTTGATCCAATCTGGTCATACCTGCAATGCTTCTCATATTAAACTAATGTACAGTTATTGGGATGGGCGGACGTTCGATTTCGGCTCAAGTTCAAAATTTAAAGTTCGGATTCGTGTTTATTAAAATCTCGAACATGACCCAAACTTTGAGTTGAAATTACTTCTCTCTTTAGGTTTGTGGGAACAATTACCCCTTCACTTCTTTTTTTATAATTCCTGAGATTCTTAGAACAGTTAGGTTTAATAATTATAATCAATAATTGGACTCGGCATGTTCTTTTAGTAAATTATTATATTAAATTAATGGACAATATTTCGGGTACTTTGTTAGTGTTTGTTAGATGTGTCGACCTTGGCTGGGAGACGGAGTTTTATGTTTTGTTTGGTTTGTTGCCTTTTGAAGGGTACTGAAAGTACCCGAAATATTGCTTTTCCATTAATTTAATATAATAATTTACTAAAAGAACATGCCGAGTCCAATTATTGATTATAATATTACCCCTTCACTTCTTCTTGCAACGCCTCCACTTTAGAATTGTTAAACAGCAGCTACAACTTTAAAACTAGTAGCAGTTTAGTATGGCAGGTCAGTAACCTTTCTGGTCTTGGGAGCCAATGTAATAGAAAATGTTTTCCTGAATATTAGTCAGAGCCATAGTAGAGTAATTTTTTGATAAAAATACAGCAAGGAACAATAAGCGTTGATTTGGTAAAATACAATTGTATGCCATAATTTGCGTTGTGTAGTTTCTTGGTCTTGTGGTTAGTATCCTGGTTGCAAAGCAGAAAGTCCATGGTTTGATTCCTGCTACAGGCAGAAGTTTTTTAACTTCTGATTTGGACTTAAGCCTATCAGTTGTTGGGTTAGGAATGTGTAAACGGTGACTTTGGAGCTGTCCTAGCAATGAATCACATAATAAATTAGCTAAAGTTGTTGAAATTCAACCTTGATTCTGGTGATGTCCGCGGGTGGAATCGTGCTTGCTCATTGATGGTGCCCGCACTGAAAATCAGTTCTCTAAATACATTTTTTTTTTTTTTAATATGCTATACGCATTTATAATAGTAGGTAGGGAATGGCTTTTCAATCAATGCGATTATTGTGTCTGAATGTTTGTTTCAGATTTGAAAATCTAGTCCGTATGTTGATTTTTTTAACTTAAGTGGCAATGAAAAGCTAATATGATTTTGGTATTTATTCCAATTCATGCTAGAAAATATATTTGTTTGCACAAAATATAGGTAGGCCCTATAGAACCAAATATTGCAAGGAGGCTGTCATATATTCAATTCAATTCAAATGCGTTTTATTTCATTAGCAATTGCAAAAGCATTGCTCACTTAAAAATACATAGTTCATGTACAAGTCTTGAAATACGCTTTAACTAATTCTAAATCTACTTACAAAATACCTTAATTTTACATATTTAATTCTACATGCAAAATACAATATTACATGTTATTCATTTTACATTCAAAATTAAATTTACATATTTCATTACATATAATTAAAACAATAATATTTCCTCATCGTCCTCAATTTTTAATTGTTATCGTCAAAATTAAATTTGTAATACAATATTCACAAGATAATTTCTTATCATTTAATTATTCATAGGCTCTTTTTAAATACAATACAATAATTACAAAAATTTCTTCTCAGCGTTATATTTTTACCCTCTTATCTTTCACCTAAAATTTTTAATACAATATTCACAAGAGCAGTCTTTACCATCTTGAAATTTTTTTATACTATAAAACCCATGAAAAATTAGATATTGTTTAACCTTTATTTTAAATTTGTCTCTATTTATGTTGAGTCTTTTAATTTAGTTGGTAAATTGTTAAAAGAATAACACCAGCTTTAACTGGGTCTCTGTTTGATAGGTTGAGTCTGTTTTGGGGTTTTGGTGTAAATTACTGTTAAATCTTGTATTCTGGTTATGTATAAAACTGTTTCGGTAAAATGAGATGGATTATCTTTGACAAATGTAAAAATTTCGAGAATGTATAAGCAAGGACGGTTAATTATTCAGCTGCACAAAAAGTTTTCTGCAAGATGATCTATAACTTTTCCGACCTAAAATTCTGACAGCCTTTTTTTGACATTTGAATATGTCTTGAGCAAATGTAGACCCACCCCAAATTAATATACCATATAGTATAATAGATTGTACGTTTGCAAAAAATGCTGTTCTGTAGATAGGGTAACTCACTTGATGTGACAGTTCTTTAAGTGCATAACATGATGATCTCAAACGTTTGCCTAGTTTATGAATGTGTTCTTCCCAATTTAGTCTATAATCAATATTAATCCCGAGTAAACGACAGTGTTCTACAGTATTTAATGTACACTGATTGTAATTAATTTTTATTTCATTAAGTTTTCCTTTAGTTTGAAATCTCATTAGGTTGGTTTTTGCGCCGTTTAATTTAAGTTTATTGGGATCAAACCATTCCTCTAACTTGCTAAGAAAAAAATTTAATATTTGCTATTAATTCTGCCTCATCCTTTCCTGTAATAACCACACTGGTATCGTCTGCAAATAGTATAACTATGCTAAATTCACTATTTATATTTGCAGGTAGATCATTTATGTACAAACTGAAAAAGATAGGCCCTAATATTGACCCTTGGGGCACGCCATTACGTATTTCTTCCCATGATAGATTCTTTTTAGATTTACAATTCTGTAACTTGACCATTTGCTTCCTACAACTAATATATGACTTTATCCATTTGGGGAATACCATGATACCATAAAAGTTCAATTTCTTAATTAAAATATTATGGTCAATGGTATCGAAAGCTTTGGACAAGTCACACATTAACACTGCTACTTCTTTTTTATGTTCAAAAGCTTCAGTGATTTTATGAACTATGTTGAAGGTTGCTGAAGTGGTTGAATATTTCTTCCTAAACCCTGTTGTTCCTCACATAGAATTTGATTAGTATCAAGAAATTCCGTTAAACGTTTTAAGAAAAGCTTTTCTAAAATTTTTGAGAATATTGTTAGAAGAGCTATTGGTCTGTAGTTACCTATATTTTTTTTGTTACCTTTTTTGAATAGTGGCTTAATAACAGCCCATTTCGCCATATCTGGGTAAATGCCAACCATGAAGGAGAAATTGAATATATCCGCTAGTGGTTTAGCTATAAATACAGCGATGGATTGAACTATTTTACTTGGGAGTCGTCCTAACCTGTTGAGTTAGTGGATTTTAAGCTGCGTATGATTTCTATAATTTCTGATTCGTGAGTACTGTCTAAAACCATATCATTATAGTTGGTTGTATTCAACATAACACGGCGTTTCAGTTTGCCTAAACATTCTTCAGTTATATCTACAGACCTATCAACAATGGTATCTCCAATAGTGCTGAAGTATTTATTAAATGAGTTGGCAACTTCAACTGGATCTGTAATATCAATTCCATCCACGTTTAGTTTAATTTCAGTTTCCTTATTAGGCAAATTCTTAAAGTTTTTGTCTAAACATGTGTTTATAATATGCCATGTTGCTTTAATTTTATTGTCAGAATTACTTATGAACTTATCGTGATAATTTTGTTTTGCCTCTCGTATATTTTTAGAAAGTGATTTCTTAACTTCTTTGAAGTATTTCTTAAATCTTCTTCATTATTATGTCTACTTTCTTTAAAAAGTTCTCTTTTAAGTTTACAACCATAAGCTATATCAGCATTCATCCATGGTTTAACTTTTCTACGCATACCTATTTTTTTTCTTAAACCTTTTTAAGGGAAAATGTTTGTTGAAATACTTCATAAATATGTTCATAAATATACCAATTTATCATCTACTGTAAGTTCATCTCTTATTTGTATCCAGTGTTCCATACTAATGTCAAGAGAAAAATCTTCTATGTTTTCATCTTTAAAAACTCTTTTATCAAAAAGGTTTTGGATTTAGTAATTCTCGTAATGTTATGTTTAAAGAATGGCACTGACACAAATTGACCATAATGATCTGACAGACCTGAATCAATGCAATATGGTGCAGTTTTTAATGTAAAATTTGAAATCACTTGATCTAAACTCGTCCCTGAAGAGCTAGTTTCCCTAGTCGGGCCATTAACCCTAGTCTTCATGTTATGTTCTAAGAGTTTATTTTCAAATTCGATCTTTTGAGGACTATCCACTAAAAAATCTATGTTGAAATCCCCACAAATAAGTAAAATTTTTCGCTCCTTGCATATCAAGTGTAAAAGATGTTGTAATTTACTCATGAATAGTTTAAAATTACCTGCGTCAGGAGCCCGATACAAAGTAATTAGTATCAATGGATTAATTCCTTTTAAATTCCAAACCACAAACTTCAAATACACTGTCAATTGAAATTTTGTCTATATCTGGTCTTTTCTTTATTTCAATTGTGCTGTCAATTCTTTTGTATATAGCACCCCCCCCTCCTCTTAATTTTTTCCTTGAGTAGTATGCAGCAATCTCATAGTTGATAATAGATATGCTGTCAACTTGCTCTTGTTTAAGCCAATGCACACCGATACATAAAAAATCAACCACAAGACCCATGCAATCAAGAATATTTCCGTTCTTCTACTTTGTTAGATAGACTACGCATATTTTGATGGAAAAAATAAATTTCAGAGGTGTTTTTAGTTATTCTATCAATGACTTCCCTATCAACGGTTTGCTCTTTATAATTGAGGGGTGTTTTGTTATTATCTTTCATGAGCGTACGTTGGCCACACTTGTTTTTGGTGATGTGAAAATTTGTCACCTTACATTTATTAGGCCTAATGTTTTTGCTAATAGTTTTACTAAGCCTTTCAGGTTGTTTTCTAGTAATAGGTAATATGATTTTCTTATTTTTTTATTGCCTACTGTTAATTCTTTCATCGATGTGTCAGCCTTGGTTGGTGAGCGCAGGCGTCCTTGAGTGGTATCGGCATTGCGACAGGTCGTTGCGTTGATAGGGCTAGAGATGACACAAGGGGCAGAAGTGTCGACAACCAGAGGATCTTCCATTACTGGGTAGACCTTGTCCGGGTTGGAGTCGATCCGTGACTTCGTTTCCCGCGTCTGCTGGTTATGCTCTAATCCTTTCTGACAACTCGGTGTCGCCATTTGGAGTGCTATGGATGTCAAGACATGGAGTTCTGTCATCATTATCTATTTGCAAGTCCATTAGAGATTCTATATTCCGGTACCCAGAAGATACTTGATCAGATTTATCTGAACACGAATTATCATGTGGTTTTAAGTATTTCATCAGCAAATGACTTGGCTAGGATGATTTTGCCCTTAAGGTTTAGGTGCTGACCATGCTGAGTGAAAAAATCTCTCTTCAGAGCCTTTAGGGATAGTACAGACACTCCTAGTACATTCCCCAGTAAGTTTTGTATACGTTGATTAATACTTATTATCTCATCGTTTAGTCTCTCAAACTCTAAGCTTACAATGTCAAAGCGAGGTAATAGCTCCGATACTATTATGTGTGGCTTACAATAGTACTGGTTATTTCTTATTGGCATTAGTGCATCCTTGATGTTATTGTTATTTGTTCCTGCATCATTTGCCCCTGCCATGATTAAAACCGTGTCATTTTCTGTAAGTTGATTCACCTTGTTCAGTAGTCCCTCTGTTACGTGCAGAGCACCTGCACCTGGTTTTATCATCGATTCGATTTTATAATTCACCTTCTTAGGCCCACTCTTTGCTTTCAGCTCTTGAAGTATCAGTGAAGCCATAAAGCGTCCATGACTGTCAGCCATGAGTACAATCTTTCTTTCTTGTTGATGTATGGTTGAAACTTCAGTGTGTTCAAAAGAATTAACCGAATCAGTTGAAGCAACGGTAGCAGATGACTGTAGGCTTAAATGTTGACGATGTTGAATTTTGTTTTTTTGAGGTATGGTTTGCCTTCGAGTTCCATAACTAGGCATATCTATGTGAGGTTTCTCAGCTTCACTATTATTGGTGCTATCTTGATGGCATATCACTATGGGTTGATTAACATCCAATAAGCTGGATGTAATCCTGATCGGCCGGGGTTTCTCTGTATCTGCTATCGGATTTTGGTTATGCACGCCCTGTTGACTCTGACGGTTATCCTTGGCCAGTTGAGTGTTTATTTTTTGCCTTTCGTTGCTGGGCTTAGGCCTATCTCCTTGCAAAAATATACTGTGAGGCTTGTCTTCTTTACTATTCTTAGTATTTTGTTGTTGGTGTATTTGCATAGGTTGATTATTATAAGTAGGCCCACCTGGAATAGTTACTGGAAGTGGAGTCTGCTTTAAAGCCTGAGCATATGCCAATTGTGGGTAAATCTGCCTACCATGGCTAGGTTTATCCCCGTACGATAGTATTCTTTGAGGCTTGTCTCCTTCACTATTTATGGTACTTTGTTTATGTTGTACCAATGTAGGTCGATTATTATAAGTAGGCCCACCTGGAATAGTTACTGGAAGTGGAGTCTGCTTTAAAGCCTGAGCATATGTCAATTGTGGGTAGATCTGCCTACTATGGCTAGGCTTATCCCCGTACGATAGTATTCTTTGAGGCTTGTCTCCTTCACTATTTATGGTACTTTGTTTATGTTGTACCAATGTAGGTCGATTATTATAAGTAGGCTCACCTGGAATAGTTACTGGAAGTGGAGTCTGCTTTAAAGCCTGGGCATATGCCAATTGTGGGTAGATCTGCCTATCATGGCTAGGCTTATCCCGTACGATAGTATTCTTTGAGGCTTGTCTCCTTCACTATTTATGGTACTTTGTTTATGTTGTACCAATGTAGGTCGATTATTATAAGTAGGCTCACCTGGAATAGTTACTGGAAGTGGAGTCTGCTTTAAGCCTGGGCATATGCCAATTGTGGGTAGATCTGCCTATCATGGCTAGGCTTATCCCCGTACGATAGTATTCTTTGAGGCTTGTCTCCTTCACTATTTATGGTACTTTGTTTATGTTGTACCAATGTAGGTCGATTATTATAAGTAGGCCCACCTGGAATAGTTACTGGCGTCTCCGTAGAAGCTTGATTGTATGACATAATGCCGGTTGGCCTACGCCATTGGAGATGATCGCCTACAACGTCTACGTCAAGCATAATATGTTGTCCTACTGCTCCATTTTCACATTTTTCTAATTTCATTCTCAACACATTTACCTCCAATATTAATTGACGGCCCTTCTCCTCTTCCATTTCATCCTCTTATCCATTTCATAAAGCAATCTTCTAGCCATTTCCCTCTCTCCGTCATTGGCATTCACAACTTTCTCCCATGCCATACATTTCGTACAGCCCATCTTGAGATAGCCTATTGCTGATATTGGTAGGTATCTTTGTTTACATACCTTGTTTATAAGCCAATTCCGTGTCGATTTACATGATTTATGGATCAAAATGACCCTAATCTTTTATAGATTATTAAAATACAATTCAATTTAGTTTTTATGTTGAAAAACTATAAAAACTAATAAATTTACCACTATTAAAACAAATTATTTCAGTTGTTTTGGGAAAGGTTGGTTGGTCTTGTGGTTAGCCCAATGCACAAGGTCCAGGGTTCTATTTCCGCTATAGGCAGAAGTTATTTAACTTCTGATTTGGACTTGGTCCTTGGGTTAGGAATTTGTAAACGGTGAATTTGGAGCCGTCCTAGCAACGAGGCACAAAAAATTTACAGTTGTTCTGAATCGGCCTTGTTGATTCTGGCGTTGATCCGCAGTTGTTCGCACTGTCCATACCACTGATTGCTATATTTCCTATTAAAAATATCTATCTTTGGTTGGTTATCGCTTGCTCGTCGATTGCGTCGGGCCTACAGAGCTGGCTTAATCGCATTGGATTTATGTCCCCCACTGAAAATCAGTTAAATGACTGAGTGGGTAGACTCTAAATACAAATTTATTTATTTTCCCCACATTTTTATATTTGGTTGGTAAACCTAAACAATATCGAATCCTGTCCATTGTGAAACAAAAATTATTTATTTAAATAATTATGAAGGAGGAAAATCAATTGGTTCACCACTACAATGGTAGTAGGCACTTAGTAAAAGAATGTGTAGACTTAACTCCACTTATCCTGCTGGAAGGTACGCCTACTCCACACACCTTTCTGTCGTATATGGGTGGTCTGTCGAGACCAGATCCGTCTGGCATTCTGCCATGCAAACTTGGCCATGAAATAAGAAAATACTTAATGTCCCATCAAAGACTTGGACTCAAAACCACACTCTTAGAAACTATGCAGGAAGAGAAACACCAGAAGTACGAACCAGCTGGAACTTCGAAAAAGTAAACTGGACAGATTTTAGAAATGAAACTAAAGAACAATTCAATGAACGAGAAAAAAACCATGAATCTAGACCAAGAGCAAGACGGAATAGTAGAAATATTGCAAGACGCAGCACAACATAGCACACCTAGGAACAAGATTCCCAACTACAAGCCATACTGGGAACCAAGTTTTAAAACTAACATTTGCAGTCTCCTCTGAAACGAACGAGTTACTTTGGAGGGTCACGCGACTAGCAAGACGTACATTTTGAGCCTAATGCAAGTTTTTAAATCACAACATACGTTTTCACCCACGGCCAAAAAACTCGTGGTTTGATAGATCGTATTTACTTTACCGCCCCTATGATTCGCTTTTAGCATCTTTTAGTAATTTCAGGCAATGTAAGCTTGCATTTTACATGGCCGTGACTTTGATTAGTATTATTATTAATCGTACTTAAGAGCCTTCACGAGACAGACATGTAAAAGGCGCGCTCGTTAGTACTCAAATTAAGATGTACAATGCTCTGGAGAAAAATTGAAACTACATACGAGAATCTAAAATTCACATGCCACGGATATTTTTATGCAGAACAACATACAACACACAGAATTGATGTAAGGAGCCCTACTATACACCATGGTTACGCATAAAGTCAACGCAACGGGAACAAGAAGAGGCTGCTCCCGTCGCATTGACTTTACACACTAGGAAACGCTCAGTTGGACGCGTTGATAAGCGAGCACGTGCTATAGCTAGACCCACATTGCACATTTTTTTAATTTTAAAATTTGTGACGTTCACTGTCCACGGGGCCATGTTTCCAATATTATTTATTATTGCCAAGGTATTTGGGTAAACCCGTGGGTAAAACTTTACTTTGTGGATAAAATCCACCGCCATCTAGAGGACCTTGACATCATTTCCTCGGGAAAACTATTTTAACTCTTTGGTAACAAATAATACACTGCTTCCTCGATAGTATTTTGATTACTTCTAGGTGGCAGTACATAGTGGCCAGAAACTTTGTGCGACTTTTCGTTGCCATGGTAACGTTACTTTTGTTAAAATGTAATTTCCATCTACACTACTTATCGGATCAAAATAAAATTAACATATTCGTGACCAGACGGACATTCTAAATGATTTGGCCACCTTAGATTTTGTCGCCGTTTAGTTTGAAAAAAAAACTTTCGGTAAAACTAAACTTTAATGTAACTTTTGAACTTTTTGAACGATTTTGCCACAAAACTAATGGCATTCAATCAAGAACAAAGCTTGCGGATGGTCCAAATTTCAACTCGATCCGAGTCTCCGTTCAAACGTTGTAGCGAGACATACAAAAAACAAACAAAAACAAACAAAAACAAAACCAGTGACTATTTTTTACGGCAGAGTCAAATTGAAACGCTCGCTTCGCTCGCTTAATAACAATGGTGAATAGTAGGTTTTTTTACATAAGCAATTCTGTTGGTTGTAAGTTGTTTTGCATAAAAATATCTGTGTCATGGGAATTTCAGAATTCGTGTACGTAGTTTCAATCTTTTCCCAGAGCGTTGTACATCTTAATTTGAGTACTTACGAGCGAGCCGAGTACATGTTAGTGTCGTAAAGACTTTTTACATTGTTTGAGAGTGAAATAATGGATGTTTGTTTTTGTGTGGCTCGTTGGTCTTGTGGTTAGCGTATCTGCTTCCA
Source organism: Sweltsa coloradensis (assembly GCA_024449915.1). NCBI lineage: Eukaryota > Metazoa > Arthropoda > Insecta > Plecoptera > Chloroperlidae > Sweltsa > Sweltsa coloradensis. Next base: position 664,326 of record JAMZAV010000999.1, read on the forward strand.
ATGCAGAAGGTCCAGGGTTCGATTCCCGCCATAGTCAGAAGTTTTCTAACTTCTGATTTGGACTTGAAGTTCATCAGTTCTTGTTTTCCTAGCAACGAAGCGCATAATAAATTCAGAGTTGTTCTGAATCGGCCTTGTTGATTCTGGCATTCATCAGCGGGTGTTCACACTGTCCATACCACTGATAGCTATATTTCCTATTAAAAAATATCAATCTTTGGTTGGTTATCGTTCACTCGTCTATTGCATCGGGGCCTACAGGGTTGGCTTGGTCGCTTTGACTTACTGTCCCCCACTGAAAATCAGTTCTATAACTGAGTGGGTTGACTCTATAAACAATTTATTTATATATTATTTAAGCGTTATTTTTGTACAATGTACATCATGAATAACTTAACTTCTCTAGCTTAAGCTTACTATAGGCCTAATAATATCATTAAATACTAAAGAACCACATTCTACTCTCACAAGAGCACTTTGGTGCCAGGACACTAGGCATAATAATACACAATTCTATTTGGTTAGAGGATGTTTTAAATTCACAACGATTCCACTCAAAACACCCATTTATTCCACAACGTAAGTTTTGATTTTAAAACTTGCTTTTTCCTGATGACCATTTTGACCATGGCTTGTGGCTGCAAACGCATTTAAAAAAACTTGACTCTCTGGAATGATGAATTCATGATGATGAAGCAAGAGTAAGATAAAATCATGAAAGATATAGAAAAAACAGGGGAGCGTGAAGCAAGAAAATAACTAGCCAGGCAACTTAATAGATTACGAAACAGATTTGCGCAATGCATCACTGAAAGCAAAAAAAAAAGCTTTCCACCAATTTGCTGAAAATATTGATTACAGAAAAGATGGCAGTAAGGCATATTCCTTGTTCTAAAGTATGAACAACAAAGCTGTCTGCATCTATTTAATTAGATTTATTTAGTTGTCCTCCTTTGTAAATCAGTTTTTTTAACTGAAAAGGATAGACGTTAAATAAATAAATAAATAAATACATACATAAATAAGAAGGAAATGGAAAATAACCCAAAACAATACAAGAATGAACTTTTGGTAGAAGATAAAAACAAAAGCAGAAGCACCAGGGGAGGTCTTTGCCCAGCAAAGTAACAAGAAGAATGGGAAGAGTAAAAATAGTTAAATAAATATGAAGATGAGAGTAAAAACCCACATAAATGCTCCATTCTTGATGGTTGAGCTGGAAGGAGCAGTAAAAACTAAAGGCTAAAGAACAAGAAATTGCCTGGAGTGGATTTAATCTATACAACAATTTTGAAAACTATTGGTCGGGAGGGAAAGAAAGCAATATACATCTGATCATTTTGTCATGGAAAGGAAATTTCCCAGACATGTGGAAAAAAGTAGAAGGAATCCCAATCCTGAAGAAAAGGAGAGATAGAACCAAGTAGAAAGTTATAGACCGGTAGCACTCACAATGCTCTGGCTAAGGTAATGGAACCTATGGTAAACCCGAGATTGAAATACTTCCTTGAAGAGAATGACTTACTGCCACCACACCAAGTTGTATTCCGATCAAACGGAAGCACTGAGACCAAATTGCATATTTGCTTAATGCAGGATGTAAAAGAAGGTTTTAATAAGATGCACAAAACCCTTGTAGTATATGTGGTTTTTAAGAGTATTCGTCGCACATTCAATGGGACTCAAGTGCTTGGCGCGTATTATTTAGATTTCCTCAGTTCACATAAAAATTGTGAAAAATGTGTTAAAAGTTCAATCCACGTCGAAGGTTGTTGATAATTTTCAAAACAAAAATACCTTCCGGAACAGAAAAAATCATTTTTGAGGTTACGAAATATGTTTTTATGTTTTAGTTTACTTGTTAGACCGTTCAAAATTATCAACAACCTTTAACGTGGATTGAATTATGTTACAATATAAACACATTTTTCAAAATATAAATAACACTCGCCAAGAGCTCGAGTTCTGTTAAATGTGCAATGAATATTCTTTTAAGTCAGCTTTTGACCTAGTGGACAGAAACTAACTTATGCAAACAAAGTCACAGATACGAGTACCAAACAAAATCAGATGGTGGACCAGAATTTTCATGGGTATGAGAATGATGCGAGTTAACAGAGCGAAAGATCTAAATACAGGCAGACGAGAATCGTATTACAGACAGGAGGGGTCCTTAGTAAGTGTGACTGTTAGACGTGCACATGAACTGGAAGTGGAGGGACAAAAGAAAGATTACAATGAAGAAGAACTGAGACAAGTAGCTCTGATATACATGGCAGATATCCTAAAAGGGAGTGGCTACACATGTATACAGATGGATTGGAAACATCTGGAGCAGGAATATAATACTGTATAGAGAATTTGAGAAGGCACCTCCTGCTAAAGCTGGTAGCAGGTTAACCAAAAAATAAAATTGTGGTACTTTCCGACTCAATAGTGGCAATCAATATAGGCAGTTGTGAGCAAGGATAGAGAGATCAAGGAATGTAAGTCACATTCTGAGACTGAATAATGAGGGAAAAGAAAATATGCTACAGTGGGTACCTGCATACTGCAATCTCCATGGTAATGAGAAGGTAGACAGACGTCTTGACAAGGAAGGACAGCAAGATGCCACAAACTGAGAAGGCACTGTCTTATAAGGCAGACAAGTCCTTTCTAACATCTGCTGAGCACTAAGAAGTCAGTGCAGATGAAGTGGGAGAAGGATGCAAAGGACAAGCCATGGCAAAGTATAGTACCAAGAAAGACAAAACCACCCAGATATAAGAACAAAAAGGTCTCATCTGCCTAGTTCAGACTTGACACGGGGCATGACCTGCATGGTCAACATTTGCATAAAGTAGGAATGTCAGATTCAAGCCTATGCAGCTTGTGCGGTAAGGAAGAACAGAATCGACAACATCTATCAGTTGTTAAAGGACCAAGTCTGAACTTGACGCGATGCCAGATGGCATTACACAAGTAGGGCTTGCCTACTTTAGTGAATATTAAACTCTTAATAAATGGATATTGTTCCCGATCTATGTATCGAATCGTTAATTAGTAGATAATCAATAATTGTTTAAGATTTGTTGTTGTTGTTGCACACATTGTTTGACATCTTTACAAAGCAGTCTAAGTAGTAAATAGTACAAATTCTTTAGTATCACTATCAATAGAAAAATCATGACTTATTATTCCAGACAATTTTCTGAATTTGAACTGACTAATTGCACAAATAACATCTATTGCTTTTACCCTTCCACCTTTGAGCTATTTACTCATTCACTTTGAGGGAACTTATCAAAATACTTAGCAGTCTACTGGAGCTAATTACAATTAGAATCTAGAGAAACACTCAATAAAACTCGTGTTAGTCTTCACAAAACAGACATGTACACACTCGTAAGCACTCAAATTAAGGCTATTCAACCGCGTTTTTCTATTTTCCTAAATATGCTACCAAGTCAAAATATAGTGAATGGCTTTGAAACCTGGCTATTATAGGCGGCCAATATAGCCACCTCAAAATAATTTCAAACTTCAATTCGCCAAGACACACCATTCAACGTAGGGTGTTGTGTTTTTGTGACATTAATTTTCAACTGTTCTATAGACGGACTGAGAGAAAAAAGATATTTTTTAACAATTGTCTTTCTACGAATTTTTTTGTTTGGCGTTACAAATCGATAAAAAATACCGCCAAACAAAAAAATTCGCAGGAAAGACAATTGTTAAAAAAAATCTTTTTTCTTTCAGTCAGTCTATTGAAAAGCAGTTGAAAATTATTGTCACAAAAACACAACACCCTACGTTGAATGATGTGCCTTGGCGAATTGTAGTTTGAAATTATTTTGAGATGGTTATATTGGCCGTGTACCGGATCAGAAAAATTTGGAAAAAATATTTTTGATTTTCTAAAATAGCCAGGTTTCAAAGCCATTAACTATGTTTTGACTTGGTAGCATATTTTGGAAAATAGAAAAACGCGGTCGAATAGCCTTAAGATGTACAACGCTCAAAGAAAAACATACGTGAATTCTAAAATGCACATGACACAGAAATTTTTATGTAGAATACAACCAACAGAATTGCTGTATAATAAACCCTACTATATACACCATTGTTACGCATAAAGTTGGCGCAACGATCAGAGGTTGCTCCCGTCGTGTTAACTTTACACTTAACCATTGTGTATAGTAGGGTTTATTACATAAAGCAATACAGTTTTAATTAACTAGGAAAACGCTAAAGTCCCGCCGCGTTGATGGATGAGCTTTTTAAAATTTTTAGTTTGCTTGGGATATCTTTACTTTTGCAAGTGCTTTGTTTTGCTGCCTATGCATTGTAGTGAATGTTGTCAAGTTTCTTTTGTTTCTTGTCAATTGGTATTATTTACCGTAAAAAACTTATATTAAAAGCTTTATTTCTATAGATTCTGGCTAACTATTTAAACTTTTTCTTTTAAAAGGTACTACATCACCATAACCTAATGTCCATGTATAATATGAACGTTGTAGCCCCACCAGTTTGGTCAGAATTGGCCCAAATGGCACGAAAATATCGCACAAAAAATCAAAAAACTTATATTAAAAGCTTTATTTCTATGGATTCTGGCTAACTTTTTCAACTTTTTCTTTCAAAAGGTACTAGGCCTACATCACCATAACCTTAATGTCCATGTATAATATGAACGTTGTAGCCCAACCCGTTTGGTCAGAATTGGCCCAAATGTCACGAAAATATCGCACCAAAAATCGAAAAAAATCGTAAAAGTACGATATTCATGAGAAATATTTCTTCGATTGTACCCAAAAACAATACACCTCTAAGTTCAGAGATTTCGAAGGTCCTGTCAAATTTTCATCAAGATCGGATATGCCGTTTGCCTGGTAGAGAGTTAACAAACAGACAAAAAAACAAACAAAAAAAAACAAACAAAAAAAAAAAAAAAAAAAAACACCCGAGCTAAATTTTTTGGGGGTCAGTGAAATTGAAGTCTTCGCTTCGCTCATCCAACAACTAATTGAACTTAAAATAGTTTCACTTTTCTTCGACACGCAGACATTATTTACAAAAATACAAACATCTGATATTTTTATTCAAAAAACTTTTTTGTTAATAATTGGTACTAATACACAGCCATATTTATAATTTTTTGTGAAATGTTCTTTTTTTGTCTTGTTTGTTGTGGTTTTTTAGTTGTATTGTTTGATAAAGACTGCTGAAAAGTGGTCGAAATATCACATTTTTTAAATAAAATACAGTATTAACAGTGAAAAGTCTAATGATTTATATGTGTAACGTTACTACCCGTTTTATAGTTTCATTTTTTATAATCTGAAGCCAGTTACTATTTTAAGTCCATGATCCGAACAAACAATAACCACAGCTATGTGGATGAAAAAATAATTGCACAGAAGTTGTATTTTTTTTTAGTAAGTAATTTAACAAGGTGAGAAGAAAAACACTTAAAAACTATCCATCCCTAGCTATAATTTAAGACAAAGCAACTTTAGTTGAATAAAACATATAGTAGTTATAGGCACAAGTGTGTAGATTGATAGATAATAATTGGTTGTTAGTTGAAAGTTGAAATCTATCTACTTGAGCCTATAACTACTATATATTTTATTCAACTAAAGTTTCTTTGTCATAAATTATAGCTAGGGATAGATAGTTTTTGAGTGTTTTTCTTCTCACCTTGTTAGATTACTTACAAAAGACAACTTCCTTGCAATTATTTTTTCATCCACATAGCAGTGGTTATTGTTTGTTTGTATTTTTGTAAATAATGTCTGCCTGTAGAAGAAAAGTGAAACTTTTTGAAATACTGCAACATAATAAAAACTTACTTTCCCATCTAAGAGAAGTGTTAAGTTCAATTAAATGTTAAATATCATTTACCTGTTCTACTAAAGTTTCTTTTGAAATATATACTGTTTGTTGTATGTGGTTCTGTATAAAAGAATCTGCGTCATGTGCATTTTAAAATTCACGTATATTGTTTCAATTTTTCTCCAGAGCGATGTAGTCTTAATTTGAGTACTCAGCGTGCAGTGTTCATGTCTGTATCGCGAAGAGTTAAGATCTCTTAAGAAATTCTTAGACTGCGAGACAAGTGCGGTGAAGTTCAAGCGCTCTAGTTTCTGTTATTTGCAGTGAAACTGTTATTTAGGCCTACCGTTATATTTCATTGAATATTATATATGGTATACACAAAACAAAATCAATATAGTAAGTCAATTCCAACACAATTAATAAATCCAATCCAATTAATTCTGATTAAATTATTAGTGAATTCAATAAATTAATTATTAATACATTTTTCTTGTTTATTTAAATTTTATACAATTTCTCTAAGCTAATTTTCAAAGAACTTACCATCCCCCCCCCCCCACAAAAAAATACTTGAATACGTGGGGCTAATATCGTACATTGGCCCAATGGGACTTGTGAGAGTAGATTAATAGTTTTGGTTCACAAATTATAACTACAATTGATACATCGCCCTAAGGATTTTAGACTAATTTCTTGGAACCAAGTGTGAAAAAAAATAGACATTCCTGCAAAATATGATCACGATATTAGTAATAAAATAATAGGACTGCAAACGATAGAAACCAGAGTAAGAGTAAATTTCGCATGCTAGCCTCGAATTCTCCTAACATGTGCAATTCAAGTGCTTCCAAATTTGTCATGTATGACAATTTAAACTTTGTATTACTCCTTCATTATTTTTGGTCATACTATTAATTTGCTGTATTATAACTGGCACAGCTACACTGAAACAGTAATACAAGCATTGATACTGTATTTGGAAGTTCACATTATGTAGCTAAAAGACCAGTCATTGTAATAAAAACGCGTTTTTATTTTAGATCATTTTAATTTTATCGTTGTGCACCCTAATAATGCTACCAGTTGTTAGGCCTAACTAATTGAGATTTTATAGTTGGCTCACAAAAACACATCTCTAAAATTGTTATACTGCTCTCGTATTGTTGTCTGTCCTTGGTCCACAGATTGATCTTGTTTACTCTTCCTAGAACCCAACTTGCCTTCGCTCTGCCCTCCTACACGATTGCCAACATTGCACACGTACGCAAGTTGGCAACCTTGAGAGAGCCGAGCTTAGGTAGCAGATGGGGTAATTCAGCGTAGAAGCCTTGTACCAGATTGTTGGCATTCTGTCGTGTGTTTCAGGTTGTTGGAATGGAACATCTGCCGCGTAACGTCTACCTTCGACTTCTTCTCTGGCACATTTACCTTTGATGAACATTGGCTCACCACCTCTGAATTTGCTACATGTCAATGGTGCTCTTAGCTTGTTCACCATAAGACGCACGAATGGTATGCGTGAACCCCTAACACTTTCATTTTTCAAGGCCGTGGACATAGTCTATTATGTATACCATTTACTGTACTTCCTGTTCAATATATGTCATGTTTTAACTCATGCTGTTGTTTACTACTTTTTGTACTTAGCACCTGTTGTACTAATTCCTATGTACTTTCTTAGCAATGTGATAGAGCTGACATCTGTAAGTCTCTGGACCAACAGAAGTTAGCTGGAGATGATAACTGTTGATTCATAGACTTATTACAGCTCTATACACATTTCCTCTTCCATTTAGGACTTGACCCAGTTAATGGAGATAGTCTTTTTTTCCAAGGCCATCAAACCATGAACTAGGTCAGCTGCTAACCTTGCAGGGGTTAGCAGTTGACCTAGTTTATGGAAATAGTCTATTTTTTCAAGGCCATCTTGGCCTAGGTCAGCTGCTTATTGCAGTTGACCTAGTTTATGGACTTAGCCATTTTTTTCAAGGCTAACTATATTATAATGATAAAGTAATAATAATAATAATAATAATATTAATAATAATAATAATAATAATAATAATAATAAAATAACAATAGCATTGGATAATATATAATTTATTAAAACATTATAAATATATACAACAAACATATAAAAACAATACAAATATTAGTAAAATATAAGAAAATTAATACAATTTAAGCAAAAAACCAAGCAAAAACAGGAAAAATAGGCTAAAAAACCGCTTTTTATACTACCTAAGTCTTTTTTGCACTTCAGGGCTACCATATTTAGCGTCGAAACTTTTCACTTAAGCAGAGTGTTCTCCCCAATGCAGAGACAGGATTGATGATAAAATTCGAAAAGGTCCATTTCCCAAACATTTAGTTGTGATTGAACGTACGAGGGTTCAATCACAACTAAGATATTCAGAAAATGGCAACCTCATGTGAGATTTTATATCAGCCCCGTCGGTGCAATGGAGGTAATACTCTGTTCAAGTGTAGCAAAAGAGTGAAAATAGCAAACACTAGCCAACACCACTATGCAGGTCGATGCAGCCATGAGAACAAAATACACCAGGTCTCCTCCCGGGGGTTAAGTGGCCAACATTGCTCCTAGTTTTATTATGGGAAACCCTCAAGTACTTCTGTGCTTTCCAAATAAACAGTACCCTTCCTCAATGCTTTGAAATAGGATTTATTTATTTCATATCTTTTCCATATAATTATTATTATAACATTGATTCACAAATTAAACTAAGATTGCATTCAAATTAATTAAACAAAATTGTATTTACATTTTAAGAGTCTATCCACAATACTAACTTAACTTATAATAACTGCATAATTATGGGGACCTTCAACTAAAAAAGAACCCAAGCCAAGGAGATTTCTACCAGCTATTATTATTATTATTTTCCTCATCCTCGTACGTCGGGGCCGATTTTTCTATTCACAAACTAGAGAGGGAGTCGTAACTACTAATTAAATGGTGAACACACTAGGGATGCACAATGATAAATAAAAAAGATAATCAAAAATAAGGATGACTGAATTATTGATCCATAATATCGAACAAATATGTCGGTAAAAACGGTTCCACTTCTACTGGTGTACAGGCTTGATCAAGACTGAATGTTTCAAACAAGGTAAACACAAAATTTTATGATTTTTTAAAAAAATTAATAAATAAATTTGTATTTAGAGGCAACCCACTCAGTCTAAATAACTGATTTTCAGTGGGAGACTTTTTAGTCTCCGTGATAGCAAATATCAAATTGCTAACCTTAGGGCATATTCACCAAATTGAATAGCTATAATATGGCCTAAGCATAGGGAATATGAGGTGACAAATTTTTGACAAGTTTTTTGCCTAAGAAAACATGCAATTCTATTTTTTTTTAAATATGGTTAACATATTGATAAATGTGTGCATCCCTAAAGCAAACACATGGGGTTAAAAGAAAGAACAAATGTTGTAAGCTAAGGAAATCATTATAGCCTGGTATCTGCCTCCCATCCTCCCCCCCCCCCCCCCCACAGGGTCAAGCAAGCACAGAAGAGTTTGAAGGTTGCCAATGAGCTCAATTATTGCTCTTGTTTTTAAGGTAGTAGACCCCTGCCAACATTTGTTATGTGGTTTTGTGAGAACTAGCCTGCATGAAAAAAGATTGTAATGTTATGGTAAGTAAGTGGTAATTAAACGTATTCGAAATACAAACTGTACCGACTATAATATATAAATATCTTAATTTTTTCTTGCATTATATAGTTCCAACAAAACCACATTACTGTCTGCATCAGTTTTTAGATATTTTGAACCGTTCTCGAGATATCACTAAAGAATTGTAGGCCTATCTGCAGGGGTCTTACTACCCTAAGAAGCCAGGTTCTTCTGGGTCGCAATGTATAAGTTCTCACAACTGTCGACCACAACAATAGGTCTGTTCATTTCTAGTACTTAAAATATAAAGCAAACAAGGTTCTCCTTGGCTACAACAATATGGCTTACAGATTAATTGAATTAATTGAATTGTTGCATAGGAATACAGTTGAGTACATTCTTTAAAGCAGTGTTGTCTGTAAGTAATGAATAATAATTGTCAAAATCACTAATAAATTTGACAATATTGAATATACTTTCTCTGGCCTGTGTCCAGAATATAATTATTATGGTACAACCAAATAATATTAGCAACAATGTGTTGAAAATAATACAAATAACTATCACTTATAATTGAAATATTACCAGAGCATATGTAAACTCTGCGGCAATGATTTAATTTGACTGAATTTGTAAAAATGATATGTATGAAATATTTGCATAATAAATTGCCTTTAATTTGGCAACATTAGATGATCAATGATAATGAATCAATGATCGATTTGCCGTTTTCCAAGATACCTCTATTTCTGAATCTATGTTGGCGTTGGAAAACTATACTCACTTCAAGTGACTTCAGGTAAGGTTATGTAGTGTGAAGCCTAAGTATAGTTGAGTCAACTTCTTACTTTTATGAACTTCACAGAGACTGATTTTTGCTTTGTTAAAAATAATATAGGGGTAGTGTTAAGAGAACAATGAACATTAAGACTTCCGGTAACAAACTTTAAAATTTCTTAGTTTAAATTAGAATTTTGCCAATAGGAGAGTAAAAGGGGGCTCAAATCTATCACTGAGTGAAATAAAGCAATAGTATATCAATAGTACATACTATAATTCAAGTTCAGAAATCTACTTTATTTTCAATTAAAAATAAAAGTCAAACTTGTATTAATTCAATCTATCATCTTCTGAAATGCCCACATTTGGTCAACCATGCCATCATGTAAGGTCTGGGTCTAGCAGTAAAGACTGTTTCTAGTCCTCACAGCACATACACTAAAAATAATGTGTACCTTGAGCTAGGTTCTGTGCTGAATTAATTATCGAAACCAGCCAATATATCTGAGTTTATTTATTTTATGTTTATCCTATTCAGTTACAAAAACTGCCAAACAGTAACACTGCTTTCAAAGAATGTGTACTCTTTTCAAATTAAAATTTTTATCTTGAAATCGGTTTGTTTTTGGCAAAACAGTGAAATAACTTTGACAGATACTGGTGTGTAAACTATTATTACAACAATGCTTTAGTCAAGGTCAGTAAATAAATAAAAATAAGCGAGTATGTGTCGACCAACTCAGATGCAAGTAACCTACTGATTTTCAGTGGAGACATTTTTACTGTAATTGGTTTTACAGTACTATATGCTTTATTGTTGGTCAAAAGTCACTTTTTATGTACTTTGTGCCCAAATATTATTTATTTTATATAAATCTTATAAAGTCAAAACACTTGCTGGAACTAGGATTTGAACCCAAAGACCTTCTGCATTGAACAGAGCAATAAGCCCAAAAATAAGCGAGTATGTGTCGACCAACTCAGATGCAAGTAACCTACTGATTTTCAGTGGAGACATTTTTACTGTAATTGGTTTTACAGTACATATATGCTTTATTGTTGGTCAAAAGTCACTTTTTATGTACTTTGTACCCAAATATTATTTATTTTATATAAATCTTAGAAAGTCAAAACACTTGCTGGAACTAGGATTTGAACCCAAAGACCTTCTGCATTGAACAGAGCAATAAGCCCAAAGGACCAACAAGCATGCAGGTACAAAAGGGCTTAAAAGCAAGCATGAACCTACGCGTACAAACGTAATTTATAAATGATTTTTTTTAACTAAATCATAGTGACAATGATTACTATGTCAGCAATGTTAAAAACTACAGTTTTCTTTGTTTGATTTCTCTATATTTAAATTGATACTTGTCTTTTGAGGTTTAGTTATATTTATTTGTTAAGAAGTTACTAATTAAACAACCAACATTATTGCAAAGCAACAATTGTATACCATTATAGGCCTACTTCTAGTAAGTGAACATTATGTTTGAAATGTTGATACTTGATATGTCGAAACTCAAAACTTGACAAACCCTATACAATTCGTATCACGTAGTGTCGATTGGCAAATAACTAGTACTTAACTCTAGTCTACGCTATGCGATGTATGTCCAGTCCCACTTAATAGAATCGAGTTTGCCAAAAACAAAACCTGTTTCAAGCAGTTTACCAACCTGAGGAACACTATTACTATATCAAAATATAGGGCCTTCTGAACTAAAGGATAGTAGTATATACAAAAGGCCCCACCGATACCTAGATTGAGTTATTGTTGTAGCCAAATTGGAACAGACCAAGGTATTGTTGATTGCAAGTATGCCAGTGGTACATGATACATAATCAAGAGAGCTGCTTTAGAGAACAACGCTTACAACCAGGGCCACTTGCAAATCACGGTGTCAGTACTTCTAAGATTATAATAATCAGAAAATGGTTTGAAACTTGGAAGCCAGACTGTCATTTGCAATTGACTGTGATTAGGGATACAATGCCACCACCTTAGAATTATGTGAGAGATTTAAAACTATTGACATAAACAGCAATCTTGTACGGTAGGTACCTAATTTAAGGTAATACTTCTGAGTTCTGACAAGATACCTACTAAATATATTCAAACTTAGTATTTATAAATAAATAAATAAATATATCACGGGCCCTATTCGCGCCAGATAGTAGGTCTAAACAAAAAAAAATCGATATTTCGATACGATATCGATAAGTGGAAATATTTTTTATATCGATATTTGGCTGCATATCAAAATTGACAAAAAAAGCTAAATTTCATAATTTTGGTGGAGGTGCCGGGTAGGTAGTCGAAATTAAATTAACATGGCTGGTGAATATGGTGGAGGTGCCGGGTCATGAAATGCAATATGAGATCGTAAAAATCGTTAAATGGGTTTATGGTGATACCTTATCAACCCTATTTGACCACAAATTATGGAAAATAAACCCACTATTTTAATTATTTTTGATATTCATAGCCACAAAGATCGTTAAGGCAAGCTACATTATCAAGTAGGCCTTGTATAATCTACATGGTTTTATGTGCAAACTAGGCTAGGCTCCAAGCTGCTTGGCTTTGGAGAAAGGACTTTTTTATTTGATACTATTTGTTTGCATTTTCTTTCAGTTATTTAGTTTAATTTATTTTTAACAACATTCTACACAAATTGTTATTTATCAAAACACAAGAATCAACGATCTAGTAACTGTCACTGTCAGCACCACTAGTCATGTACATCGCCAACTATATGTTGTGTTAAAAAAGAAGGAGGTAATCTAGATTCTAGAAGGCCACTGTCAGTTCTAGCTACAGTGCTGCTTGCGAATTAAACAACAACTAAAATTAGAAGTTGCCCTCTTTATCCCCTAGGTCCCCTATTGGTGTTTCTTTGCGTTGCGGATACAGTGTAGTAAATAAATATAACGCAAAGCTTGAAATTAAATTCGAATTCGAAGCCCAGGGGATTCTAAAAATTCCAGTATGAATTATGAAAATATTCATTAGGCCCTACTAAAATAAATATAAACACAAAATCCTAAGCTTCTGTAGGGACTTTCCAACACTACTTTGAAATAATGAGGGTTTACACCTTCATGAGGACTTTACTACTTACTGGTTGATTGAATAATTTTGATTGGCAATACCGGTACCAAAACTAAGACCACATGACTTTGATGCTGTGTATTTTATTAAATAAAATTGTATCTAAATAACAAGAATAAAGTATTGTATTACATGGGTCATTCTCAAATAAAATGACCCTTGTGCTGTCCCACCTTAATATTATTTTTTTTTTAGATCAAGATATTGATTTGCATAAATTTTGGTTGTACATTTTCAGAATACTTATAGTTTTTATTAGCTCCATGAATTTTTGCACTTCTATCTTGTAAGGTTGACCTTTAATTCAATGTCGGGTATTGCAAAATGTGTTAAAACCCATGTCCCTATCCTCAAAACCAGAAGTGTTTTTGTAAAATGTTTGACTTTAAGACTAAAATTTATTTAGTCTCTAGATTGGAATTAATGCAGAAATAACAGTTAATAACTGTGTGTTAGTGACTTTTTTTAACAATTTACATTTTCAAACAATAACTAGTGGAAAGTGTTTGTCCCTAATGTGGCAATCATAATAATGTCATGACTGTTACCATTGTAAAAGAGTTTAAATAATTTTTCAAGAAGGCAGTGGATCAATCTAGAAGAAGAAGAAGAACAGCTTCTGACATGGCATCATGGAAGTTTGGTTTGTTTTGACATGAGAACTCTTTAAAATTGAAAAGTAAACATTTTAACGGTGAGTATTTTAATTCAATGTCATGAATGTTACCAAGATAAAACAATTTAATTTGTATTTAATATTTTATTTAACAATTGAGTTAAGTTACAATCAAGTTCCAGCTCATAGCAAACATAACCCTACTTTTTCAAATGGGATTGTAAACAGCTAATGAATTAATGAAGTTGAAATGTCATGCATGTTACTTGTCAGGTATGTTACTTTCAAAAAGTAACATTACCAAGGGCATCGTGGATTACTGCATTAATTTCCTGCAACTGTAGATGTGTTTTGAAGGGAGAGGTTGTAATTCATTGCCATACTCAAAAGTAACAAAACACTTGTTTTTATTGATTTTCAGTGATCACTTGTCAAGAATGTTACTTTTTGTCAAGACCGTTACCCGTAGTGTCTCTTTACTTTAAACTCAACACAAACTTGTTGGATTAGATGGATTTTATCTTTAGGTTGACTGATTTGTACACTAACAAGCAACATGATCTTAGAAAAAAATTATTACTGTTAGAAAAGTAACTTTTTTGTCAAGACTGTTACTTTTTGTCAACACCGTTACCCGAGCTAATTATTAAATTAAGTCTTATTTAAAGTTTAAAATAACTGAATCTTATTTATAATATTAATACTTCATTGCTAACAGTGATCTTGATAAAATTTGATTTGCCATTTGTCCATTATTAGTAAGTTAATTACCAGGTTTTGAAATTTGAGTAACATTCTTGACATTTTGGTATTATAAAAAGTGATTAAAATAAAAATGTATATTTTATTGAATGTATTAGTTTTGTGTGATAATGTAACTAAAACTATTGTGCACATGAATATAGATTTAATAAATAACTTCTTACATCAATTGTCACTTTTATGTCCGGTAACAGTCATGACATTTTCGTACACTTGGATTGATGAAAATGCTTGTATGTAAAAAAATTTTGTTTTTTTAGATAAACCCTTTTAGGGCTGTAAGAACAAATTATTGGATAATGTATTGTTAAAGGAGGCATCCAATTTTATGTTATAATATGTTTGAGAATGAATTTTTTTAAATATGGACATTACGTTTGAGAATGAACCACATAATATCTAATACAGTACCGGTACCGGTAGTTCTTAATTTAGTGCAACAATAAAACAAGTTATGAGTACTCCCTATATTAGGACTAGATCTTTGACTAAGCCGAATATGTAAAATATATTGTGTACAGGACAAACTGTCTCAACATTAGTAGGCCTATAAGATTTTTAATAATAATAATAATAATAATAATAATAATAATAATAATAATACACCTAAAAATGTTTTCTTTATTGACAAAGGTCAACTAAACTAAAAAAAAGACACACAGTGGGAACTAGGCCCTACACACACTGATGCTGTTTATGTGAATAAGTTTATTGTCAGTCACAAGTTCATGGATGGATAACAAAATAAAGAGCAAACATTTTATATATATCTTCACTCGTTCAGTTGTTCAACTAGTGCCAACAATTAAATGAAAACGTATGACTTTGAGTCAGCCATTCTACCCACTGGGCAGATGTTAGTAGTTACTACACATTCAAAACCAGAGTTAACGCTGGTGAAACCTGAAACGTTATTTATTATATTGCTTTATCCACTGTAACAATTAGAAAGCAAGTAATTTACTTCAAATTGGATTCAAGAGTTGTTCAAGAGTAATTCAAGAGATGTGAACAGTAATTAGTAAATAAGCTATGTATTGTCATGATTTTATGATCCATCCATAAACGGGGAAATAGAAGGCTGTGGGTGGCACCAAGAAAACAACATGGAAAATAGCCAAGCAATCGAGTAACAATCAACACTACTGTAGCGATTCATTTCTAGAGTAACCCCATCTTTCAGCTGTATGTATGAGTGTATTGTCTACTGCGCTCGTAAGTATTACTAACAAAGTGTGAAAAAGGCCTACTGGCTAGTTATGGTATGCATAAGGACAAAGATAGTTCAGAAATAACTTCCATGAATGGCTCAGAGACTCTAAAAAAATGTTCTGCATTTGGATTCTTAAAAATGCATGAACTTTCACAGATACTTACTACTAGATTTGCAAAAGAAAAAGATAAAAATTTGCTCTGTGAAAAAGCAAACAAAACAGACAAAACAATATAAGCCTAAGCTGCAAAAAACGATATATTTTTCTCAGGGTATCCAAATCCAAAACTATATCAGAGATGTTTTCCGGACCGCGATTAAAATTTCCCAGAGCATCCGGACCTCACTAGAAATTACTTGCTGACCCCTGGTATAGCATACAAGTGAAGTTTTTGACAGAAAAACCAAACATATGGTGGAGCTAAAAAACTACCTTGAGGAATGTGTTTGTGGGGGATGGTTACTAGCATCATAGGCTAGCTAGGGACCTTGAAATTTTGTGAATGACTTTTTTCACTAAATGATGCTAAATATTCTTATTAAGTAGTGCTAAAAATAAGGCAATAATCAAGTTTTCTTGCAAAATTATAGAAAAATCGAGTAAGTTTTAGCTCCAAAATATGCAATAAATTTGACAATTGGGAATTGGGCATTGAAATCAACATTTCTGTTTTAACGTACGTATAGCCTTGTGGTAAAAATATTATTATCGAACACGCCTAGCCTAGCTAATTCCAACCTTCTAAGTTAACTTCTTTTTAAAAAGTTTTTGTGTGTAATACGTTCATTTCACTGATGGGTAATGATTGCAGTGTTATTTTTATGACAAAATGATGCCTTTACCTTGAGAGGCTACTGAAATTGAAGATTTTTTATAACACAATGAGAACTTTTTACTTGCTGTTTCATAGCTCATGGGGCCACCCTTGAGTAAGGAGCCAGAACCTTAAGGTCCCTGTACGGTACCTTCAACATGTTGGAGAGTATGCCCACATATATAACCCTCCAAGAATCACATCGACAGTAGCTTGCAAGCTAGAAATCCTACTCGCGTGAGTAAGTCAGGGGTTTGGGGCAAAGTTTCAGCCGACGGAGGCATGTTACAAAAGAAGTTTTTTTCGCCGTTAGTGAACAAGTTTTTGAAGCCTGACCAGCCTGCTTGTAGAGGCCCCCGCTGTAATTCAGCCGGTTCTTATGATTTATTAAAAAAAAAATATATAGGTGATGAGTGGACGGTGTGAAAAATGGTGATAACAAAATTCGGTAATTTTTTTAAATGTCCGTTTTATTGCCTCTGTAATATTGTTGACCAATTACATCATTTAGAGATGGAAAAAAAAAATGCAAAATCTCTTTTATAGCGCGAAATAACGAGCAAAATTGTACGAAACTGGTTAAAACACGTATTTCCTCTCGAAATTGCACCTTTTGGTGCGCAAAATCCGGGGTGGTCGACCGGTGGTAGAGGTGCCGGTCCAGAATTTAAGATAGTTTTGGTGGAGGTGCCGGTCCAGACTGAACAGATGACAACACAACATCGTACCGTGACACGGCCTCGACAGAAACATACCACCAAAAAACGTTTTTTTTTGGGGGGGGGGATAGATTCTAAATTGATTCTTAGGTCACAATGATCGATTTAACTTTTTGGAATCAATCATTGTTGTAGGAGGCCCCTATTTTATATTTTGGAAAATTTATTTAGTAAGAATTTTAACAATGTTTGTGTTTTTTTATCACTATTTCTCATTAGATAGTGATGTGTGAAAAAGTATTTTCTGAAGAAGTAAACGTTTACTCGCAACCTATCAAAAGTTACTCGCAACTTGCGAGCTAGCGAGTAGAATTGTGGAGTTTTGCACGGGCTGCATGGCCGGCGCTGAGGAAGTAGGCCTTTACATACACGTGTTGTGTTTTATTGGTAGACATCGGATTTATATGCAGATGCATGTTTTGTTCCTGAATATGCAGACTACTGGAACGTCTACTTAATTCCATTTCACACAATTATGAATCTACAGTATTAATTTTATAGTGCATATAAATGCATATATTGAAGGTTACTGCATAAAATTGATCTGCGCTCGTAAACCGGCATAAATCAGAACATTTTATGACAAAATGGCATATTTATTTTATTTTATGAAATTATTTAAGGTAGGGCTGTGCGAGTCTCGACTTTTCGAGATTCGAGCGAGATTAAAGTGCTGCTCGAATCTCGCTCGATCTCGAGATCATACTGCTCGGAAAAACGAGTCTCGCTCGATCTCAATCTCAAATTGCTCGAAAAATCTAGTCTCGAGATATCTCCGTCACGAACCACGGTGGTCGTAATTATGCGGGACCTTGCGTTATGCGACGTGGTAAAGTAATATTTATTCCCCGATTTTTGCGTAATAATTTCATATTGCCATGCCACATTGTCGAGAAATCTCTAGGCCTAGACGAGCTAGGCCTAGGCCTAACAGAGTCCCGGTTCCATTCCGTGATCGGAGCTTTGATAAACCCGCAGATCGGAGGCCTAGGGCCTACTAACAAATGACGCATAAAATAGGCTTCACTTTAAAACACTTTCCTCTAGAGAAGTTCTACAGAACGAAAGCTAGGCTAGGTACTTCTAGTACTAGCATACACCCAATAAGTGACAACAAGACATCCATCTACATTTTATTTTAGGCCTAGTCGAAATTTCACAAATTCGTTGCCAACGCGCATGCGTCTGTCGACGCGCACACAGATCGCGCATTTGCCTGGTCACTAGTAGCGCACTCTATCGAGCGAGCTACTGAACTGAAGCGTGATTTGTGAAGTTGGCGGTAGAGAGCAGAGAGCGCTTTATCGACTCGTTATCGACTCTAACGGAGAAACTACTTTATCGGTTTTTCTTACGACATTCCTATCTCGTTGCGACTGAGGTCACTGCCAGGTGTTGTTACTTATTAAATATTTTCACTACCAAATTAATGTGATTAAACTAATAAAGGTAGAAACAAAAATTATATTTCATTCAACATGTAGCCTAGGACCTCTGCCATAGATAGGCTAGGGCTAGGCCTTGGCTACTCCACGCCTAGGCCCTAGGCCCCTATGCACTGAACTGAGAAAATATGTTGTTTACTTTTTAAATATTATTTTTAAGTAGGCCCTAGGGCCTATTTTTTTACTTTTGAAGCCGCCTAGGCCTAATTATTTTGGTAGGCGATTTTTTCTTTGGGTCCTACAACAATTTCAGTGCGCTCGATCTCGCTCGATTTCGCTCGACCTCGCTCGATCTCGGATCTTGCTCGATCTCGAATCTCGCTCGAGATTCAAGATTTTTTTCAAATTCTCGCTCGATCTCGCTCGACTTAAAAAATCCCTGCTCGCACAGCCCTAATTTAAGGTAAAAGTGGTGAATGGTGGGTCAGCAACGGAATAATGATTCCCCCCTGAAAGTGTGTTTCTTTGTCCAGACTTCCAAACGTTAAAAGATAATGGTCAAATGACGAGGGAATTACAGGTCAATCATGGGTAAACAGACCTGGCCCCTGCCCCCCCCCCCCTGCTGTGCATAGCATAGCATTTCTTATACAAACATCTTCATTCTATCTTTCTTTTGTGGAAGTATGGTCTTGATTCTCAGAAGTGATTTTGTTCAATTAAATTTCTATCACAAGTAGAAGCAAGCCTTTTAGAGTTGAGGAATTTAAATCACAAAATGGCATGCCAAAAAAGTATCATTCAGTGAGGGTGGGGAGGAGAAAGAAAATAAGATACACACGTAATTATTATTTTAAACGTTTTTGTTCCCACGTGTTGCCAAACGAAGGGAAACAGGATTATTTTGAGTGCATATTTTTTATTTTTAAGGATTTATTTGGGACTTTTTAATGGCATAAATGCATGCATATTTGGGGATTTTTAAGTGCATATAAATCCTATGTCTATTTATTGGTATCAGTAGGGGCCTAAGAGGCTAGGTTTTCCAAGTTTAGTAATTATTTCAAAACTATCGTGTGTTGCATTTCAACTTCACAAAACTCAAAATTCTGCATTTCAGACCAGGGAATGTACCTATTTATTTTGCAATCTTGTTTGTCCACAATATGCAAAATAAGGCAGAGCCTCAGTTGAGTCAGGGTAGAACCAAGTACATTACAGTAGAACACCAATTTTATGACTTTGAAGGGTCTGTACAAAAAAATCGTTAATGGTGCGAAATTGTAAAAAACGGGATTTAAAAAACAGGCCTACAAAATATATAATTCTAGATACCTAGAGAATATCCTACAGGCGTTTTTACTGAATGACTAGAGCTCCGAATTTTTCATAAGTGGCGGTTTAATAGCTTTTACAACAAAATTGGGAGAAATTTGTTTTTTATCCCGAAATTGAGATAAAATTGGTTTTTATACCGAAATTAATGATTTTAAGTGCCAAAAATAGAAATATATCTGTATTATTCACTGAAAACTCTATTTATTGTCAATACAAATAGTGTAATTATGCGTAATGGCACCTTGTCCAAGCATTTGTAATGCAACTGAAGAAATATTAAATTTTCATCGTATTAAATTTAAAAAATTAACGTTATTAAATTTTTGCTTTTTTTAACTGACACACACTGCATCAATATTGTAATCCGCTCCTAAAATATTTTAAAGTAAAGATTGCTTTAAGATCAAATATTTTCCCAAAATTTGGTACTTTTTCCGAAATATGCATTTTTGTCCATTTTTAAAAACCCAATTTGGATTTAAATTTAACGAAATTAAAAAATTTTTTTTTTACCATTTTCTTTCCCTTATGAATGACTGATGTGCTACCCGGCCGTGCGAGTTAATGAGTAGAGAGAAAACGCCACCGGGCTCTCCTCAAAAAAATATTTACGTAAAGGTAAATATCTATAAAATCAAGCCCCTTTTCCGCGTCATGTGTTTTGGTGCGTATGATCGAGAGAAGAGTTTTCCCCCGATAAAAACTCGCCGTATCCAAGGTCGTGTGGCGAGGGGGGAAAGGGGTTT
Organism: Sweltsa coloradensis; assembly: GCA_024449915.1. Lineage (NCBI taxonomy): Eukaryota > Metazoa > Arthropoda > Insecta > Plecoptera > Chloroperlidae > Sweltsa > Sweltsa coloradensis. The sequence goes on from JAMZAV010000999.1 coordinate 685,287, forward strand.
GCCGGAACCCTGCGCAACGATCCATTTCCCGCTGCTGTGCAGGGTGGGGGGGTGGGGAAAAACCCAGGGAGGAGTGGGGGGACATGCGCTGACCCCAAATGCACGTTTGATCCACCCGGGCCTGCTGAATGTTCAAGTCGTGTGGGGAAAAAAATTTATGATGCAAAGTTATTTTGCAAACTCACTCAAGTTTTTAAAAAGTTTTTAGTCATAAAATTGACAGTCGAAAAATGTGGAAAAGTACAGTGACAATATGTAAAGTCGTGGGTATTGATACTTCTAATGCGGGAAATCGCAATACAGGATATTTAACGTGGTTTTATCAAAAACAGTCCCAAAAGACTTTTAAAAATGTCTTATCGGAAGGGAAATTGTTGTGGCGGGATCATAAAAAACGGGATTCCACTGTACTTTATTTTCACCCTTTTCATGGAAAGAATACCATGCTTTGTGGTTATTTTCGGGGATTTTTGTTTGAAAAACCCAAAAAAAAAATATAAAAAAAAGGTTGAATTGAAATCCCAAAGAAAAAGGGCCCGTTTGCTGTAGGCTACCATCAAAATTTAATGAGTATGTTGTTTAAGTTAAAGTAGCTCTCTACTATTCAAAGCTAACAAAATTACATAAAACCCTTATAGGGTTTACTACTAATCACAATCTGTCGCCTAACACCCGCTAACCAGCTGGTTCGCTAGGTCAAAGTTTAAATCTCAAATTTTTTGCCCATTCTCGTTTTTTTTTATTTCCATGTTTTTTTACTCGGGGCAAGGAGACTCAATAAAGGCAGCTGAGATTAAGTATTATGTACCATACTGACACACCCACACCACTACAGTACCAGTAGTGCATTCTATACGGGTAACATGAATGTTGCTATAGATATATCAATCCTTATCAAACAAAGTATGGCTAACTCTTTGATAACGATTGACATATCCATAGCGAATTCACGCTATCCTTATAGTATCGCACTGCAGGGAACACTAAGGTTCACTCCACAGTTATCAACCTGCTAATTCATTCAGTTGCTTACCATTAGAATCCCCATTGATTAGAAACTTCAGTCGGTTTGATTTCAGCACGGATTTATCAAGGCGTTATTTTAAATCAAACGATTACCGATTTTAATTTTTAAATAGTAATTATTCATTACATCTAATTTATTTACACTAGGTAGGCATATTTTACTTGAATAAATGCAACATATGGTGAACTGTGGTGTGAGCTTGTAAACATGCTAGGAACATGCAAACATGCTGGGAACATGCTGGTGCTTCTACATGACTAAAGCTTAACGATACTGTCACTGACCTCAAGTCTGTCCCAAGTTTAGGTAAGAAGCAATCAAACTGTCAATCATTGCTTTGTGCCTCACCCCAACCAGACTTTAAAATGATATATAGTTAAGCAAGTAGTCGAGCACCGTACCAAACATGCAGGATGAACCTCTTAAAAGGAAGGATAGAGGAATTAGGAGTTACTCAAACGTTCCAAGAAACTGACTCACAATAATTTCACTGATTATGCGACACAAGCGTAGGCGGCCTGAGTATGACGACGTCCGAGGCGCTGAAGTTGAAGAATCACGTGAGCTGCTACATACAACGTTGAAAGTTCTTGAGGAGCTGCCTTGACGATCATATAGGTTCCTCCCACTCCTGAAATGTGGAACACAATGACTAATAGGGTTGCACAATTATAAAATAAAATTGACTGATATAGGGTAATTTAAAGATAGTATAGGCCCCTAATGCATTTTTTAATTGGTATAGCTTTGAAAATGATCCACTTTCACTTCCCTATTTTTGTTAATGGTGAGGATTAAGAATTTTACAAACTTTATGGACTTAGGCCTAGTAGCCCTAGATCAACTGAAACGCCTAAAACACAAGAAAGAACAAACATAACTAAAAATATTAGTATTAAACATATAATTAAAAAAAGATGGACATTTAGTTTCAAAATTGCTGAAAATATAGAAATTATAGGAGTTCCCAGTTAATACACAACCACTCTGGAAATATAGGCAACTTGGAGCCACCAGTTAGTAAATCCATGTTGCAGCACTTTATGTAAGGTACGCACATCGGAAGTTTGTGGTGTACAAACTACAATGTTGTTGATCTAAAGCTTTTCATGCTTATTGCAGAGTGGCTTGAGATTAATAATGAGGGACCTCCTCCTTCCTTGGAAAAACATTAAAAACACTAATAGTCTAATAGGCTACTACCTAGTAATCAAAATAAAGTAGGGGTGTGCGAGTAGCACATTTTGAATTCGAGTCGAGTTTTCATTTCAAACTTTATTTTTTTATTAAGTAGGCCCACTTAGAACACAACAATTTTTCTGTTGTAGACATTTAGAAAATACATTATTGTAGGGCCGACTAGTATTAGACTATTGAGGCCTTCCTGCCCTTTGTGCTGGCCAATTTCAATAAAATTATAATCATACAGTATGTTATCTTTAGTTCCTGGCCCCATTACAATACTGCTGCGATGTTTTAATCCGAAAAAAATCCTCCAAATTCGCACTCGCATTATAGTATTCGCGATCTAGGCATCTCCAATGCTATTTCAACACATTTTAATATTCTGCGCCGTTGAATGGAACGAGTTCCAGCACAATCGATAAAGAAGTTTCCCTTTTAACCTTCTTTATCGACTCTAGTACTAGCGATGGCCGACGGAGGGCGCCACGCGACGCGCGTGCGCTCTGGGTCTTTTCGGCGAGTTTGACCTTAACTTAGAGGAAGAAACATAAAATATGTCAAACTACGCCAACTACGATTTTAAAATACCTAAAAAGTGCATTAATGGAATATTCACCGGCATTCTTTCTTCTCGATAGTTGATCGTAAATATAAGTGATTAGACGAGTGAGCGCAGCGAACGTAAGTCTTCCCTAACGCTATACTTGATCGGGCTTTGGCCGTGAGCATTGTCCAATGTATGTATGTTAAATGTCTGTCTGTCTGTCTGTCTGTCCAGGCTCATACGGCCGAACGGCCAAATAGACTGAGCTGAAATTTTAAACACACATCCGTGACCAGGTAACTGAGAACTGCTAACAAAATGAGCAAGATCCATTTCGATTTAAAACTACAATAAATAAAATGGGATTTTTAAAAATATCGGTAGCATTTGTTTAGATTTTCCATATGAAAAATAGGCCACAGCCTACGATATAAAAACAATTCAGATATAGTCGCTATCAGTCGGTGATTTTTCGTATGTTTTTGTTGTCAATACGGTATGTCATTCTCTAAAGGTAATGTCATTATTCTTGTTTAAATTCATCAACTAATTAATAATGATGACCAATTGACCATCCACAAGAAACAGTGCAATACCGCAGTAGACCCTATACAGATACACGCAGTACTACGCCATATAAAGGTATAATTAAAATCGGAGACTAGACCACCTACTTTATTCTAACCTACGTCATGAATGTTAGATATGTGTACGCTTTACGTAGGCCTAAACCATATGGTCGTGTATTTGGCACAGAGCATTGCTCTGCATATGGTAAAAGACGATCGAATTAGACTAGGGACCTAACCGAGGCCGTCGCTAACGTACAGGCCGGAGACTGCGCTGCGAGTTGTGGTGTGACGTCACGCTAGTGGGCCGACTGCGTTGCTCGGTAGCGAGACACCATACGAGATACTCGCCGCACAGATACCCCCAAATAGCCATTTGACCCGGGAATAATTGTTACATGTTTTTTTCTTCTTCAGATATTGTTTGTTATGCATATCTTTATGTGCTGAATGAAAGTTTACCGCTCTGCGACCCCTGTTATTACTACAATTAATTAACGATTACAAATGTATAGTTTTACTTTAGTAGAGTAATTTTTTAACAATTGGTTTTGCCAAACAATTTTGTTATATGAAAAAATAATGTCTACATTCGATCAATTTTTTTTCAGGTATCGCAAATAAAGGACAGAACTAATTAATTTGTATCAAAATACATTAGTAATAAAGCAAGTAAGCAAGAAATGTTTTGCTAGTTTAGGGTTAGAAAATAAAGATGCAGAGTGCTTTAATTCGTTGGAACAGATTTTATCTATTTTGCTTTCCTTGCGTGTGTCTAATTAGCATTAATATGATAACACTCCGAAAGGCGTGAATACTGTTAATATGGGTATCAAATGAAAGTTAATGCTGCGGATAAAAATTTGGATATAATATCCTAAGCATGTTTACATGCGTGTGTATATTATGTTGATGTAATAAATACAAAATTATTATGTTATTCCAGTGGCTAAAAGCTGGCTGTGCTGTTTTGAGTCTCGTATCAGATAATAACCGAGTTAAAAGATAATTGTTTGAAAAAATGTGTAGAGAAAAACATTGAACCTTCCTTCAACAATCCGACAAAAATCCAAGTATCCAAGTAATTTGGAGAGACAAAGTAAATTTGGCTCTTAGGTTATTTGACGAAAAGACAATTGCTGCACTTAAAAGGTGCACAAAAAGTGCACAAATCGGAGAGGTTCACAGGAACAAGTAGTTTCTTTAAAATTATTAAAATTATTAACTATATAATTTTATATAAAAAAAGTATATTAATTAGCACGAATAATGACTCATATTACATTATAATTACCAAAGAGTTAGTTCGTTTGCTGTGATATAAAACAGGATTATGCATTTTGTTGTGATTCTAACTTCTACTATAAGTGCAGTTAAAACGCTTAGAAAAACCATCCAATCCAGGTAATAATTGCTTCAAATATAGCTAGTATCATTGCTGAAACATTAACATACTGTATATACATCTACCACATAACCCAGTCCCAAAAAATTGTGGAAGGGTCTTTGAGCGCACGCCTATCTAACAACACGCGGCAGCTGCTGGCGCGCTGCACAGTCGGCCCACTAGCGTGACGTCACGAAAGCCAGGCTACGGCCTGAGAACGAAGTGAGTATAGCGACGGCTCGACCTACCGAATAGTGTTCTTTGCTGTTCTTGGTCTCATTACTGGTCTTGTTCTTATTCTTGGTCTGATTCCTGGTCTGTTACTAGATTGCCTTATGTATTTTATCTTTAATTTATTTATGTAATTTATCGGACGTATCGTAAACAGCCGCCATGTTCTAGTACTAAGAACAAGATCAGGTGTCCTTTTCCGATTCTTGTTCTCATTCCCAGATTTCGGCGAGTCTCGATCGTGCGCTCGACTATTCGGATGCTACTAGCTACGTCATAGATATCAGACGCCTAACGGTGACGTAAAACGAGAATAAGACCAGGGAATGAACGCGTTTTGGCACTATTCGGATAGCTCCTAGGTCCATCTCGCAAACATCAGCTGGTAAGTATAAAAGTGAAGTATATATACTCCACGAAAAGATGCGACCTCTGGCAGTCGTCGTCGGGGACCTCTACCTCTTCCCTGACAACCCCCTTGACGACGATGACCATAACTAGGGAACGCCAAAGTCGTTGTTAGATGAGTGAGCAAGAGTGCAAATAAGAGGGGTTTGAGATTAGTTGTTATAAGGGCGCGTCAACACTGTAAGGCCTAATGCGCCACTCTAGCCTAATATACTGTAGAGAAATGCCATGCTAGCTAGATTCAGCCTTAAGTTTTGGGGAGGAAAGGGGATGTTCCCGGGTACTCAACACATGGCTTGCTCACTCGTCTAACGACTTTGGCGTTTCCCTAATATAGATGCAATGAAACCAATAAAGAATGTTTGTTTTCGACGCCGTGTACTCCTAGGCCTGCCTAGGCCTAGGCCTAGGGCCTATTCCCAGTTCCCGCATCCAAGTCTCCTTTGTTTTTTATCGTAATAATTTTGAAAGCACGCAATCTCTAGGGCCAAGGCCTACTTTTTGCGGTCACAGTACACACGTAGTAGGCCTAGGTTGTTATAAGCCTAGGCCCAGGCCTCTGTACGTAGGCCTAGCCCTACTGTGATGATGGTTCTTTTCAGTTTCCATAGGATTTCATGTGTTTAAAACTCGACTCGAAAATTTCGAGCCTAAAACCAAACTCGACTTGATGTAGAGTACAAAAAAAAACTCGAAAAACTCGACATTTCGAGTACTCGCATACCCCTAAAATAAAGAATTACCGTATTTATTTACCCAAATAGAAGAAGACCCCCAATTTCAGAAAGTTAAAACAGGAAAATATATATTTCAACATACAGTACTTACTACCGGTACCTAGGAAGTGTGCTATCTACAAACGCGAAAATAGATGCAGAAGTTATGAGAAGAATTACGTTAGCGGAGGGCTTCTACCAATCAGTCAGGAAACTACTTTGGAAAGAAGAAATCCCAAGGAAATGTAAACTTTTAACCTAAGCTATATTTGTCTACTAATACTGACATATGCCACAGTGACATGGACTTTGGGACACAAAGCAGAAAGCCAGATTGTGGCAGCAGAAATGACATTCTTGAGGAGTGTAATGGGGGTGACAAAAAACGACAGGATCAGAAGTAGTGTTATAACTTATAAGGGAAAAACTAGGTGTTGAAAGTGTGCAAATAAGGTTGGAGAGAGAACGTCTACGTTGGTTTGGGCATATGAAAAGAATGGATCCGGCTAGGATACAAAGAGAGTTTGAAAATCAAGAAGGGTTTAAGAAGAAAGTGGGCAGAATGAGAGATAAGTGGGTGGAGCAGATTAAAGACAGTGTTGAGAAGAGAGGAAATACATGGAACAAAGTGGAAGCAGATAGACTGTGGGAAAACCAGGAGAGATGGAGGGAGCTATTAAACTGACCCCTGGTAGTGGAGGAGGCGAGCGAGGAAGAAACTGAGGACGTGGTCGTATCAGGCTTGGCTAGCCGACAACGAAGATGTTAGCCCAAGAAACGGAGTAGTGTGATACTGCTCCCCCCAACCCGATTTAATGTTGGAAAAGGGGTCATGATATATATATGTACTATATAATAATATACATACAGTATTTTAACTAAGAATATTTATTGATGTCAACTATGCACGATTCACGACCATCACTTTAAAAGTAGAGTCGTAATAATAACGACTCTAATTATTAGTGGATGACATTGATTTTAAAAAATTGGAAACGATCATTGTGACCTAAGAATCGATTCCCAAGAAAAAAACTAATTTTGGTGGTCTTTTTCCGTGGAGCCCGTGATGACGTTGCTTGCCCACGCTGTATTAGGCGCCTCAAAAACATCGTACTTGCTACGAGTTTTCTTGATATACGAATTTAAAGACAACTCCAAATTTTTTCAACTATAAAAAACGGGAAAATAATCCCCGTTTTTATTTTGGGAAAATCAGTATGGTACAAACTTTTAAACTGAACAAAAAATCCCAAGGGTAGAAAAAGAGCAATAGGGTTGTCGGGCAAAAGCTTGCCCTATGGCCGGTACTTGTGCCCTTTTTAATTTTTTCCACCACTCAATGTAGCCACTCAGTACACATTACCTATTTGAAGTGATTTTTGAAATTGAGAAAATTTCCCCTTTCAGAAATCGAGTAGGCCCCCTAGACACATATCAATTTGCATTGCAACACGAAAGAAAAAACGTAAAGGGAAAGCTCACTCTTTTCCCTCGTTATCCAGCCCTTGTAGTGCCATGTGGTCTGAGATCAAAAACTCCCCCGCTGCGAGCGTGTGTGGGGGGTTGGTTTTGACTACAAACTTTAGAGTAAAAAAGAGTTTTTCTGAAATAGTGAATAAAAAAAGAAAAACATTGTTAGCCTGCATTCAATCTTTTCCAATGTTTTTAAAGAAAAATGTAATAGAATAGGATGCGTTAGGGTTTTTTTAAGAGCATGGTGTACAGCTTTTTTTTTTAAAAAATTCCTATTTGCCGTGCTTAAAAACCAAGATAATTGAAATTTTGGGCGAGGGTCACGGGTTTAAAAACTGGTGGGGTTTATTTTAAATGTGGACTGTATATTTTTTTTATTTTTTTTAAATTTTTTAAAACTTTATTTTCAAACATAGAACCTCATTTCACATCCTTTAAACTCGTTCGTTGTTTAGGGGACAAATTATAAAACAAATCTAATAAAAAAAACATGATTGAGGCCACAGCCCTCAAAATCCAATATTATGCCTTCTAAACTAAAACATACCCCCCCTTTGTTTGGGAGATCAAAATACAAAGAAGTATTACATAAGACTTTGGGATTAGGGAGGGGAAATTAAAAATGACAAATTTGGGGTCTCTTAAATCACGTTGCGACCAAATCGTTTTGTTGACAACTCAAAACTAGCCCATAAACTCCCTGGGCAGTTTCTTTCCCAAACGACCCCCTTTTTCCATTGGAGAGGAGCAGACGACCCACCCTCGAAAAAGGGCCCACACCATTCCCGGTTGTGGGTTTTGTTTTGGGAAGTAGACCATTTCTGCCTTGCTGGAGTCCCTTGAGGTAGTCCCTTACCACATTTTCCACAATTTGCGGGGCATATTTTGGGACTCGTTGCCAACGTGATCCTTTTTGATTGTCGACGTGTTAAGCAGTCGGGCCCTCAGGTAGGCTTTTTAAGGGAAAGGCGCCTTGAAAATGACCGGGAAATTAAAAACTTTGGGATCTTTAAAGGATCGTTTGCAAAACGGTAAGAGGACGGGAATTAAATACATGCTTAAATTTTTGAGAAAGTAGAGTGGGGCAAATTCCCTTCAAACGTCAGTGAGCCGTCCCCCCCAAAATTTTTTAAATTTAAAATTTTTCATGGACTTCACTGCAGCTTCCCAGAAAAACCCACCAAAGTGTGGTGCACTGGGGGGAATGGTGCCACGAAAATTTTGGTTTTTTACAGCAATTCCTTGATCTGTCGCAGAACGATTCGGAAAGGGAACGCCTACGCAACTCTTGAAGCTTACGGTTTGAGCCCAAAAAGTTCGTAGCATTGTCACTGTAAATGGGGGTAGACACTTCCCCTTTTCGGGCTGAAAACCTTTTTAAACGTGCTATAAAGGCTTCAGTCGTTAAATTACTCACTAGTTCCAAGTGTACGTTTTTAAACTGCAAAGCAAAAATTTGCAACTGGGAAATTTGTTTTGTAGTTTTGCTGCGTACTGATCCAGTTTTTTTATTGAAAAGGGACCCCCATAATCTATTTCCTGTGTTCAAAAAGGGACGGGGATGGTTGAACCCCGGGCTTTGGGAAATTTGGGACCCATAAATTTTTTTTTTGATGTTGATCCCTTCCCTTTTTGAAAAAGGTAAACATTTTGAATGAAATTCTTGATAACTTTTTTTTGGGTTTCGGGGGAACCCAATAATGCTGGCGCAATGATGCGTTAACAATTGCGGACCAGCATAAAGTAGCTTGAGAGTTCAAAATTGATTATCAATTTAGTAAGATCATGTTTTTGGTGGCAGAATAAGGGGATGCTTGTTAGGGTATGGAAGTTCTAAATTTTAGTCTTCCCCCGCTCGCGGGCCTTTTAAATCGTCAAAAAAGGGAAATGCATTTTTAAACAGTAAGTTTTTTTCTTTAAAACTTGACCTTGCCCCTTGAAGCTCTTAAATTTCACGGGGGTAAACATCTTTTTGCCCCCATTTAATGAAAATTTTGGGAGCAGTTTGGGCAGCCCCTCGGCAGATAGCCCCACCTGTTTTTCCCTTTTGACATCGAATTCTTCCCAATTGAAGTTGAATCGCAAACAATACGAAACAAACGTGTGTAAAGTTTCGAGGTGACGAGTATTTGGAAAAAATCTCGGTTTTTTACAGTATTAGTAACTAACATGGTGTTGCCAATTTTTACTTTTTTGGGGGATAGGGGTTTGGGGCACTGTTAAATTTGGTGGGACGGTTAGGGCCACGTTTAGAGTGGGTTGCTGTAGCCAGTCAGGCCCGTGCCCCATATATAAAGGGTTTTTTTAAAAAGTTTTTTTAGGTCAGTTCCTCTTAAAAATAGATCTCTGGTTTGGGGTTTTTGGGAAAATTTACATGTTTCCAATCCTTAACTTAAATGTATTCTTGAATTTTGGATACTCTTTTCGCACAAATTTTTCCCCATCGATTTGAAGACGAGGAAAACCATGATAGAAAATGGTTGAACCCCGTCCAAAGATGTATGCTGTCCACCCCGTAAGGTTCAAGATTGGTAGTGTTTTTTGTACCAGTTGCGCTAGTAACAAGGGCGCCAAAATTTTCAAAACCGGGGCGGGTTTTACCTTTTTTACAGGTGCTACTTTGATTTTGAGCACAGAAAAGGGGAATCTAACTTCTTTTTGAACTTTTGATGACCTGAGATAAAAACCCCCGGATCCATACGCTCGTTCGTTTGCATCTGAAAAACCCATAAAATTCTGTATGTCTATGTTTGGTTTGCTTTGCATAGAACTAATCGGTCAATTTCAATGTTGTTGACAAAAGGGAAAGTTGTTGGTGAAGCTTGTTCCTTTCCCCATCAATAACCCCTTGTGGTAGTCCATCATCCGTCTATTTTTTATGAAGCCCAATAATTTTCTGTAAAAATTTATTTTATTTTAAAAAAACTATTGGGCTGACAGACCAAATTTGGATCAAAAAACCCGACGAAATGTTTGATAAATCTTCCGTTTTGTAACATTGGGGGCAAAACACTTGATCGTGCGAATATGAAGAGCTTTTGTTTTGTACGGAAACTTATCTGACTTGGGATTCCACAAAAAACCCAAAAAAAAAAAGTTTTTTAAAAACGTTTGTCTTTGCGATAAATTAAAAGAGGTCTGGGGTTTCTCTGTACTCTGTTGGTTTTGGGCTTCAGAAACTCTGGACGGGTTTGAACCCCATTTTCTGAGGGGGAAATTTCCCTCCACTATTTAATAGCTTGGTCATGTCATCTTGAATTTGAAGGGCATCCTGGATATTGTCCCAGCCACTGGGAAAGGGCCCATAAACGTAAAAGTCTCGCCCCAGCACTTCTGTAGCGCGAGGATAGCTGCAAAGCTTTTTCTTGGGAAAGTTTTTGTAACAAACCCTGTTTCCAAGGGAAAGGGGGCTGAAACTGTGCCGTAGGGGACGTTTTTTAAAACTCGTAACATTTTTACAGATTCTTCAGGGGATGTTCTCCCGAGAAATTTTTTTGATACGATGTCCCTGGATTTTACGTTGACTTTTACGATAAAATTTTAGCAATGTCAGCTGTAAATTTCAATTTGATGTGTTTTTAAAAAACCCTACCCCGATTGACCACAAGTCTTGTTGAATAGTAGGACCCACCATCAGGATTCATTTAAGGAAATTTTCCGTTCGTAGTTTTTGGGTGAAGCTCAAAAAAAACCCCGTGTCCCTTTGGGTTTTGGTGGGTGGAAACCTTTTAAAAACCCCATGAAAGAGGGAGATAGTATCATTTTCCCGAATGTACACCTGAATCTTCCGCCTTGTACCATATGGCCTGTTTTTGTATTCTTTAAGAAAAATTGTTGTATTCCCAAACGTAGTTCTGGTTGTTTGTGCAGGGCCCACCTTTCCAAATGTTTTTAAAACTGTAGCTTGGCCCGATCGAATGATTTTTCCAAGAGTCTCATGTCTGCCTGGAATGGAAGCCTTTCTAAAAAATTTCCCTTTACTATTCCTTGTCAAGTTTTTTTGGAAAAAAGTCGCTCCATTTTTGTTTTTTCCGGGCGGTTTTTTTGGGTTTGGGGTGGACTTCCTCAAGTTCCCGAAACCCTTGCAGTTTTCCGATCTAGACCCGTCATCTTTTGCAAGAAGTGTGGGGGTAACAGATTTCCGTTTGGGCAAACGCCACAATACTTGTTGGAAACGTCCTTCCAGTATCCAACTAACTCTGTATCCTTTAGAAAGGAAAAATTTTTCTCTAATCTTGGAAATTTCGTCCCCGGCCTTTTGAAATGGAAAAAATTCTGCCCCTATCCAAAAAGATCAAACCTTTCCCGGGTGGAAGAATGTTTGGGGGCACTAAATCGACGTCGGGTATATTCCCTGTTTTATGTTCAAAAACACATATCTGGGATCTGGCCCGGGTTTTGCGTTGCCGAACCAAAAAATGACAAATTAGGGATTGAATTGCCTACTTTAGATTGCAGGGTTTGGGATTCAAACCCTATGCTTTGATTCTGAAAGGCCCACGTTTTTTGATAAACCTGAAATTTAAATGGGGTTCCCATGTTTCTTTAAAACCTAATCTTTTTTAAATAAATCTTCAGTACAAAAATTTGATTGACTTCCCTTCTAAAAGAGCTCTACAAATCTTTAAGCTTGCCATTACAATTTTTTTTAAAGAGGACTATTGCTTTTTTATAGTTTAAAAATGTTATTTGGGGGATCCTTAATCAAGCATGCTTCTGAAACGGGTTTTTAACTTCCCTCGTGAAACCCTTATCTGTGTTTTCACATAATGGTGCAGGATTTAAAATTCTCTTTAACCATGTCAAAGAACCCACGTTTTTTTAAGATGAAATTGGGGTAACAGAGTATATGTTTTTTTGCCACCTTTTTGGCAACCCTTTTTAGTGGCTGGGCTTGACAACGGGGGCCCCCGTGCGAAGACATTTTAAGCTAACCTTTGTTTTGGGACACAATATTGTTTCTGAGCTAGGCTTTTAAATTCCCCCGAACTCTCACATTTTTTACAACGAAAGTGATTTTATTGCAACTCTGGGCTTTAGGTACAGTTGTTTTCCCGTAGGCCTAGAAAAGTATTTTCATTAGACTTTCTATCCTTGGGTTTAATTTCCCCCCTTTACCCTTTAGCAGTAATGAAATTTTCGATCTGTACAATTCTGTTTTCTGAAAAGGGGGGGAAATTTTTCTAGAGCTTGTCTTTGTGTTCAAAAAAAGCGATTAAACTTCCAAAATGATGGGAATGCTTGATCTTTTTAGAGTGATTTTCCCCTTTTTTGCGTGTATTACTATTCTAAACGTTTTGGTGAATAAAGTAACAATATGACTTCTTCCAAAAGGGGGTTTTTAATACTAGGGCCTTAAGAGCATTTAGATTACTAAAACCCCTGGTTTTTGATAAAATGTAACAAAATTTATACTGATTCTTTTTTTTCTGATTTTAAAATCGATCACTCCTTTTAAAATGTTTTAATGCTATCAGCCTTTTATTTTGATACCGATTTTTCCAAAAATTTAAAAAAACCCCAGTTAGTTTTCTCAGTCAGTGGGAAATTTTTAATCAATTCTAATGCTTGTTCCCCCTTTTGAACAGATATCAATATATACTTTTTTTATAATGGCCACATCGTTGTTTTCGTGAACCATAAAACTCTGAAGCTGTCACAAACTCAGCCACTTTGTATAAGAGCCGTCAAAATAGGCAACTTTATGACGGTAGGGTTTTAAATTAGTCTTACCCAGGCCTGCGGATGCGCCAATTGTATATTTTAGGCGTCTAGTCAAATAAGGGGTTTTTTCCCCAGGTTCTAACAACCCCGACAAAAGTTGCTCTAAAAGGGCTGAACCCCAAATTTTTAAAGGTGATCCTCTCTCCTTCATGGTCTATGTTTTCATCATGCAACTCTAGATTGGTTTGGGCCTCATAAAAACCCTTTTCCAGGTTTTTCCCGTAACTGTTCAAAATCTATTTGTATCTTTTGACATTCCCGCGTATGTCCCAACACTGACAAACGTCTGAATTCGTGAAATGGTAAACTTTGTGAATTCCCCTTTGGGTTGGCCCAAAGCTTGATTTGTTTTTGTTCCATGTTTAAAAGGGTAAAGTAATAAATGTTTTTTCCTGACCTTTTTTCTGCTGGTTGGGTGACACTGTCGAACAAAGCAAACTCGTGATAAATTTTGGCGCGGTTGGAAACCCTTTATTAAAACTGGTAAACTATTTTTAAAAGTGGACGGGGTTTTTTTATTTATTTTTTGAATTAAATTTAAATTTCAAAAATAGTACACTCATTTTTACATCCATTTCAACTCGTTCGTTGCTAGTGACTACATAAAAAACATCTTTTAACAAAAAAATGATGTTAGGCCACAGCCCCACAAATTTCAAAAATAAATTATGCCCTTTTAAAAATCAAAAAAGTCCCCGGGACAGCAGGAAAAGAAGGGCTCTACATCCCACATAATGCTTTTCCCAAACTTTGTTTTCCAAAAAATTTTTTTTAAAAATTGATTTTTTCCCAAATTTTGGGTTTTAAAAAAGTTTTAAATTTGTCCTTTTTTTTTTTGTGATGTTTTTCTCGCTGATTCGCAAAATATCTACAATCTATGAGTGTGGGCTCCCCACGCATGTTTTTATTGCAACTCTCCAAAGTTTCATCTACGTCAGATACTTCATGGCCGAGCGAATACTATTTCAACTCCCAAAGTACCCTATTTTTTCCCCTCCTAAGACAAAAACTTCTAAAAATTGAAGGGGCCCAAAATAGAAATAGAGGTGTGGTCTTTTTTGAAAATTTACAAAGTAACTGTAAGTGTGCCTTTTTAGACAAAAAACAATTTTTGTGGGTGGGATCCTAGGCCAACATAAATATATATAGAGGGGGCTAATTGCGTAGTTTTTTCTATGGCGGATGCAATTGCTCCCTAGCTTCAGGGCTTTCTTTGCTTTTAAAACTTTTAAAATATTTACTTCCTAAGTAGGAAAGGCCTAGGTTTATTTTTAAAAACCTTTTAGTATCCTTGCTTGAACTGGGAACAGTAAAACATGTTTCCCCGGGAAAAGGTACATAAGGAGACAGTTACAAAAAAAAAACGTTGGGTTAGTCGAAACAGCACAAATAGATGAATAGACAAGTTGCTGTGTGGGCATTTTTTTGCCCAACGTGGTTTTTATCAGTAAATTACTAAAGTAACTCAAAAGTCGCATTTTGTAGTCACGTAAAATTTGGAAAGGGACGCTCCTTGGGATTCAGCGTCATCTCTAAGATTAAATAATCAAATAAAAAGCAGCTATATGGAACACGGACACCAGAAAAATAAAAATACCACTCGAATACCCACGTTTCAAAAAAAATGCAAAATATAACTAGGCCCTTCCGAACGCTTTTTCCAATCGCGTTAAGGAGCCCTTTTTTGGAATATTTCTGTCTGTCCAATGATTACATTTTTAAAGTGGAATCTCTTTACTTTTTCTATAGTTACTTGATGATTACTTTTAATTATACACCTGAAAAGGCTTAGGCCTATATTAAAACCTTTATTTTCCAAATTTTTGCCCAAATTTTTTTCAACTTTTTCTTTAAAAGGGGCACTACATCACCTTTTTTTTAATCAATGTAAAATTTAACTTGTACCCCCACTCGCTTTTGGTCAAATTTGGGCCCAATATCCGAAAATTCGTTTTAAAAAAACCCCCAAGGAAAAAAATCAAAAAATACGTTTTTCTATAGGAAATTTTTTTCAAGGTCTAAAATCTAAATATATTTTGATTTTAACTTTCCCAAAAAATAGGCTACTCAATATTGTGTAGCCTTTGAAAATATCAAAAAAATATTCTTTAAAAAAATAGAAAAAAATCGTAAATACGATATCATAAGAAATTTTGATCGATTATCCCCAAAAGACGTGGCAGGGCAAAGTTCGAGTTTTTCGAAGGTCCCCTTAAATTTTTCATAAAGATCGCATTTTCCTTTTCCCCGGGTCGAGAGCGAAAAAAAGAAAAAAAAAATTAAAAAAAACAAAACACCCGCTATTTTTCTTGGGTAACGTAAGTAAAAAAATAAAACAAAGTGAAATAAAGTCTTGTTTTGCTCACCCAAAAAATGACAAATCCCCATTAAAAATGCAATATTGTTGAAAAATGGTCAAAAAAACTTCTGACAAATAAGGATATCATGGCACTTATCGGAATGGAGGTTTTTTTATACCCCCCCACTTCCTTCACCGATTTATGATGCACCTTGGGTATGATACTATTAGGGTGACTTTTAGAGCCAACTCCAAACAAACTTCTATCCCTTTGGGTAGGGGCCCTGTTTTTATGGTTTTATTTTTTTGCAAATTTCGTTTTTAAAATTTGAAAATTAGATGTTTTACCGGTAGGGTTTTTTTTTAAAGGGGTGTCGTAACCCAAAAAAAATCGGATTTGACTTTTTTTTTTTTCTAAGTACTAAAAATTTTTGGAAAAATTGTTTTTTCAAACCCTAGGTACTTTTTTTAGAATCCCACCATTGTTGATTTGGATTTCTAATTTTTCGACGGAAAAACCCACAACTGAAAAATTAAGGGGGTATGCTGAGGCTAGAACGAGGCAAGTTTAGGTGCTCACTTTCTGGCTTTTTCGGGTAAAGGGTTTTAAAAATTATCAAATTTCACATAACTTTTTAAAGAAAAAATCTATGTTATTTTTTTCACCCAATGCGTATCCATAAATTAATTCATTGTTTTTAAAATTTAAAAAATTAGTGAATCCCCAAAATTCCCTCAATTTTGGTAAACTTCGGGAATTTTTTCCCAAGTTAACAGATTTTTTTAACTAAAATTTTTGCAAAATAATAAAACGTAAAATCCATGTGAGGGGGCAGGTCTTTGGGTTTTTATCGTAAGATAAACGGTTTGGGGGGAATTTCCAGAATTGTGTCCTTTTTGATTCCCCACTTTTCACGTTTTGGATTATGTCTCGCAATGGATCTTTAAAGGCTTATTTTGTGAACCAATTACGGATATAAATAAAAAAAGTACTTTCAAAATTTCCATTAAAAATTTGGTAAGATTTTCCCAACCGTTCAGCAAAAATCTCAACACCGTTTGCGCGCATTTGAGAGGGGCCAACTCAGCGTCCCCTCTTAAGGCCTCGGAGGTACAACAATAACCCTCCTTGTCTGTCCGTGCTATATTGGCGGGGAAAAAAAATGCCTGAAAGAGAAGCGCCTTTGTGAATTGCGGCGCGTTCAGTTTCACCTTTACTTGTCACTTTCCATATTTTGAGGAGGGAAATCGGTTCTTTCAAATTTAACTCAACATCCAATTTTGCACTTAAAATTTTTCCGTCATCGTCATTGACAAAAAAAACTCTTGTTTTTAAAATTCCCCTCTTTGGGGAATTAACAGAAACAGGAGCTTTCGCACGCCTAAACAAATCCGTGAAAACGACGGCAAAGCGACACGTACACTGTAAGGCAATATTACTTCATTAGCTGCAGACGGGCTGTCTAGGCAAGGGGCCGCTTGGGGTCATGGGGGGTGCGCGCGAACAGCCGGCGAAAAAGGGAATTCTTCTGATATCGCAACCCCGGTCAACGGGGAGTTGACTTGAGAACGGGGGGAGCTGATTTAATTCATTTTTTTGACATTAAAATGTTTTTTAAAGGACACATTCCTTTTTAAGTGGTTTTTGCTTATCAATATAGTTTTATTTTATTGCTCAGTTAAATGGCAAAAGTACAATAAACCTCTATTATCCAGGTGTGAGACCGGGTGAACTCGAAATTATCGAAAAACTCGGATGTTACTTTTTTTGTTTATTTGCTCTAGTGCAAAACCCTGTTTGGAAAAAATGTATTAAAATCTTTTAAAAAGAAAAAAAAAACACCCTCTTAGAAATGACATCGTGCCCACTTTTGCTGATAGAATGAATGTGTTGCTCTATTCTTTTCTCTAACAAAAAACTATGCTTTGTTAAATAGAGACTGTGTGGCTCATTATTTATCTCATAATGTAAACAAAACAAACTCTGGGAGTCTTGGCCAAGCGAGGTGAACGTAATCTGTGCTTGGGAGAGGGGGGGAGGGGGGGGGAGGGTTTTATTTCGCGTCTGTTTTCTGGATGTCCTGATGCAATGTTTTTTTTCTTCAAATCATAGCCACCTCTATCTGTGTCTTCAAGGTATATTTTATTAGCACCATAACCATCACCGCTAAAAAACCGTTGTCATGATTGTTTAAAATCACATCACCCCTCACCTTTTCCCCTGCTCTCTAATATTTGAAATTTCTGCCAACTGTGGAAAACAGCAGCATATTTTGTAATTTTTTGGTGAATGGAGGGAATGAATGTTTTTTTCTTTTTCTTTTTTTCAAAAAGTTATCTCTTATGCCATCCCCCATAGTTACTATTTTTGGAAACTACATCTATTAAAATGTATATTTTTTAAAAAAAACTCATACTTTTATGTGGGAATCAAATTTGTTTTTTTTTCTTATGTTTTAACTTGTTTTTTAAAATTTTGTAGGTATCCAATTTTTTAATTTGTGTTAGTTTTTAAATTCTGTTTAAAATAGGCTTGTACTACATGCATGCTGTATTCCTATACTAATTTTTAAATTTTAATTTGTATCTTAAATTTATTGCTTATTTCATTTCAATTTGTTTGTATCTTATTTGTTCGTATCTGTATCTTTGTTTTGACCTTAAAATGTAAAATGGTTGGAGGGAAAGAGGGGGCCAAAACGGGCCCTTAATCCCCTAAATAAAACGCTAATCAATAAATAAAATCAATAAATAAAATCAATCCTCTCTCTCCTCCCTTCTTCTCCTCGTCAGCCGTTTTTGAAAAGGCCCCGGGCGGAGGCAACCTCACAAAGACACAGTTCAACACTCCACGGCCCCCTACCCTCGACCCCTGCCCCCAACCCCCCTTACAATTCATGCCTGTGCAATTCTTACGGAATGTCATTGTAGTAAACAGAACTGATGACATTCGATGTAAAGAACTAACATTTTGGTCTAATTTAAAAAGGGAAAAGGGTCCCCTGAAACCCCGGATAACACGGCATCTTAGTTTAATCGAAGCTCGGATGAAGGAGGTTTTACTGAGGTTTTATTTTTGCGTTCAATATACTTTTTTGGTTCCAAAACACAAAATTTGTCCACATTTTACAAAAATACAATTTTTTACTTTAAAAAAAAAACACAAATTTCCCGGGTCTCTACCCATTTAATCCTGTCAAATAAGAAATTATTGGAGGAAAAAATTGCAATGTCGCTGAATTTTTGCGAGCCCTTTCCCTTTAAAGGATACTTATAAACATACAAAAACTCCCCTACAATGGGAGGGAGCTTCGCCCCCAAATTTTGGGGAAAAGGCGGCCAAAAATGTTTGTTATAAAAATATCCCAAATTGGGTTTTAAGATAACAAAATATCTAAAGGGCAAAAATATTCCCCTTTTAACCCCTACAAAACAGGTGTCTTCTTAGTTTTGGTGGGGAAAAGGTTAGGCCAAAAAATCGTGGTTTTTGTTGTTTTTTTGGAGTACCAGCTAATTTTCCCAAAATTTTTACGCCCAGCTAAAACAATGCCCGGTAAATCCGTAAAAAATTGTTTTTAAATAAAAAAGGATTTTTGTCGGGGTTCAAAAAAGTTTTCATTAGTTTTTAAAAAAATCAGTTCTGCAAAATGGGATTTTTGTTTTACCCGGAATTTGGGTTTTCCATTGTTGGGTTTTTCCCAAAAAAAAATGCCAATTTTACTCCCATTTTTTAAGCACTAAATGCATTGGGGGAAAAATTCTTTCCCGCACATTTAAATTATTTAAAAAAGGGTCCCCTTACAACCAAAATTTTAAAACCAATATGGCTGCTAAATTCCTAATATTCACAATAGTTACTGTTTTTTGTGCTGTTTTTTTCACTCTTTTTGTTAATAAATTTATTTGTTTTTGGATATAAAAATTACGCCAATTTTGGTTTAAAATTTGGGTTTTAATCGGGTCAATATTTGAGTATTTCAATTGCGTAAAAGAATTTTTCCTCCAAAGCTATTTAGGCTTAACCCCCTTTTGGGTGCCAAAAGCCGATATTTAAAAACGGGTTTTTGCTGTCCGCGGGAAAAAGCCAAGAGCCTATTCGGGTCGGCCCACTTTCCTGGTCATATCTCCTAAAAGACCTTTGCGCGGGCTATAACACGTTCAAAAGGGTTTTTAATTCGAATTGGGGGGTACTATGTAGATACATCGAAAGTCGAACTTTTCGTGCGCGATATGCGGCAGCGCGCGCCGGATAAAGAACGAACTAACGTTATTATTACTTGGACCCAAAAGGGGTCCCCTGTCTGCCAGAGCTCCAAAAAATTTTAATTTGCAAAACTTTTAACGAAACTTAGTGGTATTGCGAAAGTGATTTTTGAGGACGAAGATGATTTTTTTTGCACCCTTTTTCACGGGGCAGTAATGAAAACAGCGCTCATCTTTAAATGACAGTTCCCCTCGCGCGCGGGGAAGGCGTAACCGTTCGCCCCCTTTGGCCTAGGCCTAGGGCCCATTCCCTGACTGACAGTGACGGGAGTTCGAGTAACCGAATAATGATAGGGCCTAGTAGTGATAGTAGTCATGGGGGAGGGCCCAAACAATGATTTAGATGATGATTGGGACAGATTTTTTGGCCTAAATTCCGCCCCTACACCGTTCCAATTCAGGAAAATGACGGTCCCAAAAAAGCCCCCCCCCCCCGGGTTCGCCCCCCATTTCCTATTTCCACATGTTTTTTTACAGACTTTTTACGCTGATCGTCAGGGAACCAACAGGGATGCCCGTCGTTTCTTTTTCCCAAAATCATAAATCTATTCCCATGCTAACTAAAAAAATAAAGATGTGACCCCGAAAAGAAATCAAAGCATTTCTAGCTGTGATTTTTAATATGGGCATCCTTCGCAAAACCCAAAAATACTTTTTACTGGTTCACTTCTTCTTCTCAAACGTGAATTGGGTTTGGCAATATGTTTTCTAAAACCGCTTTCAAATTCTTCTCAAAATTTTTTTACTTGGTTACAAAATCTAAAATTTACCGGGACCAAAGGGGAAGTGGTTATGACCCCACTGCAAGTTTACCCCCCACTTGATCATCCACCGGTCTTTTGCCATCATTATACACCCAGAACCCCAAATTTGCATGATGAAAGTTTAGTTGGAACTAAAAACCAAACCCAGTGATGCAAATTTGCCCAAAAACCCATCCCCGTTGGGGCATCAAATTTTGGATGTTATGCGATTCTGTTTTCAAATACTGCCTGGCATTTACGTCTACGGGGGGCAAAGAGCATTGACGATAGGGGTGAAATTAAAAAATGGGTTAGGTACACTGTGGTTATGAAACTAATTTAGAAAAAGTAACTACTGGGGGAAAAAGGGTTTTTAATTTTTTTTGGACAATTTTTTTTTCAAGGTGCCACTTTCCAAACAACTTTACAACTGCCAAACGCTTCTCCCGGTACGTCCGCCGAAATGAAAATTTTTGCCCCTTTCTCTTTGTCAAAATTTGCGGGGGTGGAAAAAAATTTTCCGCAAGGGCCTTCCCAGCTGTGGTTATAGGGAAAAAAAAATCTCAAAAAAAAGCTTTTTACTTTTATCCACATCGTCCAATCGTGACATGAACGTACAAAACCCCAAAGCGGGCAAGTCAGAATAAAACAAAAAAACAGAAAAAAATTTAATCTTATAAGATTTTATGGGTGGGATTGACTATCTGATATGAGACATATTTTTATCTTGACGGAGGCGCACAATAAGTATGAAAAAAAGTTTCTTTCAACATTTTTTCTAGAATGTACTTTAAAAGCTATATTTTTATAAAGAAAATACATTGCCACCAAAACCCCTCTTTCTGGCTGCTGTTCATATTTCTGTAATTGATTCAATTGGCAATGACTGGATATCTTCTAAGCAACACGCACCACCACCAAAGGGTTGGCCTTTTGTGGGTGGTAGAGATATGCCAAAAAAAAAAGAAAACCCGGGGGTTTTCTCTGGATTCCTTTCCCCCCTAAAAAAGAAAAAAATTGGTTTTTTAGTAAAAGGCGAAAAAGAAAACGTCCAGAACTGTGTTGGAAAAGCCCAAGGGGTGCATGGTATGTGTATTGGGAAACCCTAAAATTTTTCATGTAGGCTAAAAACTGGGCTTTGTGTGTATTCCCTTCTATTTTTTTTTTAAATTATTGCTTGTTTCAAACTGCTGCTTGTTGCTTTTAATCAATATGTAGATGCTCTGCTACCCAATTTTATTAGACATGTTATTGTTTGTGTTAATTTAAAGGGTGCCGGGATCCTACTAAAATTTTAAAACTTTATAGCCTAGATGCAGAAATGTTTCAAGTTTTCTTTATTTTGGCATAAAAATGCTAATTGTTGCCCCCTTTTTCTAAAATATTTTTTTTGTGCCTACACCAATGAAAACTAAAAATTTTATTTTGTTCCCTTACCAAAGGGTTACTTGCAATTATTTTATTGTAATTGTATTGATTGTATTTTTTGCCACTTTTTTAAATTTCAATATAATGATAAGTATGCATCGTAAAAAATGTACAGTAGCCTAAAAATTGAATGAGGCAAAAAAGTGTAGGCAACTTTTTTTTTTTTTTAATTTTTCGGGTAGGTCTATGCGGGAGGCCTGTAGTTTTTTTTTTTTGCTGTTCAATTAACTTGAAATCTTTTATGAAAACATTGATGCACATTGTATAGAA
The DNA here is from genome assembly GCA_024449915.1 of Sweltsa coloradensis. Taxonomy (NCBI): domain Eukaryota; kingdom Metazoa; phylum Arthropoda; class Insecta; order Plecoptera; family Chloroperlidae; genus Sweltsa; species Sweltsa coloradensis. The sequence continues at coordinate 707,557 of JAMZAV010000999.1, forward strand.
AATATCATCTAGAAATTGCTAATATTTTTTCCCATTTTTTGTTGAAATTGTTTTTAAAGAAAATGGTCCAGAAGGTGGAAGAAAGCTTAGTTGTAAAAGTTGTCCAGGTGTAGGGCACAAAAGTTTGAGTTTTTGGGACCACAAAGGTTCATGTAGGCCCGGCTAGAAACTGTGTACTTTGTGTCATATCCCCTAGATTTTCAAATTTGTGTTTTCTTGCGAATTGCTACTTTCTGCTCTCTATCAAATGCAATGAGGTGCTAATGCTAGTTTATGATGTGTTTGTGTATATTTATTTATGTGTCCCTTTTGGAAAATGTGTAGCTACAGGAGCAGGTTTAAATTTTTAATTTTTTGCATAAAATTGTATTTTATTTCCAATTGGTACCGTAACTTGTTGCAGTGTAGCCCCTATTTAAAAAGTTTGTTGCAATGCAATTCTATAACTATAAGTAACCCGTAATATTTAATGTGGCAAAAGAGTTTGGGGCAAAGTTTTTGTTTTTAAAATTTGTGAGTATTTAGGTAGCCAAGGCCCGTATTTTTATTATTATTGTTTAAATAACTTGAAATATATATGAATACACTGATGCCTATTGTTATAGAAATATCATCTCTAGAAGTCACTAAATTTTTTCCTATTTTTGTTAAAATTTTTCCAAAAAAGGGGGGCCGAACTTTTTGCAGGGAATGCTTTGGGAAAGTTGTGCCAGGTATTTAGATTTGAGGGCCTCAGTAACCAAAAAAAACTGTGATACTTTGTATGCATTTTCTTCTTATGAAATTTTGCCCCCCCCCCGCTCTCAATCAAAAGCATGCAATATGCAGGTGTAATTGCTAGTGTTTATGTAAGGTTTTTTTTTTTTTTTTTTTACGCTTGTGGAAAATGTTGTGCTCAGGACTGTTTTAAGTTCATTCTATTTTTTTGATAACATTGGTATATTGGTTTAAATTGTTGCAGTGTAGCCCTTGTCATAAAAAGCTTGTTATCAACAAAGGACACTAAAATTTTATGTGTTGTACAACAATGAAAATTATTAATGGGGTAATACCCAAGCTATTTTGACAATGTCTACATGTAACCAACCCGTAAAATTGAAGTGGCAAGAATTTAGGCAATTTTTTTTTGTTTTTTACATTTCTGCGGGTATTAGGTAGTAAAATCGATCCCGTATTTTTTTTTTTTTTAGCTTTCAATATAAACTTTAAATCTTTTTGAATAACACTGATGCCGTTTTTATCAAAAAAAATAGTTTAAAAATAAAAAAAATTAAAAAAAGGTTTTGAAAATTTTTATTTTTGGAAATTTTGATTTTTTGAAAAATTTTTATTTTTCAATTGAAAAGGGGCCAAGAAACAAAAAAGGTTTTTTTTATAACCATAATTTTTGTTCCTTGATGTGTTCGTACACGACTCACAAATTTTCAGCATTACTTTCAAAAATAAAATTTTGATAATTTTTTTAATTTTTTGCGCATAATTTTTATTTTTGCAAATGCATGCTTTTTAATTTTGGCTACAATCTAAATTTCAAATATTGAGAAATTATTTCATAAAATTTTAAAAATTTTTGGAAAAAATTCAAACTTAAATGGTGACTTGAAAAAAAAAAATACAAAAAAAATTGCTCCTTGTATTGAAGGATTTTGGGGGGTTTTTTTTTTTTACCCGACAAAAATTTTTTCCCAAAAAAAATATTTTCAAAATTCAAAAAAAAATTGAGAATTTTTTTCACCAAAAAATTTTTGGTCCTTGTTTGTTTTTTTTATAATTCCCAAAATTTTAACATTCTATTTTCTAAAATAAAATTTCTTTAACACTTTAATGGAAAAACGCATTTTACTTAATATTGACCTGGCATTTTTCACATACCCTCCCTATGGCTGGCATCAAAAAGGGGGTTTAACCAAAAGTCAAAAAAAAGGGGATTTTTAAAGGGAAAAGCCAACAAAGTAAAAAAAACCCAAATTCGGGTAAATGCAAAATTTGATTTTGCAGACCCCATTTTTTTAAAAAAAAAAAACTAATGAAGCTTTTTTGAACCCCGACAAAATCCTTTTGTTTTTAAATCGATTTCATACGGATTTCCAAGCTTGTTTGATGCTAGGGGTGAAAATTTTGGAAAAAGCGGTCTCCAAAGAGCAACATATTATAAACCCCGTTTTGTGACGTAACTTTGCCCCACCAAAAAATAAGAAAACACAGTTTTGTAGGGAAATTAAAAGGGGAATATTTTGCTATTGAGATATTTTGCTATCTCAAAAAAGGGGGGTTTGGGGATATTAATAACAACACCTTTTTTGGGCCGCCTTTTTTTCCAAAATTGCGGCCGAAGTCCAGTCCATTGTAGGGAGTTTTAGTTGTTGTAAGTATTATATAAAGGGAAAGGGCTCTGCAAAAATTCAGCGACATCCAATTTTTTCCTCCAAACGCAATATCGATCTTATTTAATTTGGCACTGTTATTTTCGCCTTACAGCGATTGTTTGGAGTGAGGAGTGGTTTTAAGGGGGCCGTGACATTACACTAATATGTCTAGCCGGAAGTTCTGGAAACTCTTTATGCCTGCCTTCTATAATTTAGGATTGAACAAGATTCACAGGGTGGGGAAAGTTTATAATAGGCTAAGGTCCAAATTTCAAAAGTCCCCTAGCCTCCTGTAGCCTACCTTAAAAATTTACAGGCTTCTGATTTGGGGGTTTTTGGGTTTTCTGTGATATCAAGTTACCTGGCAGTTAAATTTACTTGCCACTTTAACTGGACATTAAAATACTGGAGTTAAGTGTGTGTCTATCTCATTTTGCTTGCTTTTCAATGGAGTTTTGATTCATAGCACTATGTTTGTTACTAGGTGTGTATAAATTTAAAAATTAGGCCTAAACCGGGACAACAGCAAATTGGCAAATTTGTTTTTAAGCCTAGGCCCTACCTACCACTTAAAACCGAATTCCCAATATTTTTTTAATACAAATTTGCCCCCGAAATACTTGGACCTCAACCAATGGTATACTTGCTCCAACAAAAGAATGCAGATGCTTTATAGTGGTGGGGGTAGTTTGAATGGGCGGTAAATGGAATGTCGCCTTTGTGTATGAAAGAGAAATATCTTTTACCAACACAAGCAAAAATTATCTCTGCTAGTTCACGGAGTTCCTTCATGTGCTAGAACCACTCTGAGCTAGCGTGAATAGAGTTGACAAAGTTGTTATGTTGGGAAAACAATTTCAAGCCATCTGCATTCTTTCGTTGGGACCACTATAGGCCTACTCGCCACTAGGGACAAAACTTAAAACTCACCAAGAACTTATTCATCCCGCGCTGTAGCCGAGACGTGGCGAAGTACTCGAGAGAAGTCCTGTCAGTGCCGAGGGTAGCTGCAATTGTAGGCTCTTTGGCCTACAACCCAGGCTAGACGTGGAAGAAATACAAGTACAGACACAACAAATAACTAATCAATAATGCAGATGAATCTTGTAAGAATGTCTTTGATTGATCAGTTTATACTGATTTCAAGTGTCTGTTGGATGTAAATTATGTTTTTTTTAAAGCAAACACAAATGCTTGGGCTTGAATCGTCAACTCATCACTTTGACCTGTCCAACCAGTATGAAAATACTTAATGCTTAACATTTTAACAACTTAAAAAAAGGCTCAACATTAAAACTTTGAGATTAAAACAGAGTGAATTAATTAGAAAACTAAATAGTATAAGAGAAAATAAAGAAATTCTAATACGCAAAACAAAAACACTGTTTATTTATACTGGTACTCGCACATATACCCACACGCATCTTGAGAACTTGCGGAGCGCTGTCTAGGCGTTTATCTGAAACACAAGAAGAGCTCACGTAAGACTAGCAGCTACTTACAAACTGTACGTCTGGGTTGGTCAGCTTACTTAGCAAGAGTAAACATAGCCTAGGTCAGAGAGGGGGTCTTAGAAAGGGCTGAAAGTGAAAACAGAAAAAATTATTAAGAGTAGGGTACAGGTAGGCCAATTCCTGTCAACCAAGATAGGCAACCCTACAATGGACTAACATAAATTATTGTGGTCTAGTATTAGGTAGAGTAATCACCCTGGGTCAGTCATCACCCTCAGTCAGTCTGCAAATTAATGTAGGCCTAATACCTTAAATACCAAGCAAGTAACAATCAGACGTTAATTTAATTCCAATGCGAAATAATTAACTTTTAAGCACTCATTTTTTTCTACTAACTAGGCCTACAGGGAAAATTTTGGTATGCATCACTTTGCATACATTTTTGTAGGGGTGTGCGGGTACCCGACAATTGGGAACCGTCTTCGGTTCGGGGTATTTTGAATAGCGCGCATAAGTCACGACTTCTCGCCAGTAGAAGGCGCTGGCTCAAGATTGCAGGCTGACCGCCGCCGCAACACTCGCTGCTAGTTCCACACTTGTGTGCACTACAGACTGCGCATAGCTCTACCTGAGGCTTTGCTCGTGCCGACACCGCTATGTTGATCGTTTCTCTCTCAAGTTTGACGACCAGTGTTAGACTGTCGATAAAACACGTCACACGAGCTTGAGACTGACGCGATGTTTTAAGTTTTTGTCCACACTAAAGTTAGGACTACACTATTAGTATTTTGAAATATAATTGGGCTAGGAGCCTTTTATTCGAGGTAATTAGTAAGCCTATACCTAATAATAGGGTATGCATCGTAATATTGTTTTGCAGGTGCAGCGCAATCGAAATACGACGTTAACTTCAAATCGTTATAACTGATTTAACCCATTGGAGCCGACTTACGGAACCGTTTCGTATTCCACGAGTCTGGCCCAAAAACGGACACGGAACAGTACCGTGTCCGTTCGTCTTTGAATTCGCGCCAAACCGGCGTAGTTCAGTCAATCTCACAGAGATAGCAGCACTACCTATATGGAGGCTGACTCTTTTACCGACGTGGTTGAGTTTTTCCCCCGATTAATTCTCGAACACGGCCATTTCACAGACGACTACAAATAATATAGAAGGCCTACAAATTGTCAAGGCGGTGCGCCGTAACAGAAATAGGCTTCTCAGCTGTTGTTTACTTCGTAAAACTGACGTAAAGCTCCTGAATGTTACGAGATGGCGAATCTAAAGGCGATTGTGCTGAATTTCCAATGAGCGTGATATATTGTGAGATTCAGGAAGTGTTGTTGATTAGCTTGCAAATGATGCAAGCGATAATAATGATGTGGATGAAGACTAGAGTACTTCTAACCAAGATAAAATAAGACGATGACACAAGTAGGGTTAGGCCTAGGGCTGGCGGGAATATAAACTAGAAAAGCAAAGCATATGAACTAAAAACAATAGTCCTAGGCCTGCAATTTTGTGCATGCATGCGATTTCGGCCCGTAGACAGGGTACGGCCGGGTGCCATCCCCGTAATACGGATTTAACTGGATCCGTACGAGCAAAATAAGCAAAATCAACTGGTGGCTCAATGGGTTAACCCTACTTCTGTTGTGAACAGTCGTATTTTTTTAATCGACGCTCTACAAGTTTAGTGTTTACAAATTAATCCGTCTTCCGTTTAATACTTGCGCATTTATATTTTATTTTTTGGCCGTGTTGATTTTTCCGATAAAATGAGTGAGCATAGGCCTAACTTTATTTTAAGTGATTGCGCTTCTGGTTCTGAGATGGAAGATGATAGGCCTATTGGGTAGGGGCTTAGGTTGCTGTTTTAAATAAAGATTTTTTTTTAAAAATACTAATAAAAGAAAATAAAATAAAATAGGTAGACGGAACCGGAACCAAAAAATCGGGTAAGTTACTCTACTTACCCGGAACCGAAACCAAAACCTCGAACCGCACATCCCTACATTTTTGTTGCCGTGAGGTAGGGCCTATTAAGATAATCCCGTCCCTTTGAAGTAGGCCTACTATTACAATTGACGACTTGAATTGTACCCGCCTCCTGACGTCACGAGGCAACATGGCGGAATTAGTTGGTATAAATCCTCATTTCGCAAGTTGACGCCTGCTTCACGGCGCAACACTTATCACGCTCTAACTTTTATTCTATTCATTATTTGGACAATAGTCAAATGAATAATATTTAGCAAATATATCATTCTTTGTAATAGCGATTATTTCGATTTTTTTGACACAGTCGTTAGCTTGTTATAACAATGTACGCATCATACATGTGAAAATTATCAATGACTAAAGTTTTATCAATAATTTATTTGACAAAAAACTACTGATCGGATTTCGACAAGACCTCTATAAAAATATGCATCAGACTGTTTAGACAAGAAATAAACTAACTTTCTAGATAGAAAGTGCACTGAACGAAACTTTGCAGCATAGAGTAATATGCAGGGTATGTGTTTTTATCTAAAATACGCACTCTTGACGTGCGGATGAGCCGTGAAAAAGTGCACGCTGCATATTACTCTATGCTGTAAATTTTCGTTCAGTGCACTTTCTATCTAGAAAGTTAGTATATTTCTTGTCTAAACAGTCTGATGCATTTTTACAAAGAATCCTTGTCGAAATCCGATCAGTAGTTTTTTGTCAAATTAATTAATGAGAAAACTTAAGTCATTGATAATTTTCACTTGTATGATGCGTACATTGTTATAACAAGCCAACGACTTTGTCAAAACAATCGGCATAATCGCTATTACAAGGAATGATATGTTTGCTAAATATTATTCATTTAAGTGTTGTCCAAATAATGAAAAGAATAAAAGTTAGAGCGTGATAAGTGATGCGACGTTCAGCAGGCGCCAGCTTGCAAAATAAAGATTTATACCCAATACTAGTCACGTGACCTATCGATCGTTTTAAGCTCCGCCCATTTCGAGTCGTCAATTGTAAGCACTACCAAATCATGGTAGGTAGCCCTATTGTTTTAATTGCTTAACTAAAAAAAAATGAAGATAAATTATTGAAACAAAAGCTTTTACTTTCTCAGAAATAGCCATCCTATCTTATTCTAGCCCCACCCAAAACACTTTCCCAACACATATGCTGATCTTAGGCTACTACCAGTACATGTACGCCTATGCAAGCCCCATTGGTGTCTCACTCACTATAGTCCCAATTGCTGGGGCTAACATGAGGCACACATTTTTCTATTTTCTGGAAAATTGAAGGTAGGCCTAGGCCTAATTTTCCACAGTTTTCAATTTCATGCAGGAATAGTAGGCCTAGGCATAAGCTTACGGCAGTTAGGCCCTAAATGTTGAATATCTAGGTGCCCGTTAGGGCGCTGCAGCCAAGCCGCGGTGCGCTACACACTCAAGCACCTTATACACCAAGCAGAGTTGGGGTGATTTCGAGGTGTTACCCAGCCGTCATGTAACGTGATGTGAACTTGAAAACTATCACAATCGAGGGGATTTAGGTACCTGACAACACATGCCAAATTTTATTGGGGTACGATTATTCCTTCTTGGTGAAAAAATGGCTTGAAACATGCTCAAAATCACTTTAAGGATGTTAGCTACTGCTACTGCTACTGCTACTGCTAACATCTAATTCGTCAGTTTCAATCGGCCCGCGATTCTGACCAGACGGGTGGGGCTACAATGTTCATATTTTACATGGACATTAAGGTTATAGTAATATAGTCTCTTTTGAAAAACAAAGTTGAAAAAGTTTGCTGGAAGGCTTCCAAATAAAGGTTTTAAAATAAGCCTTATACATTAGGCATACAATCAACAAGTAGGCCTAACTATAGTCAACCCTTGAAAATCCCACTCGCACGCTCGCATTTTGCGAGTGACAATTTGGCTCTTGCGAGTAACTTTTATGGACATGCTTCAAAATATCGTTTTTGCGAGAATTTGAATCGAGCGCCGATTCATGCCGCCGACTTGTGGCAGTGTGCTGAGTATGCCCCCCCACCCCCTCCTGCCTAACCACTTGTGCGATCTTCCAGAGATTATACCGCGTAAATAATTACCACAACATCACTTATGTTTTCAATCTGCTAGAAGTCAAAACTTAAAAGCTATCACCCATGGTGATAAATCTTTCCTTATCTTGTTTACTCTCGTTCGGGCTCCAGTCCCCCCCTTCCCGCGCCCCGAGCCAACGCATCGTGAGTCGTGACCTTGACTTGACTGTGACAAGTTATAAAGCAGATGCAACCGAACAGTGAGTGTTAACTTAACGGCCCGCTGCTGTTCCTCTTTCGTGATTATGAAATACTACTTCATCGGCACGTCATTGTTTATAGAACAGCATTACGTCTGAGATATTACGATAATTGATGAGCGCGTTTCTTCACAGTTCATTAGACACCCCACACGATTTTTTTGTTTTACTACCCGGGTAACCCGCGGGTAATGTGGACGGGTACCCGGGTCGTAAAAAAGTCGGGTTTCGTCATCCCTAGTAAACAGCCAGACACATTATTGTAAGACGCGATCGCGAACATAAGTCATTGGGCATTTTGTTGATGCGGCGCATATGATTTGTACCATCAGTGTTCTTATCTTATCTGCAAGTGGTTTACGAGTGAAGAGTTTTCACGGTATAAATACTGAAGTTTTTCAGTACTGAATTAAGCCCGCTATGTTATCCTAAAACGCACCAAACGCTCTTTAATAAAACCTGACCTCAAAATTTTTCGCCTGCGGCGCTATTGTCCCCCCCAAACCCCCCTTGCCTTCCCGCCGAAAGTACCTTCCCGCTAGGAGCGAGTACTAAAAGACGGGTGCGAGTTGATTTGTTACACAATTTTCAACGGTTGACTATATAGTTACTTGACACTTGTTGACGGTACAAGCAGAGTTAGGCGGGAAAGTGCGATAGGTAAACAAATAGCGGACATTTTAAATTTTTCTTCTTTGTGTGGAACGAGAAAAGGTGTCATTATACTCTCATAAAACAAATCAGAAACCGGCCCTGGCCTAGGCCCAGATGTAGAAAATTATTTATAATACAACAGTGTAGGCCTAGGTCTAAAGTTCCATTAGGCTATGGACTAGATAAAATAAGTACTTACATTAGGCTACATGTTTGACAAGCCTTAGGCATTTCTTAGCCAAGCCTAGGCCAGCACAACCTTTTTCTGACACACTTTCCGCACAAATAACCAGTTTTCATTACTAAAAGCCTAATGCAGATAAACAATGGTATGATAGTCCTAGGCTATTCCAAAATTTACGGCAATAATAAGCCAAGTTTCTTTTTTTTTAATAAACTCGCGCAATCTCCCGTCACTTTTAATGAAAATGTAAAACAAAAGATGGTGAAAATTTTCAATATTCTTTTGATTATCTGATAATTTACATGGCTGTGGATGCAGTGAAATAGGTGTAAAATAACATTAGTTGTGCGTTTGTTGTTACATGGGAAAGTTTTAATTGGATGTGAGTTGCCAAGACTTAACCAGTCCTTATACCGTCGTTATACCATGGTTATACCACCTATACCCAGGATGTACATGAATCCGGGCCTAGATATTTTACATCCTATTGTTATTGCTAATACCATAAAAATTAAATCAACTTTGATAAAAATATTATATTTTAACAAATAATTTTGTAATGGAACTTGAAAAAGTAATGAGATCACACACAATAACAAAAACTTGTAGAAATACAGCCAAACCTTACACACTCAAAAGGAATGAGATCTAAAAAAAGGGCCAAGCTCATCTACCCTTCCACATTTGCGCATTCTTAATTCATAAACGTAGTGTCCCATAACAGCATCCTCGAAAAGCTTGGCAAAATAGAATTTGCATGTTTACGTTTAAATTAATTAGAAAAAAAGAACTTGGATAAACTATTACGTTTAAATTAATAATCGCAAATTCTATTTTGCCAAGCTTTTCGAGGATGCTGTTATGGGACACTGTACGTTTATGAATTAAGAATGCGCAAATGTGGAAGGGTAGATGAGCTTGGCCCTTTTTTTAGATCTCATTCCTTTTGAGTGTGTAAGGTTTGGCTGTATTTCTACAAGTTTTTGTTATGTGTGTGTTGCATTTACATTTAGAATACAGGCCACAAAACTAAGTTTAAAAGTGTACAATAGAGGCAAAGTATTATTTTCTGTCTCATCGATAGGCCTATCCCACTTGACCCAATGGCAATAGGCTTAGGTAGGCCTACGACAAGTCATCGGAACTCTACTAGTTTGACGAAATTGCCATTTTTTGTTTTTTTACTTTATTTTCTTTGCCAAATCACTGATATTTCAAAGTAAATTAAAAATAAATGCGCGGAAACCAATTAAAAATCATTTTCCGCTTCTGTTTTATAAACAAAAGCAAGTTATAAGTAGCGACTGAGCGACGCGGCCTAGGCCTATTCCTACCGTGCTGAGATGTTGTAGGCCTACTCACTGCAAGTAACCTTACAAGAACATAATAAAAAAATCCAAAATAGAATCATCACGTTTTTACTGTTATAATAACAAAAAAAAAACTTCAAAATCTTTAACGTCGCTGTTTTAAACGAAAATCCTATTGTAATAAAAGTCCTTTATGTTTAAAATAACGACGTTAAAGGTTTTGTAGGTGGAGTATTTTAGCGAAGAAGGTTGGTAGGCCTAGGCCTAGTAAGTAAAATCAAGACGTAAATACCAAACATGGCAAAACAATGACAGTGAAATGAGCGAGTGTTAGTATTCAATCTGTGTTATTCTATATAATTGGTATATTTTCAGAGTGATTAGGCCTAGTATAAATTAATTGTTAATAATGAGTTCTTCTTCATTTGTTTCTAATTTGAAGTTGTTTTTATTCTTTTTCTTTGAAAAAAACTGTGTTGAAAAGTTGTGACCGCACCAACTGAACTAGGCCTACCTAGTACCAAAACGACCGATTCCAGCAACTAAAAGTGATTAAATAAGTCCAGAAACTACTTTCCGCGGCCAAAAATCAAGTAAATACATAATAATATTCAGTTAGAAAAAGGAAAATCATAAATTTAATGCAAAATAACACTTCCGTCAAATTAAGATTATTATAGGCCTACCCAAGTAGTAATCATTGTAGATGTGTCGTAGGCCTACTCATGTAGCCCATGGCTTTAGTGTTTAAACTAAAATAAACTTTAAACCTTAGGCGGTTAGGCCTATTTAAAAAAAATATTTTAAAGAATGATAAGCATACCAGTAGGTAGGTAGCCTAGGCCTAAAGATGCTAAATCTCTACAGTAGGTCTACTTACACAAGGATATTCCTATGGTTAACCGGTGTCCATTGCCGTGGCTGGTAGAGATGAGATCTAGGCTAGATCAAGCCGTCTCCACTTCATGTAGGTCTAGGCTATTCATGTTGGGGCCTACCCGTAATTCTGGAATAATGTAAGAAAGTAACAACATTAAATAGGCTACTAGCACCTACGTCACAAATCGAGGGGAATGAGGGGTATTCTCCGCTGAGAGCCCAACTGATGGACAAGCAACCATCGTTTCGCAAGTGGACGCCTGCTGAACGTCGCACAACTTATCACGCTCTAACTTTTACCCTATTCATTATTGGGAAAAAACTTAAGAGGAATAATATTTATAAAATATATCATTCCTTCTAATAGCGATAATTTTTAATTTTTAGACAGACGTTAACGTGTTATATCGATGTGCGTATTGAAAGAACATTTAAAACTGTTACTTGTTTTTTATGAAATTAAATAAAACAACTTCAATTGACAAAAAACTAGTGATCGGATTTTGACAAGACCTCTTTAAAAAAATTCATCGGACTGTTTAGACAAGAAATAAATAAACTTTCTAGATAGAAAGTGCACAGAACGAAAATTTATAGCATAGGGTAATATGCATGGTATGTGTTTTCACCTAAAATACAAGCTTTTGACGTGCGGATGAGCCGTGAAAAACTGCACGCTATGCTGTAAAATTTCGTTCAGTGCATTTTCTATCGAGAAAGTTAACTTATTTCATTTCTTATTAGTTGGATGCATATTTAGAGAGAATTCTTGTTGAAATCCGATCAGTAGTATTTTATCAATTGAAGTTGAGAAGACTTGAAGATGTTGATAAATTTGTCATTTATAATGCGTAACTTGTTATAACAAGCTAACGGTTCTGTTAAAAAATTCGAGATAATCACCATTGGATGAAATGATTTGTTTGCTAAATATTATTACTCTTTAAGTTTTGTCCAAATAATGAACAGGATAAAAGTTAGAGCGTGATCTTTGTTGAGCCGTTCACCAGGCGTCAACTTGCGAAATGAGTCTGCTTGTCCATCAGTTCGGTTCGGGGCCACTTTCCGGCGAGGTGTGACGTCACGTGAGGCTTCCCTATAATGGGTCCTCTCTTTAGGTAGGCCTAGGCTAGGTAGCGTAAGTATAGGAGATTCCAAATCTGCTGGCACTGGTCAAGGGATTGCAGCAATGTTTCCCCCGGTCTCAATCAAGGAGGATCTCCCAATTCAAATACTTGATCCCACTTCTTGCGTAATAAACCTAGTTGAATAGATAGCGGCTTAAGCCTAAGCCTGCTAGTTGGTAGGCCTACTTGTTCGGTTAGGGGGGTTTAAATGCTTTTTTGCAATGTTTTGCGTAAAATGCTTTGGTGTTACTGTTAAATGAAATATAATACCAAGTAGCCTAGGCCCTCCTACATATTGTAAAACAAACGCGCTTTGCACACACCCCACTCCCCCCCGAACCTACGATTCCCTACAAAACATTGTAAAAAGCTTGTGGACCCCCCCAACCAAACAATTTCCGGCTAGCCTAGTCCTACTAGGTAGGCGTACAGAGAATCAACCAAACTGAACCGAGTCCTGACCAAGCTAGCTAGGCCTAGGCCCAGGTGCCTAGCTTGATAAACGTGGTTGTCAAATGGATAGAGGCCTAAGCAAATGTAATCTAAGCCCCTACCTAGTTAGGTCTAAGCTTAGGCCTAGCATAGCCTAGGATAGGCCCTAGGCCTACAGATAATCATAAAAAATAAACGTTGGGCCCTAGGACTAGACCGGCTTGTGATGATGCGTGATGATGCTTGTTAATGAATGTGCTGATGTGTTTCAGCCTAAGCCTAGCCTAACCTAGGCCTAGGGTAGGCCTAGGCCACCTATGAATATCCCTTTCCCATTGGTAGGCCTATTAGCCCTAGATAAGCACATAATACAAAGCTTAAAGGACTAGGGCTGCTAGGGCTAGGACCTAGCCTAGCCAAGCTAAGATATGAAA